>OY728166.1:1410322460-1411572460 GCA_963277665.1 Viscum album | reverse complement strand
CAATCACTATTATATGGTTCATGTATGCTAACATGTAATGGAAAATATTTAAATATTTCGTTATGAAAAATTATTTCTTTATAAATGAATAGATGCATACTTCTAAATTTCAAAACAATTTCATCTTTATCTAGTTTTGGCATATAAATGATGTTAATGGTTACTAAAGTCACATTAAAAAATTTATTCAGATCCAAAATCATTATAGTTGACAATTGGAGGTGGTTATCTATAATAGCCCAATCATCAAGTCCAGCTCCATTGTCTTTCATAGATCTACCTCTACACATATAATATTTTTTAATTTACATGATTCCAATATTTAAATAGATACATTCATCTAATATCCATATTTTAGAAATATTTAAATTTTAATTTATTGAAAACACACTAAAGACAACCTTTTATTCTTTTTTGGTGTATATTATTCTTCTAGTTACCCTTCTTAACACGTGAAAAAAAGATATAATTACATTCCCATTAATTCCCCTTTATCTCCCAATTATACGAAGGTCATTGTGAAGAATATTTAGACATGTTGTTAGTATTTGATCTATTCACCAAGAGATTCTATTTATTAGCCAAAATGAAAAAAGGATTGGCATGCTTCATATCCTTTTCCACTTGGTGATTAATCGTTAGATGATTTATGAGAGACGTACTTATGATTTCACATTGATATGTATAAAAGAAGTGAAGATAATCTAATGGTATACTAAAAGAATGTGATTAGTGTAGAGTGTTTTGGGAAACATAAAACCTCAAACTATTAGACACTCAATGCAGTTAATGAGTATGACTATTTTAGGGTCATATGATTCAACTTCTCTAGGATTCCAGGTGAATAGTTATATGGATATATCAAACCATTCCTTTCAGGAAATCTTATGTAAGGACCATGGAGACACAACAAGTATGCTTTAGAAATCCATGTTTTCTCATTACTTCTTTAGATTACTATATATTTATCAAAATAAAAAACACTAAACATATATTACATAATTCATTTATTTTTAAAAGATAGTAACCTCCTCACCACTCTTACCCATTATAGAAAAATTGTTATTGGATATTCTACTATGTAAGAAACATGTTCAGGGAACAACAATACATACAAGAATCTAAACCATATATAGATGTTACTATCATCCAGGAGATGGTATTTCTCAATAACTTATTATAGGGATAACATGTTTGATGAAAAATTTATTATTTTAAAATAATATGAGAGAGCAAAATTAATACAATAGATGATTTCATATTATTTCAGACCTAATGATTTATGTTTTATTTAATCTCCCACTAAATTATAATGAGACAAAGACCCTCACCACAGTAATCATTATCTTCAGATATGTAGAAATTGTAGTGGAAATGATCCCTATTTCCAATCTTATAATCCATAATGATTCAATTAACAAAATAAGAATGTATTTAAATGGATAATCATTCTATTTGAATACTAGGAGCTTCTTGATACGTTGAGTTGACTCCCCAACCCAAAAATTAAAAGTCATATTTCGCCAACACATCATAATAAATTTATGTTCAGAATACTATGACCATTAATCAAAATTCATATTCAAATATATAATCCAGCTATATTTATTTACACTTCTGAATAATTGAATGTTTCCATTGTCGAAGTTTGAACTGTCCCATTAACTATGGGTTCATCCTTATTCATATAATGGATATTATATGGAGTTAGTATTTATTAAAGGGATTTTTTATTATGTATAAATAATATTATTTTATGTTTAATATGTTTTGTTTAAATTAAGATTATTTTTCTTAGGAGATCAACCATGTACCAATATTATATGTATTCATAATCCTTTTATTTTAATTCCATCATGCGATTTTAATCAATTTATTTTTTTTGATCATTGTCTTATAGCCATAAAATAAATCATATAGTTTATATATGTATGATAAATATAACAATGTATGATCATGAGTTTTGACTAGTGGATTGATTATTAGGAAGATAAAAAAACCAACCATTGACCAAAATGAAAAACATATTGAGATAGGTAGTGCTCAAGTTTGCAACATTACACATTTTTCCAAAATATCAAAATGGTTTGGTTTCACATTGAATCCATTTTTAACAAACCACATTCACATGGGAGATCTAATATTATAATACATTTACATCAATCAAAGGATAGTGGGACTAGAAATGGGGCTTATATAAAATTAATTGGTGACACTTAGGTATGTTTATAATAATGATGGGGCGATGATATATTTTCATGAAATTAATTTAGTAAAGTAATTTAGAAATATATAAAATAATTAAATTAAAAGAAGCCATAAAAATAAATTGGTCCTTCTATGATCATGACCATCCACTAGTCACTGAATAATCTTATAAAATGACTTGCTAACAATCAAATAAATTTAACCATTTACAAGATAATAACAAAACAATAATTCAATTTATTATATAACTAATTAAAAAAGAAATTTGTCTTAATTTTCATATTATCTTGCCAAGATATAACCATTAATTTTTATTTTAAATAAATAAAATAAATTAATTTTATTAAAAAAGTAATAAAATAATTAATCATATTGTGATTTTAAGAAGTATGGAAATTAACTATTTGAACTACAAATCAATTATTTAGATCATATATAGTGTACTAAATAATTTTATCTATTATAAAACTAATTACACAATAACACGGTGTGTAGGAGTCAATAAATAACACCCAAAAAATATTTCAATTATTTTGGTGTAATGTTCATTTAATTCATGAATAGTAGTCGACGAATTAAAATGTTTCCTGATATATTGTTTATTATTTTACAATTAAATTAATTAAAAATTATATATATAACCTATCACATCTCCTAGATGAGTCAATAAATGATAAATGAAACAATTTGTGTTGAGTTTTGAAGGAGTACTAAATTAAATTTTATGTTTTTGTGTAAATTGGTTGGGTATATGACATTTACATCAAATTAAATGCTACGTATCATTCTCATCATATGTACATGGTATTTTCCTAATGGATAAACACGCATTTCTTCGTGGATATGTGTCAGAATAATGTTGTGTACAAGTTGTAAAAGTCATGTAACCACATTGTTACATGATTCACATCCCCTAAGCATCGTGAAATATTTAATTGATGTGAATTTGATTACACATTTTTCCACCATGAAAACTTATAGACTATACAGCTTGTAACCTAGTTAAATGGAATGCTATCACACATGACATATGATACCTTAGCTTGGTCAATAAAGAGAGCATTAAATGCATCTTGTGTTCTTCAATTCATGATGTCTCAATATAATTCATTTTACATCCTCATGAAATTTACCAAGATTCAAAACATGTACATTATCTACGCTCAATGTAATCCCATGTTGTTCAGATAGACTTTTAGATATATGTGCTTTGGTTAATTTGATGATTTTTGTTAAATTTTAATCTAGAATGGATTAGATGAGAGATTAATGAAGGGATGGGGAATTGATCTTGATAAAGCGATTCTAGAAAAAAGTTTGTTAAATAAAAAAATAACATTTATTGTGTAAATGATCAACAATTAATAAATAATTATAAACTGAACATGACTTCTACAATACTACAATTTCATTTCATAGGGAGAATATGTTCTTATTGGTACTATAGAAAACTCATATTTTAGTATATTCAATGGATCATTCAAAATTTACATAAAGTTAACACTACCATCAATTAATATATTTTAAAAGAATACTGTCAAATAATTTTCCAGAACTAAGAGAGAGTGACATTAACATAAAATTGTAATTATTTAAAACACAATAAATGACAAGATTAGTCTTGTGATCATTATTCATTAAAAGTTATGATCACTCCATCCTGATCAGTGTATCATTTTAGTTCCATGAAGAACCAAAGTAGAGGTACACTATTGTTTATCCAAACATGCTCCTTAAATATCTAAATAACATTAATGAATCATTGGGTACAAGCATGGTGGATTGATTATTATTAATCGTTTTTCCGCTAGATCATTTGATATTCCTTCATACTTGAGAGTGTTTTATATTTTTCTTCTTGGTAATTAAAGGATGATATGGGGAAGGAGATCACGGGTGATATATAATTTTACATTGATTAACCATTATATTATTGACATTAGTGTCAATTTATAGACTAAAGATTGTGGATTAACAATTATTAAAATTACATAATGACCTTTAATAATACAAGAACACCAAAGGGAATAAAATTAATGATAATATAATAACATTATTTTTTTAGTATACATTATCCAAATAAGTGATAAATATTTAATTTGAAATTTGAAAAATAAATATTCCTCCATATAAAAATATAAGGTATTACCACCCACCTCAAAATTTTATAAATTTATGAATTTTTTTTCAAATAAATATAATTGATTCAATATAAAACATATTCCTTTAAAAATATTTTGAATAATTAAAAATAAATATTCTTTATGATGTTGAAAATAACAAGAGAAAAATAAATATTTGACAAAATTTTAATTAAAAAAATACCTTGACAATAAATATTTATTTAATACTTTAGATCACATAATTGATCTCCAATAATTATTACTTCTTGATTTAGATAATTATATTTATTCCAATTGTTAATGATAAATAATATTTAACTAACATAAAATGAGACATTTTCTGTGTGACCCTCTAGGACTCTTCCTCAGTGGAATTGGTTTGTCCATGATAAATTCTAAAATTACTTTCTAGAAATGGTTCAAGCCATCAATAAAGGAATAATATATGTTATAATGAGGAAACCATATATAAATCATTACTATGAAATAGAATCCATTTTTAGTGTTATCTCATCTAGAAGGTTTCAAACCTGTGTTTTCACCATATATGATTAATATGTCTTTATTTTACTATATGAAATTGCCTCATTATTATAACATGGACTTAGAATTTAATGCAATGGTCACATTTCAATCAAAAGTTATAGATATCAACATCTATAAATATAAAAAGGGAAAAAATCCTACCTCGACTTATTATTTAATAAAATATCATTCGTGATTCACGAAACATACCCACACTCACCATGATCATATTTCATCATAGTTTAGAAAAATAAAAAATGTTCATGATTCATGAAATGCCTTAATTATAGTCATAGAGTCTATGGATCATTACACACACACACACACAATAATAAACAATGTCACATAAACATATAGAATCCTTACTCATTGGTTTTTTCAAATAATATATCATATTAGGCACTATGAGGTGTGAACATCCCAAGATGAGGACTCATATACATAGGTCTATTTTCCCCAGATAGTTAACATATTATGTGTCCTATCATAGAGTGTTACCTTACCATAGAACAATGTGTAAGAATATACTCATTATATTTGATGGTTTTAAGCAATGTGGGGAATTGATATTCCCTATTCAATATGATAAATGCAATAGGATAATTGTACATAAATGTAATACAAAATATTGAATGATATGAAAGATGATATTTTAATTAAAATTTAGTTCTATTAATATACATTCTATCTAAATTACAAGAAATTTGTTCTTGGAAGACAAATATAATAGTTAAGAAAACATAATGTCCAAATAACTAAACCCTTATTACATCGATATATTCCTTATAGATAAGGTGTCTGATGAAGGTACATATGTGGAATAGTGAAACTAACATATTTCATGTAATTTTCTCTACTATCCATAATTCCTCTTGTAGTTTATTTTTCCTAAGAGTCACTTGTTTAAGCTCCTCCTTGTCATGGTTATGTGATAAGTGATGTGATGCTTCTACCCTTCCATGTTTTGGTAAGTGGTGTTTATAAAGCACAATCCCTCAATAGTGGGCTATTATTCCTCCATTATATATCAATAATATCTACTAAATTAAATTTATATACTATAATATAAATGGTCACATTATATTTCCTATATAAGCATTTGTTATAATGGAAAATTGTTATGATGTGTAATGGTCATAATGACCAATATTTATATAATGAAACATTTATAATAATGAAGGGCCATATTTTCCAATGGTTATATTGTGAAAGGGTTATATATCCCATCAGTAAAATCATAAAAATCTTATTTTTAATTTCACATTACATAAACTCCACTATTTTCATAATTTATCATTTCCTGCTTCAGTTAAAAAGTTAAAAAAAATTCTATTATTAATGTGTATCAAATTACTAATACCCATTTATCATTTTCTAATTTTTATAGTAGGAGTGATTTTCATTATAGGATTCAAGATTGTGATGTTTATAATTTTTTAAATTATTATTTTGTGTTTATATCAATGAACGATTTCTATATATTATAGAAAATATTATTACATGATCTACGATGAAATGAAATATTAGTATTATTACATTATTTTATAAATCATAATAAAATAGTCAATTTCAAACAATATTTATCTTATAAATAATTGAAGGAAATTTTGGTATGTTATAGAAATGATGTTACAATGATGGAAACATTGGATATTTAAAAATATTATGAGTGGGAATCAAATACCAGTTAGAAGAGTTCACATAAAAAATCCATATTTTGAGAAAGAAAGTGATTAAGATGTGTGTAGAATATAGGATTTAAAGGGGCTACAGAGTTAGTAGATGTAACTCTTATGATATGGAAAATGATTATGGAGAAACAAATACAAGTAAAAAAAACTAATAGTATAGAATATAATAAGAATTAGTTTATTTGTTACCAAAAAATTACAATTTAAGATATGAGGATATATTTTTAGTAGAAAAAATTTCATTTATATTAAATTTAATAAAACATATTTTTGGGAAATTTAATATTTTAGATTTATTTTAAGGCAATGAAAGGGTAACTAGACCTTGAAAAAACATGACATGTGAAATTGTCCCATGGTTCAAGGATAAATTTTTGATCAAAACTAACTATTTTATTGGGAACCAATAATAAAGTAAAGGCTGAAAGGATTATTTTGAAACTATTGTGAATGTAGTATTCCAAAATTGAGTTGATTTATTTGTACATGTAAGTCACACAAATTTCTCTTTTGGAGGCTATACCATTATTTTTATATATGGTCATGAAAAAAGGCATAAAAGTATATCAAATTGATGTCAATACATCAATCATGTATGAAGTCCTCGAATTGGATTTTTAAATTGAGAAAAATTATAAATTTCTCATTGATTAAAATATAATATCTGTAAAATATTTTAATAATTAATTATATGTACTATAAACTAAAATGAGCACCAAGGGATTGATACTCACAGATGGATAAGTAAATAAATAATTTTTGTATTCTTAGATTATTTGTTGATCACAAAATATATTTTAAACAAGGGAAATAATGAAGTATGGTGGTGTTTATTTATATTTATGAAATCATATTTGGAGGGTCAAATGACACCTTTTCTATGTAGTTTCCATAATTTATAGTGATCATTTTATATAAATGTGATTGAAGAATTATAATTTTCCCATGGCTTGTAGGTGGTTCAATGAAAGAATGTCATTTTTAAATAAAAAATATAATATAATATAGAGGTGCTATAAATATTTAATATGGATGACTCAAGATTGAAGGTAACTATGGTAGATACCTAGATGAATATTTCTAATGATAAGAAAGGAAAGAAGGATGATGTGGAACATTTTAGGCAGATCATTTGAACAGTACTACACTTTATATCTTGTAAACCAAATATTTTTGCACATACAAAGATTCCCAATATTAGTGTAATCTTAATAATTCTCATATTAAAATTTTTATAAGAATATGAAATATATTAAAAATACAGTGGAAAATGAGTTGTTTTATAATATTATACTACACAAATTATTATATGAATTTAATGATTTAAATTACAGAGGTAATATTGATGAAAATATATTTAATTTAGATATTTGGTTCTCTATAAACTTGTAATATATCATATGTTTTAATGATAATAAATAGCATATATCACTAATCATTGTAAGGGATGAATATATTCCATCTACTCCAGAATGTACTCAATTGATTTTAATGAAATATCACATTGAACCTATTTTAAATGAATTTCCTAAAAATTTTCATTAGATACATGAATACTACAGTAAATAATTAATATAAAAAATAAATTTCATCATTGGAGGAACAAGAACATTGAAACTAAATATTATTTAATAAATTATTAGATTGAGTAAATACTATTATAGATGTAGTATATATTTACTCGAGATCAGGTGAATGATATCACAACTGAGGCACTACTGAAATTGGTTTATGAAGTGCATATACTTGTTCATGCAGTCCAACTGAACCCATATAATAATAAAGATTGAGTATGGAACCCCGATCCATTAAAATAATTTCTCTTTAAACTATTGTATTACTCTATTTTATATTAAATTTTTTAATTTATAACTCTATTATGTGTTATTTGAAATAAGATATCTTAGTGGATTCAATAATAGTGGGGGAGAAGAATCCATAATATATATTCAAATGAGAAACTATGATATTGTGTTTGAAAGAGAGATATGTCCTCTATCCTATAAAGGAGTATAATCACCAATTTTTTTTATTTGAATGGGGAGAGTATTTAAATATTGAATCATGAGTTTATATCAAAGGTCAGATTGTTTTTAGAGTATTTTATGATAAATTTAGTTGTTTATGTTGTTATTTTTATTCAAATTTTGATTCACACACTTATAATGGATCAAATTGGCTTGGAATAAATGATTATTAAGTCATTATATCACCCATTAATAGATGAGGATTTATACATATTGATTATTAATACAATATGTTTTTCAAAGATGAAAGACATTGTAACATGAAGAGGAAGTTTAGGATTAACATGTTTTAGTGTTTTCAACAAACCCCTAGTGTGGTATTGTTAAAAAATTCACCTTATATGTTTTTTGGATTTGTTTGTTAACAAATATAATGATGTTTCATTCCATGGAGGATTAATAGGTTTAGAATATGATGGGGATGATTCTATCCGAAGAAAATGATTCAGGTCAAGGAGCATGTATCACACCATGAATATAGATTTTTAATGTTGTTGTAAAAGTGGTAGGGTTGTAATAAGAGTTCATGAACTTGAAAATTGTAATGGTTTGATATTTCAGGTATCAGTACACATTATATTCCATGAAGTGGGATTGTACACATTATAGTTGATTTGACTAAATAAGTTACAAATAAAAAATTGATATTTGTGTCATGAAATGAGTCTCAATGAATTTGAATAAGTGATTCTATTTATAATCATTCAATGAAACATTTTAACGTTTTTATAAAGATATTTCCCTCATTTTGGAATATAGAGAGCCTTCATTCCATGATGCGTGTATTACACCTCAACATGTTAAGCATAAAACGAGTTCACACTATAGTTGTGGAATCACAAATCAAATTAATCTAGGTGAATTCTTGTAAATCAAACATGTTATACTCATCCTATGCAGATGTAAATAATTTCATGAATTTCTTTTGTATTAATTTGTTGAATGTATGTTAGGGACTCTCACACAAGGATATTTATCTGATGTAAATGATACACATCATAAATATAAGGGAAGTTATTTAGTTAGAAATTATATATCTAAGGTAAATTATATAATGGGGGGATAACACACAGGAGATGGATTATTTCACCATAAAAATTACATAAATATTATATAATGTCATGAAGTTAGCATTTGAAGATAAAATATCTAAATGATAATCACTATCAATGATACGAGTTATTGATTGTAATTTTTCAATGTTATGAAATTCAAATAACATTAAAGTCAACAAAAATTGTTTGTTTATATCTAGAAAGGGTTTTGAAGGAAAATATTGGAGGTATGTAAAAAATTATATCTTTTAAAGGAAACTGAATATGAGAAGGGGATATTAGTTACTTATTGGAATCATAAGGGTATTGTAGATGTACCTTTTCAACATAACAGAAATAAAGGAGGGGTTCGAAAAGTTTTTTACCACAGAAATTTTTTCACAATAGTATTTAAGAGAAAAATTATTTTAGTTTTAACTTTACATATACATCAAGTGAAATTTATGGTGGTCAAGGAATGATCAATTATCATCTACCTGTGGAAAAACATTTTTTATATTTTCAATTATGTGAAGAAGGTGAGTGTATAAGTTTAGTGAGGCCACTCTATTATGTGAGAAAAAAATGAAATACGATATAGTGTCTCAGTTGCATTAAAATATAACCATTTAATCCTCCTTATATTAGTCTTTTTATGGTGAAAAAATTATAATTTCATATTTTCTTTTCTTCTTTATTCTCTCATAGAGATAATGTGAGGGAGATAAAGAAGAGTTCCTAATATTGAGAGAACATGATCAAAATCAAGGAACAGGTTATAAAATATACAATTAAAAAATTTAACCCCCTCTCAACGATTCTTTCTTGATAATAGATGAATAAAAATATAATATTCCCCTAGAAATGATATATTTAGGTAACTAATACATGGTTAAAAAATGTATTTTTGATATAGGCCTTTAATGAATGGCTTAATTCTTAATGATTCCCATGTATAAGAAACGAATGAATAATATTTTTATTTACATGATGCACCCAATAAATATGGTTAATATAATTATCATTTATTAAATAAATAAATTAAATTTATTAATGTGATTTTTAGTATATAATTTCTTTATAAACCATTAATTTGGTCCATTTATCCTTGATATTTTCAAACCCTAAAAAGTAAAATTCTTATTTAATAGATGAATATAACTAATTTATTAATATCTAATTAAATAAATGTTATTTTAATAGAAATATTTAATTAAACAAGAATTAATATTCAACTAAAATATTTATTCTTTTTAATAATTGATTATTAAATTATAGGGTTCATAAAATGCTAAATAGTTTTAATCCACAAATAGTGAATGATATTTATTTTTATTTTTTAAATTAAATTATATTTTAAATAAGATTTCTATATAGATATAATGTGATAGTGTGCACACAATTCATAGTTTCATTAAGAATAAAATACTAAATTACAAATTTAGAATCTAGAAACACGTAAATATACGTATACAGAGAAAGAAATTGATGTAACAGTAATTAAAAAATCTTATAAACATTCACTAAATTACATAATCCCTTTAACATTATATATTATCATGAATGTTTCATACCTTGTTCCATAAACATATATATTTTTAACATTTTATTTATATTCCTAGAAATTAACATGTCGGTCTAAAAACCATGTCCATGAACTTGATCAAATAGTTACACTTCCATTAAATGGATAAGATATTGAATTGGAATGGATAATTCCTATAATTTATTATTAACTAATCCTATACTAATACGATTAACCCTATTAGGCCCAAAAGGGGCCTAGATACTTTGAGCGGGGGGGGGGATGAATCAGGGTATGGATATTCTTTTGTGTAATCTTCCTGCCCCAATTGATCTTGACAACTTTATTATAAGGGTAATTTTGTCACCTAAATGTTAATGATAATCTCATTTTTTCTTTATTTATCTTATGATGAAGATTTTAATTTAATGTAGTAAATAAATCACAAGGATTCCTCAATTTGTACTTGGTTCACCTTTACTATACAACATCCATGGAGCATACAACGAGATGTGACCACTATAACAACTTCAGAGATGATCATTTCCAAAAATGATTGTTCAGGATAGATCTCATCTATACCTAGGATCGCTTACTTTAAAAGGATTATGGTTTTCTCACTACATTCCCATGGGTAACTCCTTATGCCTCTTTATATGGATTACTTCATGTGGTAATGATCACAGTTTCCCCTTCCTTCACTCACTGTGCATTGAAGGAATTCACCCAAAATTTATAGACATGGATCACTTTCATTTTCATGAATTCATATATCCCCATTTGTATATATATTCTCTATTGATGTTCCACCTTCATCCATTAATGAATATAAATATATTGTTGTTCACTAGGTAATTGCTTTTAAAAGACTTTATTAATGCTCACTGCCTTCTGGAAGCTACTCTATTGCAAAGCTCAAATTTCCTTCACTAGGATCCTAACCTTCATGAATTTCACCCATCCATTGTGAAACACAAATAATTCATGAAGCTCAAATAACCAATGTGAATCTCCTTCCTTTCACAAAGCTTACTTATCTATTTTGAATTTTCTTACCTTCACAATGCTCAAAACATTTGGTTGGATTTTATAGCCTTCGAGAACGTCTCCAAATATCACCTTCATGAACCACCCATCATGAAACAAATTTCACAAACCACCATAGAGATTCTAGAGCCTTATGTTTTGTGTTAAGTAACACTGATTTTATGAAGGTGTAGAGGCATATTTATAGGCACTCCACATATTTTAGAAGCTTCTCCACCACATCATCACCATCTCATGAAACACACAGATCTCATTTTTGATTCCACATTTTCATCAAGTTACACAAAAGAATATAATTTTTTATGCTCATCGTAATCTTGGAGCCTACTATCACTACTTCACACAACCATGATGATCCACTCGCGATGCTCCACACATTCGCCATTCACGATTCTCATCGAACTCATGGAGATCACAATCAGAATAATCACACCTTTATGAAAAACCTTCTTGAAGCCCATTATTCTCGATGATCATGTCTTTTACATAATTTTAAATGATATTTAAGGAAAACAATAATTTATGATGCTAACCAAAATCCAAATTCTGACCCCATAAATTTTGAAAACATTGGGATATTGGATCACCTTCTGTACATAATTTCTTATTCCACTTCCATGGAATCCATTCGTCTATCTTCGATATTTTCTATTTATCAAGTAAAAATTTTCTCCAGACTCCACAACATACCATGGAGAACTACTTATTGAAGGAACACAATCAACCCAGAAATACTACATTGTAACCTCAAAGAATTTCTTCCAAAAGAATCTATCCCTTTGGGTGTTTGGAAAACTCTTCATAGTTGGATAATTCCTTAAATATTATTAGATCTCATATCAATATCCACTTATTAGGATGATTCAAACGATCAAGGATCTACTAAAATCACACTCTAATTATACATTACCCATGATCGGTGTGAGAAACAAAAGTATCATGAAAATATCATCAATGAATCACATTATTCCAAAACCTGTCGAATAATTTCATCACGAAATCCATATATTATGATATGTATCCTATCTTATATCACTTCAAGAATCATTATATTTATCACTTCCCCTATATAATAACTCCCCCTATCACGCTGCTCCACCTTTTCCCTTCTCCCCTTTCTTAATAATATATTTTTCCATTTTGTAGCCACAATTCCCCTGTCAACAAAAATGAAGTACAATAAATTTTAGGTCTGAAATAGGGTAAGGAACACATATTATAAAAATAGGGAAAACACACCATACCTCTATGAAAGGGGATTTCCCACATCCACAATTTTTCATGTGTTGGGAGTCGACTAAACTTGTAAGAACTGGGGTTTTCATATGATGTTCATAACCTTTTCTGGTTAGTTTAAATGCCTTGATATATGCTTTGTTATGGAATTTGTGAATGATTAACTTGATGATGTGTGGTTTGGAAGAATACGGGGCTTTTTTTGAGGTTAGAACCATGTTTTGGGCTGAAAAGGACCTAGGCCACAGTTTGCGCATGGTTTGAACAAAGTTAGTCTAACTGTGAGAGATGTCTAAAAAGTGAAGTTTTTTTGGTTGAATATTTTCACATGGCTAGAACATGGTTAGTAAAACCATGTAGGGTAACCATGTGGAGTGTCCCATCTGGGAAGTGAGGTGCGCACAGTTTCTCCACGGTTTGGGAAACTATATGGGTAAATCATGCTACCCTACTGTGCAGGGTTTTTTAAATTTAAAATAAAAAACCTAATTTCCATTTACAACCCAAATAAGGATTTCTTCTCTTACACACAACAACTCCATGGAGATCTCCCCTTTTGGGGCCTCACCTATGCATTGTTCTAGATTCTCCATCCGATGTCTGTTTCGATCGTCGATTGTATCATCAGATCCGCATTTGTAAGGCCTATGTAACTTTTTAGACGTTTTTCATTCTCCTGGAAATAGATTTCACTATATAAATTTAAGCTCATATTCCCTAATATCTCATGCCTTTCCCATTCATAAAATTTATTCAAAACCATGGAAAATCAAAACATTTTAATGGATGATCTTTCTACTACCAAGGCTAGGTAGGTGGTCTATACATTCATTCATATTTTGTATTTCTTTTAAATAATTTTTCGAATAATTCATTCATTGTACTCCCAAGTGAGTCCTTATTTTTTAGCAAGCTAATTTCTATAGTATTAGTAAGACCTAGAGAGAATTATTGTATGTTCCATTGATGTACGTTTACACCCATTTCTAATTTCAAGGTTACACAATGGGTTCCCATTAAGGGAATTACCTATTTATTCATGTTTAAACTACCCAAAGAGTGTTTTTTGTTTCTTTAGTAGTTATAAAAATCCCATTAATGCTTTAATAGATTAATAGCCTATTTATGAGATTTATTGACTCCTTTATCATTGAATATCATGTTATTCCTTGACAATTTGGATAGTTTGGCATGTTAAACGGATGATATGGGTGGGAATACCTATATAAAATGACTAATGACATGTTTAATGGTTTATATGGGTGGGTTTCCTCATATTCATGTTTTGATAAATTGGTTTCATTGATGAGTATACTCATGGTTTATGCAGGTTGATTTGAGTGGGTATACTCATATGGGATGGTTGTTTAAATTTAATGTTTAATTGAATGCATGAATGAATGCTTTTGAAATTTAGTAGTGGATACCTTGGCTTGACTCTACTACATGGGTATTGATTCCATGGGATTTATCGAGCCTTTCTACCCCATCGATCCAGCTTTCTTGGGCTTGCATATGATTTTATATTTCTAGGATCCTAGGACCCCAACCATTGACTAACAAAGTTTCCTCCAGGGATGCCCATGGGACTCGGTGGAATGCCTTAGATGAGCTCCATGGATCTGGCCCTCTGTGGTCTAGAATATGTACATAGATTCGTTGGTTTGCGGACACCTTGGATCCTGCCCTTGGTGTCTAAATTTTACTATACGAGATGGCCATGGGATATTTGACTACACTATGATGTGTGGCCATAGGACACCTGACTCCTTTATACAACATGGATGTGGGTTGTAGGATACATATAGATGTACAGATCGTTCGTGTGACTTGTTTATTTTTCTTTCTGTTTACTTATTAGGATATAAATATTTTGCATGTATTCTTGAGGGCTTATCAGTATTACTTAGTGCATTTGACATATGACATGGGAATTCACCTTAATTTATTACTTTTTTTACACTTGATAGAGCTTTTGTAGAATTTTAGTTAGAACTGTATAGAACTGGGTGGTTTCTTACTGGGATGATTATCGCAGACCCTGTTTGGGCCTCCTCGGGGAACCAAATAGATTATATGGTTGTAGGTGATGATTGGGTAAACCTCTCTAGTACAGGTTGTTGACTGTGGCTTTGGAGAAATTGATCATATGACTAGGTTGAGGCCTGCGATGTTGGGATTAATTTTTTTCTTTTTTTCTTTTTGGAATAATTTTATTGAATTGTATTTCCATGTACTTTTATGGATGTTTCTAGACACCTATACCATCTATATCTTCTTTTATATGAGACAATTTTGGTAACTAATATGTATTGTTTTTTATCTCACTCTAAGTTTTCTACGGTTTATTTCACTTCCTCTATTAATATTCTATTTGAATTCCATTGTGATACTCTGGTAATGAGGGAATAGTCTCCACACTAACTCACATAGGCCCTCGCTACAAGTCGATAGCCTCTGGTTTTTGGGGATATGTGGTTGAGGCCATGTGGTAAACAGGGCTCGGGGAATCCTTGGGTGACATCCAGTCCCGAGATGTTGTAAAGTGGTATCAGAGGAGTTTTTTACTGGATTGACTTACTTTTTGGAGACACTAGAATAGTTTTGCATGGAAATGAATTTTTTTTATAAATTGTGCATGGTAATATCTACACCATGGACATTTAAAATACAAATGCCCTCGAATGTGTTATGATTTACTAGATTTTGATTATTGTATTTGATTCTATTTCACCATTGGGTGTCCCACTTGATTTGTTCTATTACTATTTATGCAATTGGGGATTATAATTATATTACAACCCAATTAGATAAGGGTGTCCCATCTCATACCTCATATAAAAATTTGTTATAATCACATGCCAGGAAATATATGATGATTTAGAGATTGCATGATGTTATGATAGTTGATGTGATTTATGTGCTTGTGGATTAGTTAGTTGGGTGTAGTAGATAGTTTTGTGACATCATATTTCAATCCATAAAGTGTATGGATATTTATGATTGGGGGAAATATTCACCAATTAAATGTAAATGTTGAATGAACATTCTATATATATGGTTTTAATGGAAGCAATGTTTTGGGTTTGGAAGTTATTATGGGCCCTCATGGATTTATAAATTGGTAAACCCTTAGTGTAACTTCTTAAAAACCTGATTGTGAAAAGGAAATGGTACTTTAATGGTGAATAGAGACTTTAACTCAACCATGATATTGAGTGGCATGGAGGCATAGATTCTAATGGTTTGATGGATGTTTTTTATACAGTTATTCCTTAAGGAGAAGGTTGTTGGTTTGAATTTGTTACTGTGATTTTTTGACCCATTATTTGTTGTGATCATTGTGCATGATGTTGTTATTTATTGAGGTCATTGATTGGAATTTTATATACATGCCACCACGATGACCTCTTCTAGTATAATCTGAATGATGAAATGACCTTAATTCAGAGACATTGGGACACGTACTGCTTGTTGATCAACCGATAGAACAATATGTGGTTCTTAAGGAATTTTGGAACAAGGGATGAGGTACATTTTTGTGAAGGATTCATTCGATATATATAGATGATACAGTGAGCATCACAACAAACCTTGACTATAGATGAGCTGACAAAGGTGATCCAGCTATAGAATCCTTAAATGTTTTTAGGTGATGGAAGACCACAAGCTTTAGTGTTGTGGCTAGAGACCGTGTTATAATTTTTTGAGAATTTAAAGATTCCTCCAGAGCGGAGGGTCAATCTTGCGACTTACGTGCTATGAGGAGTGGTAAAGTGCTGGTGTGACATTTTGAACCAAGATGATGGGCTACAAAATATGGGTTGGGACGAATTCTAAACCCTCCTTTTCAACTACTTTTACCCTTTGAATCTTTGAGATAAGAGGGATATCGTGTTCACGTGTTTAGATCAGGGTGCTATGTTAGTTATGGACTAATCATAATTCTTTATAGAGATTCAGTGTTTTGTGTCAATGTATCTCAGTAATGGGATGTCAAGGGTGAGGCGCTTCGGGGAAGATCTTAGACATGATATCAAATCTTAGGTCAACATGTTCTAATTTCCTTATATCACTGAGATTAAGAATATGGCACTAATTATAGAGTTGAACCTGAGGGAACCTAGGGGTACAAAACATGGGAGTGTGGTTTCTCTCCCAAGTGGATCTATATCTGCAGGCATGAAGCATCGTTTCAAGGATTCCCACGATGTGAGTGCAAGACAGGCTGTGGGTGCAGGTATCACTATTTATTTCCATCAGTGTGGTAGGTGAGGCCACATGAAAAAATAGTCCGAAGGCGACCCAGTTGAGTACTGATCCTACGGCAGGATGGGGAAAATGCAACGGTTTTGAAGGACCTTCCCTCCAACTGTGAGTGGTAGAGTGTTAGCTACAAAATTAGTTTTAGGAGAAGGTTCTTCATCTCCACTTTGGAAGGAAGCTAGAGAATTATAGGCTATTCAGGACAAGGTATTGGTGGTCATGTCCATGGTATCCAGATGCTTGGTTCTCAGAAATAGCAGGGTGGATCAGCTCAGTAAATCCAGACAAGGTCATAGTGTTGTCGTACATGCAAGACTTATTGAGTGCAATAAACCCAACATGAGAATGATCCCAAAGCATCTACAGTGAGAAGTATGATCTTAGTATTTTCTACTATTTCAATTTCTTTTTTAAATTCTAGTGACACTCACAAGTTTATCTCTACTCGAGTGGTAAAAAACCTTGGTCTTGTGGGTTTTCTTTATAAGGGAGTTTTCACACTAGAAACACCAATGGGAGTTAGAAAAGGTGATGTGTGTCAGTGTATGGATTGTCTCCTTATGGTCGGGGGGCTTCACTTCACCTAGGATCATTATTTCTTCAATATGATAGGGTTTTACGTCATTATTGGAGTGTACTGGCTCATGGATTATCGATCGTACATGTTCTTCTATAAATTTAGGTTGACATTCACTTCACTAGAGGGTGTGGTGTTAATTCACAAGGATTAATGGGATGTCCAGGAGAGTAGAGATGGACCAGATTCTTTTTTTTATGGGTGGGATGCTAGCCCATATTTCTAGTTTGTTTCTACATTATTAGGGTGTGAGTCAAGAAGACTTTTCTATATTGGTTGTGCACATCAAGGATGTTTTCCCGACAAATCCTCTAGTTTACCTTCTATGAGAGAGGAGTTTTTCTCTAACGATCTATTGAAAAAAGATGCAAAAGTATCCATTAATCCTTCCATGATGACTATGATGGAGTTGAAGGAGCTCAAGAGGCATCTTTAAGATTTATAGGCGATGGGGGTTATCAGACTCAGTACTTCTTTTTGGGGTTCGCTGATCCTTTTATGAAAAAGGAAGATGGTATACTTAAGCTACACATGGATTATCGGAAACTGAAAAAGATGACAGTTAATAACCAATATCCTTTTCCAAGGATATAAGACATATTTAATGAGATTTGAGGAGATCGAGTGATCTAGATGATCGACTAGAGGTCAAGACTTCACCAGGTACGTGTTTGACCTGCAGACATACCTCATACAACCTTTTATAGTATGTATGGGTTATACAAGTATCTGGTTATGTCGTTCGATCTCACGAACATTCCAAAGGTTTTCATGTCTTTGCGAAACCGAGTGTTCCATCCTTACATGGATTCTATTTTGGTTGTTTTAGTGGATGATACCTTTGCGTATTCTCACAATCATCATGACCATGCTTTCCATATTGAGATCCTTTTGAATACACTGAGAGAGAATCAGTAATATTCTAAGCACACAAAATCCTAATTTGGATGGATCATATTCACTTCCTAGGTCACATTATCTCAGAGATATAAGTTTTAGTGGACTCAGATATGGAGAGAGATATAGTTTCATAGGAACATCTGAAGAATATTTTTGAAATACAGAGTTCTTAGGGATAATTGGATACTACAAGTATTTTATATAGGATTTCTCACACTTACCAGCACCATTAAAGAGCTTGAATAATAATGGTGTGATGTTTGTGAGGTTAGAATCTTATGAGACAATATTTCATGTGTAGAATGGGAGGTTGACATCAACACGAATCCTGGTATTGCCTGAATAGAAAAAGAGATACATGATGTTGACACATATGGTATTAGGATATAGGTTGTGTTGATGCATGGATATCTAGTTGTGGTGTACGGGTATCGGCAGCTAAGGTCTCATGAGAGTAATTACCATAAGAATGATCTTGATTTAGCTGTAGTTTTTCATGTGTTGTGCTGTTAGAGGTACTATTTTACTAAGATAACATTTTGTGATGTACACTACCAAAAATATCCACAACTATATCATTATGTAGTGTGATTTGAATTTGAGGCAGTGACGGTGAGTAGAGAACATACATTCCTTTGAATTTGAGCTTGCATACATGCTTGATAGGGGAGATGAAGTGGAAGATACATTGATCAAGAGCACTCAGATACATGTAGTGCAACAAATATGTTGTGAGTCGCAGCATATGAAATTGTTTTCTAATATTCATTTGGAGGAGCATCACAAATTGGGAATGAATTTTCTATCAAAAATAGCAGTGACATCTACCCTGCTTGATAGAGTAAGGATGAAGCAGCAATCAGATTCTAAATTCCTAGTTCTATGGTAAGGTGTGGTATGTGATGACCATTCTCTTAGTTGTAAGGTCGACCCAAATAATATCCTATATATCCATGGATGTTCTTGTGTTCTAGTTGAAACAAATGAGGAGAATATGCAAGTGTTTCATCATTCAGCTTGGGATATGCAACCCTAGGTACCCAAGATGTTCCACGACTTGAGAATATAGAAATGGTGGGTAGGAAGGAATAGAGAGGTAGCTGGTTTTGTTATGAGGTGATCCACCTGTTAGTAGGAGAAGTCATAACATCAGTGACTAGCTGGTATTTTACAGTAGTTACCTATCTTAGAGTGGAAATGGGATGATGTTGTGATTGATTTCATGACGTGTTTACCGATTTCACCTCAAGTAAAAGATGATGTGAGGGTTGTTTTTCCTAGTATTACGTAGGTTTCACATTTCATACTGATCGAGGAGACCTCAGTGTTGACGAACATTTAATTTTGTACATATGAGGGGTGGAATGACTACATGGGGTCCCATGAACTCTAATTTTAGATAGGGATGATCTCTTTATGTCTTATTTATGGAAATGTTTTCCGAGGGATCTGGGTACACGGGTTCTTCTAAGTGCAACATACCACCCTCAGATTGATGGAAAGTCAAAGAGTATGATACAGGTGCTAGACGATATGTTGTAAGAATGAGCATTGGGTTTTGGTGGCTCCTTGGAGAGGAAAATTCCACTGGTTGAGTTCCCCTACAATAATAGTTATTAGGTGACAATACAGATGAAAACTTTTGAGGCGTTATTTGGTTGGCCATGTCGTTCTCCCATATACTGGTTAGAGGTAGGAGAGGCAGATTTACTTGGATAACATCTTGTGCAGGATTATTTTGAGATTTTCTAGTTGATTCAGAAGAAGATGACTACTAAAAAGTATCGCCATAAATCATACTCCAATTGTCAGAGAGGACATCTAGAGTTAGAGGTCAAGGATTTATTTGTCTTACGTGTCTCACTGAGGATTGGACACATGATGATCAGGATACTGGGTAAATGTTCACCAAGATATGTTGGTCCATTTCAGATTCTAGAGAGAGTCAGGTCGGTGGACTATCAGTTATAGTTACCTTAGAGGTACCAAGATATGCACAAAGTCTTCCATGTATCTCAGCTTCCCCACTGTCACTCAGAAATGCCTCCTTTATATCATCCCAATGAGGTTGTGTTCAAGGTTCATAATTTCTTTTGAGGAGAATCTGATTATTATAATTGAAAAGTTCATTAAGGTCCTCTGAGGATGACTAGTTCCACTAGTATGGGTGGTATGTAAGCATGAACATTTAAAAAAGTTACTTTGTAGAGGTAGGTAGATGTGCGTGCTCAATGGTAGGAGTTTTTTTCCGAAAATTATTGAACACCCTTGAGAGAGAATTTCATGGATGACTTGCTATAAGGGGGGATGATTATAATAACATGGGTTTTAATACGAGGTAGTGATCCTTTTCGATTTATTTTAAATTCATTTTTATGGAATTATGTGAAAGATTAACTTCATCATGGTTGTTTTTGAGGTTTTGGGGCTTGTTTATAGGATGGAACAATGTTTTGGGATGAACAAGATTAGGTAAAGGGTTTTTTCATGGTTAGTCTGACCAAGCGAGATGTCAGAAAAGTGCAGGTTTTTGGGCCGAACATTTTCTCATGGCCACCGGATGGTTAGTTAATCCGTGTGGGGTAATCGTTCGATGTTCACCATCTATGAAGTGAGGGTTTTAGAGTTTCCTCATGGTTTTGGAAACCGTGTTGGTAAATCACGTGACCCTACTGTGTATTTGTTTAAAATTTAAATTAAAAACCTACTTTATCTTTCAAACCAAAATAGTGTTTTCTTCTCCTACGCATAGAAGCTCCTTGGAGCTCTCACCTTTTAGTGCCAAACATTGTCTTTGAGCTAGATTATCCATTAGACATTCATTTAGATTTCTGATTTTCTCATTGGATATCCTTTAGTGAGGCCTATGATAGTTTTTACCCATTTACAATTCTATAGGAAATTGTTTCCACTATTTGTATTTAGGTTCATATGCCCTAAAATCTTGTTCTTTGTCCATTATTTCGATTTCATCCAAACCATGATGAATAATGACATTATTCTGGATGATTTATATACTATTGAGATGAGGTAGGTGGTATATACATTATTTTATATTTTCTTATGTATTTCGAGTGTTTGACCGATCTGTCATCCATCATACATTCCTACGATTCCCCATTTTGTGAAATGCCCTAGTCGTAGGGTTAGTCAGAAATAGTGAGGATTTTCATAGGTTTCGTTGAGGTGTGTTGACACACGTTGCTCATTTCAGGGTCAACCAAGGGGTGAACCTTAAAGGAAAAAATATTTATTCCTGTTTAATCAACCCAAGGGGTGTGTTATTAATCATTCCTAGTTTGAGGAATCTTGTTAATGATTTGATATATTGAATTTCATGTTTAGAAGATGTACTTCCACCTTGATCATGGAATATCATGGTATACCTTGACTATTTTGATATTTTGGAATGTTAAATGGATGGAATGGGTGGGTAGACCTATATTAAATGACTAATTTCTTGTTAAATGGTTTATATGGAAGGGTTGGACCATATGCTTAATTTGATAAATGGTTTGCGTGAGTGGGTATACTTTTGGTTTGAGAAGGTTTTTGTGAGAGCATATACTCACATGGGATGCTTTTTTAAATTGAATGATTAAATTGAATTCTGTGATAAATGGTTTTAGAATGCGGTAGTGTACACCTTGGGTTGAATCTACCACTTGTGTCTTGATTCATTGGGATGACTTAGGCCTTACTACCCTGTAGAAAAAACTTTCCTGGGATCACGTATGACATACTATTTCTACACTCCTAGGACCCCAACCAATTTCTAACTGTGTTTCTATCCAGGATTCCAATGAGACTCGATGAGATGCCAGGAAAATATCCTTGGATCCAGACCTTAGTGGTCTTGAATTATTTAATGGATGCCTTAGTCTATTGACTCCTTGGATCTAGAACTTGGGGTAATTTTTTCACTATACAGTATGGTTGGGATATATTTGACGACACTATACAGAATGGTCATGGGACACTTGACTCCTTTATAAAATGTTGTTTTGGGTTGCAGGATATATACCGATGTATGGTGCTTCCATGTGACTTGTTTACTTTTCTTTTAGCACCCTTATTAAGAGATGCATCTTTTGTAGGTGTCCTTGAGGGAGGTTCACAATTAATTATTGTAGTTGACATTTTCCATGGGAATTCACCTTACGTTACTACATTGTATAAACATTCAAGACATTTTGTATAATTACAATTATAACTGTATAGACCTGGGTGGTTTCCGACTGGAATGATTGTCTCACAACCTGTTTGGTCCTCCTTAGGGACCCAAACAGATTAAAAGATTGTAGGCGATTATAGGGGAAGCTCCCTAGTACAGGTTATTGATTGTGTGTTTAGAGCAGGGGAGCATATGACCAAGCTAAGGCTTGCAATGCTGGGTTACCTTTTTGATGTTTTGTTCTTTTTGGGATACTTTTATTTTATTTTATTTCCATGTACTATTCTGGATATTTTCTAGAAACTTTTACAATATTCATCATTTTGTATATGATACACTTCTAGTAATTGATAACTATTATGTCTTTTCTTACTCTCAATTTTGTGTCATTTATTTATCATCCTCTATTAATATTATGTTTGACTATCGTTGTGATACTTTGGTAATGAGGGCATAGTCTCCCAACTAACTCACCTAGGACCACACTATTAGTTGGAAGCCTCTGGAATTTGGGGATATATTCTTGAGGTCATGTGGCTAATCGAGCTCGGGGAACCATAGGGTGGCATCTGTGTTTAGGACGTTACAGAACTCATGAATACAGTCAATGCCTCCCAAACACTTCATTTTTAAGGACCATTTTAGAATTTCTACAACCTATAATTAGGTAAGAACATACTCCAACATAACAAGAGCGTGTTACACCTTCTCCTTGATAAAATGATACTTGATATCAATGTGATTTATTGTTGATTGATGGAATGTATTATTTCTGTGATTTTTAGAACATGAATTATCACCGCAGATTCTGATTGGACAATAAACTTATAATTCCATATCATCAGACTACAGTTTCATCCAAAATAATGTTTTTCACAGTTGAGTTGCTGAAATGTATTCCTATTCTTTGGTGATCAATTAAATAAAATCATGTTTCTTTATTAACAATGAAATACAGTAGCTTACTAGAAATATATCACCTTCTCATATTTATTTTATTTCCACTATTGAACCATATGAATCTCTATCTATATTGACCAATAATTCTTGATGAGATGTGAAATTATACTGAAAAATTAAATCCATCATGACTTTGATATATCAAATTATACATTTCAAATCTAAAATATGGGTTTCAAGGTGATAAATTCTATACCATTTTTATTGAAATGTGGCCAAAATAATATTTGATTATGTAACTTTTTAGTACAATCGGAATCCATGGATCTTCAAGTATTTTATGACATTAATAGCTTTCCCTTCAACATCCCATGATAGTTACATCTGAGTATCTTCTAGAGTCATCATATATTTGGAATTATCCATTCCAAATATTCTCAGAACTTCCTCAGCATACTTATATTGGGAAATGAATGTTCCATAATTCCTTATGTCACCAACAACATCATCCTTTTATTACTTCCAGTATTTACCTAGAGATTAAAATCAACTCCACCACATTAAAAGCCATGCTTTATAAAATACGGATCAAGCATTTAATACCACGCTCTTCATTCTTTCTTAAACCCATATAGTTAATTCTTTAGCCTACACACAATGTTCTCATCTTCATGAATGTGAAAACCATATGGATTCTAAATATATGCATATTCTCCATGAATTCCATTAAAAAATGTTGACTTGATGTCTATTTGGAAAACCATGAACCTTTTTTGCACTAGTATGGACAAGGATAATCTAATTGTATCTAGCCCTGAAATAGGTGTAAAAGATTTTTCAACATATATACCCTCTATTTGGAAGTTCCCTTTGCACAATAGTCATGATTTATTTTGAATTAATTTTTACTATTCACTAATATTTTTGTGAAAGACCCAATTATTCCCGATGACATTATCTTATGGTATTTTCTAAACAATATCCCATGTTTGATTATTTTATACTTGGTGAAATTATTAATTGGTATCATAAACCTAGTTCACATATCTAGTTACTTCCTCTCATGCATCATTAATATCTTCTTGTGAATCACCTTTTCCATTTTAACTCCCCCATGAGTTACTTACCTCATTTTCAATATCATCATGTGGATGTTCATAGTGTTGTTAAATACTGTAATAATTTTTTACTATTGTAATATCATTTATTTAAAATACTTACCCATATTCTTGTTGAATCATTTCCAATATTCTCCTGCATAATCTTGATGTCTGACAACATAGAATTTCATCATTTATATCCAATTGGGATCTTTCATCTTATTATGTGATAGAATGTCCCCCCTATGATGTGAAACTATTCATGTTATTTGGCCCACATTTTAGACCCTCAAACATTATTCTTATACATCATAATTTTTTCTCGAGTGGAACATATCAATGAACCATCAAGAAAACTTCTAAGCCTACTGAAACAAAACATCATGTAGAAAATAAGAGATAATGTTAATAACATAATCAGAGTCCATTACACTCAAATACATCCATACATTTCACGAAGATAAAAAACCATTAACTCCTTTCAAGAAATTCATCTAGATTATTTCTTCAACTCTTGTGAATGATTTTATAGAGTTGAGATTATAGGGAACAGACATAGTTATTTTTCATCTTCTAATGAAACTTCCCCTTGAATCATATCTCACCTTTAAATAGAAACACTTGAGCGTCAGTTAATATAATTTATACAAATAGGGAGAGGGGATTATTTAGAATCATGAGGAAGATAATTTTGGGAAATCATGATAAATCAACCCTTTTATACTTTCATGCAGAGCACTATACTCTTTCTTTGCTTGTTCCAACTACCCACCCAACCTCAACTATTCTGTCCGTAAGACTGAACATTATTTACCCCCATTTTGATTCATATTTTTATATTTGGTTTCTATAGGTTTGGCCTATTAAAATGATGTATTTATACCGACTATTTGAAATTTATTTCATTGTGACTCCAACCCAATGTGATTTTTCCGGATACTTTCTCTGGGAAGGAATATCTGAACTGGACTTCTGCTCTCATTTCTTCTCCCAATGGAGGGATATATATTTTTCATTCACATTTCACCTTGTATCATGACCAGTGACATTATTGAGAAATTATTTATTCATTTTAATTTTATCAATTACCTGAGTCAAATTACCCACTTTTTATGTGAGTGATTTCATCACAATATGTGTACTCTTATATTTACCAAATAAAGAAGATTCTCCATTTTCTTCCATGTTTGATAAAATCCATTTAAATAGTAATATTGTGAATGAAACCATGGTGTTTATTGATACACCTTTCATGGATATTCTTGTGCATCCCCCATGAATTTAAACCTACTTTGGACTTATCATTTTGGATAACATTAGAGTATTTCTCATTACATAGCACATGAGTTAGGGATATCGTTTCAATGTCCATTTTTATCTGTATAATCATCGAGAAGAAATATCATTCCAAATTCCCATGATTAGAACGTATAAAACACCTCCCACTAAAAACATATCTCATGTAATGATTTCTCAGTTGAGATGTTGATACATCTTGAGTTTTACCTCTAAAATTGATCTCCTAGGATTCTGGACACATACTCTTAATATGTCCTTGTCTTCATCAATAATTGAATTTGATGAATGTGTTCTTAAGAGATATAATACTTTCATTGATTTCATGATTTGTCTTCTTACTCTCAGATTTAGGAATATTTGTGCCTTTAAAAAGGGAAATTTATTCCAAATCCTCTAAACTAAAATATGATGTATGACCATACATCCCATAGAGAAAACATGTCATTTCATTACATTCTGTAAAATATTTTATAGATCTATCTATAGAAACTAATTGGTGTTTTAATTTCTGAAACATTCCACTACTCTTTTCCTCTCATTAATGGGAGAGGGTTCATCACATCTAATGGCAATTTTTTCCCAAAATATATGGCTCTTAGGATAATATACTCCTTTCATGATTCTCTTTTGGAGTAGAATATTTTCATTTCAATTCATTATAAATATATCTAGGATAATAATATTGTATGTTCAGAGAATCCACCAACATGGGAATTTAGGTGGCATTATATTTCTCTACTTTTATCATCACTGATTCTATCTCTTATAACAATTTTTTAGAGTTTATGACCAAAAATTCATGTTGATCATTATGGTATCCCTTAATATTCTCCCAAATACTCATATAATATTTGAATTCACATGTGATCTTATCCACCATGTAACTTTTCTATTTTAAAATATTTTTTCCCAAGGAACAAAATAAGATCATCATGCATTCTCTTGTTGTAGCCTTTCAATATTTTGAACTAGTACAAAAAGATTTGTTGCAATATCATTATTTATAGATGTATGGTTTTGAATTTCATCTAACTTATGATTCACTTAATTTTCATCCCATTTTGTTTTTTCTATCTTTCTATAATTTGTTTTATTTCTTCATCTTGTGAATCATTCTTTTACCTCTGATTTGTCGCCAAATTTATATGCCTTTGATTTAAACCTCTCATATTGTAAACCCCAATTTCTAGTTCTAGGATATAGATATCATTATATATAATATATTTATCCAATTTTAGATCCAATTTCTTTGTTTTGTAAAAAACATTCACTTTTGGAATTCTTGGAGTTTCTATATCATCAGTAGCTTCAACGTCACATGGAAGGTCATGTCATTCACTCATTTATATAGTGTCATGGAGGGATTCTATATTTCTACCATCTAATTCATACATACAATTCTTCAGTAACCTATTAAATTCCATACACTAAATCACATTATTCTGAAAACACATCAACACTGAGGAATACCACCTCACTTATACTTCTTCTTTGAAGATATTCCTTTTTCTATGGATTACTATGATAAGAGTTGAATAAATGTTCAACATAAAAATTTGACAGAACCATGTAAATGAAATCAAATCTAATAAAAGAAACAATCTATATGATAACAATTTTTAGGGCTAAAAGGGGATTATATACCCAGAGTGGGGGGTGAATTAGTGTATGAATATTCTTTTTTAACTCTTCCTATCCCAATATATCTTTACATATATATTATAAGGGTCACTTTTTTTCACATAAATATTAATGATGATCTTATTATTTACTTATTTATCTGATGATGATTCTTTTAACATAATGTAGGAATGAGAAGACAAGGAAAAAATGTTTTTTCCAGGTTCACCAACACTGGGAAACATCTAATGAGAATACAACAATAATGTGATAACTTTACAAACACAACTAAGGCTCAATGCTAATAATGATGGTTCAGGATAGATCTCATCTATACCTAGTTTTGCTGTCTTTATGAGGTTTAGGTTTTTCTCACTACATTACCACGGTTCACTCCCTATGTCCCTTTATCTAGCTCACATCAAGTGTAAATGATCACATTCTTCATATTCTATTGCTCACTACTCTTGGAAGTGATTCACCCACAGTTTATGGTCTTCTACGTTCTTTCATTTTCATTACTTACATCATCCTAAACAGAATATAAATGATCAATTGATGTTCCGCATTCATCCACTAATAAATAAAACTTTACCATAATTCCCATGGAAATACCTTTTAAAACACTTCTTGGATGCTCGCTTAATCCATGAAGATCCTATTTCAAAATTATCAAATTGATTTTATGAAGTTCCTACCTTTCATGAAGATCAATTATCCATTGTAAAAACAACTCTTTGAGGATGCTAAAATAGCCTTAACAAATATCTTACCATTCTCATTGATTACATAGAATTTAAATATATCCTTACTTTCATGATTCTTAGAACATTCAGATGGCTTATATTTCCTTTACAAACTTCATCGCAAATCAGCTTTGTGAACCACGTTCACGATTCCGGAGCCTTATGATTCACATTATGTCTTTGTGCTTTTTAAAAAGAGATAATTTCTTATCTATAAGAATTCCACAAATTCTAGAATCTTCCCTACCATTTCATCCCCATTTCACAAAGCTCCCTGCTTTCCATAGAAATGATCCCTTTCTTGAAAATATACACATAAGTTTCTCATTCGTGATTCTCATTATAACCAGTTATCCTCCCTTCACTACTTTACACCACTATGATGCTCCACCCACAATAATCCACATATTTTCGATTCATGTTTCTTGTTATAATAATGGATCTCACTGTTAAAATCATCGCGCCTTCAAGAAACATCCTTTGGAAATCCCATTCTTTTTTCACATCATTCATTTTCCATATTTTGAAGAGATCTAAAAAGAAATCTATATCTCATGATTCTTGAAAATATCTAAATTTTGGTCCTCGAAGATATGGACAAAACATGGAAATAGTATCACCATGGGTACACAATTTCATGTAAAACATCAATGGATTTTATTCCTCTATCATGGATCAATATCAACATGTTATGTCAAAAATCTCTCTGGACTCCACATTTTTCCATTGAATCCCACTCTGTGAACAAACACAATCAACCAAAATATAATGTAATGTTATCATGAGGGATTTTTCCCCACACACCTAAAATACCCTACATATATATGATTATATAAAATTATTTGTTTAATATATCAATATACATATATCATTCTATATACTAATAATAATCCCATGTTGATGCATTATAAAATACATATTTGGATAGGAATATCCAAAGAAACATATAACATGTGGAATTCTAAATAGATGATCTGTTCTCATAATGCCATCTCTTAGAGATCAATATGGACATACTTCATGATATGATGACTAAATTTTTTATGATCCTAATAATTTTATTATCATATATCATCTATATCCCATACAATTATGTATTTTGACCATGTAACATGAATTTAAGAATAATATCCTAAAATATTAGATATCTCCTCACAACTAGAAACTTCTATATTCTTTTAATGTGTAAATTTTTAAAGGAAATTATAATTTTATACCTTAGATAGATGAATGATAGTTAAATAATACTATATTAAATAATATTCCTAACATAAGTATTAAATGAATATATAAATTTCAAAGATGGATAAGGGAAAGTAAATACTAAAAAATTAACTACATGGTAAAAATACATCATTAATATATGGAAATATATATAAATAAGTCCCAATGGTATGGTAGAAGGATTTTAAAAAAATGGTAACACACCCAAAAAATTGATATATGAGGTAAAATAAGCATATTGTTATATTAATCTTGTGAAATGGAATTGAAAAATTCAAAAACACTGGAATAAGGGTATAAACCATTAAATTATTTCCTAAACGGCTGTTAAATAAAGTACTTATTTACTACATGTTTTAGAGATGACGATAAAATGCATGGTAAGGAATCAGAGGGTGAAAGAAACAAGTAATTTTCTTAATTTTAATTGACTTTGGAGGGGCGGTCCAAGATAAAAAGTTATTTACCTTCATATGCCCTAGAGGTATAAAATATTAAATGGATATAATATTAAATGAATGTATGTATTTTGGATAATGAAATTTTTCCTCTTTTTCTATAATATAGTTTCAAAATTTATATTAACTAACACTGAAGATTACTCCAATATTAATACTCATGATGTTATTATAGAATTTTATTGTGAGTATGATTCTAATACATTTGAATTAAATATTTTCATTTTATTTTGATGGTGTAATGAATGCATATTTTAATACAAAAATTTATAGAGTTTTAAAATTTTTTAGAATCCTTTTTAGGGATCCCACTTAACCTAAACAGATAATATTATAAAATCAATAAAAATTGAATGTGGTAATGGTCTATATAAAAATATATATGTTTAACCATAAGTATAGAAATAAAAATATATTAAAAATATATTGTGATAAAATTATTGTGGACCTAGAAAATATCTCAATAATTCTATCAATCAAAAGAAGAAAAACCTCTCACCCTCCCTCTTATGAACATTGAGATAACAAGATAATATATTTTTTGATTGGTGGAGAATGGAATATAATAGTAAAACACACAATGAAATCACCCAAATATTAGAGAATGTTTTTTAGTAATTTATAGATCCTATGTGAATACAACAAGAGATGTAGTCATTTCAACATTTGATTGTGATAATAAAAAATAAAAGTGGATTAATGGATTTTTAGGAAATGATAAATTAATTTTAAATTAAATTTTAATGACCGTCTCTTGGATATTTATGGGTTCTATTCCGAAGGTTCATTATATTTTTCCAGTTAAAATGATGAAACCCAAAATGTGCGTACTTTCCTATCATTATCTTTGCACACTTTCACCTTCTTGTAGTATCAAAGTATAATCGTTGTATTTTTTTAAATTTTGTATTGATTCATTTTCATTTGTTTTTTGGTTTGTGTTCATTTTGATATTTTTATTCCATGTTTATGGGTTTGGAAACAATTTTAATGCATGATTATATTACTGAGAGAATTGCAGAAGCATATAGAGTGTGTGTGATGATCCCATTTAGAGGTGAACAAGGTTCTGGTTGCTTGAAATAGTTACACAGTAAGTTATGGTAAATTAAACATTCTGTACCTATGGTCAACTGAAAAATTTTGTTTGTTATATAATTCACATATCCCCATCTAACATGATACATGATTCCACTAGAAACCGTGGATTGACCACCAATATAAAAATTGTTTACAAATAGATTAGTTAGTCTGTATTTTTCATACATTCTATGTAAACATTCATGTTTTTACCTTATCTAAATTGAGGTATATTATCCGGTAAAATTAAAGGTTTCATTACATTTTTCATATTAACTGAAAACAGAGTGATGAAGTTCTGTGTCAAATACAATAGGTATTTGCATAATATAAATTCTATGTATCAAGCATCAAGCCACAAATGATGGGCACCACAATTTTAAGTATGTTCGTTGGTTCAATAATCTGGATAAGAAATGTGAGATACAAATTATATGATGTGTAACAAACTGCACATGAAGTATGAAATGTTTTTTTCCACATCATGAAGGTAAGAAGTGTTTTTTGACATTTCATGTTGGTATAAATTCATAATAATGAATATCATAAAAATTTTATAACTTCTTGATGTGTAACAGTTTTCATACACATAATGTAAATCACATGATTTCTATGTAGTACATTCAATGTATGTTATGGAATATAGTAAATTCATACACGCTGCTCAGACTGCATGATTTGACCCCCAAAACTACACTCCCTTTATGTCTGGAAATTATAAATAGGAATACATTTCATGTCAGTTCAAAATTATTTCATGGATGTCACACAATGCGTGTCAAAATACAAGCCTACTAAAAACACACATCATGTAAGTATTAAACATCATTGTGACATAGAAGGTACACCCCATGTGGGTTTAAAATACACATCATATATATAAAAATTGTAAAATTAAAAAAACATATAATAAATTATATTAAAATACTCATGGATGGGGTTGAAATTATATGTCAATTTATTTTTAGAAAAGATATTAAAATAAATAAATAATTATTTAATTTGTTATATAATTTAATAATTCTAGTAAATTTATCATAATCATAATTAATAGAAATTATTTATAGAAGTAATATTTTTTTAAATGTAGATTATTATGATTAGATATAATATCTATATACCAATGTACGTAATGGATTTATTTATTTAATTCAGTTATTGATTTCACTGTTTAATGTTGTATTTATTATTTAATTATAGAATATTTTACATGAATCATACTCCACAATTATAATATACATGTATTAATGTTTATTGAATATTTAATGTAACTCTAAACCCCTAGTCCCCATCACCTGTGAGTTACTATGAATTCATAAAGGATGGATATTCAAGTGGGGGAGATTTTTCAGCTCTCGGGTTGAGGTGAATATAACCAATGAGATACATAAGGGAATGTATTAATTCAATTTCTCATTTTAAACATGGTCTGAATATTTTTACCAAGGTTCATGGTTGGTTTATCATATATTTATAAACTGACCATTATTTAAATGTTCATGATGATGTCATAAATTTATATGATTTTTTATTCAAATATTATTTATTTATTTAATAAATTAATAGTTTATTTGTATGATAAACCAAGTTAAATTAAAATAAATAAATTATCAATAGTTATAAATTTAAATAAAATGAAATTAATGTGTGTAAATTATTTTATCAGACATTTTTAATTAATCATGTTAATTATAGATAATATTTATAATCATCTGAATAATGAATTAATGAACATTTAAACATATGTTACACAAAATCCCTCAATAAAAATAATGTGTTATAATAATTCCTATATCAAATGATTTAGATGGAAACCATAGTTAAATTTATTACTCTATTTTCCGTAATGTAATTTTAAATGAGAAGGGAGTTTTAATGAAAGTGTGGGGTTGGTATAAAAAAGGAATAATGACATATAGTTTCCTCTATTAGACATTTGGTAACATGGAGGAAAGATTTGTGTAAATACATGTTTTGATTTTTTAACGAGGAGTCCAATCAACTGATCATGTAGTTGTGTGTTATTTTAGTTGGTAGGATAAGCCTTCCAAAATTCCTCTAAATAATTTTGTAAGACATTGTTTACATTATTTAAAAGTGTAATTTGTGTCTTTACAACTAGTGTATCAGTGATACTAGATATTATGAATCAAATGGTGATGGGTATTATGTATTAATAAAATTATGAGAGATTAATTAATTCATTAATTATGTCATAGTATGTAATGAAGATAAATTTCTAAGAATATTCTTTTTTTGTAGAAAATATAAAGTTTAACCACTATAAAAGTTTGGTCGACAATAGAGTATGTAGATTTTATTACCTGTACTTACTTAAAATAGAGGTAAATTTGCTGACATATTTCACTATCACAAACAAATTTTCTTATGTGTTGAAATCCCCATTTGATGATCTAGAACCACATTGAGTGAGTGAGAGTGTGATGAATTCATACATCAGACTTGTGAATCATGATTCATATGTTAATTTCATCATTTCATGAGTATATTATAGATAGATAAACATGAAATATAAGGAAATTTATATATACATTATGTTATCTCATCTCCCTGAACATGGAAATGTTAAAGATATGATAATGATAAACAAGGCATTCACTACACTTTATAGGTGTAAATAAGTAGATGAACTTTAAGATAGTTTAAAATATGTTTATGTAAATTGATCAATTAAAAATGAAATGATTCGATATAGTTAACAAATTATATATTAACATCATATTATCATTATTTATATCTAGACTAACTATATTAATTTTGACCATTATAATAATTAGTATTGAGATTATCCTTAGGAAGATTTTAACATTGATTCACAAAGATGATAGTGTTTTCAGGAAATATAATTACTCACCCCATACGGTTATGATAATTTTTTAGTCAATTTTTCCTTCACAACAAACATTAATGAATTAAAATATTCATAGAGAGTGAAATGAAATAGAGGTTATCTACATCACATATTCAAATAAATAACAATATAATTGGAATTATAATGAATTGGAGAATATATAATAATGAAAATAAAATTTAACAATATTCAACATTTCATATAATATTTATAATTATCCAAATGGGTATTAAATAATATATGTGTTTAACATATTTACAACTAAATAAATGAATCACAAAAAACTGAATACCTTATATGAAGTAACATTAATCTCCATGTTATTTATAAGGAATGACATATAAGTAAACTAAATAAGATCATAACATCATAATTTCAAAGTGTTCTTATTCTCAGTAAATTATTCTTTGGTATTGAGTGTTACCAAAAAAATAACTCATTCTTCAGTTATAGACACAATGAGGAATTTAATTATATTATTAATTAAGTTTGTTATGGTACATCATACATAATTTATAATTTAGTTATAATTGACTAAAAATTGATTAAATATTGGAAATTAATGATGAAGGAAATATATAATATTCATTTAAAATCCTGTTGTGAAATTTCAAATATTGGTTAAGTAAATCAAAAATGTAAATGTATAAGATGTACCCATTAGTGTTTTAGATATTTTGGATATAATACTCTCAATATCATTGACTTGATGTCTTATAATTTTTTAAGATAATTAATACATTATTGATTAGTTGTTATTGAAATAAATAATAGAGAATTAGTTGAATAAGATACCATTGAACTATTCTAAGGAGAGTCTAATAGTAAACTCATTTAAAACATGATATTATTTTCATAGATTTATGGAATATAAAAGTGAATAAAAAGTATTCTGGTAACTGATAGTGATATGCGGTGTCATTTTGTGGGATAATATCTTAACTAATGATTCATTGATCATCTTAATGGGTGCATAGTATTTTTTATACTTATATTACTGTAAACACATAAAATTTATTGTATTAGTTTAATTAGGTTGGATTAAGAGTCTTATAACTATTTGAAATCATAAATTACTCATTTCTAGCCATACATTTTAAATTACAATAGTAAAAAACAAACATAAATTGAGTGTGTTGATATATATGTTAAATATAGTTAATAATATTCATAAAATCCAATACATCTCAATGTAGTGTGTTTTGATGAAATGCGTTTGGTAATGATTCTTCTACTAATAAAATTGTATCATGTAAACATTACACGCATATCATTTAATTATCATTAAATATAAGTAGGATACCCCAACCTTTAATACAAAAATATTTTAATCAAGCGATTGATTATAATTTTATAATAGGTAATTAATTTTCTTCTTAGATAGGGGGGGGGATGCTTTTATTTAATGAATTCAAGGATCCAGATACACCTAAGTTGAAGTAGGAGCACTAAACTCCATTGGACATAGTTGGATGACTTCTTCCAAAGGAATATAGTATTTAAGAAATACAACACTATGTAAGGGAATTTATAATCACTATGTTATGATATATAATATTTGATAATAATAATGGATCCTATAAGGAATTATTAAATGGAAATAAAATAAAATTTGAATATATATTTTTATGTAGAAATGAATTCCATATATCAAAAAATTATTATTCATTTCAGTTGAGGATGTATTTTATATCAGTCTTTTAGGGGGTATTCAAGAAGAAACTAGACATGGATGGTGAAGTTGGTACCTATAAGGCATGGTTATTTATTTTTTAATCAATAATAATTAAGGTATCGTCTATGATGAAATCTAGAAAATATATTTTAAAAAACTATCCTCAGTGGAATCCTTTTTTAGGTTGAATATACGTGGAAACAATAAATGATGGTTATGATGAACAACGTCAATAAGGTCGACAAGTTGAAGTGAAATAATTATCTATTAAATAATAAATAAATATAATAAAATATCCATTTCAATGAATATATAATGTTTTCTAGATTTATATATAATTAATGTCAAGAATATGGTTATATGGTTTTATTAGCAGTTCCAATTATTATGAAGTCAAATGTATTGATATCCTATAGAAACCAGATATTGGTCTAATAATCTGTTATTTCTACAAAAAAGTACTTCTCTAAAAATTGTTTAAAATAATAATCCATGTTATATGGAAAAATATTTTCTATGATATATCTATATGGTTATTTATATCTAGTAATTGTATATATATAAACAAATTATTGGAAAATACTAGAAATAAGTATTTAAGAGAGAGTTATCACCTATTTCACATAGCATAAACTCTATATAAGATGATGTGTTAAGCTCTTAGTGGATGATAGTAGGAATAATATAAATTAATATGATAAAGAAATTTAATATACTAAATGTGACATGACATGTATAATGTTATGAAACTCGTTTAATATTAAATAAGGTCATTAAATATAACCCAAGAAAACTAAATGAGTTAAAATTAAATAATTTACCACAAAAAATTGGAGAGAAAATTAGAATATTACATGGTAATTAGAGAAGTTGTATTTTTTTAATGGGAAACATAAGTATATTTACTATATATCAATTTTATCTAGTATCAAAAATAGTCTAATGATATTTTAATGAGAAGAATATATGTGCTATTGCTAGCCAAAACTACATATTATATTTGTATTTTGTCATGTAATTCTTAATAAAAATGTTTATCAAATTTTTTTTCATGTTTATTGGATTTTATATAGATATAATAACATATTTAAAATATACATTTTGATGATATTGTGTTATATATACTAGTGAATACATCATGGAGTGGAAAGATAAAAAAATATAAATACTTAGGGATATCACCTCATATGAGTTTTTCTCGAAGAAGTGAAGTAAAATTATCAATAATAGAAATAAATTAATATGGTTTCCTAGTGATTATATAAATGCCTTTGTAGAGGAATAGTTATCTTGTAAGAGGTAATGAGATTTGAAATATCCTTAGTCAGATTCAGTTTAAGTTGGATTACTTTAGAGTTGATGTCCTCTAATAAATTAATGTTATAGTTTTGATTACTAAAATATTAACAAATATTTTTTGATAAAATAATTAGAACCTTTTTCGAAAACAATATTTTAATGTCTGTAATGTATTTTTTTGATATAATGTTGTAGATGTTTCCTGCCATAAAGATATATTATAGATACTATGAAAATTACCTTAAAATTATCTCACATAGTCTATATAATATGTGTCTTATATGATGTATATTATTCATGACTACTAGCTATTGATGGATCGTAATAAATTAAGCCTTTTTGCATAAATTTAACAAATGGTGATATCCCAGAAGGTAGGATATTAGGTATGACCTTAAAATATGAATTCCACATGACTATATGTCATAGTTATTCTTATATATAGATATGTGTCTTATTCAACTGTCTTGAGTTTTTTTTAATGTATATAACAAATTGAGTAATTTTATATTTATTGAAAAACTATGATATCTTATGCTCATGTTGAGGCAGTAAATGTCTAGTGCATCTTATGTGATATAAAATTAATGGAATTATTCATGAAATGATATTTCTCATCAATATTATTTGAAGAAGATATATCTATATTATTTATTGATAAGAACTATTTTTTAAAATCCATGTACATGTAATTTATTCAATGAGTTAATTTTGTAAATCAAAATTAAGATAAATTAATAAAATAAGATGTTGACATAAATACTCTTACTATGTGATTAGATATAAATAGAAAAGGGGTTTTAATTATACGGTACAATTAATAAGAATGTCTGTTTATTGTTGTTTAAAATTAAATTCCTTATCTATGGTTTCCTTGGTGTGTTATTAGACAATGATATTAGACTTTAGCACTTTTAACATCATCACATTGAAGAATAGTCCAAGAGGGTCTCAAACTATGTGTTTCTATAATATAATTAAATTATAAAAAATTTAATTTTAATATAAAAAATTATTATTATTTTAGGTAATAATAATTATTTAAGTAATTTAAATCAAATAAATATTTAATCATTGTATATTCAAGTTTATAATGTCTAAGTCACAGTCTATGTCTTTTTTATTGTCCACACAGTGTGAAATAAATATTAATTTATTCATTAATATAGTGAATAGATTAATTTATTTTTATTTATTTAGATATAGAAATATTTAAATAATTATCTGTTAATGAGTATAGTGAATATATAATTCAGTAATATATCGATTCAATAATAGTTTCATTAAATAATTGTTTTACTATTAATGGTTTGATAAATAAAATGGCGTAATTAATGTTCCATGTTTATGAAATAATAAAAATGATATATTTTATTTGATATCTAATGTGACCAATGAAATTATTGATGAATTTTATTTCTTGTAAACTATATGTGAGAATATTTTGATACTCTTGAGCTTATCTTTGAAGTGATAGTAATGGATAGAGAGTATTAGGGTTGATTTCAAATGATTTTGAGATTATTTGAGGAATTCTATAATTTTGAAGTGAAAGATAAATGTACTTCTATCTATTAGTTACATAAGATATTTATCTGGTCAAAGGGATAAAAAATGTATACGGTAGGGAATAAACAACTTATCTAGTCCATGTAATAAATTCTAGTTGATACACAATATCTATTTGAAAATATAAGATATTATGATTCTTAGAAAAGATATTATCTGAGACTCAAGAAAATTTAGTGATGAAAAAATCCTTATACTTATACGTATTAAATATTATAGAATAAATATGTTTATAGAGAATAATAATAATTGTATAGAATTCATTATATATTTTTATAGAATAATAGAAAATGTTACTAAAGTAAACACATTATGTAAATACATATGATGTGTGAAATACATATGTAAGATATTTATAATGATCAGTGAAGCAATTTGAAAATGAGAAATGAACATATAAAACACATTATGATTCAATTTGTGTAAGTCATGATATTGTTTGATATATGAGATTACTCGATAAGTATTTTGAGATTTTGAAATAAAATTATTGGAAAATCATTTCATTGATCAAATATGTAGAAACAATTTGATATTTTATTTTAATCATCAATTTAAAAGTGGGTATTTCGTATTTAAGGATCAAGGGGAACAAACCCATATTATAATATATTATGATAGACATATATAATATTTAAAAAGTAAAATCTACTATGAGAATATTTTTTATTTTTAGATAGAATGAAATTTTGTGTGTTTTCCTAATTATGTATAATTGATAAATATAGGTTAATGAAATCAAGAGAATGAACCCAAAATAGTGTGAAAATTGTTACTATGAACCATGAATTGTTTAGAATAACAGAGTTCAATTTTGGTTTTTGATTAGAAAAGAATAAAAAATAGATCATAAATTTTCAGTGATTCCATATTAAGAAGTTGAACTATTGTTGTTTTGGATGTATATAGGAAGAAAAAATTATCTAATTACATATAATATTAGAGAGGATTAATTTTTGATCTTATTCCAATAATGATATAGGGGGTTCATAGATCTTGATGAGGTTTAGAATAATAATATTACATAATTATTGTTAATTTTATTGATCTAATAGGAAGTTCATAATTTTTTTTAGTTAATGAATCCAGAACCGAAAAGTTTTATTAATCCTACAATTTATTATTAATCAATAAAACTAAAAAAATTTCCATTATAATATAGTGGGTTTATTTGTGTTGTAAAATCAAATGAGTAAAAATTAAATACCTATATATCCCCATATGTAATGTGTAATTTATTATAGTGTAGAATTTATAAATTGTACACAACCCAATCATAACAAGTTGTTGGTACTCACCTTGGAAAAAATAATATAAAAATGTCATATGACATGTTTCAATAAAGTTTCCTATCATAATTTGGAAAGAATTATATTCTTTTTAATAATGGATTAGACATTTAAAATTTTTTGATGTCTATTTGAAATAAAAATCATTAATATAATAACTACTAATTGAACCTACTCTTCTCAGTGGTGTACTATATTATGAGTTAATATCAATCACTATCATTGAAATAAGGATCAATTTATTGAAACCTTATGTTATTCATCATGTATAATTTTAATACGTTCTATAATAGTAATTTTCATACTTTCAATATCGAAAACTATCATGTGTTAAAGAATATGATGTCACCTTATATAAAATCACATGATATGGAGGTAATTAGTATGTTAATTATGGGATTTATAAATATTGAATTCTATTTCCCATTTAATTTGATGATTCAATTAAACTAGATGTATATAGAAATGAAAGAAATTATATTCTTATTTTTTCCATTAAAAAATGTTTACACAAAGGATATAGTGACTCAAATATATAAAAAGAAATGAGATATGATGGATAGAATTATTAACTAATATGTGATAAATAAAAGTTTTTTATGTCTAATTTTTATAAATTTATTTACTGATGTGAAAATTGACAAGGAAGAAAAAAATTACAACTGTATAAGATATAATGAAACAATCATCAATAGAAATGTTTTTAGGTAAATAATGAAGGACTATAAATTTTTTTGATGATGATAAGGAACCTTTGAAATATAATTTATCTAAAACATTATCCTTTGGAATACATAACAGGTATATCTATTGATGAAATATATGACATTATTGTTAATATTAGAGTAGAAATCCACTATATTTTAAAAATTCAATCAAGGTGTAAATCGATTCTGAATACTTGGTGAAAATACAAATCAATTAAGAATAATAATGAGACCCTAGTGATTCTAATGATGATGGATAAAATTATTCAATTATAATAGAATGATGTATTTTATCTAAAGAAATTTAGAAAGGAAAACTAAAAGAATAAATGAAAATTTACACTAGAGTTTTCATATTTGGTGTAATTGGACATTTTGAAACATTTATAAAAAATAAAATAAAATGAATGAATGATATTTCACTATTGTTGAGATAATAAGGAAACAAAAATGAAGGAATGGAAAAAATTATCAAGAAGGGATGCTGATTTCATGGGAGAAATGAAAATCTTAAATATTAATGTTCCTATGAAAGTAAATTTTTTAATGATCTAGATGAAAAACTACATCGAAAAAGAAAGGGTTTTAAATATTAATTTATCAATTATACATTATGATAATAATGATATAGTAAAAATTAACAATGTTTTAAATAAGGATTTGGAAATAAATGGTGATCCATTAAAAGATGCTAAGATTATTTACTCAATAAGGTTGGATAAGGCCTATTGAACTAAAAAAATATTGATTTTACCTAACATTTTAGGCAAAAAATTAATTATAAGTTTTTTTTCAATGAATAATGTGGATAATATATCTTATAGATTAAATGAATAAAATAATACATCAATATGATCTATCTCCCTAAAAATATTGGCAAATTTTAGTGGGATGAAAAAATTATATATTAGATATAATTATAATAAATTTAAAAGATACAGATTCTATGTCCACTATAATTGATGTGGAATATATTGGGAACAAATAATAATTATATTGGTGAAAATGTTTATTTCATTAGGGAAATTATGAATCCATTGGAGAAAAATATAGAATATTTTAAAATATTTCCATATAAATAATTTTATATAGAATAATTCATTGTATAAATCTACAAAGAATTTTTTTATTTTGGAAAAATATATTGACTATCTGACCAATAATATTTATATACTATAGAGGGTACAGAATATTCTCTTAATAAGAAAACCTTTAATGTATAAGTAAAGGGATATCAGAAATTAAAGGAGGGAAGATCACTCATTATTGAAGTTTCCATAAATGTATACAGGAGATGACATACATTGATTCTTGATAGTTTTGATTCCACTATAATTAATAATGGTAAAAATTATTAAGGAATATTATAGATTATGATTGATGGGTAGAGATATTGGGAAATGACTGTTCTTTAAAAAATTTAGGAGTTTACCTCTGAAGTTGGTATGTAAATATATATTTTTTATTAAAGGGAATAAAAATAATATTTTTTGGGAAAGAAATTATTTTTATGGTGGAAATGAATATTCATTCAAGAAAAATTCTTGTATTATCAAGTGTTTAAATTATGGATGTATTATCACAAATTTTTAATGAAAGAGTGTAAATCTATTGAAAATTTGGCATCCTACCGATTATTATTATTTGATTTCAATTTATTAAGAAAAATATTATAAAAGATATATGGCCGTATTGTCCATTGAAATATAAGTAAAATCACATAAATGTATTTTTTAGAGTCATTTTGCAACTTAATAATGAAATAAATGTTTTATAGATACATTTTTATGGGTATGATCTGGTATGTAATACATTAAATAGGGGAAATACAATACACAATGTCACTTGAAATAATTCAATAAGAACTATGGGGTCCTATGAGACATAAATATTCAAGGGCTGATTTATATTACATTAAATGAATTCCTGAATACACTAGGAGTACTAATTTTAGGTTTATCAAACATAGGTAAATTCCTTATTAGATTTCTAAATTTTTTTAAGAAAAGTTGATAAATATCCAATAGTTTATATAAAATGGTTGAGAAAATCAAATGGGAAAGAGTTTACTTGTGATTAATTTGAATCTTATATTACTAATAATCAGATTACACTTTAATAAAACATTCCTTATAACTTGTAATAAAAGTTTTATTGTAAATAAAGAACTATGGTTTGGTTGAAATGGGAAAACATTGGTAGTTGAATACAATAATTCCAATTTTTTTAATGTAATTTCTATTTACTATTCTACTTATAAAAAAATATATGTTTGTTGAGAGTAGAATAAAAAAGACAATGTTTTAAATTTGGTATAAAAGAAAAAATAAAGTGAATACCTTTAATGTTTTTTTATTTTATGTGGATTGAAAAAAATATTGTATAATTCAAATAGAAATATGATGAATAGATCTTTATGAACTACTTATATAAGGGATGTGGAAAAACATTATGTAATAAATTACTATAGAAGATAAATAATTATTTTTATGTGAAAGTTATTAAGGATAAATCTAATTTAGATGTGATACATATAGTATATTTTTAAAATATAAAAGTAGTCATAGATAAACAATATATTAAATAGAATAAAGAAGAAGAAATAAATGAACTAAATTTAGTTGATAATGATTATAAGAAAACCATTTATATAGATAAAGAAACTCGATGTGGGAAATTAGGACCTCAAATCCTATGAAATCAAATATATTGAAAAAAACAATTGGAAACAAATATACTCTGCTTCATATAGGATGGATTTGATGAACATAATTATATTTAAAAAATATCACTTTGGATGTTGTCCCTTAACAAAAATTTAGAAATAATATCTATATAGAGAAGGAAATTAGAAAAAAATTGAGACAACAAGGTGATGTATTGTGAAGAAAATATTTATTTTTAATGGTTACACAAAAATGAAAGGAATAAATTTCAAAGTGGTTTATTCACTAGAAAAAAGAATATAACTTCTATGATTTTTTTCTGGAGTGGTTTTACATAAACATTACAATGTTTATGAGATGGATGTAAAGTTTTCTATCTTAAATGAATAATGAAATGAAGGATTTTTTTTTATTGCCACAACCCACACCTCAGGCCTGTGCCCCGAATACCCCAAACCAACCTTCCATAGGCCAGGGGTTGGAGAATAGCACTAGAATAGAATAACACAAAAATGGAAGGAATTTACTTTAAACATGTACATAGGTAGACAGAGTACACACAAAATGAAGAACACAAGGCACCACAACTAAGAGTAAATGTATATACTGAGTGTAAAGGGGCTAGTATACAAGACCAGCTTAAAGAGACGTACAACAAAAGGAATTAAAAACACGCTCTAGAGATCGTCTGCTGAGAATACTGCCTGAAGAGTAGGTACAACTCATAGTTTGATGTCACTACAACTCACCACATCTGTTGATCACCTCTAAACACCATCTAGCCCTAGCGTCTCAAGTCTCAGTCAAGATGTCAGTCATCTGCACAAGGCCCAATAGGTGTGGGTGAAGCCCCGAAGCAGTGAGTATAACAATACTTAGTTGGGACCACGAGACCTACGATGGTCTCCCAAAAATCAAAAAAGGTAAAATATAATGAAATATCTAAATCACTTAACACAAAATAAAAGACAAATCACGCTAGGTATACAACCTATAGGGAAAGAGTAAAGATGATTACTTATAATCTAGATCATATTATTCGGTTGAGGGACATGGAAGCTAATCCGAGAAGGGTTTCTCTATTGTCGATCTATAGAGGGTCACCCTATGGCTGATCCATGATGGGTCTCTCAATAGCTAGTCCACGACTGTTCATGCTACTGCTTATCCACAGAGGGCCGCTCTACTTTCGATCCATAAAGGGTCTCTCTCATGAAAATTCATGGATGATCACACAATTTCAGATCCACAAAGGGTCTCCCTCTTGCCTATCCATGGAGTTTCATACCATTGATGACCCAAAGAGGGTATCTCTCTTGCTTATACATAGAGGGTTGCACCATTGCTGATCCATGGGAGGTCTCTCTCTTGCCGATCCACAGAGGGTCTCTCTTTACACGATAGCCATCCATTGGATTCCCGTAGCCTATACTAATGATATTCTAAAGTTATACTCCTCAAGCCATCTGTATTATCCCAAAGACCATTAATAATCACTTAATGTTAACCTAAATAATCATCTTCTCATTAGGGTTCCAACACAATAGACAGCGTGTCGATCAGACGGTCGGTCTGTAAGTTATAGGCTCTTTAGTAAACATGGATCATTTGGATTGGAGTTTGTTCCAACTTGGACGTAGAACAATTTCCACAAAAACTCATGTGGTTTATATCAGAATTAAATCCTATCACAATGGTCCCAATTCCACTGACGGTGCATCAATCAGATGTGCAGTTTGCATAATACAGGAATTTTAGTAAATATGGGGCCACTTGTGTCTGCTCCCGGTCTGACCCGTTCAGATCGACCCTGCTAAGGGTCCCAAATAACCTTGTTCAATTAGAAAGAATAAAACTGACCTGATTCAGGTTGTGGTCAGTTTGGTCTAGCTTGGATAGTGAACCAGGCACAATGGGCCTTACTGGACCCAACCCAGTTTGGCTAATTGTCCATCCCGCCGAGTCTCTAGGTGACCCGATCTCATTTGGCCTAGCCGAAGGGCATGGGTATGGCCTACCGGGGCGTGTCCAACCCACCAGGTGGGGGTTTGACCCACCGATGAGGATCCAGCCCGCTGGGTGCGGGACCATGCCATTGGGTCACTGGTTCGTCCCACTGGTGTGGGGCTGGCCTGCAAGTCCGGCCTCTCTGTGTGGGATCGGCCCGCTAGCTGGGATGTGGCCCACTAGCCCGAGGCCTGACCTCTAGTGGGGTGGATAATGCACTATCCAACTAAGACAACTCTTCCACGATATTTCTATCCCCCACTAGCCTTGTAGACGAGTGGCCTCCTCCAGTCGTGGTTGATGTACCACAGCTCACCAACCACCAGACGATCTGGATGTTTGCCATCCCTACATGTGGCACCCAACACCATATTTCCTCACATCCATAGTGGTCCTACCGATTTTCTACCACCCTCTTCCTGCAACCACCTCCGCGAGCCGTTTTGCGACCGCCAGTGTACTGAATATGCCTTCGACGAACCACCTAAGTCGCCTTAGTGGTCTATTTTTTTTGAGTCGTCTACGCCTACGTTCTCCGTAGGGTGACACCATCACCACGAAGCCTTAAAATTCTCCTTGCTGACAAGTTGACCGGTTTAATATGAAGAACACAATAAGAAAAATTATATCATAGGTACCACATCTTGTTAATTTCAGCCCTTTCTCTCCAGATTAGGGTTTTATCATGGGGATAAAGAAGATGACAACCACCCATCTTGAAAAACACCAAAGCAAACCCCCACACAATATCCACCAGCAAGAACGTGTGATTCTCAGATCATCCATTTAGTCGGTTAATGCACGTTCATCATAAATTTTCAAGAATGGGAAATATACTATCAAATACATAGAACGCTTGAACCCCTACCTTTATTTGTTGGATCCACAGATGATAAAGGTTGTGAATCGCGTCATCATCGATCCGCAGTTTTTGGTGTTTGTTGTCACTTTCTAACCTCTAGATCTTATCCTCCAAGGTTTGTCGCTTCTTTATTCGTTGGAAAGGTCTTCCTACAGTTTTCCATTAGATATTTCCCCACTTTTGTTAATTCCAAATCTCTATCATGTTGGATTATTAAAATAAATCGAAAGCATAATGACGTTTCACTCACTGATGATGCTCATTATAAGAGAAAAATTTAATGAGCGACATATAATGAGCCATGAAGATAACAATGTAACTATTTCAAATGTTCCATTATTTCTCCTCCATTAAGAAGCCTCATCTCTATATCATACTGTCATCAACCTCCACCTAATGGTGAGAAAAGATATAAATAAATTATTTAATGTTTTTTCTCAAAAATTTCCAAAAATAACAGTTTCATTCGGCCCTTTAAGGCCAAAGTCATGTAATTTCTAGGAGAATATGGCATTCTAAGTTCAATAGTTTCCTCAGATTATTGTATCCGAGCACTAGTTAATGTTTTCGAATAACTTTCTTGCACATTTACTGAACATAACTTAAAAAAGTTCAAAATTCAATTTCTAGCTCTACGGGTATTGGAATCATGTGTCGTCAGAGCATGTGGCTTTAGAATAATTTAATAAAATTTAAAAAAATACATAGAATTTCCGAACATTACATTATCCTGGTCTTAGGGATTTAAACCCTCAAAAACTAAAACAAAACTAAAAAAACTTTTGGGGAGTACTGAGAACGAATCTGAGGCTCCCGCTCCCATGCGTTTTCTTAGAGATTCCCATGATGTCTCCATACTCACACCATATGGATTGAATTCCCATATAGGACCCACTCCCATAAATCCTCTATCTCTAATGGGAACTCTGTATACATCTCCCCATCATCAATGTACATCTCGCCCAAGTCGATGATGTGTGATGGATCATGAACGTACCTCCTCAGTTGCGACACATGTAAAACATCATGCACCTAGTGCATCTATGGGGAAAAAGCTACGAAGTACACCACCTAACTAACTCTACTTAGGATATGAAATGGTTTGATAATCCTCAGTGATAGCCTGCCACCCCGACCAAATCCCCGCAGTCCTCATCAAGGTGAGACCTGAAGGAACACATGATCGCCCTCTTCTAACTCCATGTGTCTCTATATCATATCATAATAATACTTATTCCTACGTTATGTAGTCATCATTAGCTCTAGGATGATTTTCACCTTCTCTTCGGTGGTCCATATCATCTCTGGACCCATTAGTGTTGACCCCCCTCAGTGTGTCTATCATAAGTGTAATCTGTATAGAAACCTGTACAAAGCCTTAAGTAGTGCCATGACAATTGTAGCATGATAGATATTTTTTTATGCCAACTCCACCAGTGGTAGGTGGTCCTCCCAAATACAACAAAAAACCAGGACATAAGAATGAAGCATGTATTCCATGATATATATGGTATGCTCAATCTGGTGGTGAAAAGTTGTGCTCAAGTGCATCTGAGTACCGAATGCCTCATTAAACACCTTCCACAACCTGGACGTAAGCCATAAATCACGGTCTGAGATGATTATCAAAGGCACCCTATGAATATGCACTATATCTTGGACGTAGAGGGGCCTCAATCCCTCTACTGGTCCTTGCTCAAGGATTGGTAGAAAGTGAACAGACATGGTGAGTCGGTCAACAATCACCCAGATAGAATCATGGACCCTAGATGTATGTGATAACCCCATCATGATGTCTGTGGATATATCATCCCACTTCCACATAGGTACATCATGTGTATGGGATAATAATGTAGGAACTTGATGCTCAACCATCACTTGCTGACAAGTGACGAATCATGAAATAAACTCGGCCACCACTTTCTTCATCCATGGCCACAATTACTAATGTCGGAGGTCCTGATACAACTTCAGCATGCCCAGATGTACCACCACAGGATATTTATGGAACTCCCTCAACTCCTCATCCTACAATCTCACTGGAACTAATGTTCTCCCACTTAAAAGGCTGATGTCATCACCACCTATCAGAAATCAATCAGAGTCCTGTCTTGAGGATAATTGAGCACATCAGGCCTCACAATCAACATCCATCATTTGTACCTCCCAGACCTTCCATAAAAGTGGGGGAGTAATATTTACCAACTAAAAATAACCATCTTCACCAGCATCCTAGATAGATTCCTTCATTGTGACCAACTTCTCTGTCACCTCACACAACTGTTGCAAACCGTTCCCCCTCCTGAGCATGTCTGCCAACACATTCCCCTTCTCAGTAGTATAGAAAATTTCAAAATCATAGTCCTTGACGAAATAAATCCATCAAAACTATCTTAGGTTCATGTCCTTCTAGGGGAAGATGTTCCTGAGACTCTTATGGTTAGAGTAAACGGTAATCCGCTTACCTATCAAGTTGTTCCACCACGTATTCTAGTCAAAGACAACTAATGCTAAGGAAATGTCATAGGTTGTATAGTTATGATCATGTTTTCTCAACTATAGAGAGGCTATGGAGATCAATGCTCACTCCTATATAAAAACATAGCCTAATTCTGTCATTGATGCATCATAGTTAGCTACATACCCAATGCATCTTCTGGTAGCCTCAAGATGGGGTCACTCATCAGTCTCTGCCTCAGTTCTTGGAAACAAAGCTGAGATTTTTATATCTACACTGTAACACCCCGAGATTCCACGATACGCTTCTCATTCAATAATGCAATAGCTTGCATTGTACGCAACTTCGAGTTCTAAAACACCGCGACTAATCAAAGTAGCCGTTATGAATAGTAACAACAACTTTTTAAAATTATAGAAATTTTATATTTCAAAATGGGCTTCATTTTTGTATTCGTAATATCGAAATTATCCAAAGTTGAATTTTTTGTAATTTTCTGAGAACTTCCAATTTTTTATGAATAGTGAAAATTACTTAAAAACAACTTTTTTAATCAAAATAATTTATAGCGATAAATTATACAATTTAGTGGTTTTAAAATATAATTATAATATATTTTTACCATTTTATCCAATGGTGGTCATTAGAATTAATTTAACATTGAAATTGGACATAAACAATTGCCAATCTTTTAATATAAATTATTTCTTAAAAACACGCTATTTGTTGTGACAGCGGGAATTAATTATAAAATTAATTAATGCAACTTATATGTTTGGAATTTCATAAAATAGACATCGTTTTTGAATTCGTAATATCAATTATAGCTTAGGGTGAAATTTTGGCATTGTTCTGAAAAACTTCAATTTTTGATGAATAGTGAAACCACTAAGTGGTAGTTAAATAACAGATTTTTCGTTTAAATGAAATATTACCACTTCTGTGATTTGATTTTCAAAAATCCGACATACATGGTTGTCAATAAGAATTAAAATGTGGTTCAATGAGATTAAAATAATTTTTTGGTGAATAGTAACTTTTAAGTTCTTAATCGCGATTAGAGGTAATTAGTGTAGTTTAAGGTAAAAATAATGTTTTAATAATATGAGATGAGTTTGAAACTTGTCCTACTCCAATTGGATGAGTCATGGCCGACCAAGACAATCCATGGATCAACTTGGGGACCCCATGGAGCCACTTTAGTTGGAAAATGACATAAATACCATTTATTTAATGTTAAAGTAAAAAAATGACACAAACATGAAATGTTTTACAAAAAGAATTTTTACATGGGGTTATACAAGTCATATTTTTGACTATAAATAGTCATTTTAAAGCTAAAAAGATTTACTACATCATAGTAGTTTTTTTATAATTTTTAGACATTAAATAAATTAAATTATTTATGACATCATGATGATGTAGCGATGACCTCATTATTTAACGATTTAAATAAAATGAGAAGATAATGGAAAATACAAGGCTTACACTTGTACAAAGCCTATTTGAGGAGGAGATTTCGAACCCTTATCACCTTATCCACGAATTATATAAGTGTGGGACCTTTAGAATCCGAGAAGCATTATATAATAATGTAACATTTCAATCATTCCAAAAGAGCCCCTCCTCTCCTCTTATAAAAGTCCCCCACCACTCCCACCTTATTCACACCTTCAATCCAATTGTCTCGGCCAAACTCTGCCCCAATACTATCCCAACATCCCTCTATTACTCCTAGAAGCCTCACTTTGGGCATAACTCTTCCCAAGGAAGACTTTGGCTCAAATCAAAAAGAGTTACCCGATTTTGAGGTAATGTCTTCTCTAATGTTGTTTTGTTTTATTTTTCTTCTCCAACCCCATAAACTCTTTTTATTCATTTCATTTGTAACAACACCAGTATCCTAAATATACTAGGATGTTGTTATAATAAGGATTCGAGCTACACTTACACACACCTACATCTAATGGTTAAAGAACATACGGTTTCTGTGGATGGTGAATTTTTGCCTCACGAAACGATGATTGTTCAACACTCATATAACACCTTCAAAGGTGGAAATTAAGATGTCAATATATTTATATATGATATATAATATGTTTTTGTTTTACTTATGCTTCTGTATTTCTCATTTATGGCATACTTTATGATTTCCATTGTGGGTAAAACGCGATAATTTCATTTTAGGAAGTGCGGACTACCGCCCCCTCAAAGTGATTTGAATCGTTAATGCCATATGAGGGATGTATAAAGGATGGATTAAATGGTATTATACACTATATTATACTAGAATTATATTATACATTTATATCACTATGATTTCATTCCATTAAATATGAAATAGAAATGAAAGTAGCGTTTATGCGTACGTACGGCTTACCATCTCCATGAACGGTGCGTTTCATTTCTTACCTCTAAATGTTACAAAATATTATAAATGAGTGTATATACTGGATATATATGATATATATGACATCTAAATCATGAATATAATTCTGTATATAATGGATATTCTACCACATAAACAACTTGTAATTATAAGAAGTTTATTGTTGACTCAAGTACCAAAGATCGACAAAACGACCGTTATTAACTTAAATAATTACATAATGTTCATAACATTGTAATAAGTGATATAAAAAGTATAATGAAATTAAAAATGGTTCTTAATAAGGTATATATTAACTCTAGTTTATTATTCAGGAGGTTAAAGAACGGTTGAGTCAAGTCAGACACGAGGTAAGGGAATTTCTTAACCCAACTTCCATTCTTTGGGTTAATCTCCTACTTTCAAATTATGTCATGATGTTATTATGTCCTATTTTTATTTTTACTTTCTTTATGTGTACCTATAGTGAATACACATAATAGATCTATTTTATTTTAAAAATGAACTTTTAAGGACTTCGTCTCAATCTCCTTTCATTGAGGCATATTTGGTTTTATACACAACTTTCTTTTATATGGTGTATAAACCCCTTTGACTTTTACGTTTATTCAAAAGGAATATTTTTATACAAAGCGTTTTGCTAAACGACAAAAGGTAATGTTTTTCTTTCCGTACTTATGCGGCGACAATGACTTCTCCGCCGCCGTGACCATTATTTGAGTTTCGGATTCCTCTAAAAGCCATTTTTTTAATGAAAAATAAATTCAAAGTTTTACCTTTCTTTTATTTTGGTATTGAAAATGGTATTGAAAGCGTTTTTATTATATCAATGTGTTGTATTGATATCTTGTGATTGAAATGTGGAAATGTTATGTTTCCTTTATGCATGTTTTATGTGATACGGTTATTTTATGGTTTATGATATGTTTAAACCTATTCATATGAGGAATGTATTGGACTTAATAAGTGACGGGTGGAGCCCGCTATAGCTCCTCGATGCATCGGTAGGTCTCATGAGACAACTAGACGTGGAATTGGCCGAGGCCCTTTCCCAATTTGATTTATGGTTTTGTCGAGGCCTTAATTATTTTGGACGTCATGGCCGAGGCCTTGAAAAAATGTTTCAGAATGTCTGGCATTATACATTCCCTCATTATGAAAGTGGTTATTGATATTGAATGTGATTATTCGACCAGTAGAATATCCATGTGAAGAAGTAAATGGAATTATCTCATTTTACTTTTTCCATATTATGTTGATGTTCAAGTTTAAAAGGCTTTTGTTTCAGTTATACATTGCCTTAAATGTTTATGTTTAGTTATGAAAGCTTCTGCAATATTGTTATCCTTACTGAGCATCTGAGCTCACCCCTTTCAATGTTTTAATATTTTCCAGGATGTGAAGAAGTATTTTATGAATGACCTGCAGGGATTTTCAGAAGAGGATATGAGTGTGGTATATGGAGACTTTGTTATTGTAGTTTTTCACTTTATGATGTAATGTAACGTTTATGAATGTATATAGTGTTTCCAAGGCTACTAAACTAATCGGTCTTTCGAGACTTGATCTTTTGTGATCATGCCAATGTTATGAAGTAATGCACCGACTCTAGGTAGCTGGGGTCGGGGCATTATAATTGATATCAGAGGCAGTTTAGTACTAACCTTGGAAGCTAGATTTAGAGAAACTTTGATTAGAGCACATAGTCCAAAGATAGACTTTGAGGATTAGTATAGAAGAACGTCCTAAAATTTTGTTATTGTAGATATTTTGTGTGTTTTCCGAGCCATACATCCCCGTCTGGATACGAGAAGGTAGAAGCGGCTCTGGCACAGATGTACCTAGGGGTAAAACCTGAAAACACCGCTTTGAGCTAGACTCGAACGGGAACTGGTGCACGACAACGGGCCTTGCTGCACTCTTGGTTACGACACTCCCGGGGGATATGCTTAGGATAATTCTCTTTTTCTTTACAAACCACTATGAACGGTTATGAGTATAAACTTCCTCAAATATATCCTTTTTATGATTATGGATTATATCCATAAATAGTTCAATTTATGTTAAGTATTTTACAAGTATGGAAATTATGTATTCTGATTCATAAACTAATCTAGTTTATGCCATTGATTAGAAATGGCACCTAGTGGAAGGAATGGAAACCGTATCAATGCACGCACTCCGTGTAGGGATTGCCCTCCTGCTCAAGATAATTATTGTGGATCTGGAGATACAACTGGTGCTGATCAACTTATTACCATACTGGGACAAATCACTCAAGTTATGAATAATAACCTTACTCGTATGGATCACCCTGATCCACAACGTGGAGGATCAATGTTAGACCGCTTCATGAGGCAACAACCACCAACATTTAATGGGGGTACAAATCCGTTAGTAGCTGAGAAATGGATAAACTCTTTAGAGAAAATATTCCATGCCTTGGGGAGTAGCGAAAGGGAGAAGGTTGTCCTGGTAGTTTACCGCCTCACCGGAGATTCCGATCAGTGGTGGTCACTGATTCAAAACACAAAGGAAGATGATGATGTATCGAATATGGAATGGAGGGAGTTCAAAGATCTTTTCTTAGAAAAATACTTTCCTCGTGACCATCGAGCAGATATGGAAAGGCAATTTCTGTGTCTGAGGCAGAAGGAGGATGAGAATGTCGCAAAGTATGAGGCTAACTTTACAAGGTTAGCGAGGCATGCTTCCGATTATATACGTAACCCAAGGAGTATGATTTATCGTTTCTTTGATGGGTTAAAATCATTTCTCCGTCGAGCTTTAGTATCACAATCCTTCTCATCATACGAAGATATTGTCTCGTGTGCTATCAAGATAGAAAAAGAATTATCTATGTCTTATGACAACAAAGTAAAGCAAGAGAAGAAGAGAATGGTGGAACAAGAGACAGATAAATGGAAAAAGGGAAAGAAGGATTTTCCATTTTGTGATAATTGTGGGAAGAATCACCCTGGTACTTGCCTAAAAGGAATGGGAGTTTGTTATAAATGTGGAGAAAAGGGTCACCAGGCTCGTGATTGCAAGGGAAAGAAAGAGGCTATCAAAGTTGAATGCTACAATTGTAGAGAAATGGGTCATTATGCAAATGAATGTCCTAAGCGTCAGGGAAACATACCTCAGAAAAGGCCAAGGGATCAAGGACAATCTTATGCTGTTACTACAGTTGAAGCAGAATAACTAATGTATTGGTGCTTTTGGACTCATGGATTATATTCTGGTTATTAGAATAATGTGATATATATATAAGGATTGTACTGCAGTACTTGTTTATTTCAGTAAGGTTTTAATATGATGAAGGTAATTATATTTTTTGTATGTGACAATAAGAGAAACTTTACTTTGTTTGGGAAATCTGATAAATTGATTTTGGAATTAAGAGAACTTTTAGAGAATGTCTGGATAGAGGTATTTTGGATAACTATAAAGGTTGGAGTGGATTAAGTTGATCTTTGGATGGTATTGTTTACGGTTAAAAAATTTATGAAGATTAGTTTTGGAATATTATGATACTAAAGTTTTAGGAAAAGGACAACCTTAGGGTGGGGCATAACCCATCGCGTCGGACAAAGCTGCAGGAATCGAACCAACAATCATAGTGCGACAGGACTTTATTTCCTACCACTAGCCTACAGGAAGTCCCTGGTTATTACAAAATAATTTTACTAATCTAAATGGCATGTGTTAACATTTGGAACCTTATACAATGAGTTTATGTATAATATTTTTGAGTTCTATTATCTTTTTGAGTGAAAGATGAGTAGAAGGTTGAAACTCTAATTGTCAAGCATAAATATATATATACCTATCTCTTATTCAATGAATAAATTAATTCTTAAACTTTATTAAAGGGATATTAAAACAAAAAAATGTGTTATCCTAATACCTTATGTCTTGTTGAACTGATGATATTTTAAATCAACATAGATTGAAGGATTTGAGGCCCTCAATTTGACAGTTGATTGTGAATGATGACCTCAATCACTCCCTACAAATATTTACGTTTTTTCTTCCAATTATATGTCTCTAATTTCCACCAATGTTCTCTTAATCGAGATCATAATTGGGTGGTTACTTTTTCATTTCCCCTTCCCTCTTATTAAGGCTAAATTTTATTAATCTTATTTCCGATGTGGGTTTTCCTCAAAGGTATTTTCTCTTTTCAACCTTTTATTTTCAAAGAAAAATTTCAAATTGTGTGGACTCAATCTATTGAAGGAGGGGAGAATGTAACACCCCGAGCTTCCATGATACGCTTCTCATTCAATAATGCAATAGCTTGCATTGTACGCAACTTTGAGTTCTAAAACACTGTGACTAATCAAAGTAGCCGTTATGAATAGTAATAACCACTTTTTAAAATTATAGAAATTTTATATTTCAAAATGTACTTCATTTTTGTATTCTTAATATCGAAATTATCCAAAGTTGAATTTTTTGTAATTTTCTGAGAACTTCCAATTTTTTATGAATAGTGAAAATTACTTAAAAACAACTTTTTTAATCAAAATAATTTATAGTGATAAATTATACTATTTAGTGGTTTTAAAGTATAATTAGAATATATGTTTACAATTTTATCCAATGGTGGTCATTAGAATTAATTTAACATTGAAAGTGGACATAAACAATTGCCAATCTTTTGATATAAATTATTTCTTAAAAACACGCTATTTATTGTGACAGCGGGAATTAATTATAAAATTAATTAATGCAACTTATATGTTTGGAATTTCATAATATAGACATCATTTTTGAATTCGGAATATCAATTATAGCTTAGGGTGAAATTTTGGCATTGTTCTGAAAAACTTCAATTTTTGATGAATAGTGAAACCACTAAGTGGTAGTTAAATAACTGATTTTTCGTTTAAATGAAATATTACCAATTCTGTGATTTGATTTTCAAAAATCCTACATACATGGTTATCAATAAGAAGTAAAATTTGGCTCAATGAAATTAAAATAATTTTTTGGTGAATAGTAACTTTTAAGTTCTTAATCGCGATTAGAGGTAATTAGTGTAGTTTAAGGTAAAAATAATGTTTTAATAATATGAGATGAGCTTGACACTTGTCCTACTCCAATTGGATGAGTCATTTCCGACCAAGACAATCCATGGGTCAACTTGGGGACCCCATGGAGCCACTTTAGTTGGAAAATGACTTAAATACCTTTTATTTAATGTTAAAGTAAAAAAATGACACAAACATGAAATGTTTTACTAAAACAATTTTTACATGGGGTTATACAAGTCATATTTTTTGCTATAAATATTCATTTGAAATATAAAAAGATTTCATACATCATAGTATTTTTTTTATAATTTTTAAACATTAAATAAATTAAATTATATATGACATCATGATGATGCAGCGATGACCTCATTATTTAACGATTTAAATAAAATGAGAAGCTAATGCAAAAAACAAGGCTTAAACTTGTCCAAATCCTATTGGATGAGGAGATTTATAACCCTTATCACCTTATCCACGAATTATATAAGTGTGGGACCTTTAGAATCCAAAAAGCATTATATAATAATGTAACATTTCAATCTTTCCCAAAGAGCCCCTCCTCTCCTCTTATAAAAGGCCCCCCACCACTCCCACCTTATTCACACCATCAAGACATTTGGCTCGGCCAAACTCTGACCAAATACTCTACCAACATCCCTATCTTAATCCTAGAAGCCTCACTTTGGGCAGAACTCTTCCCAAGGAAGCCTTTGGCTCAAATCAAAAAGAGTTACCCGATTTTGAGGTAATGTCTTCTCTAATGTTGTTTTGTTTTGTTTTTCTTCTCCAACCCCCTAAACTCTTTTTATTCATTTCTTTTGTAACAACACCAGTATCCTAAATATACTAGGATGTTGTTATAATAAGTATTCGAGCTACACTTACACACACCTACATCTAATGGGTAAAGAACATACGGTTTCTGTGGATGGAGAATTTTTGCCTCACGAAACGATGATTGTTCAACACTCATATAACACCTTCAAAGGTGGCCATTAAGATGTCACTATATTTATATATGATATATAATATGTTTATGTTTTACTTATGCTTCTTTATTTCTCATTTATGGCATACTTTATGATTTCCATTTTGGGTAAAACACGATAATTTCATTTTAGGAAGTGCGGACTACCGCCCCCTCAGAGTGATTTGAATCGTTAATGCCATATGTGGGATGTATAAAGGATGGAGTAAATGGTATTATAAACTATATTATACTGGAATTATATTATACATTTATATCATTATGATTTAATTCCATTAAATACGAAATAGAAATTAAAGTAGCGTTCATGCGTACGTACGGCTTACCGTCTCCATGAACGGTGCATTTCATTTCTTACCTCTAAATGTTACGTAATATTATAAATGAATGTATATACTGGATATATATGATATATATGAAATCTAAATTATGAATATAATTCTGGAGATAATGGATATTCTACCACATAAACAACTTGTAATTATAAGAAGTTTATTGTTGACTCAAGTACCAAAGATCGACACAACGACCGTTATTAACTTAAATAATTACATAATGTTCATAAAATTGTAATAAGCGATACAAAAAGGATAATGAAATTAAAAATGGTTCTTAATAAGGTATATATTAACTCTAGTTTATTATTCAGGAGGTTAAAGAACGGTTGAGTCAAGTCAGACACGAGGTAAGGGAATTTCTTAACCCAACTTCCATTCTTTGGGTTAATCTCCTACTTTCAAATTATGTCATGATGTTATTATATCCTATTTTGTATTTTTACTTTCTTTATGTGTACCTATAGTGAATACACATAATAGATCTATTTTATTTTAAAAATGATCTTTTAAAGACTTCGTCTCAATCTCCTTTCATTGAGGCATATTTGGTTTTATTCACAACATTCTTCTATACGGTGTATAAAACCCTTTGACTTTTACGTTTATTCAAAAGGAATCTTTTTATACGAAGTGTTTTTCTAAACGACAAAAGGGAATGTTTTTCTTTCTGTACTTATGCGGCGACAACAACTTCTCCGCCGCCGTGACCATTATTTGAGTTTCAGCTTCCTCTACAAGCCATTTTTTTAATGAAAAATAAATTCAATGTTTTAACATTCTTTTATTTTGGTATTGAAAATGGTATTGAAAGCGTTTTTATTATATCAATGTGTTGTATTGATATCTTGTGATTGAAATGTGGAAATGTTATGTGTCCTTTATGCATGTTTTATGTGATACGATTATGTTATGGTTTATGATATGTTTAAACCTATTCATATGAGGAATGTATTGGACTTAATAAGTGACGGGTGGAGCCCGCTATAGCTCCTCGATGCATCGGTAGGTCTCATGAGACAACTAGACGTAGAATTGGCCAAGGCCCTTTCCCAATTTGATTTATGGTTTTGGCTGAGGCCTTAATCATTTTCGACGTCATGGCCGAGGCCTTGACAAAATGTTTCAGAGTGTCTGGAATTATACATTCCCTCATTATGAAAGTGGTTATTGATATTGCATGTGATTATTCTACCAGTAGAATATCCATGTGAAGAAGTAAATGGCATTATCTCATTTTACTTTTTCCATATTATGTTGATGTTCAAGTTTAAAAATATTTTGTTTTAGTTATACATTGCCTTAAATGTTTATGTTTATTTATGAAAGCTTCCGTAATATTGTTATCCTTACTGAGCATTTGAGCTCACCCCTTTCAATGTTTTAATATTTTCCAGGGTGTGAAAAAGTATTTTATGAATGACCTGCAGGGATTGTCAGAAGAGGATATGAGTGTGGTCTATGGAGACTTTGTTATTGTAGTTTTTCACTTTATGATGTAATGTAACGTTTATGAATGTATCTAGTGTTTCCAAGGCTACTAAACTAATCGGTCTTTCGAGACTTGATCTTTTGTGATCATGCCAATGTTACGAAGTAATGCACCGACTCTGGGTAGCTGGGGTCGGGGCATTACATACACAAAGGGTTTTACCTTCGTTGTCAAAGCTTATTATTGTACTACTAATCTAGAGAATTCAGGAACAAACCTTTGATTGTAAACAGCCAAACCCAAGAAGATTTGTACCTCGGCCACGCTCATGGGAGGCTCCCAAGCAGGCACTGCGTCTTTATTTGCTGGATGCACTGCAACTCCAGCATCGAAGAGGATGTCTCCCATAAAGTGGACTTCCTAAATAAAAAAACAACACTTTGGGAGATTTCCATAATGCTGTATCTCATGGAGTTTATCCAAAGCACTTTGAAAGTGTATAGCGTGATCCTCCTCTGACACCGGGTAAAAATATATGTCATCAATGAAGACCACAAAAACTTTGTCTATGTAAGGCTAGAATATCTTATTCATCAGTCCCATGAACAAAATTGGGGCATTGTTTATGATGAAAGGCATCATAAGGAACTCATAGTGGTTTTATTGACACCTGAAGGTTGTCTCCAGCACATCCTCATCTCGTACCCGATGTTGCAGATATATCGATCTAAGTTCTATCTTCAATAACTACCTTTCTCCCATGAGCTAGTCGATTAGGTCATCGATCCTTGGCAATGGATACTTTTTTTCACGATCACCTAGTTTAGGCGTCAGATGTCCACAAAACCTCATAATTCTACCTTCCTTCTAGGAAAAAATCAATGGGGCTTCCCATGGTGAAACTCTAGTCCTTTCGAATCCATTCTATTGTAAGTCCTCTAGTTGTACCCTCATCTCGCAAATCTCAGTGGGAGCTTTCAGATATTCTTATATGGATATCAGTGTAGGATCAGGTTACATGTTGATGTAGAAGTCTAACTCACTAGGTTGAAGTTTTCCTAGACCATCCTCAAGAAAAACATCCTCGTACTCATCCACCACTTTAAAAAATCATGAACTCCTCTCATCCACTACACCGAGAGTGAGGCTAGCCAATACGTGAGTGATCAGATGGATCCTCCTTCGAGAAATTATGTCTTGTGCTGCAATTTTTTCCATCCCGCCGGTAAAGGAAAACCAAGTCCCATCTTCGATGAAACATTGCAAATTATGTGTAAAACAAATGATCAGAGCATAGAATATGGATAAACAGTACATACACAAGATGACATCGTAAGGACTCAATGCTAATACTAGGAGATCTCTGCCGAAGCACTCGCCTCATAGAGTAATCTCAGGCTGTCAGTACTAGTGTGTAATCCTAAAATCCCCTCTCGTATGAGTCTCTAGCCATAAATATTCATCCAATGTCTCCACTGGAATATTTGAACATTGAACAAGCCTGAGGAAAGGAAGAAGTGACTATCACATGTGTCTATTAGAACTAAAGCTATAGTGGATAAGACAAAAATTATACCTCATATCATCTCTAGATCTCCACGGTCATAAGCCTCTACTACCTAAATCTATGATTTAACCATTCTACCTGATCCCTGAGGTCGGGGTGGACCCCCTGGGGGTAGTGGTGGTAAGACCTCAAACCTTCACCCAACACATGTTGATCGACCTTCTCCCCTTCCATATCTGCCACCCTATGGGCCTACTCGCTAGAACCAATGCCACTATCTCGACAGTCCCTCAATCATTAGCCATGTAAACCTTCCCACTACACATGTAGAATTTTCTTCTCCTCTACTGACCTACTCTACACCGTGTGCTCCGCACCTCCAATGCTACATCATGGGGTTGTCCTCTGGAAGGTCTGGAAAGTTTGAGACTCTACGTCATCTACCTACTACCTTCTAAAGATGACTCAACTACCATCATCCAGTGGTGGATCTAACTGTTGGTGCCTGCTCATAAAGGAAACTCTTAACCTGTAGTGCTCTCTCTAGTACTCCATCAAGGGTTGGGATGTTGAGTGAAATCATCAACACCTTGATCTCTTGTCGAATTCTATGATCAAAGGACTAGTAATTGAAGAAAGAGTCTCATACCATGCCAGTGGAGTATATGGTGAGGTTGGTAAAACTGACAGAGTACTGGGCCATAGTCAAATTACCCTACTGCAGGTGCAGTAAATCATGAATACTCAGAGAGTGTAGTGTCGCTAGTATGAAATCTGCCCTAAAAAGGCTCTTAAAGTCCAATCGGGAAAGGGCCACTTCCTTGTGTGTTTGGGGCATCAAGATCCACCATCTCCCTGGTGATCCCTAAAAAATGCTAGTGGGTAGGGTCACCATATGATCTTCTAGTGTCTATACCAAGAGAAAAAATCATTCCACAACCTCCAGTAAGTCCCCAGATCCCTAAGGATCTATCTTATCTAGAAACATTTGTGGAATCTATCTCAGGAACTCGTGTTGAATTATCAGTCAGCGTTTACTTTCCACTAGTGGAGATGACATCATTTACTACTCTACGGGTGGTGGTTTTGTTGGTACACCACCCAAAGGTGTTATCACTGTAAGTGGTCCTTACACCGATGCCTCATCGTTCGATGGGCCATCATCATGATATCTCACTGGAATACCAGTTGGATGCCTTCGTGGAGTCATCCTGTATGGAAATATATGTGGCATGGTGAATAATTTATACCTCATCAGCTGACTTAAGAGATATGAAGAAAAACTATATATCCAAAACACATGTAACTAGTGTTTTTGTGTACCGAGTTGGAAAACAGAATTCTAGGTCCTTGTGTATGGATACGTCGGCTGCCACACCGACACATATCTCCATAGACAAAAATCCAATGTATGGAAACTTGAAACAATTTCCACAATTTAAAATTACAGACTCTTAGATCTTCTAGTAGAATGGACCACCCTTTGATACCGATTTGTCACGATCCATTCCCCGGGGCCCATGTCGTGACTACCCCAAGCGCACTTTCCATATGCTAGAGGTTGGTGACAAGGACCACAAAATCAAAACCCAAAAATAGAAGTCACAACATTTAAATAGGTATGCACACAAATAGAGTACACACACAAAGTAGAATAAAATGAACCGCTACTAAGAGTAAAAGTAAGTAATGAAAGTAAATGGGCAAGTATTCAAGCCCAACTGAAAGAGGTGTAAAATAAAAGAAAATAAAAAAATCATTGGAGATCATTCTCCGTAGATTCAACATGGAGAGTTGGTATATCTCACTATATATTGTCACTAAAGCTCACTTCATTTATTGATCACCTTAAAGAACAATATATCCCTAGCTCCCCAAGTACCAATCAAGTTGTATGTCGTCTTCACAAAAACAAATATGTACGGACAAAACCCATGAAAGGGTGAGTGTAACAAAACTCATTAAGGACCCCAAGACCCATGAAGGTATCTCAAAAATCCACTAAAATATAAACAAAAAATATATCTCAATCATAGAGCACATTGTAAAAGATATCTCACAGCAAGTATACAACTTAAAAAACTTGAATAACTATTATTATTAATAAGCTTGATCATCTTATTCTGTTGAGAGGCTTGACTGGTTATTTGTGAAAGGTTACACTACGTTCGATACACAAAGGGTAAATTTTCTACTAATACATTACTGGTTTCTCTATGGCTGGTCTATGATGGGTTGCACTACTGTGGATCCACAGAGGGTTACTCTACTGTCGATCCATGGAGGGTCACTATCCTGTCGATCCATGGAGGGTCGCACCATTGGGTATCCATGAAGGGTCACTCTCTTTACAATCCACAGAGGGTCACACATTTTCTAATTCATTGAGTTTCTCTTTCTTATTGATCCATGGTGGGTCATTACATTTCTTATCCACAGAGCGTCTCTCTCTGGCTGATCCACAGAGGGTTACTCTTCACTTGACAGCCAGTCACTGGATTCCCACTCCCTATACATATTAGTTCTGAAGGTTCCAGTCCTAAATACATTACTCACATTTAATCCTCCATGAAGTCTCACATAGAGGTATCCCAAAAGAATTTATTTTCATAAGGGTTCCAATGCAGTAGACGACACTTCAATCAGATTCTAGGTCTGTAGGTTATAATCTTTTTAGTAAAAAGGGCCCAGTTGGATTCAGGTCCGATCCAACATGGAAATCCTCCTATGTTCTCCAAAACTCAAGTAGAGTATATCAGAAGGACCAACCAATCAAACAGGTCCTAATGACACTAACAACGCATCAATCGAATGTGAATTTTCCAAGAGACTCATGTTTTATTAAACACGGTGGGCCAGTTGTGTGTCGGCCCGGTCCAACCAGGTCGGACCAACTCAACCAACCAAGTCAGTGGTACCAAATACCCATGTTCAATTAGACAGACTTGACGTAACTGGACTCAGGTTGGGGTTGGTCTGGTCTATCATGGTCGGTGGTCCAGGCTCAATGGGCCTCACTAAACCCGATGAAGATTGGCCGAGGGTCCAGCCCGCCTGGTTTCTCAGCCCGGCCCAAAGGGCTCAAGTCTTGCCTCTAGGTGCGGTTCTGACCCATTGGGTGGGGGACCGGCCCACCGGCATGGGTTTAGCCCACTGGTTGCATGATCAACCCTCTACCTGGGTGCAACCTGCTAGCCTAAGGCTGGCTGATAAGGTGGCCGGGGGTGCGTCGACCGGGCGGGAGTCTTCAGTCGCTCTGCATCCGGCCCCTGCTATCCCGACAGATACTTCAGTTTCACCACATGCGGCCCCTGTTGGCCACGCAGAGGTGAGGCCTCCTCCAGGAATGGATGAAATATAGTGGATCGAATTCTCCTAGATGGCCAAGATGCGAGTCGTACCTCCACTCGGCACCCGACGTCGCGTTTCCTCTCCGTTACGACACCCCAACTGGTGTGCGGCCACTGTCCACCCGTAGCCGTCACTGAAAACCAGCACATAGGTGGGTCTAGATAAGGGCTACTGGAATCACTCTAGTGGTCTGTTTATGAAGCTATATATTCCTAAATTCTTCATAAAGGGCCACCATCCTCATGAAGCCTTTGAATTTGCCTTGCTGAGAAGTTGATCAGTCGACTTCCAAGAATTAAAAAAGAACAACTATTGTGGGGGGACCGGGCAATATATTAATCATCCCATTCCCTCCACATTAGTGTTTAATCACAGTGATAAAAATGATGATAAGCACACAACCTGAAAATATCCAAATAATCACCTGCAAAACATCCACCACAAGAAAGAGCGATTCGCAGATAAACCCGTTCGTAGGTTGATCTGCGTTCATTGTAAATTTTCAAGAATGAGGAAGATACCATCACATAATTAGAATGCTTGAACCCCTACATGGCTTAGTTGGATCCCTTAATGACAAAGGATGTGACTCCCGTATTCATTGATCTGTGGTCGTTGGAATTCGTCGCAGCATGCCATCTTCCGGATCCAATCCTCCTACATTCGTTGCTATGTTCTTCATTATTCATTGGTGAAGGATTCTGCAGGTTGTTCAAAAGATATTTCCCAATATTTGTTAATTATAAATATCAACACATTGGATTATTAAAATAAATCAAAACCGCAGTGACGTTGCTCCCATTAATTATTCTTATTAAATGAGCCACATTTAGTAATCCATTTAGATAACTGCATCGCTGTTTCATATGATCTATTATGGAACTTCTATTAATCTACCTAGTCACTGCCTCCTCTCTGCACCCTAGCAACTCCATCTGCTAACCAAATGGGATAAAAGAAATCATATAATTATTTTAAATTATTTTATTATTTTTCATGAAAAGTCCGAAAAAGGACTTTTCCGCTCGGCCCTTGCTGGCCGAAGTTAAGTCATTTCTAGCTGAATCCTGGCATTTCTAGTTCAATAGTACCCTAAGATTTTTTATCTGAGCACCAACTCAAAAGTAAGAAAAAAACTCCAGTATGTTTACTGAACATACCTTAAAAAAGTTCAAAATTCTCTTTCGAGCACTCTACGCCTCATAATCATGTGTTGTCACAGTGTGTGGTCTACGAATAAATCCATATAATTTTAAAATAAATTACACAGAATTTTTGAGAAATGAAATTCATAAAACTAAATTCATAATAAATAAAATTGGTAATAAAATGATGCAAAAAATTTAATAGTGCCTCATATAGATTAAATATGAATCTTAGAACTAGGTTCCCAAAAATAGAGAGTTTTATGAGGAAATTAAACATTCCTAATGAAAAATTATTTAGGAAGAGAAATTAAAATAAGATATCATTTGTACTATAGTTATAATAATTTATGATTATGAAATAATATTTCAATGTGAAAAGTGGTATTTTTATTTGGAATTATTTAATCAGATTGTTATTTATTTATAAATTCCAACGATGGATGAAATTGTTACACACTGAGATTAAGTGATCTTGTTTTTCAAATTATTTTAATCTCATTGATATTTATTATTTCATTCCACAATGAAGAGAGTTTATTTTATACTAAAGCAGAATTTATAGAGTTTTTTTTACACATTATCTAGTTAATCGTTCACTACAAAAAACATAAAATTTAGTTTTTTCTTCACAAGAATACTGATGTTAGTATATGTTCTATGCAAGACTTACTTTCCTCGATGGCATATGTAACACACAATACATTTTGTTACTGAAAAATAATTCATTATTAAATTATAACTATCTAATAGGATATTAAACAACCATTAAATTGGATATTATTCAATTAAACATCTTATGAATATATATAGTTTCATTCATTGGTTACAGCCTAAAAATTATAATAGAATATAAAAACCAAATTAATATAAAGGGACTGATTTTATAGAAGCCTATTTTTATATGAAAAAGTGGATTTATATAAATAAGTTGAATTAATTAATAATAGTGAAATATATTAATTAAACTTCTATTTAATGTAGTCAGTTCTATTTTAGAAATATCATAAAAAATTATAGATATAACACAACAACAATCCAAATTTTATACTTAAAACCCTATATTTATATAAATGTAGTGAAACCGTCATTTAATGGTGAATCCATTTTAAATCAATTTTTCACTTTTATATATTTAATATGTTAAAATTAAATTCATATTTTAAGTAAAAACATAATAATTAGGTTAGGATGATTTTTATGACTTTTCCTTTAAGGATACAGTTTTAATGAATTTTTAAAAATATTTAATTTCAATTAAAAAATACATTTTCATCTAATTAATTTATAAAAGTAAATTAAAATAAAAAAAAATATATTTAATTATATAACTATTTTTATTATTTAATATAATTTAGGTCATTTAAATCTATTTAACTTTGAAATTGGGTATAAAAACCTAGCATTCATTTGGATGTTTTTACATTATAAACCCACACTGCCGTCCCATTAGCAAGATTATTTTTAAAATAATTTATTCCACTTATGTGATTAGAATTTGAAAAAAATGGATTCCATATTTGGAATTAGAATAATATATAATGTATAATATGGTCAATTTTTTTACAAAAAATATTACTGAAAGTGATTAAAATTAATTACAAAAATCATGCGAAAAAATGATAATAATGTACTAAACCTTAAATTTATGAACAAAAGTCCCAAACAATTGTCTAGAACCCAATGGATATAAATGAATAGGACATTAATGATTCATTATTTATTTTGGTTCTTTGGGTGTTACATTTTTTAGTAAATAAATGGGTACACCAAACTTGTTTTAAAAAATGTCAATTGTGTCCTTTTACTTCAATATAAAAGGACACTACCTAACCCTATTCTTAACACTTCCCAAACCACTTAGTATCATCTAATATCAACCCAATATACTTACCAAAATACCTTCCTTACATCTATAATCCACTTCTTTGGAATAAAACAATCTAAGGAATCCATTTGGAAAAAACAAAAAACAAGTTACGTGATTTAGAGGTAAAATGTTCTCTCAATATACTTTCATTTATTTTAATTATTCACCACCTCCACTCTCTTTATTACATTATTTTATAAAAAATAATTATATTAAATATTACAAGGGTTTTTATTCTTAGGTTTTGACCTATAATTACACACACCTCTATATAATGTGATAAAACATATTGTTTATGTGTTTGATGAACAACTGCCTCACAAAAAAGGATTTTTCATTCTTCCATAAAACATATGATTGAAGAAGTTATTATAAAAAATATATTTATATATGATATAGTTTATATTTATTATTTATTTATGATTCATTAATACTTTTCAACACAACTATTTATACTTATTATTTTGTGTACATATTATAACTTTGTTTGAGGATGTGTGGACTATCGACCCCTCAAAGCGATGTGATTCGTTCACAGGAAATATGAAATTAATTAAGGATGGGTTTGGGGAAATTAAATAATATATATTATAGAATAATGGTACTATATTTATTATATATAAACATATATTTCATTTACTAACTTTGTTTTCAATATGACCATGAAATGGAAAGAGCATTCAAGCATTTTTACAGTCTACTGTGTCCATGAACGGTGTATTCAATTCCATATTTCTATATTATATATATTATTATAGTAAAAATATAATTAATATACATTATATTTATATCATGATTTAATTTATGGAAATCATTATATAATTATTATGAAAAAAGATATTATAAATTAATTCACATGCAATAAACAAAGAGGATATTACCCGTAGTGAAAACTTAACATAGAATTTTTAACAAGTGGGTAATATAAAGTCATAATTAAACCATATAATTAATTAAATTCGAGAAAATGGTTATGTGATATATTTATAATAAAATTATTTTTATTATTTATGAGTTTTTAATGAGTACGATGAGAGTCAAGACACAATGTAAGGGAATTTCGTCTAATTTTTGTTTCCTACGAGATACATGATTTATTCACCACCAATTACATTTATGTGGTCTGTATAATGATCGTGGATTTATTGTATGATTATTATACATAATATTATTGGTATTTATTTATCAATTATTTTATATTCTTTTCATGAGCTATATGTTTCAAAAGTAACCAAATAGGTAATGTAATTTTATCTCAGTTTTCCTTCTTTCAGACACATACCATGATATGAACCTATATTTTTCAATGAGGTGTATATAATTCCTTTGAAAGGTTATATCATTAATATCCATATTTTCATGATTTAACAAATTTCATGAAATTAATTTTCATACCTGGTGAGTATGGTTCAATGTTACCATGTGGTATGAGTTTATTGAAACAATCTCATCACCTTTTGAGATTGATTTTGTTTATACATACTTTGTTGGGATATTAAGATCAATCTCTAAAGAAAAGTCATGAATTTTCTTTTCTTCTTTTTATTCATGATTTGTTCATGTATTGGTACACATTTTACACTCTCGTCTAGATAATATAGGAAGGAAATTATTTTTAAGAAAGATCAAATTTACACTTTCTTATATTAGAAATCTATGTTCTTTCCAAAACCATGTTTATAAAATGTTTTTCATTTTGTTTTGAATAATTATTTAAAATTTTTCATTGTATTTTAAATGAAATGTTTTGAAAAATGTTATCAAAATTTATTTATATGTTTTCAATTAATTTTCAAAATTAATATTTCTTTATAAAATTTCAATGTATTTTAAATGAAATGGTTTTCAGAATATTTTCAAGACTGTTTTTAAGTAATATATATATTTTCAAATAATTTTGTTTCAAAATAAATGTAAGGCTTCCATATACAATTTTTAATTATTTTCAATGAAATGTTTTTCAAAGTGTTTTTAAGATTTCTTTATATGTTTTAAAATTATTTATAATGAAATTTATTTCAAAATGTTTTAATGATTTATTTTAAGTATTATTTAAAATAAAAATGTTACTAATATTTTGGAATCTTATACCATAATTTTTTTGGGAAATAGTTTTCATAATTATTTGAATTCTTATTTATATTTTTTCATGGTATTTTCAAATAAAATTATTTTCAAATGGTTTTATGAATTAAAATGTATTTTTTACGCACGAAAGGATATTTTCATAATGAAATGTTTTTAAATGATATTTCAAAATTATTTTCCATTTAATATAAAATATATAGATGTTAATCATGACTTTATTAGAAATTATATAAAGGATCCACTAATATTCATTAGATGGATGGGTTATGGATACTTTTATGGTCTTTATGAAACCTGTTTCTCTTCCACGAGTTATATGTTTATGAAATGTTTTCCTCTTTCCCTGGTTATGATTTTGATGAAATGAGCATGAAACCAGTTTCTTTTTTTAACAATTTATGATATCATTACATGATTACGATACCCATTTCCTTATATGTGTTATGATATGATTTTTGAGGATCGAGTGGGACAATTGGGTATGATTTATTTATGAAATATGTTGGACCTATATCTCCCTCAAATGAATTGGGTGAAGATTTATATCTAATGAGACAAACTAAGATGGTATTCAAACAACACCTGGAATACTAATATGACCATGTGAGTGAACAATGAATACTATAATGGAATGAAGAGTGATATCAGGCTAATAATATGGAAATGGGAGTTAACCTCGTCAACTAATATAGTATATTATGTGAACCCTTACAACTAATATGGCCTCAGAAGTGAGGCCTTTGATGTTATAGAAATCATATTATATGCTTATGTGTCTACCAAAATTACAATGATTATTGATGTGTTTTGATTTCATGGATTATATTCTTTATTTCCTTAGGATTGATGTCTTCTGAGCTCATGATATTTATGTCATGAATCATTATTGCGATCTTTGATATGTAGGGTATGATCTTATATTTTCATGATCATGTTATCAAAAAATTAGAATTATGATTTTGCTTACGTATCTCACTCATTTACCCTTTCCTTGAATCTCATCTCACCTGTTTTAATTTTTTCTTCCCATAGTTTATAAATGTCACATAAATAGATTATTTTAAATGTATTTTTATTTTACTTTCCATTAATGCTTTTTTTTGGGGGGGTTCCAAATTTTTTATGGAGAATAGGTGAGTTTTCATGAATTGGGCCAAACCGTGAGCCAAATTCCAGATTTAAAAATAAATTTTGATTCTATTATAAATTATTCATTTTTTAATATTTTTTACTCATTCCAACTCCTAAATGTCCTACCCTGATATATTAACACCACAATTAAAATTTGGAGTCTTTGGAAATCCATAACCAAGGTGTATATGGGTTTTTATTTAAGGGATTGGGCCTGCCCGAAAGCCCAATTCCAGTTTTAAAAATAAAATTGGATTAACTAATAACATATTCATTTTGAAGTTTGTTTCGGTGATTCCAAGCCCCAAACACGCCCCTTGAACCCATCCGCGCGTCCCATATCCTCCCACCCTCTTTTCATCTCTTTTGTATCGCGGTTTAGGTAGAAATTTCTGGAGAACTCAAATTTCGGGCAGATTTATAAAGGTAATTTGTTTCCTTCATAACTCCTTCGATTATTACTCTTTTTCCCCCATTAAAATTCCTAAATGATATACCTATTCTTGTCCAAACCTCCCTGTAAGGTTTGAGTTTTTTTGAAATCAGATACCGGTATTGTGGGGGGAGATTTCTACAAGATATTTTAAGTAAGTTGTTCTCCTCCTTTCTTCTTTCAATTTGTTTAGGGTTACATCCAATTTACTTAGGGTTTCTTCCATTATCATTGAGGTTTCTTATGTATAGGAAGTAGGGTTTAAAATTTAAGGTTTTATATTGTGTTTTATGGTCTGAAATTCTGGTTTTAGGTCTGGTTTAGCTTTCATGAGGTGCGGCGGTGGTGCGTTTGAGTTTTCGCACAAAGGATTCAAGGGTTTCCTTGGTTTTGGTAGGTGATTCCATTGTGTATGAAATCTTTGTGAATTGGCTACTGTTTTTATGGTATTTTCATGCTTATTCAATTTCATTATTTCTGAAAAATATAGTTTTAGTGGTGTTTGTATTTAAAATGAATCCTAAAGGCCAATTTCATGTGAAATTGGGGGTTTTTCATAGAAATGTATTATTAGTTTAATTGGGGATACCCTATAAGTAACTAGTTGATTTTATTGAACTATAATAGGGATAAAAATATTGTTTTTAATGTTTTATGCTTTCATACTCGGGTAAATCGTTCCCAAACCAAAATTAATGATACCCGGGCACTTGTGCCAACCCGTGGGGATAGGGAACGCCCTTTGGGTCATGTCACGGGCTGGGTTTGGTGCCGGTTTTAGCGGTGACCAGATTCGGTTCGTGACAAAATGGTATCAGAGCAGGTTCGCTCCTTGGGTCATGTTATTTGGGGAAGAGTCAGCATAGTCTGGAGCTAGGATTTTTGGGACTTGAAATTTCAGTCATGGGTAGTGTGTCTGGCCAGCACACCTCATGAAGGGATTCAAGTCACCATGGGGAGTATGGATTTATCTGAGTCCTTTGGTTTTCTTGGTTTAATGATGACTATGGGAAATGAAAAGAGAGTTGGGAGAATAATCTCAGTGAGCTCGCAGGTCCTGGCAAGCCATGTGGAGCCATTGATATTTCCCTAGAATACTCTCTGTGATGGTGAAGTGATTGGAATATGGCTGCCAACCATATGTCCAAGTCACCCACCGAAACTAGTTTCCTCTTGCATTGTTTTGTGCTTTAGTTTTGAAATCTTAGCACTTTGGTTTCAAGGTTACTTGGTTTTAAGAAGCGTAACGTTTTTATGAAATTATTTTAAAATAAATAGGGAATGGTTTGGTTTATGAAATGGCGGAACTGAATTTTCCGAATTGTTTTGAAATGTAAAATGGTGCGCTTACACCTCTTTGAAAGCAGGAACTATATTGAATTTGGTTTTGAAAAGTGTTTCCAATAGAGTTTTCTAAACAATTAGAGTGTATTTTAATTGGATGATATGTTTCAAAATTGACGTGAATAACTTGAAAGTTAGTTCTTTTCTAAATGGTTGTGTCCATATGAAATGTTTTGTAAGATGTGAATTGGGATTTCGATCTCATTGTTAGCAGTTTTGAGAAAAGGTTGGGTTGGTTAACCATTTTGTTTTTGAAAAGTGGAAGGAAGTTTTGTTTTACCCTTTGATATTTCCATGATTGACCACATGCATGGGGTTATATGGGATGATGGATGGTTGATGGCATGACTGGATGATTGCTGGGATGGATATGAGGAGGGTGCCCGGTGTGGGAAAAAAACATGCATGTGTGAGGCCCATGGGGTACCATTGGTGGATACGCTTACTGCTAAACCGTTTGTTTTAAAAAAAAATTGGTTTTAAAGAAAAAAATGATGTCTTGATGAATAGTTTTGTATGGTTTGTATTATGGGTTATTGAAAATGTTGATGTTGGGGGATGTTTTGAGTTCAAGAACCCCTTCTGTTTGAACTGTGTTTTGGGTTTGTGTTTGGTCGGTAAGCTGTGTTGTGGGGACGGTTAGTGGTCTCTTTTGAAAAAAAATTGGGATGTCTTTACGGTGGTTCCCTTCATGTGTTTGGATCTGGTTTGTGGCATTTTTTGACTAATAGACCAGCTTGGTTGGGTCCTTGGGTTCTCTCATTGGATAAGGTACGCCCCATTAAGGGTTAATGCACAACTGAAGTGCAACCTGTTTTGTTTCACCATTGGAAAATCCTCCAGTTGATCAATATAAAGAATATTTTATCGAACTTTTTTTTATTGAGTCTACACCCATTCATTTCACTGATTTTTGGATCCTCTTGTAGTGGGATAGTGCTTGTGGAAGGTTGAAAGGGACCTTAGTTTCTTAAGTTTCCTGATTCATCAAAGGTGGGAGTATTCTTTCGTTGTTAGTATGGATGAGTGTCTTGATGGTGTCTAAGAGGGCCTCTGGGTTCTTTATAGTTTCTTTGAAGAAAGAGTTATTATTAAACCACCAATTTTGAGATTTTGGTCATGATAGCATATTGTGTCTACTTTTCGGACTTATCTGTTGTTTAGGGACTTTAAATATGGTCCCGTTCCATGTATTGTTTCTATCAATCACCAGGGTCATGTTCGGTGACGCATTGTGATGTTGTGTGCTCTTTTGACCATAAAGGTGAAGGTCACACAATCCTCTAAGGTTCTATGTTATGTTGGGATTATTTCTCCCTTGGAAAAAACATCAAATCATATATCTTAGAGGAAGGTGTTTATATGTGTCTTTCCCTTCTGTTGTTTCTCACCCAAAGAAACAAGGGGCGATGTGTGTGCATCTTCTGATCCCTTGTTTCAGTGAAATTACTGTTTCTGGGTAAAGTGGGTTATGATGTGTGTTATGTCTTGATGAAACCATCGGGGTATGAGGTGTAGTTGTTTGTGGCACCGAATGAAGAAGTTCCACATAGGGGTTTCAATAGCCTAACTGCGTGGCCGAAGATGCTTCAATATTTTGAGCTCCAGCCATAGGTCCCGGAGAGAAGCTGGCACGTAGTCAGGGGAAACACCAGTGTTGTTTAAACCCCTGTACAATTTCATATACTCAGTGTGAAAGATAGAATGTGTTTAAACCTATGGTTTCATCATCTTCCTTCTGTTGTTCTCATTAGGTGGAAATAGGTAGAGGGCCTTGTAACCATGTCATCGCCTAATGTCTTTCCCTCCCACATTGGTTTCCATTGAGTCATTGGAGAGTGGTTAGAAATTTGGCTAGAAAGTTTGAGCACACATTTTGTGCACGATTAGTAGTGACAGTGTGCTAGGAATCCACGTGGAAAGAATTATTAGCATAGTTAGTGCAGGGTTTCCCAAACCGTGCGGACTGACCCTGCACCCTTCCCAAATCTTAAAAAAAAACGGGTCTTTCTGTGTCGGCCCATGCTGGTCAGTTAAGATGATTGGTTCTTGTGGTGGGAAGACCCATTGTGGGTATCATGTATATTATTTTGTAAATTTCTAATTTATGTATACCCCTTGTACTAGGGAGTCTGTTTGGGCCTCCCCCTATTAGTGTCTTGATTCTGTCTCAAAAAAAATTAATTAAGTTGTCTCTTACGGTGGGGAGCCCATTTGTGTCTCTTCATACGAGTAACTCATATTTTTCCTTGGTTTTTTATGGGAAGTAGGTATTATAATTTGGAGATATCTAACTACCTACATCTTACTTTGGTAAACATTGATATTGAAGAGTGACAAATGGTTTAGTTATAGAAGGGCAAGTGTAACCTTGTTCGATGTTGTTGTTTATTTGGGTAAATTGATTGAGTATTGTTCAGATTGTATTTGAAGAGTTTTAATTTGGGATAAAGCCTGAATCTGCTTGATTCTTTCGGGAATGTGGTGTAATTCATGTTTGTGAGAGTATTCCTTCCTTCATTGATCACTGGAGGTGTTATGACCTTTGGGGGAGAAACCTGGCAAGAGAGTACCTCTTGGTTTCTCAGTTGAGTTTGGTTGTTGCTTTGGCCTTACTGTGACTTTCCAGGGCGAAAAGTTTTCATGGTGGGGAGAATTGTCACATACATAGCTTATTTTAAATGTATTTTTATTTTACATTCCATTAATGCTTTGTTTTGGGGGGTTTCGAATGTTTTTATGGAGAATAAGTGAGTTTTCATGAATTGGGCCAAACCGTGAGCCAAATTCCAGATTTAAAAATAAATTTTGATTCTTTTATAACTTATTCATTTTTTAATATTTTTTACTCATTCCAACTCCTAAATTTCCTCCCCTGATATATTAACACCACAATTAAAATTTGGAGTCTTTGGAAATCCATAACCAAGGTGTATATGGTTTTTTATTTAAGGGATTGGGCCTGCCCGAAAGCCCAATTCCAGTTTTAAAAATAAAATTGGATTAACTAATAACTTATTCATTTTTAAGTTTTTTTTGGTGATTCCAAGCCCCAAACACGCCCCTTGAACCCAGACGCGCGTCCCATATCCTCCCACCCTCTTTTCATATCCTTTGCATCGCGGTTTAGGTAGAAGTATCTGGAGAACTCAAATTTAGGGCAGATTTATAAAGGTAATTTGTTTCCTTCATAACTCATTCGATTATTACTCTTTTTCCCCCATTAAAATTCCTAAATGATCTAACTATTCTTGTCCAAACCTCCCTGGAAGGTTTGAGTTTTTTTGAAATCAGATACCGGTATTTTGGGGGGAGATTTCTACAAGATATTTTAAGTAAGTTGTTCTCCTCCTTTCTTCTTTCAATTTGTTTAGGGTTACATCCAATTTACTTAGGGTTTCTTCCATTATCATTGAGGTTTATTATGTATAGGAAGTAGGGTTTAAAATTTAAGGTTTTATATTGTGTTTTATGGTCTAAAATTCTGGTTTTAGGTTTGGTTTAGCTTTCTTGAGGTGCGGCGGTGGTGCGTTTGAGTTTTCACACAAAGGATTCAAGGGTTTCCTTGGTATTGGTAGGTGATTCCATTGTGTATGAAATCTTTGTGAATTGGCTACTGTTTTTATGGTATTTTCATGCTTATTCAATTTCATTATTTCTGAAAAATATAGTTTTAGTGGTGTTTGTATTTAAAATGAATCCTAAAGGCCAATTTCATGTGAAATTGGGGGTTTTTCATAGAAATGTATTATTAGTTTAATTGAGGCTACCCTATAAGTAACTAATTGATTTTATTGAACTATAATAGGGATAAAAATACTGTTTTTAATGATTTTCCCTTGTGTTTGTTGCTGAAAAATCTGGTTTTAATGGTGTTTGTGAACCACATGAAATTCTAAGAGTTGTGTTGTGTAAAAAATGGAGACTTTGCAATGATGTCGTTTCTTGAACCATATAGGGTTGCCCTAAAAATGATTTTTTGTTTTCACTGAAATGTAGTGGGATATCCTTTATGTTTTGGAAACTTAAATATGTGCACATAGTATGCAAGTGAGGTTTATACGGTGTTTTGTGTCCGAAACACTACGAGATTTCGAGGAATTGTTTTATGAAAAATCTAAGTGTTTTGTTGCGTGTTTTAAGTGGTATAAAATGTGATAGCTACTGTATTGGTTGTGATTGACCAGTAATGGTGTTTTATATGAAAATTTATTTATGTTTCATGATGAAATTGATTGAGCACAAAAGGGGAAGCCCGGGTACCTAGGTGGGGCGGATTTGTACTAGTACGGCTAGTGGACCGGATGGGTTTTGTCCCTATTTCCCTTAGCATTTGGATAACGACAACTCTAACTAAACTATGTGGATGATTATTGGGGACCACTAGGTTATGGGTGTGTTCCCTACTAGTGGCTCATGCACGAGAAAGGATTTCTCTATGGTTACTTTCCACTGAGGTACGAGGTACATAGGGCCCAAGACAACCCAGTGCCTAGAGGTGTTCCCAATGTTGTTGCTCATTGGATTTGTAGTATCTACCCATGTATTAGGGTGTGTTTGGAAGTAAATTACAGTATCTAACATTTCTATTTTAATGTTTTAATATTCTGAAAATTTTGGATTGAAAACTATTTTCAGTTAGAGGTTTCATTTCTTGAAATTTTAACTCTACTTTTCCTTGCATTTGAAAACTGCTTGCTTTTTCACATTGTATTTCTTACTCTTTGGAATCATTGGGTGGTATCCTAATAGGATTAAGCTCACACCCTACTTACACCCCTTGGGTGTAAGTAGACTTGGTTATGTTTGATTCAGGTAAAGGAATGGCTAAGGGTGATGGCGGTTCATAGTGTTAGTTCCCATTCTTGGTGCGGAGTTGTGGAGATAGCTTGGGGGCGATGACCCCTAGTCGTGTGGAGTCCTTGGGGATGTCTTAATGCTATAATTTTTTTTTTTTTACCACTTGTATAATCTTTAAACCAATGTACTCATTTCTGGTTTTTACTTAAGTCTTGTTTGGCTCAAAAATTTCAGATTTATATTATGGATTGTTTTTAATGTTTTATGCTTTCATACTCGGGTAAATCGTTCCCAAACGAAAATTAATGATACCCGGGCACTTGTTCCAACCCGTGGGGATAGGGAACGCCCTTCGGGTCATGTCACGGGCTGGGTTTGGTACCGGATTTGGCGGTGACCAGATTCGGTTCGTGACAATAAATATAATCATTATGTTTTATGTGTATGATAAGGGTGTTAGTGAAGAAGAACCTAGTAGGAGATGGTGTTTTTTATATATGTTCTAATGTTTATGTTTCTTTGTTTCTGAGGTCCTTAGTATAGTACTGTCATTGGGTGTCAATTGTTATAATGTTTAATGTGTTAGGAAACACTTATGTAATGTTAATGTATGAAAAGAGAGAGTCGGAATATTTGGTTTTAGAGAAAATTTTTAGTTAAAATTTGGTATCTAGGATGATAAAACCTTATTAAAAACCTTAAGGAAATGTCTTAGGACATTTCGAAGAATAAGGTAATATATATAAAAATTTCCATGAATTTTGGTAAAGAATATTGCGAGTGGTTTCCTAGAAATACATCCATTTCTAGATAATACAAGTGGATTTGTCTCTAGAGTAGGGCTTCCTAGGGGTAACAACTCCAACAAGATGTCATTGGACTGACTTGAGGTAATCTAGGACATGAAAATGAGCCTTAAATCACAACTGGTTTGATACTTCTGGGGGATATGATTTGGAAATTAAAAAAAAAATTATGAACCATCATAACAGATTTAAATAATGTATATCTTTGAAAAACCATGGATTATCTTACGGTTTCATAGATTAAATTAGTATGAGTCAGGATTTTGGAAGATTATTAGTAAAGTTTCATGATTATATGGTATCCCACTATGATAAATGTTTCTCTAACTATACCTTCTGGTTTTAGTCAATGTATTGAACTTGAAGGAACACAGTTAAAATTTAATGTTTTAGATGTGGAACATATGAGAATTATGATAATATATTTCCCTAATAGAAATTTTATAAAGAAAATTTGAAAGCTGGTAAGATTATTGTTTATACTACGGATGATAAAGAGATCGTAAATGACATATTCTAGGTATATTTTGTTCTTACAGTATTGTTTATATTAAACATAATAAGAATTAATAGATTGAGGTTGAAGAAAAATTAGAATGATTCATATATCATGTTATAGAAAATAGGTATCAAGGAACAATTTGATGAATCCATAGTAATTGTTCATGAATAAGGTTGGATTAATGAAGTATATATATTCTAGAATTCATATGTTATATTAATCATGAAATATATTTTTAAATTATTCATAATTTTTCATTAAGTAATTATTAAAATATTTTTAACGGTCATTTCATAGATATTTGGTATTTTTTGTAGGGGAAGGAAACCGTTAATTAATGACAGAAATTGAGATATTAATGTTTGTGTAATGATATTTTGGATATGAATAAGTAAATTGGATGGTACAGATTACCGTTGAATTGGCGGTTGAAAAAGTGTTCTATCCACTCAAGGATAATGTTTAAAACTTCTTGGATTTATATATTATATCCAACAATCAATGAAATAAGGAATCATGCATGTTTTCCAAAAGGATTTAGGATAATTATGGTTATTACCTTGTTTCAATGTAATATAAAATTAGGGTATTCCCATGATTAGAATTTGACAACCATGTGGTACTATTTGATATACGAGGGGTCAATGTCAATACGATTTCATGGATTTATTTCTAAAGTGTTGAATTTTCATCATTAGGAAGGTTTATAATGTTGAATATTTATTGAATGCTTAAGTAAAACAACAAATGAAGTATTTAATATTAATGTGTTATCCATCCATATAAGGATTTAGGAATATTAGATAGTCATTTCAAACTACTTTGTGCGATGATCGCTAATGAAAAATGGGATGGAATCTCAATATCTATTAGCACTTTGGAATGAAAAAGTCACCATCATTTTTAGAGAAATAGGTGACCTCGGTCAAAAAACAACAATGGGTGATGTTTTAACGAAACCATGAATGTATATATTTTCCTTAAAATTCTTAAAATTTATGAAAATAGATAATGAAATAAAAAATTAGGTCATAGTATATTTATTTCTAATGAATTAGAAGTCACAATAGCTCATCAATGATTTATGGCTTTGTGATTGTTAACATAATATTATATTCTCTATCACTATCCATCCTAACATGATGGTAATATTTCTCTTATATTTCCAAGTATTCAGTTATTACATATGTTCTCCTATGTATGAATCTCATTATGAGTTACGTTGTGTAACCATTATGGTTCCAACATTCCCTTTTTATGTGATGTTTTAGAATTCATTTTTACAATGTGGGTTTCTATGAATGAAAATTAATATTATTTAACCTTTTATAACTTAGATAAATTTAGTTGGTGAAATTCATGTTAGGGGGTAGAATTTGACCACCCGATATTTTGTGACTGTTTTTCAAATTAATTTATTCTCTTTAATATTTTTCATTTCACACTACAAATAAAATAGATTAATTTATATTAATGATCAATGAACGGCTAGCATTATAAGAAATAATAAGATAATATTTCACTACAAGGAACAACAATTTTAGCTTACTTTACAAAGAACACTGATGTTAGCGTACAATACACATAATACGGACATTCTTCAATGGGTTACATAACACACAAGACCAAGTGTCACTGGACAATAATTCATTATTGAAATATTATTATTTAATAGGGTATAAAATTTCTTTTTAATTAATCATTATATTTTTAACAAACTTCTGAATATATATTTTTTAATTTAATGCTTACCTAATAATTAGAAAATAATATAGGAAAAAAGTGAATTTAAAAGGACTAGTTTTATAAAAGGCTATTTTATTTGAAAACAACAGTTAATATTAACAAGTTAAATTAATTAATAATGGGGAATGATAATAATAAAATTTATATATTATATATTTTAAAAAATATTTGTATTTATCCAATATATGTGATAGATTTAAGATAAGAACAAAACCAATTTTGTGATTAAAAACATATGTTTTTATAAATGTAGTTTTACCACCTTTTATTGGAGAACACAATTCAAATAAAATTCATGGAATGTTTATGCATTTAATATTTCAAAATAAAAAAAATATTTTAAATTTAAAAATTAATATTAGGTTAGCATATTTGTTTATTTATCTGTAAGGTTTTATTTTTTAATGAATAGTTAAAAATACTAAATTTAATTTACAATTATTTTTTCATCTAATTAATCTATAAAACTATATTATATTTTATGTTTTAAAATTTTTTAAATATATATTAATTTTATAAATTAATACAATTTAGGTTAGTAGAATTAATTTCCATTTGAAATTTTGTATAAAAACATAACATACTTTTGGAAGTTTTTACTTAAAAAACCCCTAGTGTCGTCACATATGCGGGACTAATTTTAAATTAATTTCAACAACTAATTTGATTATACTTTAAAAAATAGAGTCAATAATTCTAGTCATAATATTTAATATTTATTAATAAGTACAAATTTTTATTTTACCAAAAATTAATAGTGAATGTGATTAAAATCAGTTAAAACGATTAAGAGAAAAAATATGTTACCAATGTACTAAACCTTAAATTTAAGTCCCAAAAAAACCTATAAAAGTTCCCAAAAACCATTTAATTTCCATTATTTAAACAATATACTTCTAGTATTAAATTTTTATTTGGTTTTATAAAAAAAATTTAGGAAAAAACGGTGGTACACATAACATGGTTTCAAAAATGCCATTTGTGTCCTTTTCCTTCCCTATAAAAGAACACCACATATCCCTCTTCTTCACACCCCTAAAAACACTTATGACTATCAATATTCTTCAATATAAACTTTCAAACATACATAACTTCCACATACAATCCTAACATTATGATTAAATAAGTCAATGAAGTTTTTTGTCATTAACCAAAAGTAGTTACCATATTCAGAGGCAACATCTTATGTCAAACTCCTTTGTTTTATTTTATTTCACAACAAAATCCAACATATTGTGTTCCATAATGTATAAAAAACCCCTATCACATATAAAATTTTATTTTTAATTATATTTTTTCAATAAATAATTACACACATGACCCTTTAATTGGTAACAATTCATATTGTTTGTGTGTATGGTGAATTACAACCTCACAAATTACTGATTGATTATTTTTTCATACCGCCTCTCATGCTGGACATTACGATGGACACAATATTTATAAATGATATATATTAATTATAATGAATTTAATATTAATTAATTATTTTAAAACACATATATTTATACATTCAATTTTTCATAAATATGATAATTCCGTTTGAGAAATTGTAGACTACCACCCCCTCAAACCGATGTGATTCATTCACAAACTAGATAAAATGAATTGAAGATTGGTTTAGTGAAATTATATTATATATATATATATAAATTATTATAATTTAGTAATAATATACACAAACACACAAATATATATACATACATATCTTTTACTACCTTTCTTTCAATACGACTATTAGATAGAAACAACTATCAGTCATACGTATGGCCTACTGTCTCAATGAATGGTCTATTTCATTCCATAATTATATCTTATATTTATTATTATAATAAAACCATTCTGAATATACATGATATTTGTATCATGATTTACATTAAAAAAATCATGTTATATATATAATGACAAAAGATATAACATATTACGACACATGCAAAGAAAAAAAAATGATATTTCCTGAAGTGAAACCTTAGCATATAATTTTAAACAAGAGGGTAATATAAAATCATTATAAAAAAATTTATGATATTTTATATAACAAAATGGGATTTTTATTTATTTAGAATAAACTTATATTTATTTTATATGAGGTTTAAAGGAGTACGATGAGAGTAATGACAGATGGTAATGGAATTTCATCTCACATTTTATTTCCTTGAGGTACCAGATTTAATCACCCCCACTCCTTTTGTTTGGTTTTTATATATTCCATGGATGTATTATATGTTTATTATCCTCAAATTTATTTGTATTTGAATATCCATTCTATGATATTTCTTTTATGTGATTTAAATTTCTAAAGTTACCAAATCGGTAAAGTAATTTCGTCTCAATTTTCCTTCCCTGAGATATATTCCATGTTATGCATCTATATTGTTTAATGAGGGATATATAAATATTTTGAATTATTATATCATGAATCAAATTATTTTAATGTTTTATTAGGCTCTAATGACTTTCATTTTCATACATGGGAAGTATGGTTCAATGTTAGTAAGTAGTATGAGTTCATTTAAATAGTCTCATCGCCTTTCGGGATTATTATGGTTTATACTTACCTTGATGAAATCATATGATCCATATATCAATATAACTCATGAAAATTCATATCATGGGGTTATTCAGAATTTATTAATGTATTGGTACCATATTGAAACTATTTCTTACTTTATATTGGTAATAATGTGTTTTTATGAAAGACCGATTTTAAAAACTAATCGATCAGAACTCGATGTTCATTCCAAAAACAAGTTTTTTAAAATGGGTTTCAAAATGTTTTCAATAAGTATTTATAATTTGGAATCATATTTAAAAATAAATGTATTTAATAATGTTTTTAATTATTCTATTTGTGTTATCAATTTATTTTCAAAGAAAAGGACTTCCAAATGTTTTCAATATTTCATTATAAGTTTTCCTAGAATTTTAAAGTAAATGGATTTGAAAACATTTTTAAATTTTATTTATTTGATTTAAACATATTTTAAAAGAAATGGATTTTAAAATGTTTTCAATATTTCTACACACGCTTTCAAATTATTCTCAATTAAATGTTTTTCAAGATGTTATTAGGATTTCTATATATGTTTTTAAAATATTTTCAATGAAATAGCTTTCAAAATGTTTTGAAGCGTTATTTTAAAACAACTTTCCATGAAAATTGTATTTAAAATGTTTTGAAGATATTATATATGTTTTCAAGGAAAAATGTTTTGAAAATTATTTCCTATCATATTTATATGTTTTCATAGTATTTTCTATAGATTTTATTTTTAAAAGGTTTTATGAATAAAAAATAATTGTTCGTGGAAGAGAAGATATTTTACTCAAAAATATTTTTTGAAATACATTTCAAATATTTTTTCCATATGAGATGAAATCCATTGAATTTACTCATTCCTTTATATCAAATAATACATAGGCTACATTAATATTGTATCTCTATATAAGTTATTCCTAATTTTAGGGTGTAAATGAAATATATTTCTCTTTAAGAGGCTATCTATTTATGAAATCGGTTTATCTTTCATATGTTATCGTTTTGATGAAATAATTATGAATACTATTTATTTTTTCATAGGTTATGATATGATTGAATGTTTATGACACCCATTCCATTTCATGGGTTACAATATGATTATTAATGGTCTTACTACACATGTATGTATGATTTCATTATGAAATGGGTCGGATATATATCTCCCTCCGATGAATTTAGAAAATATTTATATCTCATCAGATAGACAAAGAAGGTATTGGGAGTAAACCAATACTAATAAGATAGCCATGGGAGTGAACCATTACTACTATGGTGGTATGTGGAGTGAAATCATACTACTAATATGGAAATTTTAGTGAACCATGATTACGAAGATGGTATAAGGAGTGAGACCGTACTACTAAGATGTTCTCCAAAATGATTCCATGAATACTATAGAAATCATAACATATAAATATGTGTCTTCCACAATTCCATGTTTTATAAATATGTAATTATTTTATGGATTATGTTCTTTATTTCTATATTATTAATCAATTATTAACTTTCAATTATTATTTCATTATTCATGTTTATGATATTTCATATATAGTGTATGATATTCTATTATCATGATCGTGTTCTCATTACCTTAGGGACATGATTATGCTTATGTATATCCCTTGTTTACCCTTACTAAGAATCTGAGATCCCCCTTTTTATCTTTCATTCCCCTAGGTTATGAAGATATGTGTTTATTATTTGTCTAAGAAGGGTTATATTCACGAATAACTTATATAGAGATAATGTCGATCATTTATGTATCAGTTTTTTATGTTTCCATTGTTTCAAATATGCAATATTATTACAATATTTGGGTGTGTGTTTTGATAATTTTTTATGTATTCCATGAACATTATTTAATTGTAATGTATGAAAATATTGGGTTACATTAAGAATAAATTTTTTTATGGGAGTATAAATTGAAAAAAAATCCTTTTATCTTAGAAAAGTATTCAAAATAATTTTTCGAAAAAAAATCATTTGATGCTAGGTTTATCCATCAACAAAAAGTCAAATAGTGTATATTATATAAAATATATGAAAGATATCATATTCATATGAAATAATCACACAATATGGATATAAAAATATATAAGAAAACAATATCTCTAATTGGTGTAGAATTATTGTTCGGTTGATTATGATTGTGTATGAACTAGTTGACAAGGATATATGATGTTCATTTCCAAAGATATAACAACTCATTCCATTTAACATCCCATAAGTTTGAGTTTAAATAAAATGACTGAATTTAAAACATTTTCATGATATAGTTTTTATAGTTTTATATATTATGGATTAAAATTAGATTATATAAGGAACATTGAAACATAGAGTCTATATTTTACAGAAAAATAAGATTATTAAGTACATAGTCTTGTTACATTCACAACAAACATTATTCTTTAATGGAAAATTTCCTATACTCCTATATAAAATTATTAATAGTTCATAATCAACCATAATAATAGTAAAAAAATTCAAAAAATAGGGTATGAATAAAAATTTTAGTATGGTATAAAAAATAGTAGAATGATGTTAGACCGTTGAAAAAAAAATCCAATGATTTGTTTTTTATTCATTGTAAAATAATGACCACATATATATAACATATCCAAATTATAAATTCAACATTTTCCCAAATAAATACCTCTAAAATGATTTATAATGAATAATAAGACCTTGAAGAAATCACGAGGAACACGAGAACTCATGAAAACATATCATTAAAAAACTAACCTTTCACCTTTATTAGTTTATAATCATTCATAACCACATAAAATTCAATTATTTCAATAAAATATATTTTTTAGGCATAATGTTGTACATGGAGCATCATAAGCATTACATAGTTTCACTAACGTTTAACCCATGTTTGAATAATTGATACCCACTTCTTTCTATATGAGTAAAATAAAAGGTTTTCCCACTCATTGTTTACCATTGATGTCTAAATCATTACATATTGTATTAGTGAGATTATTAAGAGGTATAATGGGCTCACCCATCATCAAATATATTTCTTGATTCCTGTATATAAAATAAAAAATTGATGATTGTTCACTATTTGATCATGTAACATTTAAACAGTTAATTTTGAACCATATAAAAAACATTTTGATTCATATAAATGCATATAAATATCACTTTTTTTTAAATTTTGTACAAATAATATTAGTTTAATCTTACATTTAATAACATTTAAATCATGAATATAAAATATCACTTTTTAAATAAAAAATAATTTTTTATTAACATGGAATAATTTATTGTATGATTTATAATTAATAATTTAAATCATTACAGGATATTCCCCAGATTATTTTTAGATTAAAATAAAAATTCTTTCTATACTTTCGTAAAATGAGTCAACTCTGGTAGGTAAAAAAATAATTTTTAAACAATTAAATTTCTATTAAAGATTAGTTTAATGTAACATTTAACAATATTTTAATCATGAATAATAAATCTATTTATATCATTTATTGTAACATGGACATGGAGGAGAATATTTTTAAATTAATAATTTAAAACATTGTTATGGGGAAAAATATGTTACCGCAATATAAACATCTTAATAAAAAGATCATCAAAGGATAAAAAATTGAAATTTATTTGTAAAACACTTTAATTAATTTTAAATTAATAAGAATATATGTAAATATTGTTGTATATATAGCACAAAAAAAATAAAAACATGTGGAAAACAAAGTATAGTTTTCAATTAGAGTAAATTGAGTCAAGACATCGCTTAACTTGAGTCCAGAATCATTTCAAAAAATCTCTAAACCGTGAATAATAAAATTATTTTAGTTTTAAATGTACATAATAAAAGATTTATGGTTCATTATATTATCAATATTCATTTAATTACAAATCATAATATAACTTATTTAAATACTAATTTAGTTAAGATCACATTAGATGTTTCAAGGATGTTTAGTTCACAATCCCAACACAACTTATATAGGTTTACCATTTCCAATGGGATCTTGATTCCAAAATCTCAAGAATTTTATAAATGAAAAAATTCTCAATTTTATCCATTTAATATCATTTTATAATCATACATTTATGGTATACATGGAAAATGAATCACAACACTTTATGGAGTTTATAGTCAACATGTAAACATAAACAATGTTATCATTTTCCAACTTCTGGGAGGGTGAAAAGGTAGAGAATATATTATTTATACCTAATTAAAATAATTCCAATTATATAATATATATTCATTATATAAATATAATTACTATACTATTTTAGTGTTTATAGAAAATTAAAATCATCGCATTATAGAGGTTATAGCTCAAAGGTAGGCACAAGCGATATTTTTCAATCCCATAAGATGAAAATGGAGAAGGAAAGGGGTCATTATATTAAAATAATAATATTAAATTACATTAAATATACTTATGATACTATATAATCATGTTTATATAATATTTTATGGTGGTGGAATAAGATATAAACATTAAACACACGGTAATGTGTCATACCACTTCACCAGAAAACCTGTTTGGGATTAACCATTAGGAACTATTGGTTTTTCATTATATTACCTAATAACATCCTGGATATGGGTATGGACATTGGGATGATATTTAGGTAGATATTGGACATGAAAAAAAGGATAAATCTAAGTGTGGATGAGAGTATAGGAGTTTTCTTCTTATAAGTGAGGTGGTTGGAAATCATGTAGATATAATAAATATTAATATATAATACATTTATTACTCTTATAAAATAGTCTTAAAGGGTAATATTCATCAATATAACTATTATACATAAAAATTAAATTTTTAAATATAAATTAAAACTTTTTAGGCATAATTTTGAACGTTATATTTTGGTTTAACACCCCCGTTAACCATATTTAACATTAAACATTATAACCAATTGTTTAATTTTAAGGGACATGAATGAAATTTTAATAATTAAAATGGGAAATTATATGATTAATTATTAATATTGTAGAAAAAATACAATAAAAAATATTTAATATATGTTTTTTACAATTCTATAATGATATAAATCAAATTTTTATAAATTAGAAATCATTTATATCAATTTTTGCCAGAATTTTAAAAATGTAAATTTAGAAGGATAATTTAAACAATTTCATTCAATTATAAAATACATGAACTCCAACTAAAAATTATAAATAACCAAAAAATTCTACAAAAATAAAAAGTCATTGAAAAAAAATAATTAATTGATTTTAAAACAATTTTCATTCTTTTTATAATTCTATTACTAGCATTGTGTCAGCTTTGCATAAGTGTTCATGTTTTTTTAAAAGGTTGGGGTTGAGCCTCATTTTTTTAATAAAGAAAAGAAAAGACATCTTTTAACTAGGTAAAGGGAGACACATTACATAGCCCGAAGGCCCGGTGGGTTTGTAGCCCATTTTATAGCCCGTAGGCCCAAACTTTTTCCCAATTCCAATTTTGTGAATAGTTACCTGGCTGCTACAGTACCTGCACCGTACCGCCGCCACTATAGTGCCCTTCCACTACTACAGTACCCATCGATCAACCGTACCGCTGCTGCTATAGTACCGCTACGGTAATGCTACAGTAACCTATGCCCAATGGGTTTTGAACCCCCATTATTCATGTATTATTACAGGGTGATTACCACTAAGCTGAACCCCAACTACAACATTAGTGTTCAAGGTAATTATACAATCAATACAAAACAAAAATAAATTAATTTAAATATATATTTTAATATTTAACAATTTAAAAATATAATTTTTTCTTATATCAATTTTATCAAAGTCTATATCATCATAACATAATAAGTGAGACATAGTGTTATTTTGAAATTACTCGTAACATTAAATAATATCAAGTTTATAATCAAAGAATAGTGGAATGAAATTTAATATTTTAACATATATGATGATACTTCTATAATAATTATAATATATTAATAATTAAGATGAGATTTTGGGAAATTATCACTATTGTTTTACCATAATAAACATGTTTTACCCATTACCATGGTTATAATGATTTATCATGATTACTATTAATGTGATTTAAAATCAAATTAACCTCATCAAAAATATTTATCCTCCATAATCCATATTTTAAATAAAATTTTCAAAATCTAATTTAATTATTTATATAAATTATTTTCATTCATTTTTTTGAAAATATAGAAGAAAATTGTTCTTTAAATAATGTTTTGTTTTAAGAATAAAATGTTTTTTGTAGAAAAATAATTTATAATGTAAATTAACATATAATTTTTTTAATTGTGTTTAATAAAATGAAAATTTTCTTAATTTTGATAAAAATCCAAGGCCAATAAGACCATTAAAATTACGTAGATTAAAAATAATTAAATTACATTTTTGAAAAAATCTATGTTTTTCATTATTAAAACAAAAAATAAATATTCATAGTAAAGTACCAAGACTTTATCATTAGATTAACCTGAAATTATGAATTCAATAATTTATTTTAACTTATCATATAATATAGTTTAATATGTGGCTCATTAATCATAATATTCTCATAAAAAATGTAATAAACTTCCATTTTGACGAAAATATATTCCTGAAATATATAATTAAAATATAAACATTCATTATAATTTAACAACAACTAAATAAATGTTAATTTGGCTTTTAATAAATTTGATGTATAAATTTAATTTAAATGATTCATATATTATGATTATCATAATACAGTTTGATGAAAAATCCTTAAAGGGAAAAAATATTATAAAAAATATATTCTTTAATAATATATTATATTTTGACTTTTTATTTTATATGAATTAATCTTTAAATTTATATTAAGGAAAAATCCCCTAATTATATTTTATAGTTAGACTAATCCTTTATATTATCTCTAAACCAATAGTTCTGTTATAACATTTTCATTAAAATATTAATATTTTAACAGTATATCACTATTCATTTTTAAGTTATTATTACATGTCCAACGCAAATTTTAAAAAATTTGTTTTAATAAAACGTATTATGTTCTTATATTCCCCTATTAATAGTTAAATTTCTTACTAATATTTAAAATATTCCTCTAAAAAAATTAACCATATAAAAACCAAAAAATTAAATTTTTACTTTATTGTGGACATTAATTTCTAGGTCAACACCAAGAAACATAATATTTTCAAAAATAATGCAACTCTATGATACTCATACATGGAGATATGTTTCTATAAGTGTTCTATGGTAGTTTTCCATTAAATTCTACTTGATACATGAAAATTTTAGAAATTATTTTACCATTGAGATAATGATGTTAATAAAACATATATACATGAAATATTCTCATTTCATATGTGAAATTTTAGCATTTATTTGTGCATCGATATGTTTCAACATATATAGAATATATTAACTAAAATACTGAATATTCAAGATGAACTTTTTAGGAATAAAAAACTAAAATCAAATTCTAATGGAAGAACATATCCTCAAAATTATAAAAATTTAGCACTCATGTGTTTATAAAATTAAAAAACCAAAACAATTCAATAATAGGGAAGATAATATGATATCGAAATAAAAAATCATATCAATAATTATTAAAATACGATCCGAAACATATATATTAAAATTTACCATTCAAATTTTATCATTTTTTAAATAACTAATCTTAAAAATCTTCAAAATATTATAGTCTGAAATTATATCAAAAAGCATATAATGATTTGATATCATATTATTCAATAAAAATCATAATATATATATTTTTGAATAAATAAAATCATTAATAAATCCACATCATTAGAATATATATTACTGATATCATATTCTCTAATATATGTGAATATTTTCTATAAATAACCCAGATCACATAAAGTCATGATAAAATCATATATTCTTCCAAAATGTAACTCATTAATTACTTCTCAAATAAAATCCCATATTCTCATAAAATATATCCATTTAATTTATTTATATAATTTTCCAAATATATTTAACATATTCAAAAATAACCTTATTCACTTACCCACCAAATAAATTTTCACTCTAATCGTTATCTAAAAAATAAATCTTATGTTCCCAAATTATTATAATTACCTTTTGAAATGTATCTATAATGAATTATAAATAAATGATCATATATACTATAATGGTTATCAATATCTTTCACATTACTTACAAAAAAAATTAAATCCTTTTTTCTAAAATAAAATTTTAATTACTATAGAATTTAAACCTAAAGCTTATATAAAACTTAAAATTTTATTATGACTCAATAAATGTATCCCAAAGTAAATACATAAAATAAAACCTCAAAGGGGTATCTATGAATTTAAACTTGTGATAAAATATAGAATTATTAACCAATAGTGGTTTCTAAAACTCTTATACATTCTTTATTAATTTATAACCTCTAAAATTATCAAAACCCTTTATCTGAAACATGATTTAATGACATGAAATTTCACAACATATAATTATGAGTTTAGTAAAAATAAACAAATAATCATATACTTATATGAAAATTTTGTGTCTGAGTTTTATAGAATTATAAGAATCATTACATAAAATAGGTAACATAAAAATATAGTTCACAATGTTTCTATAAAAACATGGTTCTTCTGTTTACAGTCCTTATTAATTTAGGGAAAACATTCCTCATGCTAGAACAATTTAATTTATTTAGAGTTAGGATTAATAAAAGTTTCAACTCATACTTATTTACTATGAAAAAAATAATTAATCCTTGTTAGGAGTTGATACAATATCTCTAATGGGTTTAAAAATAATGGAGATCATTCGTGTAATGGAAAACATGAAATGGAATGATTATTGTTAACTTTTTATTAATGAAACATTTTTCACATAAACTAAACATATCCACATTAAAAAAGATTAATTTTACAAAATAAATCATTTTAAATCAATTTATAATGTTTCGAAAGCTATGAAAGAATCATGATGAACTTGATAACTCATGTAAAAATTTCCCTAAAAAACAATCTTTCCATAATAAAATGTTTTCAAACATTACATACCTCCTGAAATATTATTATTTCAATAGAAACCAATTTCTGTATGGGTAACATATTATCTTATAACATCATATTCATAATCCATGTTCAATCATTTTTAACCCATGTAAGAATAATTAATGTATATTTAATTATTTATGAATCCTAAGATGTTATCTGCCTCATTTTCACCTTAGAATACATAATCATTACCCAATTTATTGGAGAGTTATATCAGTCTCAAACATTATCCAAAGATATACGAGGTTCTCTTATAATAATTTATCTTAACAAAGTAAAATATATTGAAGAAAATAATATATAATTTTTCCTTTTCATCATAATATCACATGAAAAAATATTTTGAACAAGTTAGAAATGATCATTACATTTCTACCAAAAAATACAAATAAATATGCCATTTTTGATAACTATTAAAAATTAAAAATTTCCAAAAATATTGGGAATATAATATATTTTGGAAATCCAGGAAATAAGGATGAGTGAGATTAATAATGAATAAAGGACATTACCATTTGAAATTATGCTCATGCTATATAAATAAAAAAACATTATTTATGAACATTAGTAAAAATAGTAAAAAGATGTATATAAAGAAAATGTTAAAATATTAATTTCTGAAACACCAATAAATAAAGAAAAAAATATTTAAAATTTAACATTAATTTTATTTTAATCATAAATATGTATACTATTTAAAATAAATAGAATAACATGGACACAGATGATACAAATTTGAAAGGAATAGTTTAAAGTAATATTTTAAAGGGAAATCACATAAAACTTTTGTAACTTTTGAAATTAATGACCATTGAAGGATATATATATATAAAATATTTCATTAACAACTTGTATTTCAATAAATTATTGATTAAAATAATCCGTATTTTATCATATGAACCACATTAAATTAAAACATATGTTAAAAATGACATGAGTCTTAATGAAAGGAAATTGATACGATAAATCATTTACCTCATGTCTCGAAATCTTTCTTACATTTGATAAATCATAAATAAAAAATATAATAGTAATATTATTTACTAATAATCTATTACATATTAATTCCATTATCATTATTAATTTAATTTTATTTCTTTCCATGACTTATTATCTTACCAAATCAGGGATGTTTATATCAGATAAATTTGTGATGGTTAGTTCTAATTACCAATAAACATTTACAAGTTTGGTCATGGTCATAGAGTTTTTTATTCAATAATCTAATGAATACAAATAATTAAATAATTTTCGTTTTTACACATTAGATACAATTTTATAAACATCAATGACATGAAAACCAAAAAACAAATCACATAACTTTGTGGGGGTGATAGTCCACACATATGCATGAAAGTAATTATCATTTTCCAACGGAAGGAAGTGTAAAAAGGTAAGTAGTATATTATATTTCCAAAAAACATAATTTTTTCAGGAATATATTATATATTATATCCATAATAATAACCATTATTTTGAGACATTGATAAAAAAACTAAACGGTTTGCTTCATTGAGGCTTTAGTCCACACGTATTCATGAGATCTGTTTCGATTTCCCACAAGATAAAAAATAATTTAAAAAGGGGTTGTGAAAAGAAAATCATAACACTTCCTTTTTTTAAAAATAATTATTTTACAATATCTTCATGGAAGTGAAATATATTAATGTGGAATAAGATGAATTAAATATGAAAACAAATTTTTTTGAGATTTATACATATTATTTGGAAAACCTTTTTTGGATTACACATTAATGCTTCTAGTTCGATATTTCGGTGTGGAAAATACCTCTAGGACACTGAGAGGATGATTGGGAAGGTATTTATTTATATTTAATATGGCATAAAAGGATAATGTGGTGTGAGTATAAGGTGATATAATGTAGAATTTTATTAGTGAGGTGGATGCCAATAATCTAAATACATGAAATTTTAATAAAAAATATGTGTATAACTCATGTATAATTTCTCAAAAAAATAAATATTAAAATATATGTTGGATAATATTGAAATAAGTTCAATCAACAATACTTATTCAAGTTTATGTGTCATTTTAGAGCTTATCTTTTGGTTTAAAACTATGTCCTCATTGTTTAACCTTAACATTTGTAATAATTTGTACCTTATTTCATGGTTATGAATGTTTTTTAAAAATTTAATGAGGAAGATAAATTCATTAAAAATAATATAATATAAAATTTAATATAAAATTTATTTAATATATTATTAATATTGTCTTATAATAATATAAAAATAATTTTTAGAAATTGATATATAACTTATAGAAATTTTTTGGATAATCACTTAACATTACCTAAATGCTATGAGGAAAAAAGGTTTTCAAATATAAACTCATTAAATATCCATTATAAATTATAAATATCCAATAAACTCATATAATACCATAATACATCAAAAAAATTAATTTTAATGTCTTTAAAATAGTGTACTTTTTTTCAGATGCTTTCACAAGTATTGTTATAACATTGCATAGGATTCATGTTAATTATAAAAACATTGTAAATTAAAAATAAATTATTATCATTAATATAATATTATTATCATATTTTTTATTAGCGATATTAATTGATATATTATAATTATTTATATCAATATAATGAAATCAAAATAAGTTATAGAGAGTGAAATTTTGTAATTACTGTTAACATAAAATTATAGAAATTTTAGAATAATTGAAAAGTGGAAATAAAATGTTTTTTGGAAGATTTGATGATAAGGTAATAAATAATATCATACAAAAAGATTTATTGTAATCGTTTTTGACATTATCAAAAAAATTATATTAATTAACCAGTATTACACATTATCGTTTAGGAAACCTTTTATCATGGGTACTGTCCATTATGAATAAAAATTAAATAAAACCCAATAATAAAATTCTAACATCCTAATTACAAATATAATTTTGTCTTTCAAGATTTAATTTATAAAATTAAAAAAATTAATTTATGTTCACAAAATGTAGTTGAAAACTATTTTTTGAAAAATAATTATTTTATATATAAAATAGATTTATTCCAAAATCATGTATAATGTTGATTAAAATATAATTAGTTAAATTATTCTTAATACTATGAAACATACAAGACATTAAAAAAATATATAACAAAATTTATCATTGAAATATATTTTACTACAAATAATGAAATTATTATTTTTGTAAAATTAGTATTTTTAATTGTTCAGCAAGAAATCAACCTTTCATGATAAATACCATAAAATTTATCAGAAGATTAATTTTACATGAATAATTCAATTTTTTTTATTTTATCGAATAAAATATCTTAATTTAATAGAAATTGATCATAATATATGAAACCATAAATCAACAAGAACCATTTTTAATGAATTGTTTTTCTAATGTATATAATTAATTTACATTTCTAAAATTACATACAAACAAAAAATAGTTTTTTGAAAAATATCTCCATTAATCATAAATTTTATTTTTCTAAAAAAATTATGTTTTTATTTCCAAGGAATTAATCAGTGAATATGTACTGTTGAAAAATTCACTACATATATTTTATACTTCATCTTCTACTTTTAAGTCCTATAAAACCAAGGACTTGGTTATAATAATTATGTTTAAATAATAATATTTCAAAATTATATCAAAATATTCTTTGAGATGATTATTTTGGGTAATGTATGAAATTGAACATATTATTACTAGTAAACTAAACTATTTTGGTGTTATAAAATAAATTTTTTATGGTGATGAAATAAATATATATTTTTTAAATTAATGCCTTGAATTTTTGGAGTTGAATTTTTTGTGAAAGGGAAGAATATCACATGGAAAAAATCATGGATTGTATAATAGCTATGTAAAACTGGAAAGAATTTTCTAGGATGATCGAAAACCTGAATAGAAAGTATGTAGAGACTACAAAATAATTTTTTATGAATGAAAATTTTACAATTTCATTGAACTAGCTTATCAAAATTTTCAACCACAAAAACAGATCACAGAATAATATCACCATTTATTATTTTAAAGTGTTGTTTTAGAGATATATGTAAATGGAATTTTCAATTTAAGAATATAATTATATATATTTAGTGATTCAATGGACATAAAAAAGTACTTTTATTATATACGAACCATATAATCGGTGAAATAAATGATGGAAAATATTCAGGAAGGGATTATGTATAATTGTGATTAATGGTTTTTGGGTTTATCTTCATATGTAAAGAAAACTCAAAACATTATTTTTGGAGATTTAAGTACATTAGAGATCATCATCACAAGATTAATTATTATAATCTTGAATTTGGTTCAAAAAAGGGAATTTTTTAAAGAGGATAGTTTGGAAGGAAGTAGTATAAACAAAGGGGGATTAGTTCATGAAAATGCTTTTTTAATAAGAGCTGTTGTTCATAAGGCCTCATCAATGCATAAAAAAAAGAATTTTCACGATGTATGTAAGATATAAAGTACACATGTAGTTCACATATACAATATCTCAGTGTAATACTAACCATTGTCTAAAGGAACATCCATATACTAAATTGTAGATAGTAAAGTGGATTTTTTATTTTCATTGAATATAAAATATCATGACACACTCCCTTATGTGTGAACAAAATTTTAATTTAATTAGGATAATGTATGAATCATCTGGAAGAGTAGTAAATCACATTATTTAATAAAAAGTGATATTTTAAAGTGTGAATGGTTTTTAAGATGGATGGAGTGTGATTTCTCAGCAAATATTTTATTAAAATAGTGCTATAGTGGGTTTTTTAACATTGGTACATTCCCTTTGTGAGCATAATAGACTAGACTTATTAAGTGTTATTAAGGGAAAATTGTTTTGGATCCCTCATAATTTCCATTATAAATTTACATATTTATGAGAGAAGAATATAAATTTGTTTATGGTGGAATAAGAGGAAAGAGGAGAATGTTCTTAATTATATAAGTATTCTATTAATAAATTCCAAAAAAAAGCAACTATAAATGAATCATTTGAATTAGTAATTTAGATCATTAGTCAAGGATATTTTTTCCGTAGTGATGCATAGTCTTTCTACCAATGTGGACAATAGAGTATTTCCAAATACTAGACAAAAGAAATTTTATACTAATTCCATATGAATCATTTCCTAATGGGGGTGTATATCCAAAAAAATATTCATAAAGGTGATGTCTTATATGTCATCGCATTCCATGTTTAAATATTTATAAATATCTATGAAGGTGATTTAAAAGTTTGAGAAGATAAATTATAAGTCATATGGAACACATATGCAGACCTTAAAGTTTTATCATAATGATCATGTTTATTTATAATTTTATCTGGTGAATGTTTCTATGGAGGATATGTGTGGTGTTTGAATAATCCTCAATGACATAATGTTCTTCAAAAACATACCTAGAAATTTGAAACCATAGTTAATTCTAAAAATCCTCTATACATAAATATAATGATCTAATGTTTCTATCATTAGATAAATTTTATAATAATCTTATAGTGAGCTGGGCTTTACATACATGGATATTACATCCATTTAGATGAATATTTAGAACATTTCAAGACTACATGCTTGAATACCGTAACAGTTACTATCTAAGGAAACCTGAAAAAAATATTGGTGACAGCTCATCAATGTTTCTCAAAAATATCTTCCCTTTTATATAGACACATAAATCTTTTCCACATAACCTAAGAAAAGAATCATAAGAATGGTGTCATATCATATGATCCAAAAAGTTAAACAAGTGAGATATTTAAGAATAACATGAGCCTAAGGGTATTAAAATATGACCATAACATTGCAAGAACATATGTTTCATATAAAAGATCATAAAGATGAGTTATGGCACAAATATTGTTAGTCCAAAAGACATGAATCATAAGGAAATCAAATAACATGATTCCTAAGAGCATAAAATTGGCATAAGGAATAGACCTATGGAATAAAACTAAACATATAATAACATTCCTTATAAGTAAATGATCTTTTAAAAAACTTATCCGGACACCTCATATGGACTACACCTTGTGTGAAGGGCACACCACCATACCTATTCAAATTTCTTACATTATATGGGATTATGTTTCAACTTCTTCCCATAGTGGATAGGGTTTCCACTTCTTCCTATATTGGATCATGTTTAACCTTTTTCCTATATAAGATCAAACTCATTTATTTGTTCGAATCGTAATATCAAAAAATATAATTCTTTACCCAATACATTGGAGGGATATATATTCCCAACCAGTCACATTATAAAATCATATATACATGTACCATAATATAATAAAACATTCATGACATCAAGACACATAAAATTATACGGGTTTTAGAAAAATCATATCATAACACAAGTAAAGGAATGTGTACTGTAAACATGTAATTGTGTTATAACAAGTGGATAAGAGACATATTTCATAATCACTTCATCAAAGCATAAACCTTGAAAAGAATCATGTTTCTAAAGTATAAAACATGTGGATGGGAAACGAATTTCATAAAAAACATTTCATCTTAATCATAAAATATCCCAATATAGAATAATAATTATTTCCTTAGATAATATCCACATGAAATAATAAACAATTTCAATAGTTTTAATCATACATGGAGAAGGATTTTGAAATATCACATAGTGGATTTCATAAGGGAAAATAAAATTTATTAGAAATTCAAATTTTAATTCATAGAATATACTCAAAAAAATTATATTAAAATAATCACATTTAAGAAATATAATGTTAGAAATAAAATAATTTGAAACATTTAATATATAAAATAACCTCTCTTCTTTGAAAAATTATTTGTGAAACATAAAACCATTTCAAAATTAATTTCATTAAATATAACATCGAATAAATTATGAACAGAAATTTTCTTTTAAATAAAAATAGGAAACCTGATTTTTTGTTTTTGGAAAAAGTTTCCATTGAAAACCTATATAGTATTCTTGAAAATATTTTTAAAAAATATGTCCTTGAAAACATATAAATGATGCTCTATAGTCATTGAAAAACAACTTTAAACGGTAAATGTTTCTAAAACAATTTCTTTTAAAACCACTTTAAAAACAATAAATTTCCCGAATAGTAGGAAAATGTTTTCTTTAAAAACTTTCCTTTTAACCATGAAAATAAATATTCAATGAAATTACTATCATAATGACATGTTAATCCATACATACTAAAAATTTCATTTGCACTGTAAAAAGTTTATAAAATGTCTTTCATCAAAAAATACATGAGGACTCCATTTAAACCATTTTTTTTAAAAAATTTAAACAAATTGATAATTCAATTAAAAAAATTATATTAAAACATTTTATGAACAATATTTATAACAAATGTTTTTGGATGAACAAATATTTCTGACCAAAAATATAATTAAAGTTTGATTTTCTTAATGAAAACATTCTTAATTACCTTATGTACTAACGAGATTAAAAAAATTAAAAATACATGGATATACCATTGAAAAAAAGTTGATAATAAAATTAATTTGGCTTCCTGATAGGTGGATCGTAATATTTCTTTAACGCAAGCTTATTTATAAAAACTATAGAAAATGAAGATATTATAACAATAAATTATTACCAGTTAAGTAACATTGAATCATAATACCCATGAAATAATAATATTACCATATGATTAAAAAATCATTTAAATATAGTGTTTCATGATATAACATTTTATTGGGAATTTTATATGTTTCATAAAAAAAGTATTGACCTATAACATGTCATGTTTCACAAAGAAGGAGAATTGAGGATAAATTATGTAACAGATTTGGTAACTTTTGAACCATAAAACCCATAAAATAAATATCATAAAATGGATATGTAAATATCTATAAATATATTTATAATAATAATTGAATACATTTTTTTATATATTTTACACCACTAAATAGAAATGAGTGGTGAATAAGGCATAAATCTCACAGTCTAAAAAAGAGATGAAGAAACCTTTACCTTATGTCTTAAAATTTTTATTACATCTTAAAAAATACAGTATTATAAATATAAATTTATTATAAATCAACCAAAAAACCATATTAGTACATATAATAACATATATAATTTTATTATGACTTTATACTACACATTTATTAATAATTCAATATTAATATTATGTTTTTTGTAATATCAGATTTGTTTTTCATATATGTATTGACTTGGTATTATTGATCCTATTACATAGATGATGATTTATAATTTTCTAGATTTTAAAACATGATATTAATATCATATATATTAGTTATATAATTATTTATAATAACATATAAAATATTGATATAAAAAAAGAAATAAAACATACATGGAGACGGTAGGCCTTATCTACGCATGAAAGATGTTTTTGTTTTCTTATAATATTGAATTTTTAAAATAAATAAATATATATATATATTCTCATTCCAAAAGAATTAATATATCTTATATATCATATAGTGTTACTAAATCCATTATTAATACATTATATGAAATGTTTTAACAAATCAGTCCACCTCGAAGAGAGGATAGTCTACATGTTCACAAACAATGTTATCATATTTACACAAAATTAAAATCATGAATATAAGTATTATTATAAAATTCATGATTCATATATAATTAATAAATATATTATATCTTATATAAAAAATAAAATAAATTATTATTCTGAACCTTGAGATGAGGAAATGTATGAAAAAATGACATCTATTTGTGAGACGATAGTCTGACATCCACATGAATGATTATTATGAATCCCATATGATGGAAGTGTGTGTGAAAGTAGATAAATCCAAAAATATAAAGAAATGTAATAATTATATAGATTTATTTCCAAATTTAGGCATGGAGAAAAATGGATATATGTTAAGAGATTTTTTGTTCTGTTGAAGGACGAGCCAATATAGAATGAGAGGTGTGAGGAAGGGGAAGAGTGAATGAATTTTTATAAATGAGGAGGGGTGTCATTTTTTTAAATATAAAATGGTAAATACTATTTATAGATTTCCATTATTTCATTTAGTAAAATAATAGGAAAAATGATGGAGTAATTTAGAATTAAGAAAAATTAAAACATCCACGATACAAATATAATTGTGTGTTAATAATTTTGTTCTGTACCTTCTTTGTTTACCCACAATTATCATTTTGGTTTTTATTAAGGAATCCAGTTTTATAACAAGATTAATTTAATAGTAAATAATAAATTAAAGTTCTATTTGTTAAAAAATAGATACCTGATTAATTCTAAATATGATATCTAATTTATAAAAAAATAAATTCCAAATGTTTTGGAAATTGATTTTAAAATAAGTGCATGTTACGGGTAAAAACACTGATTTAACGCAAACTCTTCTAACAATGTTTTTTATTTTTAAATGTCTACATAACAATTATTAAAGAAAATATTCTACATTAATATACCACATTTTATCTTTATATAAATCTAGAAATAATTTTTTTATTATATTAATTTTAGTAAATTTATAATGTTTTATAAAAATATTCATTATTATAATATAACATTAATATCAATTTTGATTTTTATATTTTATTATAATGTATATGTATCAGAAATATATATAATTTGAATATATTAATTTAAAATCATTTTGAAATTTTATAACTCTATGAAGATTTAAATGATAATAATTTAATCTATTTTATCCACTTAAATGTTTTAGTGTCAAATATTTTTGTTAAATTTCAACTAAATAATTACTGTATTTGGCATTCATTAAATAGTTAATCTAAATAATTAAATGATAAAAATTACGGATAAATTAACATGATGAAAAAACTCCTTAAAATTTTGAAATATTGTGTACAAACAAATTAGTGTGCTTTTGGTCCATATCTCAAGGATTTAAAAATGAAAAGAGGATGAAAGGTTGTTTTTTATTTATCTTTACTAAACATATTATATAGATTACCTCTATGAAATAGTGTCCCAATAGCACATAAAATTATAATCAAAGTGGGGCTATATTATAAACATGGGAATGTAATTACTTCTTGAACGTATCTAGGTCATTTTTATCTTAATATTAATGTGAAACCACTAAGAAAAACAATTTTTACCTTAATCACTGTAATTGAGTTTAAATAATTTCATTATTCTTTATATTCAAAAAAATATGTTTAATATACTAAAAATTTTATATTGTTATCAATAAAAATATTTAATAAAGTTTTCCATCTTAAAAAAACATAAGTATAAATAATTTTATTTAAAAACAATCCTATAAATGTGTCACGAAAATGGGTTTTCTTAAAGAAACTTTTAAAAAAAATTCATAAATTTTATATCAAATTTCATAGTGAAATTGGTCATAATTACCTTAATTGGATTAATTGATGTAAAATACTTCTAATTACACCTATGGAAATTAACAATTAATTTATCTAATATAAATAAAAAATATGAAAAACATGTTTTGAATTAACATTTAGCATTTTTCACTATATATAAAAATTAAGCTTTTCATAAAAAACCAAAATGTTAACCGTTATATATTTTGACGTTATTAATTAAAAAATGATATTTTTATCAAATTAAATTTCTAAAAGGATATAATATCAATTTTATTATTCTTAATATATGGATATTTAAAGAATATCATTTGAGAAAATAATATTTTCCAACATATAAACACTTTATTAAAAGTATATTTATTTTTTAAAAAATTATTTTACCATTAGAAATAATATTATAAATTATTTTTGTTAATTTTCATGATTGTAAGTTTAATTTCAATTTTATAAATACCTTGGATAAATAATTATACTATTATGATTTTGTTTCGTAGAAATTTGTGTTGTGTGTAATACAAGCCAAGTCGGTGTTGCATGTAACAGTTGATTTTCTTGGTGTAGTGTATAATGAAGTCCAGACTTGGTGTAGCGTATAATGAAATACTAACATGGTTCGTTAATATGAAATATGCTAAATATAGTGTTTTGTAAAATGACACATATCGGATGTATTAAATTAATTTGAATCAAATAATTCAAAAAATCTCATTATGTTACACTATCCCCCCTTAAAATAAATTTCAACCTCAATATTTATCTGAGTTATCAAAGGTTTAATACTTGAAGGATACTCTTACAGAAACACACATCATAAAAATTAATTTATAAAACAACCTTTTAAAAATTATAGTTTCAAACATAATGTTTTCCTAGAGAAACACATGAGTAGGTATCCACATTAGAGAACATATGTGGACATTGAAAACATGTATATTGAATAAACATATAACATCAATGTTTTGGTGTAGAGTTATAGAGAACATTTTAAGGTGAATGTAAACGATCAGAAATATATAAGCCATATATGCCTCAAAAAGCTCACTAATGTTAAAAAAATATTAATAACATGAAAACATTTTATTTCATGTCAATTTTTCTTAATGATGAATAATTTTTATGAAAATATATTGTTACATGATTTTTGGAAAACATCTCTATTTGTTGTTCCTAGATCTATTCCATATCTTAATCCTTGTATCTAAGGTTAATGTTGCATCCCTGAATTACTAACATATCATGAGGTAGAATGATTTGACATTCCATCTATTTTAGGTATAATCATAGAATAATGGTTAGAATAGGTTTCCCAATACTCATAAATCCTCATATTGATAAATATCACATTAATATCAGAAACTAAATCCATTTTTAGCTTAAAAATTCTATAATTTGTTAATCATAAAATGCCATTGAAGGCTAAAAATAAAAATCATTAGAAATAAGGTCACTAAATTTATTAAAATCAGGTTAACATTTATCCCCAAAATCATAAATTAGATCTTATTAATCACATAACATACATGTGAATTTCATCATCATGTATCCTATTGAGACATGGAAATAAAATTAATCACTATATATCCTTATTAAAAGCATGTATGCTTATTTATTCCAAATTTTATTATATATATTCTTTAAATCCTAAAATTTTATAAAATCTATCCATGATAGCATAAACTACAATTTCAATAATTCCATAATCACTTATATGGTAATTGAAACTATCTACTTTACTTTATCCAAATCAATCATAAATTTATCCAATATAAACCCAATTATATCAACATATTGAATGTATTATGGTTTACCTTAACTTAATAAAACCAACAAATTTCCATTAAATCACTTTTTATGTCATAAACACCATTTGGAATATCCATTAAAAATAATTTCTGAAAAAGTTACACTATTAATACATATATATATTTATTGATTCATATAAAATAATATTTTAATTTTATGACATAAATGCTTTGTTAATAAAAAAATATTCTTAATCCAGTACTCTTGAATCATCATCTTATTCCTTGATAACCCTATCCAAGAATAGGATATATTATTCTTTTCATATAGTTCCTCAACCTCATTTTTATCATGTTTCATATGTTTAATGTAAAAAATACTATTAAAACATCCCAAAACTCTCAAATGCCTTTGAAGTCCTTATTATATTCATCAGTATAACCAATACGTATAGACCTTCCTGATTCTCAACCTAATATTTCAACTTAAAAAATATATTTCCATAATGACCACACATTGCGCATCTGAAACGTTCATTTTTATCCAAGTTCATTATATTTTCTCCATTTAATCGTTCTAGAATGTATAGTGTGGGAAAAACTTATCATAATGGAGAACCACATAATCATGAAAAGATACTTATAGGATGCCTAACTATTTACGTATACTTCATAATATATGACCCTTTATATTTTTCCCAGCTTATTTATAGTCATATTCAATTTTAATACTTTATGATGTTTTAAATATACTCTGTGAATTCCAAAGATATATAAAATGGTAGTTTAAAATTAGGTGGATAGTAAGTCCCATTGTCATGATCCTATTCCCAATAAAGTATATCGTAGTATGGTATTTTCAATGTTATTACCCAAAATTTTTATTTATTCCAGATCCAGATATAATTGAAGAATCCAGAGATGGTTTTTTTTCTTAGAAACCAATCACTCTATCCTTTATCAAAATTCTTGGACATTTTTATAAACCTTAATTTATACTTAAACTTATCCTTAAGGACATCCCTTGACACATCCTCAATAATTTACCAAGGGATATAACTAATGTTTTTTCATACTAGTTTCCAATGGCTCACTAAACCTTTCATTTCATACGTACTATAGTGACCATGTCTTAATATACAAGGATATTACATCAATTTAGATGGATATTCAATACATTAAAAATAACATTCTCATAGACTATAATAGTTTAGTGTATTTGGAGACATATAAAAAATTATTAATACATAGTGGATTATATTTAATGGTTCCCAAAAAATGGTATACACCTTTACTACTTATACTAAAAAACATTCTTCCAATCTAATGGAAAGGAAACTTAATAAATGTGTGAGCTTGTATGATCTATAAGGTTAAATAGAGGAGATATGTCTTCATAACATGAGAATAAAGGGCATGTGAAGATGTTAATAAAATTACAAGATTATACCCTAAATATCAATGATCATAAACATGAATCATGAAATAAATATTTGATATTAATAGGAAATGAATCATAATAAAATAATTAAACATGAGTCATGATAAAATAAAATTGGCCACATACATAGACTTCTTTCATAAACATGATCGCGTTGTCGAGCGCATAAAATTAGATGTTTATTTTTAACTAGAACTTCTGCAGTATAACAGCAACCCTTGGTCACCTCTCGAAGAAGCCTAAGATCATTAATTATAAAATGACGTTCTGATTAAAAAACTAATATGGGAATGGGGTTTTATAAAACATTGGTTTTATTTCGTTAAGAACATAAATTGAATGTATATTAGTACTGAAAGAAACTTGTTGGAGAAATCGTGAACAGTCCAGGAAAGTGTCCCTTGATGCTCAATCCGTCATTGCTCTCAAGGGAAAGGTAAAGATCATTCCTTCCTTGATTTTACACATACTGAAACTAGTAATGGTATGTGAATTATTAATAGGTTAACACCTATGATTTGATCAATCAACGATATTAATTATTGACAAAGGCTCAAAATCAACAAAACAGAATCAAAGTGAAAAAATGGAACTCAATCAAGGCATCAGATAAAAAATGTGATGAGATGACCAAATTTGTGACAATGATAAAAATATTCTATAAGATAAGAACATTCATATTCACAGGTTCTATCTCTATGATTTTATCAATATACCCAATCCATTTGCACACTCATGAATAGGAGGGGTGAGAAAAGAGGAAACCACACTCCAATCATCACAAGATCCTGGTTATGTATAGATGCTTATGGGATATTGTTCCCTTGATTTGTATTTGATCATACCAAAATAAACACAAATTTAAAATGTTGAAATGAAGAACAATTTACAATAAACCTATAAATCAATTACCTTATGATGATTATAAGTGCAGAGCTTAGGATTACAAAAAATGACACTCCCCAAATTGATCACTTAGAGGTTTAACAGTACATGAGGGAGAAGAGAAATAAAATGGGTGAAGACAGATCTCCAATTAGAGTAACCTTCACTCTTGGTCACTAGACATGATCGAATGATGTGAAGGAGTGATTTTAGGGGAAAAAACATCACACATTCAACAAAAGAGGACAAGTGCATAATGGAATAGGACACTATTTAGGACAGAATTTTTAATCCTTCTTTATCCGGCTGGTTGACTTGAAAAATGCTTTCAATGGTCATGAAATTCAGTGTATATATTTTCCATCTTGGTTTCTATCCACATGAGGTGGAATTATCCCAATTAGATCTCTAAGGCCTCAGTTAGGTCCTAAATATAGAATGGAGGTGCAATCTAGTCCACCTAGAATTTCTTCTTATTGTGGGCCTATTTTGGGCCAACAAATAGACTAATTTGGCCTCATGATATTCTAGAGTAATTTTTACCACATATTTTTTTTCTCATACAACCATTTTTATCCCAATTTGATACATAGATTATCCATAGTTCAAATAATTGTCCACATGCAAGCTTGGGATCTCGTGGAGTTTTGCCCTTTTTGCTTGAATTCCATCACGAGATCTCCAAATCACCTCCTCTTACAATGTAAACACCAAATATAGTAAACTTTACATATTAAATAGTGATAAAAATTGATTTACTGATTTATTCATAAAGTGAAATTTATTAATATATCTACAATATCCATTAAAACCCCAATTTAAAACTGCGATGTAAGGGTTGATTTGAATAGTGAATCACTATGTGGTCAAAGAATAATCTTATAAACACATTACCTATAAGTAAAGGATTATTTTAAGCATATTTATAGGAAATTCATGGGGAATTATATTACTAGACTTGACACACCACCAACCCCAATGGCAGTCCTTTCATTATAATGGTTTAGGTTTCCTCTTCTTCCTATAGTGGATCGGATTTCCCCTTCTACCAATCAGGGACCTGGTTTCCCCTTATTCCAATTATGGATCTGGTTTCCCCTAACTATCATAGTCAATCAGCAATATCTACCTATTTCTATAATTATCTCCTGAGATATAAATCTTTACCCAATTCATTATAGAGGGATATAAGTCCCACCTACCACATGATAAAATCATGCATACTGGTTTCACAAGATAATAAAACATTCATCATATCATGAACCATAAAAATAGATGGGTTTCATAAACATAATTTCATAACCCATAAAATTAAATTGGAATAATAAAATTTTCATAATATTATAACCCAAGGAAAATAAATAGGTTATGAAATAATTTAGTCAAAGCATAACCCATGAAATGAAGTGGGTCGCAAAATCATATAACTCATAAAGAGAAACAGGTGTGAGAAAAAAAATATCTTATTAAACCTAAACCATTCAAATAAAAAATAATTATCATGTCATTAGATTATATACCTAGTAATGAAAAAATTATTTCAAAGGATGTCATCATAGATAAAGAAGTATTTGTAATGGTTTCATAGAGAATTTCTTATTAGAGAATAAAAATTATGCGAAATTCATATTTTATAACATTAAACATACTAAAAATCAATTTATTAAAGGAAAGGATTTTAATAAACATATAGTAATCTTGGAAATCATTTCAAACATTTATTAAGTAAAATAACCATTCTTTTTTGGAAAAATATCTATTTTAAACAAAAATCATTTTTAGAACTATTATCTTCAAAAATAACCCTGGTGAATTTTTTAGAATATTTTCAATGAAAACATATAAAGGAAGCTTGAAATATTTTGAAAACAAATTTCCTTAAAATTATATAAAGGATTGTTGAATATATTTTTAAATAAATTCAATTAAAACATATAAAGGACGCTTGAAAATAATTTAAGACTCTTTTTTAAAGATAATTTATTTTTTCAAAAATAATTTCCATTAAAATAAACCTAAAAAAATAATTTCATGTTTTTTAGTAACACAATTCCTATAAAAAATTAATATTTTTAAGGTATTAATGATATTTTGAAGAAAATTTAATTTATGACGGTGGGTGAATCCACACATTCTGAATATTCTTTTTTGCATGATAAATATTTTGAAAAGTGCCTTGATTGAAAAAAATCAAGGATAATCCTTTTAAAACCAAATTTTATTAAAAAGTTATAACATGGGTAAAATTCCCATTTATGAATTGTATTAAATAATATTTGGAACCATTTTTAGATTACATATTTTGGGAAGAACATAGATTTCCCACTAAAAAGATAAATACAATCGGATTTTGTTAAAAACACATTAATAATTACCTTAAGTACCAATTAGTGGGAAAATGTTACCAATATGAAGAGAGATAATGGATAAACAATAGATATGATAATTGATGAGTTTTATCGAGATATTTATCATAATATTTTATCCATGGAAGCATAATAAAAAATAAACCAATAAAGAGGATGAGATTGTAACTACACATTGTTACAACTTTTGTAACTTTTAATCATAATACCAATTATATAATTACATTACATGATGCTTAAAATATCATTAAAATAATTATTTTAATGATATTTAATTTCAAAGGGATGTATATGTATATCATATAAAAATATAGGTGCACAACATGTCATGTATCTCAATGAATGAAAATTGAGAAAAAAAATACTTTATAGATTTCTTTATCTTTTGAAAGATAAAACTCATGAATGAATTATCATATAATGGATATTGAAATACCAATAATTTTTAGTATACTAATCATATAATAAAATAATGGAAATTTGAGACAACACATAGAATAAATGAGCGGTGAATAATGAATAATTCTGAGAAAATATAAGTAATACGAGAAAACCCTTACCTTCAGTCTTTCATTCATCGTACACAAAAAAACACATATATAGTAAATATAGTATAATAATAAATATGTCACAGAACCATATTCTTATATCTAATAAAATATATGATTTTATTGTTAATTTATACTAGTAATTTATTAACAGTTCTATGTTAGTTTTATGTTTCAAGTAATATCCTCTTTGTTTTTCCAATATGTTTTGACTTGTTATTATTGATCCTATTAATTATATGATGAAGTAAGTATTTCAAAAAAAATAAAAAATTATATAAATATCATATATATTCTATGTAAAAGTATTTATAATAATATAAAAATTATATAAATAATAAAATAAATACACCTTTTATGGAGGTATTAGGCCGTATGTATAAATGAACATTGATTCCATTTTCTTATCATATTAAAAGATAAAAAGTAAATTAAATATATATATATATATTCACTTTTATATATTTTTTATTTCATATATATGATATCTATTTAATAAATCTATCCTTAATTCATTCAATGTAATGAGTGAATGAATCACATCGATTTGATTATGCGGTAGTCCACACGCCCACCAACGAAGTTATCATATTTACAAAAAATGGAAATCCTGATGTTCTATATTATATAAAATTAAAGAAGCATAAATAAATCATAAATATCAAATAAAATATAAATTCCACCATTATTACTATTCATGAAAGGAAGAAATAGAACATCCAAAAATCTCGATTCGCAAGGCGGTAGTCCATCGTACACACGAGTGATGATTACACATTCTATCTGGTGTATTTTTTATTGAGTTTATCTGTAAAAAATTATATAAAAAATCTCATTGTATAGATGATACAGAGTTTATTATATAATAATCGAATCAAAAGATTTTTGGGGGTGGAGTATGAAAATAAAACAAAATATCTTGTGGAAGTATGTGACCTCTTAATACTGTAACTCCTTTTGGTATGTCCCAATTAAAATACTTGGATGGATTAATGCCACATTTTTCCAATGTAGGATGAATTTACCGAAGTTTTTTTACTATTTTGGAATATTTTTATTGAGACAAAAAGGCTTTATGGGTGTAGGTAAGGGGAAGAGTGAATTCTTTTTTATAGAAGAGGAGGGGTAAGATTCTTTTCAATTCAAAATCTTAAACACTATAGGGTGGCCAAATATACCTCATGATTTTAAATAATTAAAAAATAATGGATTAATGGGGTATTTTTGAATATCCAAACCTCAAACACAAAATAATAAATTAATTTTTATAATTTTTGTCATTTACTTCATTATTTCACCAATTTTAGGATTTTGCATTCTAATAATTTAACTATTCTTATAACCTATGTAATTTATCCATTAATACTTAATTAAAATGATAAATAATATAAATTATATACATAAGTATTTTTTAAAAATAATTCCCACACGTTTTTTAAATTAATATTAAAATTATTGCATATAACGCGTAAAAAACAATGCTTTAACTAGAACCGTTCAAATAAGGTTTTAAAATTTAAAGGTATATATGATAAATATAAAAGAACAATTATTTAATTAATATAAAATATTTTCTATATATTAAAACCTAAAAAATTCATAATACATTATTTTTAATATATTTTAAATGCTTTAATAAAATATTATTTGTTATAAAACTAAATTAATTTAAATTTGGAAATTATTTTATTAATTTAAATTTAGAAATATAAATAAAAATATGGAATATTAATATATTATGTTCAAACATATGTAAAATAATATATTCATTTAAATTCATCTATGAAAATAAATAAAACAATTTAATTCACTGTTAATAATTTAAGTATTATTTTATATAGTTTATTACTAACTAAATAATTACCACATTTAGAATTTATTAAGTAGTTATTATAAATATTTCGTCCATAAAAAAATATAAATCAATATTCTTACAAAAATCCTTTAACTTTCTAAATAATGTGTACATTCAAACAAATGTTCTTTTCTGTATCATTAGTATTTATAAATGTTAAAGGTATGGATGATTACATTTTTTCATTTTTCATTATATAACATATTATATAGATCACCTTTACGAAATAGATTCCAAATGAATCATAAAATTATAAAATGAATTATACAATCAAATCATGTTCATATAATGAATTTTGGAAAATGTTCTCGGTCATTTTCCCAATTAATATTAAATTTTAACAACTAATTACACTAATGTTACCCTTAATCAATATTATTAACTTTAATTAATTTAAATTATATTCATATTCAAAAAAAAATTATATTAATATTAATTATAAAAAATTATCATTCCAAATAAGGTTTCCATTTTTCATAATTCTAAAATTATAAGTTGTTGAAATTAATCTAAAATTAATCTCCCAAACATGTATCGAAAGCGAGATTGTTTAAGAAAAACTGATAAGTTGTTTCAAATGTATTTATATCCAATTTAAACGTTAAATTGGTTAAAATTTCCAAAATTAAAATAATTTATTAAAATTCATATAATTACACTTTTAATACAAATTAATATTTAATCAAAAAATAAAAATTAATTAGGTGAAAATGGAAATTTTGAATTACAATTCAACATTTTCACTATTTATCCAAAAATTAATTTTTTCACAAAAATCAAAAAATTAACCTGACTACCATTTTGACATTATGAATTAAAAATTGATTGAATTATTATCAAATTACATCTCAATTTATTTCTAAAATTAATTTTATTATTCTTAACATATGGATATAAAAAACATTTCATCTGAGAAAAGAGTATATTCAAACATATAAAGACTTTACCAAATTTATTTTTTTTATTAAAAAATGTTATAACATTATAAATAATATTAAAAAAATATTTATTAATAATCATGTATCAAATTTTTACACCCATTTTATAACTATCTCATTCAATTAATTATAATTTAAAAATGATGTTTCATAGAAACATAGTATTACATTTAACGCAATCCATGTCATTATTTCATATAGAAATTTTTGATAGTGTAGCATATAATGAATTATTAAATTGATGTTTCAAGAAAATAATGAATAAATCTTAGATTTCATATAAAACAAGCAATATTTATTCTTTCATGAAATTCAAAATATCCAAATGATTAAATTAAGAAAAAAAATTCAATAACTCTTAGAGTGTTTCAAATATTAATACATAATGGATAAGAAATTATTATAATGAGGATATAGAAACTAGGAAGTCTAAGAATGTTTAATTCAAGGCCGTGGAGAAGCTTACCATGGGGTGATCATGAAAAATAATATTTGGACACTGTTTCTTCATTCCTTTCCTATAACATATAAAGCGAGAAAGTAAATTTAAAGGTAATATTTTTCTCATATATATTTTAGGTGGAATGGTTGGGAACCATGCATCAATGTTTCCTATGGAATTTTATGATTATGAGGTTCTAGTAGTGAATCCATCATCCACTATGGAATGAAAGAAAAGGTCTAATTTAATCCTCTTTACGATAATCACTCTTCTTTCAAAAGGAATGTATTATTCCATATAATGTGAGAAATATGAGGAATCTAAAGATCATAATTAAAATTATATGTTAGTGGAGGTAGGTAGTTCCTAGATAATTTAATAGATTGAATATTATGAAATATAATGTTAAGGATGGTTTTATCTAAAGGATGAACTGGAGGATTCTACTGAGGGGAAAGATGTTTGGAGAGACAAAATGAGGAATTCCAATGGAGTGGTTAAAAATTAAAAACATTATATTAAACTCGACGAATATGGGGAGGCCAATTTGAAAAAATAACTTAAAAAGATTTAGTTTGAAATATAAGAGAACTTAGTGAATGTCAATCAGATCATGATCAAGGTTGAAGAACATACCAGGTTTATGAATGGTTTAAATAAAAGAGTGTCATCTAGCCAAACCTATATATGAACAAGAGGAGGAAGATTTTTTCTTAAGAATGATTATAGAAGACATAGATGGAATATTGCTTCATGTTATGACATCATCAATGAATTTAATTCCACGAAACGACATATCTGAATTCATAAAAAACATACTGTGTAAATAAAATTCCAAGGATTTTATAAAAAAATAAAATTTTTAATATTATAGGGACATTTTTTGTCTAGGTTTTGGGGAATTACAAAAACCTATAGAAGTTATCAAATATTTACAAAAATAATAAAAAAATTATTTTATTCTCTTCATATAGACTAGGTTTATAAGAAAATTATTCCAATTTAGGCTTTTTACGGCAGCAATGAAAATATTTTACTGACATGGGATGGGAATAAAATTTCATAGTGTGAGGTTTTAAAATAAGTGATTAAAATTTTGTGTATTTATTAAAAAACTATTTTAAAATCAGTTATATCAAATATATATATATATTTAATATATAAAATATTTTTAATAAACCATCTAGAAATAAATTAAAATCTAAAATCCTTTTAATACATATATTTCGAAGTATACTTGGGATTTCTTAGTAAAGAATTAATTTGAAAATAAAACTACTTTATACGGATTAAATTGATTCATGGATGGACTTCTAAAACATCTGTGGCCACATAAGAGTATCACTAGTGGGACAATGTCAAGTTGAGGTCATTGGTTCACTTCCTATTACTCCTCATTATATCATATGATATGAAAGCCTCTAAATTATGTTTATAAAAACAATTTTTAAAGGTTCTACTTTTTCATATATTACCAATTAAACCCCATTCAAAAGCATTCATAACTTATTTTCATGGAAGAAAATAATATTTTAACTTTAATAATGACTATATAAATTTTCATAAGAGAATTATTACAAATCAGTATTTATAAAATAAATAACTATATTTTAAAGACACAAACATAAGAATGTATAAAATAAGAATATTTCATTGAATAAAAATGAATGAAATGTCAGATACCCTCACAAAATATGTTTATATCTATATGAATTTTATGAAATGTAAAATATATCATTTTCACCTTTAATAATAGATTTATAGAAACTAAATTAATATTTTAATTATTGAATTAAAATTTAAATAAGCCTTCAAAAACAAACGATGAATAATTATACAAATTCTGTTCAATATTTTCTAGAATTGAACATTTATAATAAAATTCCCATAAAATATTTTAATTACAAAATAATTTTTAAAATATTATCATTCATTTTCCATAAAATTTAAATAAACACATAAATATAACATAAAAAATTTAAATCTTTACAATAATATAATTTTGAAGAAATAAAAATTTCAAATATATTTATTTACCTTAAATGAAATAATTTAATATGACTCTAATTTTTTTTGTATCATCATAAAAAGGATTTAGTTACACATAAATAGAATTTAAATAAATTATCTTAGTTATAAGATGTTTGAAAAAAATAAAAGGTTGAAAAATCTATCCAATAAATAAGTTTTTATAAATAAATTTATTTTATAAAACTTAATTTTTAAATAATTAAATATCAAAAATTTTAAAGTATACCCATTAATAATAAAACATCCAAAATATATAATGAATATAAATATAATTTTGAAATAATGGACTTTAGAAAATAATAAATCATCCCTTAACTCGATGGAATCCTACTTCCAAAAGCTAAATAGAATTTCCTGATCTTGGAGTCGCTTGAAAGAACTGAGGAAGGAGATCCATTTCTCCATTCTATCCCTCTCTATCTTATTTATATATCTCACTTATATTCCTACCATAGTCCCTAAACTATAAAAATTAGTGGATTGATGCTTTTAATAGGTCCTTTCTCACATATTACATAAAGAGGAGAAAATATAAATATATTAATACAAGAATTTCGTATGATATAAGTTTTGAAAATTAGGGCTTGAGATGTGTATACACTGAATATGAAAAAAATAAAAATCTAAATACTTAAGAATTACTATAGATTATGAGGCAATCTAAGGACAGATATGCATATCAATAAAAAATTTACATATATTTAAACATTTTTCCAATTCATCTGAGAAGAAAACAACATTGTGGGGTCTCAATTAGAAATAAAAATAACGATAAATTAAAAGAAATGTATAGGGGGTGTGAATATACAAGGTTGAAAACAAAAATGGAAGGTAAAATCAGTATTCATTTATATCTATTGAAAATTATATATATGTATATATTATCCTATTGAGAATAATTAAATTACTTATTCAAGAAGAACAGGTATGTATCCCAAAACAGTACGATCCAAATCTAATAGAAAATGTTGAAAAAGTTATTTCCCTTAAATACATTAATTTAAAATGACAGCAATGAATAATATGGAAATTATTAAATTAGCAAAGAAGAATAATAAAAGAAAATATGAGTAGTTACTTATTATATAAAACAAAATTATTCTAAATAGGATTTCTAAGTAGATTCAAATTATAAAAAATTACAACTGCCTTTAATATGAAAAGCTAACCACCTTCGGCTGGTGGCCATGCCTAAGAAAATTGATCATGATAGACCATATTAGTGTTGGTTAATATTCCCAAACCCTAATGTGTTGTAGGTTCACCCTCAATGACAACAAATCCTTTATCTGAGCTTGAACTAGATTGTTTGAACTCCCAAAAAACGAGTCCCTCTAACTCAATTTGTTCCTCATGAGTATGAGACATCTTTGAGAGATGAACCCTTCCACTTGGTTCCCATGGAAATAAAGACATCAGTTTCATTTCCACTCCATAATTAGTTATACATTTCATTTTTAGTACAATTATATTTATTTTTCAAAATAAAAAACTCTAAAAATTCATAAGGTAAATTAAATATATATTTTAATATATATTCATTATGATAAATTTTTTGTTTTACTTTTTATATATTTTTTATATTTATTTCTTAATTTAAAATATTTCACCATATTTATTATTATTTTAATTTCATTAATTTATAAAATAATACTCATATTTTCATAAATTCAATTATCAATATATTAATAAACCAAAATTAAAATAATGTTTTTAATTTTATATAAAATATGTATCCCTTGATATGTGTGAATTTACTATTTTTATTCATTAAAATAATTCTATTGAATAACATTTTAAAAAATATTGTTTTTTATTAAAAAATAACCAAATAAATATATTTTTATTGAAATATTATTATAATACAAATAAAAACACATTTAAGAAAGCCAAATTTTTTTTATATTTTTTAATATAAATATAAAATAAAATCATATTTCACAAAGATAATAAAATATTCTATTATTTAAAAAATGAAAAAAAATAGTCGAAAAAAATTATTATATAACTATTTTTAATAAAAGTATTATTATGTACAATTAATTATTTATATTAAGTGATAAATAAAATTTATTTCAATTTATTGAAATTTTAAATCAATCCATTTAATAATTACATATTAGTACATTAAAAAAATTTGGATGCTGCAAAGAAGATCACATAGTCAGCAGAGATAGGGAATGTGGATTAAAAGAGCCATGAAATATAGGATAATTATCATAACTCAAATAATTTGATGAATTTGAATGGAAAAATAGTTTGGGATGTGGTATGAAGGAGAAATTAGTAATTTATGATGCTTGATCACAAAAAACCCTCTCCTATATTAAATTCTGAATTTGGATTGAATTTGAATAAATGTATTTAAAGAAACCATGAGATAACTCATACTGAAAAAAATGTCACACATAATAAATCCAAGTATTAAGAGTTATTGTTGTAGAAGGATTTGATAATTGAAAAATGGTTTTTTCAATTTCCAAGTGGTAACAAAGGGAATAAGATAAAATATATATAGGTTATGTGAGTTTAAAAACCCATGGATTATTCTGAGGGAATTTGTTCTAGTGTAAATGATTTAGAAAAATAGATAGTTATTTTTCATAGATAATTAATAATAATGTTGCGATGATGTATTAAATTAGTCCTATACAATATCTCAAGGAATATTCACCTGATAAAAAAACAAAACATCAATTTACACCATCTAATGATAAAATGGATCAATAATAATCTAAAGAAGATAAATTATATCAATGAACAAATATATGAATCAAAATATATTGATTAAAAATAAAATAGTATAACTGAAAATTGTTATATACATAACCTTAAAATAATTAGATTGAGATTTTGTATGAATTAATGATAGCAGACACACTTCCCACATGACTGGAAATCATGATCTTATCATAGCCATCATAAATAAAATAAAATATGTCATGAAATTTTGAAATAATAAATACTAAAATATTATTGGCTCTAGGAAATCCTAATTTGGTGGAATATGTATGACACACGAGTAGGTACTTATTGTTTAAGGTTATAGAATCTACATGATATTTTTTAGTCAACCATGTGAATCTTGAATACCAATAATTTTTATGAATATTGCATGTTCCATCACAGAAAAAGACATTGTTTTTGTTATACATGGAATCAAGAATAATTATAAACTCTATATAGTCAGTGGTGAAGGAGATATTTACTATCTCTCCATGGAAGAGTAAAGTATATTTTTTTACGAATATATTAGGAATTGTATTTAATCAACCATGGATGTGAAATTGAAAAGTGATAGTACTTGAGATCTACATAATTAATCACATGATTGTACAATGATTTCTGATTCTTGTAAAAAATAGAAGATTATTGAAATATTTATAATGAAGAAAGATAAAAGACCAAAATTAGTTCTAGAACTAGTTTATATTAGCTGTGTATAAATATATCACAATGATTTATTAATAAGACGAGATAATATATTCTTTTCATTAATGATTATAGTAGGATAACATGGATTGTGGTCATCACATAAAAGTATATATTGTTTATTTTCATAACACAATATCTAATGAATGTTGATAAGATTCATGAACATATAATTCTAATATTTAAAAATCTTGATGGATCATTGTTTACTAAAATCTGGATGTCTGATTTTCTTGAAAAAAAATTGATAATGAAACAAGTTTCCTCCGTGATAAATGCTCATCATAATTGTTTGTTTAAGGGGACAAATAAGATCATAAAAAAGGGAAATAATGATTCCCCTTGAAAAATAAATAATAGATATGTTTCTAAGGGTTGTTGCCTTGATATAATTATAAATCTATAATAGTGTTATTTTGTTTTAAAAATAAGAAATGTATTTGTAAATGATGAAGTATTGAAATAATCAATCATTAAAATACTTTTATGTCTTGAAAATTATGTTCTTGACTCTCAATATTGAGAAATACATATTTTTTGAATCCTTCTGAGGTAAAGGGTTATCCCATGTGTTCTCATGGAAAATAAAATCATAAATATTCATTAAATTAAAGCTAGGAAAACAACGAAAAAATAAATATTCCACTATATTGGAAAATGAAATGAATATCTAACATCATAGTGCTTAGTATCCTAATCATTGTGGGAAGGAGGTAGAAAAATCAGCAGAGTAGGAGTGAAAAATAATGATTTAGAAGAAGAAAATGTTAATGAGCGTAAAATGAATAAAATATCTAAGAAAATAGAAATAATATTTCATATGATAGTAATAGGGATGTTAGAGAACCAATGGGATAATTAGTGGAAAAATAAAATCATAAGGGGATATTGAGGATGAAAGGAATAATGTCAGATCTGTATTTACATAAAAGTCAAAGAGTTGAGAAGAAATTAAAAGGAAGAACATGATCCATGAGAAGGATGTTTGAGTACAAAAATATAGAATGATTTGTATATAAAAATAAATTCTCATAAAAAATGTCGATCCATTTTATTCAAGAATATAACAAATAATTTAAATTTTTTATGGAATGAATGAAGATCAAGAAAAAATTTAAATTAATCAAACATGTGATGTTGTTTCAATACCAACAAATTATAATTACATCGACGTCTAATGAGTTTTCTATAAAAATATTATGATGTTGGAATGGTTATTTGAAAAAAGTAAAAATGGATCTGAATTCAATACTTCTTATCCATGGGAATCAATGTATATGAAACATTTCACCCATGTAAGGGATATAAATTTTTTTATTATTCTTATATATTTTAGAGTGAATACAAATACATGTTTTATAGATGGATTCAAAATCAATTATTTTGATTATATTTTGGAAGAATATGTGTAGATAAATTAACAATAGGGTATTCTAATTTATTGAGGGGTATAAAATAATATTTATTGAAAATGTTGGTGTATGTATTAAAGTAATTTCTAAGAGTATGGTATTCTCAACATGATTTGTATTTGGTAAAACATAGTTTCCAATGTAGAGTAGTTAATTATAGTATCTATATCAACAATTAATGTAATCAAAGGATGATGGCGATGGTGTAAATCAAAAAACAAAATAATTTCTGGTTATAATGAAGTTAAATTCAATAAATTTGATTAATTGATGAAATATATATTCCAAATTTCAATAATTAGTGAGATTATGCTTTTCCTCAATTTATGTGTAATGAATGGAAGGCATAAAAAATTTATTTCTTAGTAAAAATATGATATGGAAGATCTATGAAGATTGGTAATGGATAATTACAAGGAGATAACAACTATTAAATATTCATAGATGACCATGTCAAGGGATGATGAATGAAAATAATTCAATTTCACATATTATAGATAAATAATTAGGATTTATTAAACAAAACATGTAAATGAACCGATATTATTTTTTCCATACTCTAGGAAGAATGGTATCAATTTAATTCGTAAGAAATTATCACACTAGCATTGAAAATAATAAAATGATATATAAATGGAACGGTTGATTATGGTTTACTATACAATGAAAAATATACAAAAGAGTTATTGGTTTTCAAAGATATATATTTGTGTTGTTTAGATGATTATAGAAACTAAAAATCATGTGGTTCATTCTATCGTTGAAAACAATGTACTATTTGGATAAGCGTGAAACAATATTTTACATATCTAGACCCACAAAATCTATATACTCTATACCCAATCAAGATTATACACAGTAATAGTGGATAAAGAAGGAACATGAAGATATTGGAGTTGATTTGATGTCTCTAATCCGAATATACTATGGGATTTCCTGTTCTAAAAATCCTTGAGAAAATAATGTCAATCAGTCATAACTGACGAAAATTGAATGGATGTATTATTTTATAAATGATAATTTAAATAATGGACTTGTGATGTTGGGGGTATGTGTGTACTAAACTATATGTTATGGAAATCATGTTGAGTTCCTTACCCAAAAAAGTGTTTGAATGAGATTTTTTAGATATTGGAGTCTAATCATTTCTTCATACTTGAACAATGTGCATGTGAGACCTCCTATCCCTAATGGATAGTTAATGTTTTTCATATGTGCTAATATATTTTCATTACCATGTTTTGTAACGATAAGGACTGACCCTTGGGTTCATTGAATATGTGTGGAACTCTAGATCATGAAAAATGGAAAATAATGATAGAGGGAGGAGAAAAAATAGAGAGTTATTAAAATATAATGATAATGATATAGCCTATTTAATGAAGATAAATTAAAAACAGTGTTTAAGATACAAGTAGTCTATCATCTTTGGATGAAGTATTTATTATATAGTTCTATCAACAATGAAGTATTTCATTGATGAACATTTAACTATACACATTCTTTAGACATGACCTTCAACTATATGGGATTTGAGTGCATTTTGATTAAATCTCGGATCATTTTATAGTGGTATATAGTATGAAAACTAGTTTATGAAATTGCTATATATTTTTTAGTTATTAAATTTTTCTTTGATGTTTTTTTAACCCAAATGGGGGAAATGTTTAGGGTTAAATACCTTATAGTGTTATTATATTGATTTTGGGGTAATTGTGTTTGTTTAAAAAGTCATTCGATGAAGAAAAAATGATTTATTATAATTTAATTTTTATAACTTGAGAAAATTTTCCATTATTTTGTAATGGTTTTCCCTAACAATGATTTTTTTGAGTTCAGAGTTTATTTTGGTGAAAAGTAATGATTCCTACATTAAAACATTCATGGTCCATGTAACAGGTATTAAAAAATAATAATTTATTTTTAGTGATATTAGAAACAAAAATATTATGTATGTGACCAGAATAAAGGTATATCAAGAATATTCTCATCGTATGTAAATTTTTCAATAGAATTAAGCTCAAAAATCATGTTTGAAAATGAAAAAAGTAAGTTCAATAAAAGTTATAATCATTTCTAATATAAAAAAATAGTTTCAAAGGGATATTCAAAGTAATTACTTAAAGGAATCTCATAGTATGTGATATAAATTGATTCAGAGGTGAAACAATTGAGTGTTGTGACATCTGAACAACATTGATTGTATATTAGGTGGTGGATATTGTTCAAGAAATTATTAAGTGTAATTGTGATTTTTGGGGTTTTGGGATTTTATATTTATATATAAATATAAAAAGCATGTCATTACAGGTTAAAAACATCATTAGAATGAATAATTATTAGATAATATTTTCAAATTCCATAATTGGTTGACAAAAGAGTAAAGTTTGACAGGAGGTTTTTTCCCAATGAAGTGGAGTTCATAAAGTAGGTTTGAGTATTGAAGTAGATGTTTATATTTAATGAGTTTTTTTTCATGAGGTCTCATTCATCTTTGAATTAAAGGAATATCATGAATCATTCACAACATGTGGTGCACTAGTAGTTAACATTGTAATTGAACTATTTTGTGAAAGAATAAGAACCGTTCTTGAATGAAATTTGGAAAAAAAAATTCTACATAGTAACATTGATTAAATAACATGGGAGAATATAGAGTTTAATAGAATAGTAACATATGTGTGAACCAAATATATGGTGACTCACATTAATTAGAGAATCACTTAGAGGATCCGTGTATTTAATTATATTGTGAAATCAAGGTTCTTTTATAGTTTGAAAGGTTTTAAACTAGGAAAAAATTAATCTTCATTAAACAATGTAACAATATTGTGATATAGAAGATTTTGGTATATTGAAACCTATATTTTTATTCTCATTGAACTATTACATATGTGGGTGAACAAATAAAAATTAAATTATCTCATATTTTTTATGAATTCCATGAGTATAAATATTTTTTGATAATATGAGGTAAGAATGTTTTGTTAAATGAATAAGAAACAAAAAAGGGGTCTTTATATTACTTTGACATTACCTAATTCACACCCTCTAAAGGTATATAAACCTGTGGGGGAAATAATACAATTATAATCTGTATCAAAGGAACAATGAAATATAGTTAATATTTTTTAGAAATGTGAAGAATTGAATCTGTGGGGTTGAAAAAATGATGATTTGGATCAACATTTCACTAATGAAAAATATACGACCTATTAAACATTATTCTTATTTGGAATATATGTTTTTTAGAATAAAAAAAGTGTATATTGATAATGCAATAATACAGGTTAATATGTTGTTATTATACATAGATGTACGCAAATGATATGGATAAGGGTGAAACTGGAAGATATGAATGTTTATATTGGGAATCCATTAAGGACTGATTAAGATAACTATAATTTCATTGATGTATTCAAAAATCATATATGGAATTCCAAATCAATGTATAATGACATAAAATAGAATTTGAACAGTTTTTCTAATAAAGACGTGAAATTAGAAATAAATATTTAAATGGAAATACTTTTAATGAGATTACCAAATAAATTCTAAAGTATAGATTTTAGGGGTTAGTGTAGAAACAACATGTTCATATTTCACATATTAGTTGATTTTATAAGGGATAGACTCCCCTATAATTATTTGTATTCAATTATTAAATGTTTATAAAAGAGAAAAACTAATATTGAATAGAAAATCCCATATTGAATAATATTATATAAGACATCAATAAAAATTTATGAATCTAAATATTTTGTGCTTATAAATACGTAGAGAGAACACTGATTTATAATTGATTAAGGGATAAAATTTATATGTGACATAATCAAAAATTTGATTTTCATTGAGGGATTAAATTTTCTCGAAAAAAATATTATTTCTATTTTTTTTGTCATAAATACTTTTCTATGAAAAAGGCCATGATTTAATAATTATTTTATATGAGTTTTCAAAATATATAAAGAGTTATAGAAGTCGAATAAAAAAAAATAGTGAGATTGAAATACACGTTATAATTATTATACGATTGTAGTTCTCAAAAAATATATATGATAACCATTGTATGTTATTCAAATAAACTCTATTTCTTTAATCACACTTTAAACATGATTAATAACATACATTCAAAACAATATAAGCTATTTATATAGTGTTCTAGTGGCCTTGGATGATTATATATAAAAATAAACTGTTATAAAAATAAAAAACATTTTTATTTAAAACTTCACATAGTTCTCCAAACTCTTTTAGATCCTATAAATCTATACAGGATACCTTAGGAATAATAAATAATAAATATTATGATATAAAAATACTATTACGGAAATATAAATAAATCATAACACAATATTGCAGGGCAATAACATGATATCATGAAGAGAATGATTATAAGCATGAAAATAGAGCGTAAGGGAATTGAATCATATGTTCATTGAAACCTAAATAGAGAAAAAAACTGAATGTATAGTCTAAATAATATGTTTTGGATCAAAACCTATAAAACATAAAATATTGTAAATTCTATGATAATCATTCTATGCTCAAGTTTACCGCCATCATATCAAAACATTCTTAGGCTAATTTTCCATAAAATATATGTGGAATATAATAAAATATTAAAATTACCGAATAAAATTTAGAACTATAAATAACCCACCTATCAAATCATAATATGTATATTCATATTTATTATGTATCAAAATAACAATATATAATTCTTAATCATGATCCAACCCATGATAAGAAAGTGGGTTTTATATTAATGATTTAAAGAATAACTAAATTCTAAATCATTTGGATCCCCAAAATAAGAAATAAACAAACCATTTTGATAATTTATAATTGAAACAGAACAAATTTTTTTACATGGAGTTCGTATATAGAAAATTATGGAGAAGAATCTACGAGATAAAATAACAAAAACACAAAACATCGTTAATGGATTATGAAATAATTAAATAATATTTTTAAGTAAATAAAATAATTCTTTTTCATATAAACATTGTTGGGACCAAGTTGAATGAAGATGAAAGTTTGAAGAGTTAGCTTTTGCAAAGTGTTGTATTTTGTTGTCAAAGGCGATAAATCAATTCACTTTATAGAAGGATCATAAATCAGACGATGGTTTGCTGGTATGTATTTCAAACAAATCATGAGTTAGGAGAACTTGTGATGCAAGCCTTATGAAGGAAAGGGGGAGAAGTGATGATTCCAGTCATATAATGTTTTGATTGGAAGGAATGCTGCTGCTAGAAGATAGGAAAGATTCAGTTCCCATTGCAACTCTGACGATGCTTAAGCTGATCTATCAAAGGATAAATATCACGATAGTGGGATTCGTGATAAGATCAGAAGAATGGTTATGGGAAGTAATAAAGAGATAAAATGTCAAAGCAATAGACAATCTGGGGAAGGGAGAAAAGCACAGTTTAAGGTGGCGCCGTTTTCCAGTGTTTGCCAAATTTTAGGGCCTGAAAATCGGGAGATGAAGAAATGTTCTTGGCAATGGATGTTGCGCATAAGATTGAAGATGGTTTATAAGTGCAAAAGAGTTATTCAAGGTCAGAACGTTGAAAATGACAAAGGAATGGAGTGCGCGGAAATTTAGGCATGTTTCGCGCAAAAATAAAGTGGTGCGCGCAATATCTGCGGGATGCGCGAAATAGTAGCGGGTTGCGCGAAACATCTGCGGGATGCGCGAAATATTGGCATGGTGCGCGAAATTTAGGAATGAAGTTTTCACGCAAATGATGGTTCGAGATCAGACGATCGAAAATTGGCAAAGGCATAAAATGCGCGAAATATTGGAGCAGTGCGCGAAATCTAATGTTGCAGGAAAGATTGGGTTTGCGCGCAATATGGAACGCGGTGTGGAATTTTGCGCGCAATTGGTGCTTCATGCTTAGAAGGATGAAACATGGAAAAGGTATGAGGTGCGCGAAAACTTGAAGCATGGCGCGAAATATGAAGTTTCATAAAAGAGTTTTTACACGCATGGAGGAGGTTTTACGCGCGGATTAGTGTTTTTCGCGCGGGATCAAAAATGCCTATAAATATGAGGCTAACCCTTGTTAGTTGTTGATGCTCGACACTTAGAAGAAATCTCGAGCTCTGGTGGGCATAAATTATACGCTAAGTGAGTTGCGCGAAAAGAAAGAAGTTTGCATGAAAAGAGGATAGCTGCGCGAAAACTTGAGAAGTTGCGCGAAAAGAGAAAAAGTTGCGCGCAAAAGGAAAGTTGCGCGAAAACGGTTTTCGCGCCAATAGGGGTTTTTACGCGCAAGTCATTTGAATTGCACACAATTCACCCTAAAGGCTGCGCGAAATATTTGGGGTCTTCGCGCGTCTTCAGTTTTGCATAAGAGGGTTCTTACCGACTTCTGGGTAAGAAAGTGAAGATTTGTACTTCAGAGAATACATCTGTTCAATTGTAAAGAAGCATTGAAACATTGTGTTACCCTAATTGTGCTAAGAGGGAGCACATGCACTACTAGATTGTTTTTAAAGTGCTGCACGAGTGTAAGGGTATATCCTACTCATTGTATTCCACATCAAAGGATTGTTTTCTAGTGGATTGTGTGGTACTGGATTGTTTCCGTACCATACCAAGGACGTAGCTACTCTTATCGAGTAGTGAACCTTGTAAATCTTGTGTTCATGTGGTTGTGTGTGTTTAGCAGGGAAGAAACTCTTTAACAGGAGGTGAAGGTTGTTTCAAAAAGGGGGAAACTTAAAAAGAAAAAGATATCACTGATTCACCCCCTCCCCCTCTCAGTGATACTTAGATCCTGATTGGGAACTTCAAACATTGTTTATAAAATTATTTTCTTCATAAAATATGTATAGGATATAAATATTATACATGGATTAAAATATTGTATGAGTGTGATTGATGGAAATATAGAATAAATAAGAAATTTCCCTTAAACTGAGTTTACATAAAGGAGAGGATTTGGATGGGTACTAAAAACATGTATAACCCAAAAATGAAAATTATATTCATATAGGAATATATGTAGGAGAAATATATAGAAAATTAGAAAATGTATATGATAATAATTTGTAATAAAAATGGAGACAAAGAAATTAAATGTGTAACAGGAATGACAGAAAGAAGGTACAGAAGACCCCTTTTCAATTTAAAAATACCTATGTAGAAATACCAAAAAAATATATATGATAATAAATTTTTCTTTTTTAAAATCATACAATATAAATATTATGTTTAAATGAGATAAATGTGGTTTCCAATTAATAATTAGAGCATTGATAGTAGTGAAATCATAGAGAAGAAAGAAAGCCATCATTTGAATGGCTGAGAAATATTTAGATCAAAGTTTCATTTTTAAAATGGGTTAGAACAAAATAATAATAAAATATTGCATTAAATGAGATCTACTAATACAGAAATATAGTGTACCATATAAATTGAAAGACCAATTCAAGGGGAATAAATTATAACTCATTTAATTAGATTGTGTTATTAAAGTCCCCTATCTTTTATGGAAGACATTAAATGATAGGACAAAATAATTGAGATGATGAAAATAAGTTTTTTTGTTTTTGTAAAAATATATTTATATATGATATGTTATGGGGTAGTAGATAAACCATAAAAATAATGACTGGTTCATAATAGTAATACATGTCATAGTGATGGGTGACTGATATGGAACCCTTATAGCTTGAGGAAAAATATAATAAAAATCCCATGAATGATTAAAAACAAGAAATTGAATATGGAATTTGATAAATAAATCTAATATAATATCTTATATATCTAATTGTAATTAGGAATAATAAATTGAAATTTTGAGATGGAACCCTTTTACCATTTGTACTTGTGATTCAAAATTCATAGGACTCTTGAATATAAAATGTCTCTATAAATAAAAATAAAAAAAATAATTCTGTATAGAAAAATAAATTCATGGGTATAATGTATGCCATATAAATAATAAATTGTATAATAATATAAAAATATTTCAAAATGAAGTGAAATCGAGATAAAAAATTTCTATGTGTTTGAAAGCATTCTATAATTTCACTTAACTCCTGCAATAATTAAATAAGTCCAATATGTTTACCCTGATGAACCATATTAATATATATATATATATATATATTATTTATTTTATAACATCCAACTATTATCCTTTATTAATTATTTTTTATATATTTCTTTCTTACATAAGTTACTCAAAAATTTTCCGTTAATTTTTAATTACACATTTTTTATCAAATACAAACAAAGGTGTTGTAAAATAATTTCATTATATCACAAAACTGAGGAGGATTAGGTTGTTTTTTAATTTCTTAATATACTTATGTATTTTCAATATTTATCTCAAAATAGATCTAAATTAAGGAATTTCCCTTAAAAAGTCTATTTAAGGTGTTTCAAGTTTCTATAATGGATTATTATTTTTATTACTAATAAATTTTCACATGTTAACATTTTATAATATTATTAGTTTCAAAATATCATTTTTTTGAAGCTATGATGAAATTAAATCATTTACCATTTCTCACTTTTCAATCTTCACCACCAATTCCCTGTTCAATTATTCATAACCAATCTAATGAGGGAATAAGGTGAACATCTATTTGAAAATAAATGTGATCCATAGGGATGATACAACATTTTATCCGAGAGAATATTTTTATTTGTGGTATAAAACGCATTTTCCTTTTAATGTTTTATCCCTTTAAATTTTATAGTTTACTCTCTTCTTAGTCACAATGGGGTCTTCTAGATTTAACTATTCTCTATGTTTGAAATATGATTCTTAATTTGAGAAATTTGAGCTCATCAACCATTTTCATATTTCAATATAATCATAACCTTTTAAAATTGACCAATCCATATGACATGAAAACATTATGGTATATGATATACTTTTTTTAGTGTGGTAACCTTTTTTGAAATATCATAATTAATAGTGGGGTCATTTTTTATTAACTTTTTTTCACCACCCTTTTATTTTCATTAGTTAGATACGTCATGTACTTGTTAGTAATGCAACCATCCTTGTTTGATCTTATAAATACATTTTTAATACAATTTATCTTACCTTTAATGGGGAGGTTATCAATTAATTCACAAGGTTTTTAATATATAATCTAATCCATCTTTTTATATCTTGGATATATTCTAATTCAGATTTTAATTTATCTTATTTTTTATTCATATTCATGTCCACTTATCATTTTTCAAGGAGGTCGAATCTATAACCATAATAGAATAATCTTATCAGTATAGGTTGAATATCATTATTATCATTATTCATTGTATTGTTTATTTCAATCATCATAATTTATTTTATTGTTTCCAAAGATAATATTTATTTCTTTTTTCACATCTTTTCTTCTCTATTGAATCATTAACTTCAAATAAGTGTATAATTTATTGAATGGAACATACCAATTATTATCATAGAATGTAATGAATTTATTTAAAAAATAACATATGTTTTATTGATTTAAATTATGTTCCATTTGGATAGATTATCCATTATTTGTGTGATATTCTTCAACAAAACACGTTTTCTTATAATTTCATATTTTATCCCCTATATTAATGGAATTTTTTATTTCTAATGATTTATATGCTTTAAAAAAATATAACAGCTATGTTATCAAATATATGGTATCAAGCATAGTTACAAATAATCCTTATTCATTTTCTTATTTATGAAATGTATGTTGATTTTATCCCTTGCTTATTTTGTGTTGTAATACAACACTTTGAATCTTGTATTGGGGAGTTGGTTTTATTTCACATACTTACATTTACCCATTATGGTGTCATTGATTTATTAGAAATTTTTTGACTCTAAATTTGAATGGATTATTTTCAAACAATTCTCAACAAAACATATTATTTTTAAAATTGGATATATAATTAGTGGGGTTCTACTTTCATTGAGCATGATGTGGGGAATTTTCCAGATTATCTCAAGGACAGTTTTCCATTATATTATGTACTTTATGATTTTTAAATGATTTATAATTTTTCTTCGGCATTAATTCATTAATGAGTTTGTGAAGCTCTATATTGACCAAATTCAATAGTATTCAATTTTATATCCAGTTCACAAAAAATCATTTTTAGAGTGATATTCACAAATTCAAATAATCAAAACATGTCTTCCTATTTATATCACATCTTCTGATATAGTTCCTCAGTATCTAATTTTTCTTCAAAAATAGACATTCCAAATATTTTACCATCTTTCAAATAATTCACAAATGTTTTTGTTAATGTTTCATGGAGATATTATAAAATCTATACAAGGGATGGATAAATTCCTTTAATACCATGATAAATACAATCTTTTACATAATAATATAATTTCAGTTCATTACCATGTTTTTAAAAAAATTCATTATAATAGTTGATATTTTTTATTTTATGTTCTGTAAATTTAAGAGAGTACTATATCAACATTCCTTATTTTTCAGCACTTATTCTATTGCATCATATTCATCCTATGGCTATGAATTTTTATCTTATATCTATTTCATATATTAGAAAATATAGGTGAAAATTTTATGATAAATTTTCATTAATAAATCCTTCATTTTAGAATAAGCACCACTTTCTGATTAATTAACCCCATCTTCCTCATAGTTTATTCCTTCTTCATCAAATTATGAATCAACCTAAATAGATTTAAAAACATTCTTACCATAATGAAACACCTCAACTAGTGATAATTCCACTATCTTTCATGGAATTGTATCTTTTTTAGACCCCTTTTATGAGATATTATTTAATGTTTTGGAAGAAAATTTTAAATAAATGTTGATAGGGATGTGAGATTGACTATCCGTCTAAGACTCTTCCATTGGAAATCCTTACTTCATTTAAATTAATATAAAAACATGGGATCTAAAAAAATTAATTATATATGGAACCATTACCATGATTATTATCAAAATGAATATCGTAGATCCAGATTCTATGAAAAATAAACTCAGATAAAAATTAAGAGTCCCAGTATGATTGAGAATATAAATTTGGTAGGGGACTAAATTAGAGTGTTCCTATTTTCTATTTAATACTGAATTTTCATCTAGTTTTTAGAACCATGTTTTGTTATTGAAATTTTGATTCTAGTTAATATTGATGGGTAATTTTATATTACACATAGAATATAACTATATGTAATTAAAATAATGACAGTGGACTAGAACAAGTGATTTTTCAATGATTTGTCTCAATGAGATTCTCCTTATTTTTATTTTTATTTGTTATAAAATGCTATATATTTTTTCTACATGAATATTATTATTGACACGAGTAGATAGTATGATATTTTTAACCCAAAAAGAAAATCTCACATTTCATGGACAAGTGATCATCGTATTAACCAGTAGAAAGATCCATAAATATATTACACAAAAAAGGGTATTAATACTAACTCCCATTGTCTTCAAACTAGATGTATACCAACTGGTATCTAAACATTCTTTCTACGCTTGGAGTAGATCACCATGTTTTGTATAGGGATAACTCTACCCCCAAGAAATATTATCGACCTCTTTGACTAGAGAGTTAGAAACTATATTCAAATATTTAAGAATATATTATGAAACTTGTTCTATAATCACAACTCAGGTAAAATATTATTTAATAAATAATTCTAGACTGTCTCTCAACTCAATTCTATATAGAACTATTTAATATAATCTCACATGGTTATTTTCAATAAAATTCATAGATTCTTAAATATTTCATTAATAATGTAAATCATTATAATAATTAGTTTATATATTTTTTTATCATTTTAATCTATTTAATGTTTTAATTTATCTTATTTAGTTTTTCATACATGATATCAGAGAAATACTTGGTTTTTTGAAAGATCATATCTTAAAATTTCTTCAATAAAACAATTGATATCTACTCCTCATACTTCTTCATTTACATGTTTAGTTATTATCCTGACGTACTCTTATTATATTCTTCTTCTTTCAAGAGAACTATTAATTCACTTAGAAAACTCAATATATCCCCTAACAACACCATCACAAATCATTATATTCTTTAATCTACCTTTCAAAATATTATCAGTAAAACATGTAGTTACATTTATTTTTTGATTTCATTTTACCTTCATATATATGGTATTAATGTTGAAAGAGTTATCACCTATCCAAAAATAGTTTTGGAAATATAATTAATTTTTGATTCCTCTTATTTTACCTGGGATTATTTTTTAACTCAAATTATATTATTAAAATACGACAATTTATTTCATCTCATATGGATGAATAAATATAGTTTGATTCTCCAGTTCAATTTCATTCATATTATACTTGAAAATAAGTATATGTTAGCTGAAACTAAATATATATAGTTATAAATATAAAATATATTACACCTGCAACAAATTACATAAATTCTACATTAATACATCCCCAACTAACAACCACACACACAAATATTTATATATATTTTGTGCTTAATCAATTCACAATATAGTTCTATTAAAAATCATATTAATATTATTAGGACTGGTTCTTAATCAATTAAGAACCAGAATTCAGCATGAGGATCATCTCAACATCATCTGCATTATTTGTGAAAACCCATTAAATTTCATTATCTTTAATGAGTCACTCACCCAATTGATATTATCGAAATCGTGTCTGAAATCTTTGATATAAATAAAATATGCATATTTAGAACTGAAAATAAATGATTATTTATCATTAGAAATAATTTTCATTCCAATTATAAATTTTGGAAGCATATGTGCATAATTTAATGCCTCTCATATTCATCGCATTCTTTGATATTTTTGTGAATAAAATAAGTATCAAATAATATTTTATTCAATTATTATATCACATTAATTTAAAAATATTTTCCGATGAAATTTAGTCTAAGAATCTTACATAATCATTTACTATTGTATTAAACATATTGAATCATCCATTTTTTTCCATATAAAGTATCTCAAAAAAGTTAATACTCAAATGACTTATTTTTATTTTGTAGATGACCCATCACCAATGTGAAATGACAAAATCATATATTCAAGTGGATCATGAAAAAATACAGATAAATCATACTCAAATAAATTTTTATGATTATGTAGTGTCTAATGAATAATACATATCCTCATATGACTTATACATATATAAATATGACTCATAAATAGATAAAATTGAATTATATGAAAACTATAGTGAATCATATGTACTACCAAAAATTAACTCATATTCTTGTTCTATTTCCTCTAAAAAGACTAATATGTATATTCTAAGAGATATTTATTTTCTTAATTATAAAATTTTAATTCCATAGTTATTCAAACAAATTTAGGGCTTCAAAAAATCATCTGAATACTTCTCTACTCTGTTGAAACAATAATCCCATATTTTTTTCCATTAATATATGTATCCATAATTTTATGACTTATATTTTAAAAAAATATGAGAAATTGTTCTTCCTTTATTAATTATAATGAACCTTCCCAAGTAGTCGTGTTTATCCCAAACAAATAACAATATTTCAAGAAGCTACTTCACAGACAAGTTAAATGTCATTAATAAGGATATTAACTCAATATAATCTAATTTGATGGTTTTCTAACCATAAAATGAAATATGATCACATTTTACTAAGTAAATTGGTATCTTATTTATTCTGGTACCTAACATGAGATATATTCTCATTTTAATCTTCAGTGGCATCCAAATACTCATTAATTAGAACTCATTGAATTACATTATATAGATAATAATTACAATTCAATCTTCACATGGACAAGGGATGTTCATCCCCCCCTTATATATTTATCTTCAAATAAAAAAATTATTCCAAAGACAAAATTGAATTTCTCCTCCAATTTGATTAAAAATCCAAATGAGAGAAGTCATTGTCGCCCTTTGGGGAAGAATTGTGAATATTATTAGTCTCATTTATTTACATTATCCAATATATGGGATGAATGTATCTTTATAAGATATCTATTATAAATTTTTAGAAATTTTATTCTCTATATCTGTTCATCAAGTATCATTGTGATTAATTAATCCAATGAGAGAAGGATAGAACCATATGGTTTCCCTAGTAATATCTTATGAACTAAAAAATCCAAGATTACATGGGATAGACCTTTGTAGAAAACTATAATAGATACGTGATATTGAAAAATAATCCCATATCCATCCTCAATATAATATTTATTTGGATTCTTTTGGTGTTTTCCTCATAAATTTAAAAAATGTTTCAAAAACCCCATAATTAAATTTCATTAATTCTATTTAAAATTTATAGTCTTCTAAAATAATTATTTTATTTTTGATCAGTCTTCTAAAATCCCTGTAATTGAATTATTTTAAATACATTTTTAAAATAGTTATTTTCAAACATGTATTATACCTTTTGAGTGTTTGATACATGTTATGAATTTGATACCTATTGAGATATTATAGAGTGGATAATTAGTCTAAGATATCTTGAAATTATAGGTTTTACCCTTAATCCCTTCTTCAAACATCATCTTCAATTACATTTTTAATATGCTTTAGAACACGCAATTATTTAACATGTATTTACATTAAAATAAAAAAGAAGTACTTAATGTCTTTCTTTACATTAAACACTGAGTTTGAAAAAACTAAAATACGATTGAATTATGATTATTTAAATGTGATAGTTATAACCTAGATATTGAATTTGTTGTTTTTATAATAATAATAAAATTATGAAAAAATATTTATAATTTTTTTATATAATTAAAATTTAGGGTTTAATTTCTAACAAATATGCACTAAATTTTCTACACAGTAATTATAGGCTTTTGAATTTTGTTTTCTTAAAAAATTAAATTTATTACATATTTAGATATTATTTTATAATTACTGACTAATTTTTTTTTCATATATTGTATATTTTTTGGAATTATAATAGCAATATTATCATAAGGTGGTGCTTTGGTATTTTTATAAAAAGATTAATTTTTCATCGAATAGTAAAAAATATTAATTGTAAATAATATTTATTCCCTTTAAAGTATTTACAATGTAAATTTTTTAGGAATTAATTTTAAAATTTATTTTATTCATATGTATTAAATAAACCCTTATCAATGTCATTATTTTTTTCATTATGCATAATTTGGGTTAAAAACCTCTTTTACTTCAAAATTCATTTTTGGCATACTATTTTTTAATAACATTTTGGGGGTTTATTTTAAATGTAATTTGGCCACATATAGAAATTTAATTTTTTAGTAAAAAATAAATATTTAGAATCATCTTTTAAAAACATCCAAATGAGTCCACATTCATTTTCAGTGCAAATGAATAGTAAATATATTAAAATTTTATTACAACTTTTGAGGTTAAAAAATTTTATCCGGGCATTAATAAAATGATAATGATAATATATATATATATATAAAAATTTATTAATACAATTTAAAGGTCATATTTAGAAATTATGACATCTCATATTAAAATATTAGTCATTTTGGACATATTTTCCATGTTTGTTCCATTAATACATGTTAATATGTTTTAGAAATCCAAGTGTATCCTATCCCTCACTTATAAAAAGAATTCCAATCTAATCAATCTCTTCACTTCAAGATCCTCTTATCTAGACTAATAATGACCAAAATCCTTTCATAACATCCCTTCCCACATCCTAGATGTGATATTCTAATCATAATACTATCATAAGAATGTCTTTGGTATAATGAACGGAATGGTCTTTAAAAAAGATGTATATTTACAATCGACATATTTAAATTTTATTTCATTATTCATCATATATAAAACTATTTCATCCATCACAAATTTATTAATCAAGAATGTTAAATATGCTAAGATGTTATTATGGTGGTGGAACATCATTTCGCAATAAATGTTACATCAAATAGCGATATAAATTATTTCTCATCTATACATGTGGACTATCACCACCACGTAGATATATGATCACTTTCCCATCACCACATCACATGGATTTTTATAATTAAGTATTTTATATAATTTTATTCAATTTATAAAATAAATTTTATTCATTATTTATAAAATTTGACTTCTCATTCTTTCCATATTTTTTTAGAAAATGAAAGCTGCATTCATGCCTACTTACACACTACCGTCTCCATGAATGGTGAAATTCAATATTCCTTCTATAACTTTTATGGATGATTATAAATATTTATTTAATAAATATATATGTATTATATTTATTTATATTTTAAAATTATGGATATGTTATAATCATGATCAATGCATAAGGATCAAAATTGTAGCTGTGAAACATTCTGAAAAAAAAATATACTTAATAATGAGAAATGGTGATTTAATAAATAATTATAAATAAATTGGTGTTAGAAATATCATAAGTGCATCATATATGACATTATAGATATTCACATGTTTACTTATATAATTAATATAAATCTAATTTTTTATATAGAAGGTTAAAGTTTTCATGAACAATTTCATACATTAGGAATGCGTTTTATATTACGAAAGATCTTTTTTTTTCAAGATTATACATACATTTATTTAAGATGATGAAATTATGTGATATATCTCTCAAATATCATTTTTATTTTCTTGTAATATTTGTATCTATATATAACACGTTTTGAATTAATATTTATATACTTATGTATTTATGATACAAAAAATTTTATTATAAGGAATCTGACTTAGTTTGTTTATTTCATAGGTAATATTTGTATTCAATATCCATATTTTGTTGAAACAATTTTGAAAAATGACTTTACATTTCTCAATAGTTTTTAATATAATTTTTATATATTTTTTTAAAATTTTATTAAATAGTGTAAAATACATATTCTTGTAATTTTTTTAGGGGATAAGTTTTTACATTTTAATAACAATGTTAATGGAAGCTTGGTTTTAACATACAACACAAGAATGGATTTTTCCATTTTCATCAATTCAATTTTAATTGAATCTATATTTAAAATGTTTCATTGTTATTTCCATATAATATTTGTCCCCTTAAAATTTCTATATTTATATATTCCATATAATTTATTTATTATTGAAAAGGTTATTTTACCCAAGAAATATTTGAGTAATATTTCAAAAAACGTTTAAATTTATAATTACATCAATTGATGTTACTTATGACATACAATGGATCTAATTTAATAGAATCATACTTATTAATTCTATAGATAGTTATCAATTATTATTTTTAAATCTCCATGAAGGCCATTTTATTTTCCTTTGTTAATGATATGATGAAAAGATAAAATCATTTCCATCATGTGGAATATATATCAATAGAATATTATTATGTGAGTGGTGGATTTGTTATATGATTATAATTAATTGTTTAAATATTAATGTTCTGGAGATAAAAGGGTAAATTGGAGGTTATCTTAGGCCTAAAATAGGGTACATATGTTGTTAGAAAAATCCTAACTAAGGTAGAGAATCCCAATCCTAAAATAGGTACACATGTGGTTAGGCCATGCCAAAAATGTAATAAATATCTTGGTGGATACCATTGACCTAATATTTCGATGATTATATTTTTTCAACACATTTTTACCTTACATTATAATTGTATCTTATTCCAATGCTATGATCCAAAGTATCATTTTCTTTTATTGTCCCGAACCAACCTAGTTCAACCCCAATCCTGTTACAGGAGCTGGCTTGTGACAAGACCCGAGAAGAATTCCCAATCATCCTGGGTTGGTGAAAAGAACCAACAGAATCAATGGAAAATAATGGCAATGATTCCCACCAAAATAAAAAACCAAATTATAAAAAACTAAATAGACACACCCAACATAAAAAATAGAACTATAGAACAAAATGTACACAAAAACTAAAAAACAACATATATGGATGAAAACCCCAAAACTAAAAGATATAACCCATAAAAAATCAGGTGACCCCCTCCAATCCCAAATCCCACATCACCCTTGGTGATCAAGTGAAATATTTTACTTTCACTTAAAAAATGAATAAGGAATAAGTGTTTATATTAAAACTCTATAGGGTTGCCCACACAATATATTCACAAAGCATTTCCACTAACAAATTAATCAGAAAATTTAGTTTCAAAATACAATATATAAACATTGGGTTTTAAAAATAACCTTTATAGAAAAAAAATTTATATTTCACTTCTTATTTTAAAACATGTATTTTTTAACTAATAAGGTCGTTTCAGTAAATGATGTAAGATGGATAGTGTATAGGATTATGTTTTTACTCAAAAGGGTAGGAAATGTGTAATAAATTCTAAAAAAATCCATAAATATTCCTAAACTAATTTTTCTAGTATCAACAAAGAATTAAACCATAAAATAATACACGTATATAAATCACACTAAAATGGAAATGGAAAATACCACACAAGTGTAACTAGCCCAACACTGTACCTCAAGCATCCACATTATACAAAGAAGTTCTTATAAAATTGGAAAAACATGGACCAAGGTGGATAATCTAAAATAAAAAAACCATACACATCCTATAGTCATTCCTTAACAAATGATATCAATCCTCTCGTATTCATGGTAATTACCTAACAAGCCTAATATAGGGGAACAACCTAAAATAAGAGATATGTACATTCTAATGACCACTAAAACTTGAATAACCTCATATATTGTAGTAAATCTTCTTGGGAAATACCCTAACTACGATAGGTTCCCATTTTTTTCCAAACATATGTAGTCTAATACAAGACACGAAAACAATAATGAATGCAAGTAAAATCCATCACATGAACCACACAAACTGACTACTCCCCAACCACAAAAATAATTTTTTTCATAACCATTAAACCATCATCACACAAGGTGAGTACCAAATGCAGACCTTTCCACATCGCCATCAACAGAAAAGGTCAAGGACCCATTCCATGGTGAGTATTCTAAGGAATCCATATTAAAAAAATTCTAATAGGGATATAGAAAACAATTCATTGAAAATATATTTCTTGAAGAACCAAACACACACCACCTTTATAATCGTAAATCCACTTAAAACCCATTTTTATAGATCAAAACCACTATTTGAAATCTAAAACATGTTTATAAGAACCAGCCAATATTTTCTCCATACATATGGCATGGATGAAATAATGAAACCATTTATTAAAATTAAAACCATGTGGAAATCACAACATATCAAATATAATATTTATTATATAAAATCATAAATCACTAACTAACATCAAATAAATATGTGAAATAAAAGTGTTCAATGTATTCATAAATTTAACGGACAAATATATAGGGGTCCTAACACAATAAACAGGATCCTCAATGACTGAACCCCCAAAAAACTCAATGATGGGTCAAAGAAACAATAAAATACAAGATGAGCCTTAACAAAAACAAAAAGAGAAATACAAACACGATGATACATGAACCATGGAGGAAGTGGACCTCAATTGAAAAATAGAAGAAGGTGGTGGAATAATGGATGGGGATATTTCTTAGAATATTTGACCCAAAAATGGAATAAATCCCTTCATTCAACCATTGTAAGGGGAGGTGATACTTGGAGAATATGGGAGTAATTCCCCTAGGGTTGTATGAGATATGTAAAAGAGAATATAGTGATTTTGGGTTAATCTTTTATAAGGCAAGAAAGGTAATTTTAAATACATTAGTCACATAGGCACTATGCACCTTTAAGCTAGAAATTCTCCCAAACCTTGAAAAAAAACCTACACCCCCTTATTAGACACACCATACACTCACATGGTTTGGAAGCATAGTTCTGGAAACGATATTCCAACAATGTGAAAAAGTTATTTAAAAAATTATAGAGTTAATGACATGCCTCTCACAAATTTTGTATAACCAATGTTAGTCCATACACCCTTGAACATAGACACCTAAGGACCCACATAATTTCAACATGGATTCCCAGAGTTTGGATCAGACCATATTCATCCCATGCAACTCAAACTATACAATTTCAAAATGAGATTAAATGAGGAACATTCTTATAAGGGTTCATGTTTTCCCCTTAACCACACACTTAATCCATGAAATAAAAAAACATTCTGAAACTCAAAATTTTGATCATAATCAGATGAAACTCAAGGTTAACGAAAAATATAAAAGAATAAACCAAAATAATAGAATAAAATATAATATAGGGTGTGAAACTTCTCCCCACAGTAACACTTTCTTCCCCTAGAAATCATCATCCCCTCTAGTGGGTGAGACGAAAGACAGGTTAGACAAAATATCATGAATTAATTCAACAAACCAATTTTAACTTCAACCTCCATGATAAAATAAATGTACTCTTTACCCAATACAATCCATCATACTACAATTATCTCAGAAAGAGAAATAAAAAATCCCAACTAGAAACAAAAAACATTTCCAAAAACAATAGCCCCAAGCATAGTCCATGGGAGCAATGTGTACTAAGGGTAGGATAATGTGAAATTGGACTACTAAAAATTACAAGAAGACTACCTAAAAACTCCTAAAAGGAATTAAAAGAAAAGAACAATATATGAATGATAGATTACCCTAAAAAACATAGGTGGAAATAATAGACTCCCCGCCATTTCATAATTCATACAAGATGTCCAACCAATCACCAAGAAATAAATATGAAACCCCTGAACAAGAACTACCACATGCATCCCCTTGTATTAATCAAAAAAATACAATGAATAATGAGGCATTCCTCACATTGAGATAATGAAATTAAGAAATTACCAAAAGAAAAATCCATTAAAATAGATATTCATAAAAGACACACACCAGCATCATTACGTCCCCAAATAATAGACAAAACTAAACAACACCGTTTTTACAAAAAAAGAAAATAATACATCAGTAATGGACTATGAACAAAACCCAAATCAATACCATACTCTTACAAATGGGTGGGGGGTTTTGATATGGTAAAACTGGCTCCACATCACTTCTTGGAAACACCATGATATAACTTTTGAAAATTTCCTAGAAGTCTAAAGGTAAACAAATTACTACAAAAACTGAATCATGATTACTTAATGGGATCAATATTGGTGAATTGATGTCACATATTATTCACATGGACAAATGGAGTTGACGATTGAATTTATGGCCACTGATTTCAAAAACTAGGATCACCAACTAAACAATTCATCAACTTCTCATTACTGGGAATCCCTTCACTAAATATAGGGAATGGATGAAGATTAGATGCCTAGAGCAGTCCTTTTATCAAATCACCAATCGTACCAACTTGCGTCAAAACATTTCCAAGGAAGATAGACCGAACTCTAATACCATAATCCGTAGATTAGGGTGAATCCCATTCTCTAAATGTAGAGCATTCATAAAATAATAATATTTCCACTTTTGAAGATAAAGAACTATATCCATGATATTTTTAAAGATATAAAACAATTATGCATCATGATTGAGGAATTAATTTTGTCTTTATCACCCTCTCCACCTTCGCGACCTCATAGAAGTACAGTTTGATAAAGGATGACATAAATAATTTCTAAGGGTGATATTCTTGGGGCTATGTTCTATTGAAAATATTCCACCACATTAAACTAGGTAATTTGATCATAAATTTAGTGAAACTAACCATTAGATACATTGGAAACACATGGAAGACGAAGATATAGTTTATTTTATTCATCCACTATTCCCTTTCGAAAGGAGCTTGTCAACTATAAAAGATAGTAGGGTTTAAATTCCTAAACACAAGGATGAATCCCATATGTTGATCAAAAAGTGGTTCCTCTAACGGTGAACAAAATATATACAACTAAAATATACTTTGGATATCTAGTGGTGTCACACACTAAACATCAATAAAACTAAGAACTCAATCAAAATCAACTCCTCAATATGAAATGACCAAAAAATTAAAACACTAACAATTAATGGAACCCAAATCACAAATTCAATGAATATGTTTTGAAAAATATCATTTAATTTTTTTAAAACATAAAAAAGTATACACATAAATGAATTTAAATCCCACACAAAACACTAATTAATTTCATCTTGAAATCCAAATGTTTCCAATTAAACTAGTTCCTCAACATAAAAAACCTATTTTTATCAAGATGTTTTAATTAAAATAAACCCATTTATAAAAAATAATTTTGTTTAAGTATATATGTCCAAAAATATATATGAATAAACCTAAAGACCCATTAATCACTTCGAAAATAAAACATAATAATACTTGAAATCTAGTTTTTCCACTATTTAAAATGATATACTGAAAATGGTTTCAAAATAATGGACCTAAGACAAACCCAATATGGAAACCCATTGGGGATGGGAGAGTTTTTCATATGGTTGGTAACGATATTCAATTAATTATACCGTAAAATATATATTTTAAGGGCCATGTTCTTCTCTATACAAGGTTGCCGATTCCATTAGAAAAACTCCGACTTCATTTCCCAAACAATAAAAGGACAATAAGAACCAAATAAACCAAACAAAATCGGAATTACAAAATTAACCCATGGTTTGTATAGGATGATGTGTCCAAACAATTCCTCATACATACACACCATGTTATGACAGTCCAATTATACATACCTTTTAAAAATAAATAAAAAATGGTGCTATTAAATCTAGATCCTCTAAAATCCTATGTTATGATACCATTTTTCAGGAACCAACTCCGTTCGACCTCAAACTTGTTAACCAAGGAAGCCTCTGACAAGTCACAAGAGGCCTTTCAAACCCTCCCATGACAATGACATGCACCAAGGGAATCAACGTGAATCAATGGGTATTATTTCACCCTACATTAACATACCAAAGTAGTTGAAACAGAACTAATAACCCATAATTAAATAAACAAAAATATAAAAAATCATTTAAGAAAAAAAAACCTAAATGATGAAAATAGAAACCCAAAATAAACCTGAAAAATCATAAACCTCCACGTGATGAAATGTGTCACTCTCCAATACCAAATCGAACATCACCCATAGTAGTTAAGACCATGCTAGAACCTACACATGAGAATAAAAACAATAAAGAGTTTTAAAACTAAGTATTAAACTTCGTAGGAATTCCCAAACAATCAATTTGAATTTAATGTTCTTTAAAAAATAGAAATTAATATTAATGTTAAAATAAAATATATAAACATAGGTTTTTATTCATCATTTCTTAAAAAATAACAATACTCAATTTTTATTTTTTATTTTAAATTTGTTACTTTTTCAATGAAGATTCCATTTGTATTTATATAAAGAAGAGGGAGAGTTGAAAGGATGAAATTTTTACCTAAAAAGAAATAAAAGAAAGTGTAAAAAGTTTCAAAAAAGATTTCCTGAAAATTTCTATAACTCGTTTATCTAAATCTAGAAAAGAAAAACACTATATTAGAAAATATGAAGACCAATAAAATACTAAGGGTAATGAAAAACATCACACAACTATAACTAACCAAACAAGGCACCTCAAGCATCCACTGAAAAAAATAATTGTCTTGAAATATGTGATAACATATGAGTTCAGTGGAAAATAAAGAACATACTGGAACCTAACTCATCCAACAGGCTTGCATCACATGATAACATTATTTATCCCAGAAACTTAGTCTCATCCAACTTGGCCTGACTGAGGGTTAAAATCCCAATGAAGATAAATGTGCATACTAAGGGACACTAGTCAATTCATTAACTCGCCTAGTAAAAAACCCATTCAAATAAATTTCACTAGATATTCTAGGATTTCATCTTACATTCAAAAATGGGTAGGACAATCCATGACAGGAAACCAACCTTTCATCTTATTAAGAGCTATATGATGAGCCACACAAACATACACCACCCCAACCACACCATAGAATAATCCCTTGACTTTAAAAAATTATAACACAAGAAAAGTAGAGAACAAAAGATGTTAAAAACTCTTTAGAAACTATTAATTTGGGTGACCCATTCTATTGAGAGATTTCCAATGAAACCTTTATAAAGTGACAACCGGGTATCACAAAACCCTATATGGACAATCCATTAATTAAAGAACCCAACACACACCACATTAATAATCGTAAATCCATTTAATTTCTTAGAGTTTCTAACTAGAATTTGAAATCCAAAATATGTTTATTAGATCTTACTAGGAATTTTTTCCATACACTTTTCGTGAAAGACACAATCAAACCACTTCATATATTTAAAAATAGGAATGAATGACAACATTCAATAGTATATATTTGATAAATAACATCAAATATATGTGATAAAAGAATTAAATCGTTGTATTTTTAAATTTAATGGCCAAATGCAAAGCGATCCTTCCTCAATCCACAATTAAATCAAAAAATTCTACATGAAACAAATCCACAATGTATTAACGAAAGAATATCATACAAGAGGAAACATAACAACACAATTACCTTATTTTGACACTAATAAACATAAAAACTAGATACATGAAACCATGGATGAAGAGGAAGTTATGATAATAATTGATAAGTAAGGAGTGGAAAAATTAGAGGAGGAAATTACCTTGAATATGTGACCCAAGACATGAATAAATACATTTATTCCAAAATTGAAAGAGGAGGGGATTCTTGGAAAATAATATAGGAACTCACCTAGGTTTTCCTGAAGAATGAAGGAAATAATAGGGTTATTTGGGAATAAAATATGAAGAGTGTAAAAAGGCCATATTATATTTTTAGAACATCGATTCACTATTCATAGCTAGGCCACATAGTTCCCCAAACCATGGACATAATGTGCTCTCCATTACACGATACGTTGGATTCCCATACAATATATCCTCATGGTTTGGAAGACTATGTGAAAATCATGTCACATGGTTCTAATAGAAATTTCAATTCCAAGTAATCCCATTTCACAAATTTTGGATAATTATTCTTAAGCTCCTCACCCTTGAAAAAATAAATATAAGGAACTACATAGTTTCTCCTTAGAGATTCACAGTTTATATCTAACAATGCATAGACCATGTAAACCGAAAAATGAATGTTCAAAATGAATTGAAAAGAGTATTTCCTACTATAGGTGGCATTGTATCCATGTAACTATGCACCTAAACTGTGAAATATAATAAAACCATCTTGACACTAAAAATTGGAATCCGAAATTTCATAAACTAGGCTTAAAATCCAAGTAATAAAAGATAATATGAACAAATAATGTAAGTGAAAACCAAGGTGTGACATTTATTGCATTGGTATTCATGTATTTTTTTAATTAAAATCATTATTCCATGAATAATAATTATGATTTATAAAATTATAGGTGTGTTTTTCAATTACTAATCTAATTTTCTAATACCATTACACTCTTATTATGCATAAGTGACCCTTGATATATGCATTGGACTCCCTAAATATGACCATGATACCCCTTTTTTATTATGTATCCTTTTGACCAATATATGAATAATGGAATTATGTATGTTATATTAGTGAAGGGTTCCATTTTTTAAGAACATTGATGGAGATAATGTAGATACATTATGTACTATATGGTAATAAATCCATGTATATGAGGATAATAATGATTTATAATTATGGATTGTATTCCAATGATATGTGAAATGTAACGAATATTCATAAAATAAGATGTAATATTTATATATGAAATTAATAGGCCACCATAGTTGGTATTAGATAATGTTTTAGTACTTTTTATAAACATTGATAATGAAAATATTCTACGAACTATTAGGGAAAGCCTACGAAATAAAGAAAACCATAGGTTATTATAAAGAAAGTTGTGTGGGTTACAAAGAATACAACTCCCATTATAGATACTATAAAATTAATGTGGATGAGGCACAAATTTACCTTGGGGATCCAAATCCAAATAGGGTGGATTGGGTATTAAGTCATTCATCATCGGAGGATGAAGAGTGTGCCTAAGACTCGACACCAAGCTAGACACTCCTAAGAGATATAATTTCAACAATTCAAATATTCTTTATGATATATTTTTAAGAATTAGGTAAACCTATGGATTCATATATTTAGAGTAATATGTTTTGATTAAGAAATACTATATATTGTTTTTATATATAACTTTTATAAAAATTGATTATAATATTATTTTTAGTTTTATTAAATATTTGGGACTCTAAGAAATATTGTTAAAGTTTAATGTGATGAAAAATGAAATAAAATTTCTAATAAGACCCAAAACGTTACAAGGGATATAATGAGAAATATCATTATTATACTTAAAAATATTTATATATCCATGAATAATTATGAGATTATAAATCTGAAATGGAGATAAAACATTTATTTGGTACCTCCATGATAAAACACTGACATTCTTTTAGTGGGACCACTAATCCAATAATTAAATGGTAAAGAATTAATAATGATAAAAATAGAATTTTTATTCTTTAGTGTTTCTATCATGAAAAATTTATTATTGTTATGTATCATTTGAAAGGAGAACCAGATAAATTGTCGAATCTTATCAAGAACCTGGGGAAACATAATGAAATTGAGTCTATATATTGTAATGATATTAGAAGTTTTATTTTCTACATGTACATTACTAATATTTTCGATATAAAAATTTAGAACGAATTCCTTAAGATAAAGATAAATGTCATTGAATCCATTATTATGTATAAGGAAAACCTTAGCAGATTTGTGGGGTATGATTCTGTTATTTTTATGCAACAACAAATCATTAATTTTTTTTCATCAGTGCTGTAAAACGAATTCTCTGAATAAAGTTATCCATAAGTGATTTTAGTATATATGAAGAAATCATTTTAAATACTAGAAAGGTAAAAATTTAGATTGGATCAACCCAATAATCAAATTATTTAGATAAGAAAATAAAGATTTAATTCAAATAAATATCTAATAATAAAAAACATGGATTTATGATGTTGAATCTTCCATTATGATAGATGTAGGTAATGATACATAGAATGAATTATCTTATATAGAACAGTAAATGCTTCCACATTTGAATGAAAGGTCATCATGAAATCAAATATGGATGTGATGGGAAGAGATATCTAATAATGAAAATGTAGAAAACACCCCACAAGATGCACCACCCACTGTGCAGTGTTCCAAATTCAAGGAGTATATGCATTGTAATTATTTTTTCTCTAAAATGAGGTTTATTAAAAATTTTAAAAAAAACATTTTAATACTTGAGAAAAATGGAAATAGTATATAATCTCCATTTCTAATATTGTGTATGATGATAAAGTGGTGAAAGGATCAGTTACCATCCAACCTATAATGGAAAATGTCTTATTTGATTATATTGATACCTAAACTTTTATATTTTATAAATTCTGATACGGAAAACATTACCACCATGATGATTATATATATAATTAATAGTGAAAAATACTATATTGATTATAATTATATTCCATTTTTATGATTATATCCCAATATATGTGTTTGGAAATGTGCTTCCTATAAATCTTATTATCCTACTTGTTGTTGAATTTTATGTTATCATAGGTAGGGATTCACATTATTTTTATAAACCTCATATCTATTTGAAAATAAAGGGTGTCATATTTTAAGTTTTAAACCATCCGATGATATTCTACCATTGGAAGGTAAAATATAGTCATTCAATGTAAATTACATCTATTATATGGATATTGATTCTTATTAATATGGGGTTTTATCTCAAGTGATTGTCAAAAAAATAAACATACAATATATCTCTATTGAAAAAGATTTTTTTGATGATTTTCCCGGAGATTATCCTCATAATCCTTTAATTTATTATTTTTAGGTTTCAATATAACATATACATGGTGAAATACCATTTTAAAAATTTTCATATATAATAGACCTAATTTAGTTGAATGAATTTAATAAATATTATTATGATAATATATATAATTCATTCATTTGGAAAAGTGTGTTTTCATGTCGTGAAAATATTATTTTTATTAAAAAAAAAGATATATCAATGATATTATCCATTTATTTTTTGGAATATAAGAATATAATGATCACGTATAGGTCTCCTCTGTCCCATATTGTTCATTTGTTTGATCAATTATAAGGATCTCATTATTTATCCAAGATTTATCTTTGATCCTAGTATTATCAATTGAGGTTCAAATGTTATGAAATATTGAGGGAAACCTTCCATACAAGGTATGGATACTATATATATACAATGATTTAATTTAGTCTTATTAGTTCCCGAGATATATTTTTTTATTTAATGGAAAGTGTTTTTTGATATTACTATTTTTCGGGGTGAGTATCTAAATAGGGGTTAATTGAGTACCAAATGAAGGATAATGTTAAAATGGATTGAAACAAAATTACCCTATTTAAATAAAACATCCATGTTTACCAAAATAGTTTATTGATATATGTGTTAGTCTTTTATAATATTTCTCAAATCATTGATTCTGTATCTATTAAAAAAATAACAATATGATTATATCCATTGTTATCAATTTACATAATCAAAATATCATATAAAACATAAATAAGATAATCCATCCATGTAGTGGTTTTCTTGTATTTAAAAATAGATTTTCATTTAAATTTGATGAAATAAAAAAAACATGAAAAAACAGTATAATTTGAAAACAATAGTTTCAGTATCAAAATGTGACTTTGTCATCTGCACTTGGAAATTCCCTGCTACCATGTAGTTTATATATACAAATATTTTTATCCACAACCTTGATATGGTTTTATAATAGTATACTAACTGGAAAGACCACACGTTGCCTCTTCCATGCTTTTCATGGGAGTACAAATAAACATTCCACAACTGGACCTCTACCACAACCCATGGGTTTTTTAATTAAAAAATTGTTAAGATGATATCAATATATCATCTAGTTTATGGCAGGAGACAATGTGTGTAGAAAATATACTAACACACACTACTCATATTGTGAATATAAATAAAAAAGATAACGTAAGAATGTATAAATATTATGTTTCTTTGAATTATATCATTTGTAGACCATTACTCCTTGGATGTGATTTGGACTAATGATTGAGTTGAGTTTCTGAGATTGTTGCAAAAAAGAGTGTAGTAGATTATTTATTAATGACTATTGAAAGGCACTAGATGAAATATGTGCTTCGTGTTCCTCAGCAAAGTGAAAGTAGGATGAACCATGTATTTTCTTTTGATTATTATAATAATGTCCATATAACTTCATGTGTGATTCACTCTATGTTTATTTTCATGTTATTGAGTCAATTTTAACGTGGGATTCTGCTTTCTCCTTTATCTACACCACCAAAAGAATCACTATGAATCATCTAGATCCTCTGCATCCTCGAACTGCATATACGACACATACATGAATGCATTTTGTCGAGAAGTTAAGGTACAATCATTAAAATAAAATTCATCATTTAATTCAATAAATAAGACATTATAACTTTTTATTTCAAAACACAGTGAACAAAAATGTATTGAATCATTAAACGGCGAAACTCATGATGACTAAGTCTAGTGGTGTGAAATTATAATGGTGTCTTGAAATGGTTGTGAGATACATTGGATTTATTTTCTTTGAGTGGTGACACATACCTTGGGGTATGTTAGGATGGTGGTGTGTCATGCTGTCAGTGAATCTTATGACAGAGAGTTTTTTCATACATTTTCAAAATTATCTTCTGGTGGAATGACTTCATTTACTGTGCCTCAATGTCATAGCGAGACATTGGTGATGATGTATTATACATGGTGGTGAGACTTCGATTATGGTGAATCACATTTATGAATATTTCCCCAATCTGTCTCATAATATAAAATGTTAACATAAATCATGAAACTCATTAGATATCTCAATAATCATTAATTTTTAATAAATAAATCAAGGAGGCCAAAAATATCCGCTTTTTATGATAAAAAATAATGGAATTAAAGAAAAATAAGGAAGGAAACATATCACATAGTATCAAAAGATGTTAGAAACATATATGGTAGTAAAAGAAATAAATTTATAAATTACATAGATCTTATCCACCTTTTGGGATTATAATAATGTGAATAGTAAAATAGAAAATTGAATTAGAACAACCTAGTAAAAGAAAGAGAAATAGTTGTATAATTTTGACAAATAATGTAAATGAAAAATACAACCCAAAAAAAGATCAAAAAAAAGTTATATAAAAAATCCCATCAAATTCACATTTTGTAAATATCAACACACGTCATGTTCAGTTGATGGAAATATAATAAATTTTACCATGTCCTTATTAGAAGAATATGTCTTGGTAGCATGTCCTAATTTTATTATGGGAATCATTGAGGGTATTAAATATATAATAGAAGTAACATCAATAATAATAAAATGTGGTTGAGTCTCTCGAATTGGATTATCTTTAGATGATGTACATTCTATTTGGGAATAGAGAAAATGGATCAAACGTAGCTAGAAATGGTGAAAGAGGATCTTTGGCCATTCCAGGTTGGAAGAACTCTGGGGAAGTAGTAGAAGGTTTTAGGTGGGAAGTCACTGAAATGAAATTATGAGCCACAAATACTGCAACACCCTGAGATTTTATGAAAAATATTATTTTTAATTTCATTAATGTCTTGTTTTTTATGCTACACCAAAAGTAGAATGCACAACACACATCCTTGAATTGCCTTTCATTACACATAATCCCGACCTTCCTCGATAGCGTGTGTAGTACGCAATACCGAGTTTCACTAAACAACGATATGCTATTAAAATATTATTACAACTAGCCATTATGAATAGTAATAACCACTTTTTTAAATTTTTTAAATTTTATTTTCAAAATGGACTTCATTTTTGGATTCGGAATATTGAAATTAACTTAGGGTGAAATTTTGGTACTTTTCTGATAACTTTCATTTTTTGATGAATTGTGAAAATTACTAAATTTTAATTAGAAACAACATTTTTAATCGAAATAATTAATAGTGATAAATTATTAATTTGAGTGGTTTTAAAGTATATTTATAATATATTTTTACAATTTAATACAATGTTGGTCATTGGATGTAATTTCACATTTAAACTAGACATAATCAAGTGACAATCTTTTGATAGTTATTATCTCTTAAAAACAAGCTATATGTTTTGATGACAGGAATTAATTTTTAAATTAATTAATGCAACTGATATGTTTTGAATTTATTAAAATAGACATCATTTTTGTGTTCATAATATCAAATATAACTTAGGCCTAATTTTTGGTATTTTTCTGGAAAATTTCATTTATTGATGAATAATGAAACCACTATGTGGTAGTTAAAAAAAATAAATTTTTCATAAAACGTAATTTTACCGCTTATGTGAGTTGAATTTAAAAAATACAAGAGACACGGTTGATTTCAGTAAGTAAAATTTGGTTGAATGAGATGAAAATAATTTTTGGTGAACATTAACTTTTTACTTTTTTTACCACAGTTAAAAGTAAATAGGGTAATTAAGGGTAAAAATGATATTATTATTACACTACCACATGTCCTAATTCTATTGGATAAGTGTAATTCGACAAAAAAAAACCTTATAAATAAAATATGACCATTTAGGCCCATTTTTATTAGATTAGGACATTTATTATTAATTTATTTAAAGAAGGGTTAAAATAGTTAAAATCAATGTTTAATAAGTAAATCATTTTTAATATAGGGTTATACATACGATAAATTGGACTATAAGTATTAATTAGAAATCTAACAATATTTCCTACATAATGGTATTTTATTTGTAATTTTTAGACATTATATAATTTAATTTATTAATGACACAAATTAGATACAGTAATTATCTTATTAATGAAATATTGACATAATTGATGTTATAAATACCCAAATAAATGTAATTTGACACTTTTTATGAATTAAAATAATTTTATTAGTTAATATGACATGTTAGTGTTGATTTAATTAATAGTTTTCGAACTAAACATTCTGTTATGATTTTCACAAAAATCAATTACTAAATAGTGTCAAAATTGATATAAAATAGTTTTTAAAACAAATATTATATTATTAATTGTTATTTTATTCCTAAAAATCTAAGGTTCGTCCAAATGAGTTATATAAGGTTATATATATTAATAATAAACAACTTTGGGTTTGTTTGTCTTCTTATAGTATTTTTATTAACCTTATAGTCTAAGAACACAAAAAGACATGGTAAAAGTAAAATTATCTAACTTAAAGTTAAATATAAATGATAAGGTTAAAATAGGAACCTAAACTTGTCTAAATTCTATTGGATGAGAGAATTTCGACCCATCCCCACCTTAGCTTCGAAATAAATCAATTTGTATCTATTTAAATCTGAATATGACTTTATAATAAAATAATATTTTTAGTTTTCCAAAGGAGCCCCTCTCCTCCTTTATAAAAGGGCACCTCCTCCCTCTCTTCCTCACACCACTTTGAGCCTTAAAGCTCATCCAAACCCTACCAAATTATCTTCTCCACTTCCCTATAAACATCCTATAGGTATTTTTCTTATTCAAAGACCAATTTTAGTTCCCTAAGTGGAGGACTCAAAGAGGCACTTCAAAGAAGAGGAGGTTCAGACACTTACGAAGGAAATCAGATCTAAGGTAAGGGAAAAATATCACAATCTCATTTTCATCTGAGATTGTTTATACTTTGGTATTCAATGGGGTTTATTTTATCGTCCACATCCATGTTTCCTCAATATGTAATATTATTTCCATCCAACTACAATTGTTTAAATCCAATTTTACCCTTCGGTGAGTTTTTAGTAAAAGATATGAAAGGAATATTTTGTCGTTTTTCGTATGACGTACTTTTTGACTTTCTGACAAAAGTACGAGAAGAATGTTTTTTTAACTTATACGGAATGAATGGATTTTTAAAACATTATTTCCAAGAATCTTCCTTTACATGTTTTCAAGTTTATTTTTAATCAACTTCTTTTAGTTTAAAACAGTATGACATGTTAAGAAAAAAAATGTTTTTGAGGTAGAAAGGATATTTTCCTCAAGAATGGAGTTCAAGTGTTTTATCAAAATTATTTTCCATATTAGATAATAAAGTGTTCTGTTTCTATCCCTATTATTACATACATTTGATTATGTTGTGATTGAATTATTTTTATGAATTCCTTTATCTTATATGAATTTTTTTATGATTTCATGATGTTTAAGAATCCCATTTTTATTACATGGGTTATGCTATGATGTATGGTATATGGTTTTGTGGCACACATATGAATGGTATAATTATGAGATGGGTGGGACCTATATCTTCCTCCAATGCATTGGGTAAAGATTTTATATCTCATGAGATAGACATGGCTGGAATGGCAGATTAAACCGGATTAGTGAAACAGGACTGAAACGAGGAGTGAACTTGGTTCAGAAATGGACTTTGTCCACTAAGATAGTCCTGGAAATGAGTCTTGACTAATAAGAAATGATTCTCTATGATTATTTGTGTATGGAAAAAAGTTTCATGTTTTATGTTATGATTATTGGGATTACATTTCACTACTATGATTTATCCCATTTTATGATATTATGATCTATTTTGCAGGTTAAGATTTCCTAAAATGTTATGTTCTTATGACTATGATGTGATTGATATTTCTGTTGTTTACCCTTAATGATTATTTGAGCTCACCCTTTTATGTTTTCTTTTCCCCAGGATATAAAGAAATGTTTTAGGTAAAAAAAATTAAGATCTTTATGGGTGATGTTGAAGATCTTTCACCACGATTACTAGATTATATTCCGAGTTTCCAAAGACACTAAACTATTACGGTCCTTGTGTGTGTGTTGTTGTTATGTACTATGACTTCCGCAAATGTAATGTAATGTCCATGTACGTTAAGCTTCAGGTCTCTATAGTTGGTATCAGAGGAAAGGTTTAGTCAACCTTTGGAAACTAGGATGCAAGAACTTTAGTGAGATCCCTAGAGATATTTCTAAGGTATGTCAAGGTATGTCCCTAAGGTTAAGTATAAGTATAGTTTATAATCCTAGAATTGCGCTAATGATCTTAGAACTAAACCTAAGATGTTAGATATTGAAGTTACTCCCCCTTTATTATGTTGTTTTCCCTAACGTAATTTTTGCCTCCCACACTATTCTTTTTGGGTTTTAGACGATGGCTAGAACCCGAAGAAACCGTGTTGATCAATGAAATGGAAAATTCAATGATTTTCCTCCTGAGAAAACAAATGTTATGGAAGATGGAGTGCAAAATCTTATTGTTATACTTACACAAGCTATGAATCATTCTGGACTTCCAAATGAGTAGTGAAGGGAACAATATTCTATTGAGTCCTTCATGAGGTAGTGTCCACCTTCTTTCAGTGGGTCTTCGGATCCACTTGTTGCTGAACAATGGATCAGTACTACTAAAAAGTTATTTTCAGTTCTTCAATGTTCTGAACATAATAAAGTCATATTATCAGTGTATCGTTTGGAAGGTGATGCTGATAAATGGTGGAATCTTATCAAGAATACGAGGCCAAGAGATGAAATTGAGTCCATGGAATGGGATGAGTTCAAGAACTTATTTTTCAATAAGTACTTACCTCATATTCTTTGAACAAAGATGGAGAAGGAGTTTCTTGAACTAAAGCAAAAGGATGATGAATTTTTTGGTATATACGAAGCGAATTTTAAAAGTCTTGTATGGTATGTATCTAGATTTATCATCCAACCTGAAAGTAAAGTTGATCGATTCTTCAGTTGCTTAAAACCAAATCTTTTAAAGGCATAAGCTATAAGAGACTTCAGTAGCTATGAAGAAAGTGTGCATTGTGCTATCAAGGTAGAAATGGAAGTTGGTGTTACTTATCCATCTCATAGTTTTGACAAGAAATGAAAGTTGTAGTTCAAGGAGAAATCTTAGAATAATTGTGAAAAGAAGATGAATGTTTCCTTATGCTCACAGTTTGGAAGTAATCATGGTGGAGATTGTCTTAAAGGGACTAGAAAATGTTTTTAAGTGTGGAAAGGAAGGTCATCGAGAATCCGAGGGTCGAAGTAATGGAAAAAGGGTTGCTAATGATGTGAATAAAGAAAAGACTGCAGAGAACGCACCAACAACACTTCGATGCTTCAAGTGCAATGAAATGGGGCATTATGCTAATAAATTCCCTAATCCAAGGGTTAGTGATGATCGACATGAGCAACCACTTAAGGCAAAGGACAAAGGGAAGTCACATGCAATCACTATTGGCGATGTTGAATATGACAACGATGTGGTGGAATGATTAAGTGTTTATGTAACGGGATTCCAGAATAATGTTGTATATAGTATCGTGTAATATTGGAATATTTATGTATTAGTCTATTGTAGTTTTCAACAGTACTAGTAACCAGGGAAAGTGATTGAGATATTTTTGGAAAAAAAGATGATATGCACATAATGAAGGGAAAATGAGAAAATGAAATGTTTGACAGTATTCATGAGCTCATGATTGATATAAGGACAAAGTGATATCATGGTTTGAGTATATATAATTTTTAGGAATTTGGTATGTGGAAAGAGTTAACATTTAACAGCATTCATGTTTTCAATAAGCTTCAATAGGTATTCATTTCTTTCAAGAAAATACATGATTAAGGCCTTCGAATGTTTGGAATGTGACCAACAAGACAGATCTCATGATATATGGGGATCAACAATGGTATTAACATGCTAGTTGTATGAACTCTTTGGTAATCGTTTTCACTATAATATGTGATTAGACATCATTATTTTGGATAAGACTAATGATTGGAATGGATTATGTTGGACATAAGTTAGTATTGTTTAATGATATATGTTTTCTTGATATTATTTATGGGATGTTATAGTAATGTAGTTTTAGAAAAAGGACAACCTGCGGGATGGGTGACAGCCCATCGCGTCGGACAAGGCTGTGGGAATTGAACCCACAAACAAAGTGCAACTGGCCTTTATCGCCTACCACTGGCCTACAGGAAGTCCATGTTTAGTAGAAACTAGTTTTATTATATTAATCAATATGATATATGAAGTATAAGTCCATTTTAGGAACCATATATGATTAATCTCAGTATAGATGGACTTATGTATTTTTTTATAACTTTTCTAACCTTTTGTTTGAGACAGATGGAATGACCCATCATTCAATCACATGATCTGCTAACACATCACGAATGACAAATTATACTTCATTTCTTTAAGATATGAAGTGGAAATTGTCCGAATAATGACCAACAGTGAGGCTATACGAAAATCACAAAATTATTTCTTCTTATTCCAAATTCATCAACTTTAGGGAAATGATCTTGAAACCCAAAAATTTTGTCCTAGTGATCTCATATCTGATTAATCAGATGGTACCTTAGATCATCACAAATTTATGGCATTGTGATTTCTGGCTTTTCCATAGCCATGTTCTCTACCACTCTCCATCCGAACATGATGGTTAGATTTCTCTTCCATATCCATATTTTCACCTATGTGGAAACCCAGTGATTAGTTTATTTGGGTAACTATTACGTTTCGTACTTTTGTTTTTTAAAGATTGGTTTTGGTAATCCTTTTTACGATGTGGGTTTCTATTAAAGAAACATTCGAGTAGTAAACCATTTATAACCTCGACGAATTTCGGGGGCGAAATTCATTTTAAGGGGGGTAGAATGTAACACCCCGATATTTTATAAAAAATATTCTTTTTAATTTCATTAATGTCTTGTGTTGTACGCTACAACAAAAGGAACTTGCACAACACACATCCTTGACTTTCCTTGCATTACACGCAATCACGACCTTCCTCGATAGCGTGTGTAGTATGCAATACCAAGTTTCACTAAACAACGATATGCTATTAAAATATTATTACAACTAGCCGTTATGAATAGTAATAACCACTTTTTAAAATTTTGTAAATTTTATTTTCAAAATGGACTTCATTTTTGGATTCGGAATATCTAAAATAGATTAGGGTGAAATTTTGGAACTTTTCGGATAACTTTCATTTTCTGATGAATAGTGAAAATTAATAAATTTTAATTAAAAACAACCTTTTTAATCGAAATAATTAATAGTGATAAATTATTAATTTGAGTGGTTTTAAAGTATATTTAGAATATAGTTTTACAATTTAATACAATGTTGGTCATTGGATGTAATTTCACATTAAACCAGACATAAACAAGTGTCAATCTTTTGATAGTTATTATCTCTTAAGAACACTCTATATGTTTTGATGACGGGAATTAAATTTTAAATTAATTAATGCAACTCATATTTTTTGAATTTGTTAAAATGGACATCATTTTTGAGTTCATAATATCATATATATCTTAGGCCTAATTTTTTGTATTTTTCTGGAAACTTTCATTTTTTGATGAATAGTGAAACCACTAAGTGGTAGTTAAAAAAATGAATTTTTCATAATACATAATTTTACCACTTCAGTGAGTGGAATTTCAAAAATATGAGAGACATGGTGGATGTCAGTAAGAAAATGTGGTTCAAGGAGATGAAAATAAATTTTTGGTGAATAGTAACTTTTTACTTTTTTACCACGCTTAAAAGTAAATAGGGTAATTAAGGGTAAAAATGATATTATTATTACCCTAACTCATGTCTTAATTCTATTGGATAAGTGTAGGTCGACCAAAAATAACCTTAGAAATAATATATGACCATTTAGGCCCAATTGGATTAGATTAGGACATTTATTATTAATTTATTTAAAGAAGGGTTAAAATAGTTAAAATCAAAGTTTAATAAGTAAATAATTTTTAATATAGGGTAATACATAAGAGAAATTCGACTATAAATATTAATTAGAAAGCTAAAAAGATTTCTTACATAATTTTATTTTATTTCTAATTTTTAGACATTAAATAATTTAATTTATTTATGGGACAAAGATGATGCAGTAATTATCTTATTAATGAAATATTGACATAATTGATGTTATAAATACCCAAATAAATGTAATTTGAGACTTTTTATGAATTACAATAATTTTCTACGTTAATATGACATGTTATAATTGATATAATTAACTTTTATCGAACTAAGAATTCTGTTATGATTTCCACAAAAATCAATTACTGAATAGTGTCAAAATCGACATAAAATAGTTTTTTAAAAAAATATTATATTATTAATTGTTTTTTTATTACTAAAAATATACGGTTTGGCAAAATGACTTAAATAAGGTTATATATATTAATAATAAACAACTTGGGGTTCGTTTGGCTCCTTATAGTATGTTTATTAACCTTATAGTGTAAGAACACAAAAAGACATGGTAAAAGTAAAATTGTCTAGCTTAAAGTTAAAAATAAATGATAAGGTTATAATAGGAACCTAAACTTGTCTAAATTCTATTAGATGAGCGAATTGCGACCCATCCCCACCTTATATTCTAAATAAATCAATTTGGTGCTATTTAAAACTGAATATGACTTTATAGTAAAATAATATTTTTAGTTTTCCAAAGGAGCCCCTCTCCTCCCTTTTAAAAGGGCACCTCCTCCCTCTCTTCCTCGCACCACTTTGAGCCTTAATGCTCAGACAACCCCTGCCAAAGTCTCTTCTCCACTTACCTAGAAACATCCTAGAGGTCCTGGTCTTCTTCAATGACCAATTTTAGTGCCGTAATAGGTGGACTCAAAGAGGCGCTTCAAAGAAGAGGAGGTTCAGACACTTACGAAGCAAATCAGACCTAAGGTAAGGGAAAATATCACAATATCATTTTTATATGAGATTGTTTGTACTTTGATATTTATTGGGGTGTATTTTATCGTCCACTTCCATTTTTCCTCAATATGTAATATTATTTCCATCCACCTACAATTGTTTAAATCCCATTTTACCCTTGGGTGAGTTTTTAGAAAAAGATATGAAAGGAATCTTTTATAGTTTTTTGTACGAGGTACTTTTTGACTTTTATGACAAAAGTACAAGAAGAATGTTTTTTTATCTTATACGAAATTAATATATTTTTAAAACATTATTTCCAAGAAGCTTCCTTTACATGTTTTCAAGTTTATTTTTAATCAACTTCTTTTAGTTTAAAATTGTATGACATTTTAAGAAAGAAAAATGTTTTTGAGGTAGAAAGGATATTTTCATCAAGAATGGAGTTCAAGTGTTTTATCAAAATTATTTTCCATCTAAGATAATAATGGTTTCTATTTCTATCCCTATTATTACATTGATTTGATTATGTTGTGATGGAATTATTTTTATGAATTCATTTATCTTATTTGAATTGTTTTATGATTTCATGATGTTTAAGAATCCCATTTTTATTACATGGGTTATGATATGATGTATGGTATATGATTTTGTGGAACACATAAGAATGGTATCATTATGAGATGGGTGATACCAATATCTCCCTCCAGTGCATTGGGTAAAGATTTTATATCTCATGAGATAGACATGGCTAGAACGGCAGATTAAACCAGTTTAGTGAAATAGGACTGAAACAAGGAGTGAACTTGGTTCAGAAATGGTCTTTGTCAACTAAGATAGTCTTGGAAATGAGTCTTGACTAATAAGAGATGATTCTATATGAATATGTGTGCATGACACAATGTTTCATGTTTTATGTTATGATTATTGGTATTACATTTCACTACTATGATTTATCCCATCTTATGATATTATGATCTCTTTTGTAGGTTACGATTTCCAAAATGTGATGTTCTTATGAATATGATGTGATTGATATTTCTTTTGTTTACCCTTACTGAGCATTTGAGCTCAACCTTTTATGTTTTCTTTTCCCCAGGATATAAAGAAAAGTTTTAGGTAAATAAAAAAGGAAGATCTTTATGGGAGATGTTGAAGATCTTTCACCACGATTAGAAGATTATATTCCGAGTTTCCAAAGACACTAAACTATTATGGTCCTTGTGTGTGTGTTATTATTATGTACTAAGTATTCGGAAAAAGTAATATAATGTCCATGTACGTTAAGCTTCGGGCCTCTATAAATACAGTCCCAACCCAATGAAGAGACAATTTCATAAGATGGATTAATTCCATTATAATATTTCCACCTCTCTCAATTGTATTAAATAAGTCATTATTTTCATCCATATAAATCATCAATAGAGGAGATAATACTTTTATCTAATCAAGTTGTTCCTTAAAGTCAAAGGTAAATGGATTAATCTTCAAATTTTCTACTGAACAAATTAATTGATAATCCGTCTAATGATTATTATATTTCCTATAAAAATACTACTTTATGTCATTTTTTATAGTCTATCGATAATACTTCATGTCCTTCGGATATTTTTTAACCAACATGAGAACATGATCACTATTTTAAAGACCCAGAAATTTCAAGGAAATTTTTTTCTTAAATTATTTGGAATATTACAAGTCCGTAGTTTCTGACGGCGCCTGATTCCGAGGCCCGATGTGACCTGAATTATTTCCTGATGTTTTGTTCGGCTATGTTTAGTAAACGTATGTGCGGGATTTCCTAAATTTTGAACCGGTGCACAGAACAGAAATATAAGGACACCGATGAACTCGCAGCGCCAGTATTCTCTTAAGGGGACCATTACTGCTGTTGTGTTTTATGCGGGATGAATTTTTTTGGGGGTTTATAATAAATTAAATAAAATTGTTGTACAGAATTTTATTTATAAATAGTGGTTATTTCCTACAAGGGGAAGTTAGAGGTGGGGCCCACAAACACATAACCTCCCTTGATAGGATTTAGTGTCATGGGGCCCATATAATCCCAAACCATTTCACCTTCCCTCTACTCCCCATTAATTTCCTACTGTTTATTTTTGAAAAATCCACATATTTATTATGGTGGAGCATCTCCACCTCCCACCCATTGAATGTGCGAACCTATCAAATTAATATCTACATTAATTATTTGGAACTAATTTTGAATCAATTTGAATACCATGGAAATTATATAAAATTGGGAGCCTTTTATTTCTTTTTCATGGGAAAATTACTATTGGGGAGGCTCTAGGGAATTAGTAGAGCAGTGATCCTTTTTCGACGAAGAACATCGTTCTTCAACGAAGAACATCCCCGACGAAGAATGTGAAGGACTTCTTCCAATGCCGATTCTTCCTCGAATGCACCCCGACGTTAAGGAATCTACATTGTCTTCGCATTTTCTTACTGTGTCACAATAGTGACTCTTCCTCCCACGTTGACGGGACGACACCGTTCTCCGCGACGCCATCATCTGCGAGGCCCAACAACCGCGACGCTCATCTTCAGCGATTCGTCCATGTGCGACATCAATTACGAGGTAGGGTTTCAGAAAATTTTAATTGAATAATTTGTACCCCGTTCTTCGTTGAATATCATGTTTTTATTTGGCCTTATGTTGTGGCCTAACGCAGAGCATGCAGGCTGAACAAACACGACCTGATAACCCTCAGATGGTTCTTGACTATTTTTGGAGGCGGCAATCAGAGGTGATGTCGATCGGAGGAAGAGGCGGTCGTGTGCCAGACATGTGGAGAAGAACCGTGGCCCATATCCACGAAACGCTAGTCCGACTAATGCCGACCAGGCCAATGGAACTACGGTGCCACGAGGGTGCCGCATTGCGGAGGACCGCGGCCTGCGCTCCGCGGGCCGCTTCGGTGACGAACCGGCCTGCCGGCTACTGGCCGGGTTGAAGGCCGCATCGCCGCCTGACGCCATGTGCGGAGGACAGAGATCCGCACAAGGGGGCCGCTATCTCCGGGAAGACCACCTGACCATGGCCGGCCTAACAGGAGGGCGACGCCGCCGTTTTGGAACACCTGGACCATGCCCCCGATCTGCTCGGCCAGCCGCGGGCAGGGCGACGCCGGCCGGGCCAGGCCGCTCTCCCCCGGGCAGGGCTGCACACCACTAGTCCGGGCTGTGCCCCATCAGGCCAGGCTGACCCCTTATCCTGGCAGACCCTCCGATCCTTGATGGCCCGACCTGCCAGCCCACCGGGCTTGACGGGCCGGGCCCGTTTCGCTGAAATACGAATAACATCTTGATCGTTTGTCTGATCGACACAGCATCTGCAGCACTGGGAACCATACGACGAGGCGGTTCTTTTTAGACACTCTTAGTGAGTTTTGGATAACTTTGGACAATGGATGGGTTTTGAATGAGCGTAATTCGAACTGGGCCCCTGGAACAGAAAAGCCAATAACTCTCAAACCGGGCGTCCGATTGATGCACAGTCTTTCATGTTGGGTTTCTTTTGAAGAGACAGAACTTTGGGATACATCAACTCTGGAATTTTTGATATTTGATGTATTGAACCCCCTTTTCATGAGAAGAAGACCCTCCTAGAATCGAGCAATTGTGTGCGGTAAACCTAGAGCTGGTTTCGACTACGTTGACTACTATACTGGAATCCTCCATGGGTTCGACTGCATCGTCTACAATACTGGAATCCACCATGGTTTCGACATCGACTACTACCGTACTGGAATACTCTGTGGGTTTGATGGTGATGACTACTGTTCTTGTATCCTATGTGGGTCCTGAATTTTGACCTTTGTACTAGTATCCTATGTGGGTCCGGTAGAGTAGCTGGTCTTGAATCCTGTGTGGGTCCGACAGCTTAGATGGTCTTGTATCCTGTGAGGGTCTGACAACATAGATGAATCTGTGACTACATCTAGTTATCTCTATTTCTATAAGAAACATGTTTACCTATGTGAGATGAGTCTTGAATTTCAATCATTATCATCGATGTGAAAGACTTATTTCCTGTGTGGATTGGGTTGTACTTGGGCTCGAGATTTGGTGTCGTACTGTGGTTGATAAATTAAGTATATGTATGGGCATATACCTAAGTAGGGTTGGTTGATACTTCATGTTTGAATCTATCTTATGTGGTTTATCCTTTGTGGATTCTGGGAGAACCTCGGGGGTCTGGGGGCCACTACTTTGTATCATATACTCACCCATGCACGAGCTTTTCCCAAACTACGTTGTGTTGGATGCAGACGGCGGACATCACTTTTCGAGGTAGGGACGTGTAGAGTTCGACGGTACCCAGAGGTGGACCACTTGGAAAGACGTACAAGGAGCGGACGGATGGACTTGAGTTTCTAAGGAGGCCATCTATACCCACCCTTTAGGTGGGATTCCCAGAGGACGACTCAGCAATAGCTTTTTTACTTTACTGTAGGTGTACTATATTTTCAGTTGTATTGTACCTTATAGTTGGGATTGTATACTGGCCCATTTTCTTTTCTGCACTTACTTTTGTACTCAGTTTACTTAGTGTCTTCTTCAGTTGTGTACTCTATTGTGTCTGTTTACTTTTATAAAGGCAATGCCATCCCAGCATAGGTATTTACACCTTTTCTTCTAGTCACCAGCCCCTGGCCTATGGGAGGTGGACTTAGGGTAGTCACGACACGAGGCCTGAGGACAAGTTGTGACAAATTGGTATCAGAGGAGTCGGTTCTACCATACAACTCATGACTCTGATCATTCATTATTGTGAAGCAGTAATGTTAAGAGGATTGAGTGTGGTTTTCAGTCCAGGGATTCAAGTGTTGGTGTGGCTGCTAACGTATCCATACACCAAGACCTTGAACATTGATTTTCAACTTAGTGCATGAAAACACCAATTTCTTGTTTGTTTCCTTTGAAATGTATTCTTTGTGATTAATTTTTGTTATCTCACCAGGTATACTATTTGAACATTTCGCACCTATTTATTTTCAGGATGTCCCCACGAAGGCAGCCAGCTAGTGTTCCGAGTTACGTATGAGATGGCAGTCCACTGAGCGACGAGGCCTCAGTGCAAGGCCCCATCACAGTGGAGGCACCAACGGTACCACTACCCACTGGGCCACTGATACTACCAGCCTGAGATCCAAAGAGTGCATGCCACCTAAGTGCCTCTCACAAGTTCCAGCGACAGAGGCCGCCTAGGTTCTACGGAGAGACGGACCCAAAGGTAGCTAAGGATTAGATGGAGGTTATCGTTAGAGTTTTCATATTGGTAGGGACACCAACCGACCTTATAGTGATCCTTGCCGCGAGTCTCCTGCATGATGCAGCTGATAGATGGTGGAGCCTGATGCTCCAGGTGCATGATGAGGCATCATTACTTTGGAAAGACATCGAGAGTCTCTTCCACTCAGAGTTTGTTCCAGTCACCCTTCGTACGGTATGGATTCAGAAGTTACTACTTCTGCAGCAGGGCAACATGATAGTATCTCAGTACTCAGCAAGGTTTACTGACCTCTCACACTACTCCACGGATATGGTATGGGACCCATTCTTCAGGGGCCGAACCTTCGACCAGGTATTGAGGCACGAGATTAGGGCTTCAACGATTCCCCTCAGCATCTGGACACAGGCAGTGGTACTGGAGTGAGCCCTTCTAGTGGAGAGATTTCTCGGTGAGAAGTCACCAGCGGTGAGACCCACTGCAGGGCGACACGTAGAAGAGTCTTCTACAGACAGTAGTAGGAAGATGTCAAAGGGGTCCAAGCGGACCAGGCCATCAGGTGGGAAACTTATGGATACAGGTTCGATTGTGCAGGGCACATGAAAAAGATCTAGCCTTACGAGGAACAGGCAGTGCTATGCATGTGGCGGGCAGGACCACATGGCTCCTGACTACCCAACCCGACATGCAGACGAGCAGCAGCCATCAGAGGGACCTCCCAAGTAGAGTCATAGGATTGACCATGGTGGTCCGTTGGGAGAGGGCGGATGAGGCAGAGGAGTTATCCAAGAAGTGGGTGGTGGATGATGTTTTTGAGGCTCTACCAACACCACCACAAGGAGGTCCACCCCGACTACAGGGAGTTGTTGGGAAGAGGCGGGTTCAGCTCCAGGAAGTCTAGGCCTATGACCACGATGCACCTAGGATGATTCGAGGTATTATCTCTATCTAATCCACCCTTGTTGCAGTACTTATAGACCCAGGTGAGAGTCATTCTTTTATTGCCATTTCCCTTGTTCGGAGCTCAAAGATTCTGATGGAGCCGTTGGCTCGATCTTTATGGCTAGAGACTCCTACAGGAGAAGACTCGACAATTACACACTGGTGCCGGTAGTGTGATCTTACTCTAGGAGGTTATAGATTCGGATGGGATCTTCTTATAGCATTGTCGAGGACTTACAACGTCATCTTGGGTGTGGACTAGTTATTTACATTCCATGCTCAGATCGATTGTATTAGTCACAAAGTGCAGTGTGTCCACATGGATGGGACCAGATTCACCTTCACAGGTGAGAAGGGAGCCTTTGTAGTGTAGGATAGACTTACGCAGAGGAGAAGGCATCCAATCACACATTATTTGGCTAGTCTCATCCTCGAAGCGGTTGATGTACGGAGTCTGAGATTTACTATTGTGGTGGATAAGTATGAGGATGTTTTTCCTGATGATGTTTCAGGACTGCCTCCTCGCAGAGAGCTAGCCTTCTACATAGAGTTCTACCCCATGACAACACTAATATCTACCCCAGCATATCGGATGGATCCCGCCGAGCTTCATGATCTATGGGTATAGTTGGAGGACTTGCAGGGAAAGGGATTTATCTGACCTAGTGTTTCACCCTGAGATTCTCCAATTTAGTTCGCCAAGAAATAAGATGGGAGCTTAAGACTGTGTGTCGACTACCGTCACCTTAATCAGGTGACCGTATAGAACAAGTACCCACTTCCGAGGATTGACAAACTCTTCAATCAGCTCATGGGAGCACGATGGTTCTCAAAGATAGACCTCAGGTTAGGCTATCACCATCTCATAATTAGAGATGAGGATATGCATAAGATGCATTTCAGGTGTCGGTATGACCACTATGATTTCTTGGTTATGCCCTTTGGCGTAACCAATGCTCAAGTAGTGTTCATGTGTCTGTTGAACCGGATCTTCCAGCCTTACCTCGATTGATTTTTCGTAGTCTTCATTGATGACATACTGTTTTACTTGACTACTGAGGATGAGCACGCCTACCATTTGCGGGTAGTATTGGACACACTATGGGAGCACTAGGTTTATGGTAAGCCCTTGAAGTTCCAGTTTTGGATTCGAGAGGTTCACTTCATGGGACACGTCATCTTGGAGGTGGGGGTAGCATTGAATCCAGTGACGTTTGAGGCAGTGCTTTCTTGGGAGCCGCCCTGGAGTGTGAAGGAGGTTCGAAGTTTCCTGGGTATGGTTGGATACTATCGGAGATTTGTGACAGACTTCTCCATAATTGCATCACTGATTTTAGCTTTGACAAAGAAGGGGAAAACCTTTGTGTGGTCATATAGATGCCAGCAGTGCTTTCAGAAGCTGAGGTGGAGAGTGAATGGTGTTCTCATCTTGTGTCTATCGGAGGAGGGTGTAGGGTAGGTAGTTTACTGCAACGCATCAGGGACCAGACTCGGGTGCATCTGGATGCAGGAGAAAGCGGTGATTGCTTACGGTTCACTGCAGTTGAGGTAGCATGAGCAGAACTACGCTACCCATGACCTGGAGTTAGCAGCAGTGGTCTTCCCATGAAGATGTGGTGGCACTATCTGATGGTTGAGCATTTTATAGTCTACTATGACCACAAGATTATTCGGTATGTCTTCTTGTAGAAGGACCTGAACTTGAGATAGCGGGGACGGATTGAGTTCCTACAAAACAATGACTTTGAATAGTCTATACTCTTAGGAAGGGGAACGTTGTAGCCGATGATCTCAGCAAGAGATCGGGTATTCAGATGCTTGGAGAGGTGACAGAGCAGCTGGCCGCGTTGTAGATATCCTTTGTGGATAGAGATGGAGTAGCCTTTCTTCAGTATCTCACAGTCACTATTCCACTTCATCAGAAAGTCAGAGAGGCACATCATGAGGATGTTGACTGTGATACACGACATGCTCAGATATCCTTTGGGTAGGAACCTGATGAATTTATTGAAGGAGGGGAGCACGTCATCCTATTCATGGGACATACCATGGTACCAGTTGCAATACTGGAGGAGGTGCAGAGGGAGTTCCACACTTCCCCTCTAGCGGTACATCAAGGAGTGGCAAATATGCATCAGGACTTCAGACTATAGAACTAGTGGATGGGTATGAAGAAGGATGTAGAAGAGTTCGTTTCATGATATAGAATGTGCAGATCACATTTTTTCAAGACACACCCAAAGGAGTCAGCACTATTAGGGCCAGATATTGTGCAGGCTACGACGGAGAATGTGCAGATCATCCAAGTGCGGATGAAGACTGTATAGAGCATACAGAAGTCCTATGCTGATAGAAGATAGATACCACTAGAGTTTGAGGATGGAAACCATGTTTTCCTATGGATATCACCTCGATGAGGTCTATGGAGCTTTTGCTGGGCCGGAAAGTTATCTCCATGATTCTTCGGACCTTTCCAGATCCTTAGCAGGGTAGGCGAGGTGGCTTACCGTATGGCCCTTCCACCTCAGTTGCATCAGGTGCACAACGTCTTACACATATCTCAGGTGAGGAGATATGTGCATGACCCACCCCACATCATCAACCATAGGGATATGGACATCGATGACAGAGCGACCTTCATGGAGGTTCCTGTGGAGATCGAGGATCTATTGGAGTGGGTCCTATGTGGATGGTCGATTCCTCTGGTGCGCGTTCGCTGGCAGCACAGGAACCTCAAGGAGAGCACATGGTATTGGGAGGCTCATATGCGTGCTTAGTACCCCTATTGTTTCCCTAGTGTGTTATGTAGCTTTACAGGGACATAAATCCTTGAGGTGGGGGTAATGTAAAGACCTGATTATTTCAAGGAAATTTGTTTCTTAAATTCTTCGGAATATTACGATTCCACGGATTCTGATGGCACCTGATTCTGAGCCCTGGTGTGCCCGGAATTATTTTCTTAGGTTTTGTTCAGGTATATTCAGTAATCATATATGCGGATTTTCCTAAATTTTTAACCGGTGCTCGGAACTGAAATCTGAGGACACCAATGAACTCGCAGCACCGTGTATTCACTTAAGGGAACATTTACCGTAGATGCGTTTATGCGAGTTGAATGTTTTTTGGGGGTTTATAATAAATTAAATAAAATTGTTGTAAACAATTATATTTATAAATGGTGGTTATTTCCTAAAAGGGGAAGTTAGAGGTGGGGCCCACAACCACATAACCTCCCTTGAGAGGATTTAGTGTGGTGGGGCCCATACGAACCCAAACCCTTTCACCTCCCATCAACTCCCCATTATTTCCCCACTATTTATTTTTGACAACTCCTTGTATTTATTTTGGTGGAACCTCTCCACCTCTGACCCATTTAATGTCCCAACCTGTAAAATTAATATCTACATTAATTAATTGGAACCTATTTTGAATCAATTTGAATTGCATGGCAATTCTATTAAATTGGGAGCCTATTATTTCTTTTACTTTGTAAAATTACTATTGGGGAGGCTCTGGAGAATTAGAAGAGGGGTGATCCTTTTTTGATGAAGAACACCATTCTTCAACGAAGAACATCCCTGAAGAAGAACGTGAAGGACTTATTCCAATGACGCTTCTTCCTCGAACGCACCCCGACGTCAAGGAATCTACGTCGTCTTCATATTCTCTTCCTGCATCACGACAATGACTCTTCCTATCCCGTTGATGGGACGACTCCGTTCTCCATGATGTCATCTTACGCGATGCCAGACTACCGTGACACTCATCTTCCGCGGCTCATCAACGTGTGACGTCAATTATGAGGTAGGGGTTCGTACAATTTTACGTGAATAATTTATACCCCGTTCTTCGTTGAATTTCTTGGTTGTCTTCATCCTTATGATATTTTCTAACGCGGAGGGTGCGGGCCGAACACACATGGCCCGAATACCCTCCGATGGTTCTTGACTATTTTGGCGGCAGCAATCGGAGGTGATGGCGACCAGAGGAAGCGGCAACTATGTGCCGGCCACATAGAGAAAAACAGTGGCCTGCATCCACGGGCTGCTTGAAAGAACAAGAATCGACTGGCAAAAGTTGGCCAGGCAGAAGGAACCATGGCGCCACGAGGGCGCCATGATGCAGAAGACCGCGGCCCACACTCCGAAGGACGCTTCTCTGGTGAACTGGTCGGCCGCCTGCTGGCCGGGTTGAAGGCCATGGCACCTCCTGGCGCTGCATGCAGAGGACAGGGGCCCGCCTGAGCGTGTCGCTCGCATCGGGAAGACCGGCCCGCATCATCCAGCCGGAATGGAGGGCGGCGCCACTCGATACCACCGTTTTAGAAGACAGAGGTTGCACCCCCGATCTGCTCGGCCAGTTGGCAGGGTCGCGCCAGCCGAGCCGGGCCGCGTCGGCCGGGCCGAGCCGCGCCCCACCGGGCCGGGTCACGCCCCCCGGGCCAGGCCACTACCCAATGGTTTGGACCGTGCCCCACTTTGTTGGGCCATGTCCCATTGGGCCAGGACGACCCCACAGCCGGGTTGGACCCTGTCGTGCCAGGAGGGGCCGACCCGCTAGCCCATCAGGCTTGATGGGTCGTGTCCGTTTCGCATAAATGCGAATAACTTCTTGACTCTGCATCTGATCGATGCACCGTCTGCGGCACTAGGACCCTTACGACGAGGTGGTTCTTTAGAGCTACTCAAAGTGAGTTTTGGATAACTTTGGAAAATGTCCGGGTTTGGAACGAGCATAATTTACAACTGGGTCCCTGGAACGGAAAAGCCATTAACTCTCAGACTAGGCGTCCGATTGACACGTTGTCTTTTATGTTGGGTTTCTTTTGAAGAGATGGAACTTTGGGATACATAAACTCTGGACTTCATGAAAGTTGATTTATTGAACCCCATTTTCTCAAGAAGCGGACCCTCCTAGAATCGAGCGTGTTGTTTGCGGGAACCCTAGAACTGGCTGTGACTGTGTCGACTACTGTATTAGAATCCTCCGTGGGTTCGATTGCATTGACTACTGCACTGAAATCCTCTGTGGGTTCTACAACGACGACTACCATACTGGAATCCTCCATGGGTTCGATGACGATGACCTATGTACTTTTATCCTGTGTGGGTCCGACAGATTAGCTGGTCTTGTATCCTGTGTGGGTCTGACAGCTTAGCGGGTCTTGTATCCTGTGTGGGTCTGAATGCTTAGATGAATCAGTGACTACATTTTATCATCTCAATTTCTATACAAAATACGTTTACCTGTGTGATCGGAGTCTCGACTTTGAATAATTATCATCGATTTGATTGACTTCTTTCCTGTGTGGACTGCGTTGTACTTAGGCTTGAGAGATTGAGTCGTACTGTGGTTTATAACATAGGTATATGTATAGGAATATACCTAAGTAGGGATGGTTGAAACCTCATGTTTGTATCTCTCTACTGTGGTTTATCCTTTGTGGATTCTGGGAGACCCTCAAGGGCTTGGGGTCCCTACTGAGTATCGTATACTCACCCCTGCAAAGGGCTCTTCCCGCACTCCATTATGTTGGATGAAGACGGTGGACAACATTGATCGAGGTAGGGACTTGTAGAGCTAGATAGTACCTGGAGGTATACCACTTGGTGAGACGTACACGAAGTAGACAGAAGGACTTGAGGTGCTAAGGAGGCCATCTGTACCCACCCTTAAGGTGGGATTCACAGAGGATGACCCAGTGGTTGCTATTTTTCTTTACAACAGTAGTACTAGATTTTCAGTTGTACTGTACCTTATAGTTGGGTTATTATACTAGCCCATTTTCTTTTCCGCACTAACTTTTGTACTCAATTTACTTATTCTTTACGTAAATTTTGTACTCTGTTGTGTTTGTTTAATTTTATAGAGGCAATGCCTTCCCAGCATAGGGATTTACGCCTTTGGTGCTAGTCATCAGCCCCTGGCCTATGGAAGGAGGGATTAGAGTAGTCATGGCACAAGCCCTGAGGACGGTTCGTGACAACTATTATAACTGATTCATTTTATAGTTTCTTGGGGATGGGAAGTATAACCACTTTAAGCACTAATGGGGGAATCCTTTCGAAATTCTCTAACCACTGACCTAAACAACTCAATAAAAAATAGTTGTTATAGAGTAGTATATGTAGAATCCATTGAGGTATGATTTTTAACTCTCACGAATAAAGCATCCATATTGGCTCCAAAAGCAGACTGCATCCTCTACACACATGATCTCAAAGACTCTCGGTCATTGGAAATCATTTTATTCTCAATATAATCTTCTTGGATGCAATGTATCATGATTAAATGTGTTGTATCACTAACTCAAACAAATATCTCATATCAGGTTTACATAGGATAATAATAAGTGGTTCTTGACTTTTTTAAAGCCTACCAAAATGTGAATCCATCTGTTTTCTAAACACAACTAAGCCACCCTTAGTGACCACATCAATAGGATTAGGATCAATTATTGGTGCATGATTTCTCATATAGGAAAATGGTATAACAACCCATCAACATAAACATGATCAACCATTAATCCTTCATGATTGTTCTCTTCATGAATGATAGGTTCGGTGTTAATTAATGAACTGTCAACATTTCTGGAAAATAAACCCCATTCCTCTAACATGGGATTAATCCATCTTCAATAAGGATTTCTAAGTGAATCAATAACTAAGGAAATAAAAATCATAGATACTACTATAGTAGGTACACTAATAGAGGTCTAAAATACTATCTATTTAGTAGAAGGTGCACCCTCCAACTGCTCATCAACAAAAGAAATATTGGAAGAAGCCACATATCTCGAGTGAAAAAAATAGTTTACTTGATATATCTTTGATCATCAAAACTATTCTATAAATAAGATACCTCCATCTACTCTGACACATGATTTTCGAGAGTATTAATAATTCTCAAGTTCTTAAAAACGACTTGATCTGACTATGTTAGATCATTATAAATTGACACATGGTTTCTATCGATAGAATCATTAATAACAAGATAAATTCTATGAAATAGAGATTTATCTCCCTAAACATATATATCTCTATTTTTTCAAGAAGAAACATCCAACACACCAAAAATTTACACCCCTCATATAATCTAGAAATATGACCTCTAGGAGAAGTTATAAGAATTTTTTGGAATCTTATCATTCTATATTATTATTCCCTCACTAGAATAATTAATCTATGATCATTCATCGTCTTCATCATTTCTACATCATTATTTTTCTGCATCATAAACATTATCATTATCATTTACAAATTTGGAACTATATTTAAACTGTTATTCTGAAAATGGTGTTCTCATACTCATTACTATTTACTAACTTATCTCTTGTGGGGAGAGTCTTAGATAGTCTTGAAGAACTATAAGTTATAACAATTGATCTTGGAGACAGTTCAGGGTCACATTCCTCATAAACTGGAAATCGATATTCTACTTCTATAGTAACAATAGCTTCTTCCATAACATCGTAATATTCAACAATAAGGTGAGGTTCTAGGCCTGGGTTAACATGGTAACTTGACCTAGATGGGTGATTTGTTGGATTACACTCATTATAAAACATTTCATTATCGTCTACCAATTGCTTCTTCCATATGTTCCAATTGATCTTCATCCTTATATAGATTATCCTTATATTAAGAATCCATCACATTCCAAAACATACTCTTCACTTTCAGAAACTATACCTTTTCTTTAAGCATACTATTAATCAACTACAGATAAACCAAATAATGTTATGTATATGTAGGTCCACCATTTTCGAAATATGACATATAGTATATCTAAAGAGATTTATATTTTCCTCTATTTTTAAAATAAAACTAAAATACACATCTTGATACCATAAGGTAGAAAATTAAACCATTATTTGGAAGAGTAAATGCTGGATGAATTTGAAGAGAATTGTTCACCCTCCATCTAACTAAAAAGTAATCAGTCTTCTAACTGTTCCATATCCGGTAAACATAGAAATGGATTATTTATATGTAAAATAATTATCATCATGTATAATGGTTCCTTTTTAATCATTAAATAAACCTTTATGTTGAGGATTTAAACAACTATCCCCCTTCATTGTGTAAAATGTGATTAAATGACCATTAACTAAATTTCATACCCAACACTCTTCTTCTTCTTCAATACCATGCTCATTATACTAGTAAAACACATTCACAAACCTAGGATAAATGGTATATTTTCTTATGAAAACAAATCCATCAATACATTGTAAAATACTTTATTCACTAAACATCTTCTAGAATGTAGGCATTTTTCATTAATTTTTTTGGTTACTACAAACTATTTTTTTGACGCGGGATTCCCTGGTACAACTAAAAATTGATGGATTTACACCACATTCTAGTTAATTTTATGGGGATAATTTTCTAGAGAGTATATTTAGGGATGAATAACTCTAGACATGCAGATATTTTTGACAAAATTGAGTGAAGGAGGAACATAATATGTCTGAAGTGAAAAAAGTGGGAAATAGGGATTGAGACAAATATGTGTGAGGGATGAGTGTTCATTGATACTGTCAAGCTCTAAATTGGTAATTTGAGATTATCAGGGATTAAAAAATAAATAAATATGGGGAGTAAGAATAAAATTTGAAAAATAAATGACACATTAAAATGGAATATTGAATTAAAATAGGAATCAAGTCAAAAATTAAAAAAAATAAACATAGAAAACTAGCAGATTAAAATTAAGAATTAAAATTTGATAAAGTCACAAAACTTTAAAACAGTGAGAAAAATCCAAATGGTGGGAAGTATAACATTGATAATACAAGTGGTAAAATTTTCAATAGTGATTAGTCCAACAGTGATATATCTATTAGTGATAAGTTCATTTGTGTGATATTCATAAGGGAGAGGCATTCACAACAATGATACATTCACACTATTGTGTCCCAAATAATTGAACATAACCTAAATTAATCATACCTAATTCATGTTTAATGTAACTCATTCTATCAATATTCAGTGTATTAATGAATATATCAGTAAGATGATCTTCTGTACCAATTTATTCTAGAGTTATATCACCCTTTTTATAATGATCTTTCAAAAAGTTATTTCTTACATTAATATGTTTTTTTCAAGAATGGGATACAAAATTATTCAAAATATTTATAGCACTACTACTATCACATTTATTTGGAAAATGTCATTTTTGATATACACAGTCTATTTTGGTGTCTATCATCCAAAATATTTGTGTACACAATCTACATGTATGTATGAATTCATCTTTAATAGTGAACAGAAACTTGAATTTTTATTTTTAGTTTACTATGAAACTAGAGGATTGCTAAGAAATAGAAATTTCATAGTGGTTCTTTTTCTATCTGACTCAAATCCACCAAAACATAATCATAATAATAAACAAAATAAAATTCTTATTCTCTTAGATAATACAAACCCAATTTAGAATTATATCTTATGAATTTAAAAATTATATTAATAAATATAGGATGTGTCTTCTTTGGATTTTCTGGAAAATTAGCACAAATACACACACTAAATAATATATCAGGATGACTAGTAGTATGGTAGGGAAGATTCTAATTCAAAAATCTATAATTGGTTTGATCTATTGTATAAGGCCCCATCCTTAAACCTTACTTAATCTTGAGTTATTACAAGATTACACATTGAGGATCTTTTCGGGTTTAGAGTTTTAGAAAATTAGATCATAAAACGTGCATTACATTCCACATATAAACAAAGTGGTTACATAAAGATAGTATTCTTCATTCCCATCAAAGGAAACATATTTAAAATAAAACATGGATTCATTCTTGACACTTCCTTGACACTATCATCATATCATGTACCTTTCCCTTGACCTGTGAAAACATTTCAAAAAAACTTGGGATGAGCATAAAAAGCTCAGTATGGGTTATAAAAATATGGAAAGGAAACATGGGTACATATGTACATAAGGATGAGATCATACTTTACCCATAAAACATAAGCACTTTAACATACCTCATCAAATCATGAATAAATCATAGAAATCAAAACACATAAAGGTAACATGAGGCATTCATAACATTCTTACGTAGGGATTAACCCTCTTGGTTACGTTTGGAATACCCATCACAGTATATTCCCTAAATCTCTTCGGAGAAACCTTAAGGTTTCACTCCTTCGCGTTACCCAATGCATTGGTGAGCTATAACGGGCTCACCCGTCCTTAGTTTATCACGGAACCACCCGTCTTCATAATAATTCCCAAGAACCATAACATAATCATATCACATAAAACATGCATAAAGGAAACATAACATTTCCACATTTCAATCACGAGATATCAATAGAACACATTGATATAATAAAAACATTATGAAAACCATTTTCAATACCAAAGTAAAACATGGTATTTATTTTTCGTTTTAAAAAAAAGGTATGGCTTGTAGAGGAAGGCGAAACTCAAATAACGGTCACGACGGCGGAGAAGTCGTTGTCGCCGCATACGTACGACAAAAACATTCCCTTTTGTCGTTTAGTAAACGCTTCGTATAAAAAATATTCCTTTTGAATAAACGTAAAAGTCAAAGGGGTTTATACACCATATAAAAGAAAGTTGTGTATAAAATAAAATATGCCTCAATGAAAGGAGATTGAGACGAAGTCCCATACCTCGGGTCCGACTTGACTCGATCGTTCTTTAATGTCCTGAATAATAAACCTGGGTTAATTTCTACTTGCTTAAGATCCTTTTTCAAGTTCATTATTCTTTTTATATCACTTATTACCATGTCAGGAACACTATGTAATTATTTAAGTTAATAACAGTTGTTTTAACGATCATTAGTACTTGAGTCAAAAATAATCCCTTTATAGTTACATGTTGTTCATGTATTCATTATATCCAGAATGGTATTCATGATGTAGATATCATATATGTCATATATATCCAGTACATACATGCATTTATAATATTACATAATCATTTAGAGGTAAGAAATGAAATGCACCGTTCATGGAGACGGAAAGCCGTACGTACGCATAAACGCTACTTTCATTTCTATTTCGTATTTTATAGAATTGAATAATAATGATATAAAGGTATATTATAATTCCATTATCATATATAATATCATAGTTCCATCCTTTATATGTCCCACATATGGTATTTAACGAATCAAATCACTTGGAGGGGGCGGTAGTCCGCACTTCCTAAAATGAAGATATCGTGTTTACCCATAATGGAAACCATAAAGGTATGCCCAAAATGAAAAAAAAACAGAAGATTAAGGAAAACATAAACATATTATATATCATATATAAAAATATTGACATCATAATGGCCACCATTGAAGGTGTTAAATGAGTATTGAACAATCATCGTTTCGGGAGGCAGAATTTCGCCATCCACAGAAACCGTATGTTCTTTAACCATTTGATGTAGTTGTGTGAGAGTGTAGCTCAAATAAATCTTATAACAAAATCCTAGTACATTTAAGATATTGGTGTTGTTACAAAAGAAGTAAATAAAAAGAGTTTAGGGGGTTGGAGAAGCAAAATAAAACAAATGAACATGAGAGAATGAATTACCTTTAAAAGTGTAACTCCAATTGATTTGAGCCTAAAGGCTTCCTTTGAAAGGCTTCTGCCCAAAGGGAATCCTCTAGGATGAGGAGAGGTATGTGGAGAGAGTAAATGGGCAGGGGTTGGCAGAGCCAAAGGCTTGAAGAGTGTGTGAAATGAGGTAGAGGTGGGGGCCTTTTATAAGAGGAGAGGAGGGGCACTTTTGGAAAGTAAAGAAATATTACTTTATTTGAAAATGTGTTTCGGTTTTAAAAGGTCCCACATTGATATAATTCGTGGATAAGGTGATAAGGGTTCGAAATCCACTCATCCAATTGGTTTTGGACATGTGTAGTTCATTGATTTTACATTATCTTTCCATTTTATTTAAATCGTCAAATAATGAGGTCATCGCTGCATCATCATGATGTCATAAATAATTTAATTTATTTAAAGTCTAAAAATTATAAAAAAAGTAATATGATGTAGTAAAGCTTTTTATATTTCCAATGACTATTTATAATCAAAAATATGATCTTTATAACCCCATGTAAAAATTGTTTTCGTAAAACATATTATGTTTGTGTCATTTTTACTTTTACATTAAATAAAATGTTATTTATGTCATTTCCCAACCCAAATGCCTCCATGGGGTCCCCAAGTTGACTCATGGCTTTTCGTGGTCGTCCATGACCCAACCAATAAGGTTGGGACATGTGTCTAGGTCATTTCATATTATTAAAGCATTATTTATACCTTAAACTACCCTAATTACCACTAATCGCGATTAAAAACTTAATAAGTTACTATTCACCAAAAAAATATTTTAATCCCATTGAACAACATTTTACTTCTTAATGAAAACCATGTATGTCGGATTTTCAAAATTCAATACACATTAGTGGTAAACTTTCATTTAACTGAAAAATCAGTTTGCTTGATTACCACTTAGTGGTTTCACTATTCATAAAAAATTGACGTTTTTCAGAAAATTGCCAAAAATACACCCTAAGCTATATTTGATATTCCGAAATCAAAAATGAACTCTATTTTACAAAATTAAAATCATATAAGACAAATTAATTAATTTAATAATTAATTCCCGCTGCCAGAGCAAATAGCGTGTTTTTACAAAACAATAAGTATCAAAAGATTGACACCAGTTTAAGTCTAATTTCAAAGTGAAATTGATTCCAATGACCACCATTGGATAAAATGGTAAAAATATATTCTAATTTCACTTCAAAACCAATTCAAAACATAATCTAATCATATAAATAAATTAGATTAAAAAGCAGTTTTGATGTAAAATGCAATATTTTTCACTATTCATTAAAAAATGAACATTGTCAGAAAAATACCAAAAATTCACACAAGGTAAATTTTGATGTCCCAATCATAAAGAATAAGTTTATTTTGACAAACATAGTTTATAAAATTGTCAAAAGATAGATTCAAAAATGGTTTGCCATCAAAAGGCAGTAAAATAATATTTTCAGAATATTAGTGTATTCCATGCATAAGATTGTATTTATTTTCATTTTAAGCCTCTATAACACTATCGTAATCATTAATAGAAATAGATAAAAATATCTATTATTCATTACTTACTTGGGATGTTACATCCTTCCCCCTTTATAAAATTGTGTCCCCGTAATTTATTTACTTATCGAATAAATGAGGGTACTTATCCCTCATTGCATTTTCAGATTCCCATGTTGCCTCTTCAATCATGTGGTTTTTCCACAAAACCTTTACCTGTTTAATCACCTTATTCTGTAACACTTGCTCCCTGTGGTCAAGAATCTGGACCGGTTGTTCCTCATAAGATAGGTTCACTTCCAGCTGAACTACCTCTGGACTCAAAACATGAGATGGATCTGGCATATACTTTCTCAACATCGAAACCTGAAAAACATTGTGTACCTGAGATAAACTCGGAGGTAAAGCCACTCGGTATGAAACTGATCCAACTCTCTCCAGAATTTCGTATGGTCCAACAAACCTTGGACTCAACTTTCCTTTCTCACCAAATCTCATCACGCTTTTCCATGGAGAAACCTTGAGAAAAACATGATCACCTACCTCGAAAGATAGATCCTTCCTCCGGTTATCCGCATAACTCTTCTGCCTGCTCTGAGCTGTTCTCATGTGTTTTTGAATCAGCTGAACTTTTTCTACCATCTCTTCTACCAATTCTGGTCCCATCAACTTCCTTTCACCCACTTCATCCCAGAAAGCTGGAGTTCGACACCGCTTCCCATATAATGCCTGAAATGGTGCCATCTGTATACTGGAATGAAAACTGTTATTATATGAAAACTCAACCAAAGAAAGATGTTGGTCCCAACTTCCCTGATAATCCATAGAACAAGCTCGTAGCATATCCTCCAATGTCTGAATTGTTCATTCTGACTGCCCATCTGATTGAGGATTAAAAGCGGTACTAAAATTTAATTTAGTACCCAACGACTTCTGATGGCCTTTCCAAAAGTTAGAAGTAATCCTGGGATCACGATCCGATACAATAGAGAGAGGAACTCCATGTAAACTGACTATCTCTTTAAGATACAAACGGGAAAGTTGATCTAGAGAGAAAGTATCTCGTATAGCAAGGAAATGAGCATATTTGGTCAAGCGATCAACAATAACCCAGATTGCATTATTACCTCGAGATGTATTCGGTAATCCAACAACAAAGTCCATGGATATATTCTCCCATTTCCACTCTAGAACTGGTAAAGGCTGAAGCATCCCTTTCGGTAACTGCCGCTCTGCTTTAACCTGCTGACAAGTCAAACACTTCACAGTAAAATCAGCAATATCTCTTTTCATTCCATCCCACCAGTAATACTCCCACAGATCTCTATACATCTTAGTACTGCCCAGATGAACTGAAAACGGAGAACTATGAGCTTCACATATCAACTCTCTCTTCAACTGTGAATCACAAGGAACACACAATCTCTTCCCAAATCCCAAAACACAATCATTATCAATGTTGAATTCAGGCAACATACCTTTCTGAACCAGCTCTACCTTTTCCTACAACTAACTGTCTTGCTTCTGTGCTTGCTTGATTCTATCTGATAGAGAAGATCTCACTGATACCTGAAACAAAACAGAAGGACTTCCTGAACCAACAACTTCTATGCCAAAGTTCATCAAATCGTTAACCAAAGGATCACGTTCCAACCGCAACATTGTTAATGAAGCATTACTTTTTCGACTCAAAGCATCATCCACTTTATTTTCTTTTCCCGGATGGTAATGAATTATACAATCATAATCCTTGATTAATTCTAGCCATCTCCTCTGTCTCATGTTTAACTCTTTATGAGTGAATATATACTTTAAACTTTTGTGATCGGTATATATTTCACACTTTACTTCATACAAATGATGCCTCCAAATTTTTAAAGCAAAAACAACAGCAACTAATTCCAAATCATGTGTAGGGTAATTTACCTCATTAGTTTTCAACTGTCGTGAAGCATAAGCAATTACCTGATCATTCTGCATTAGGACGCAACCAAGTCCTTTCAATGAAGCATCACTGTATATAACAAACTCACCATTCCTGGAAGGTAGTGCCAAAACTGGAGCATTCACCAATCTTCTTTTCAATTCCTGAAAACAATCATCACATTCTTTTGTCCAGATAAACTTAAAACCCTTCCGAGTTATCTTAGTCATTGGACTAGATAACCATGAAAAATTTCTAACAAAACTTCGGTAATAGCCCACCAAACCAAGGAAGCTACGAATCTCGGTTACATTTGTGGGTCTTGGCCATTCTTCGACAAATTTTGTTTTTGCAGGATCAACAGTTATTCCATCTTTAGAAACAATGTGACCAAGGAAAGACATTTGTTACAACCAAAACTCACACTTGCTGAGTTTCCCATACAATTTCTTTTCTTTTAAGGTTTGCAAGATAACCCTTAAATGTCTTTCATGCTTTTATTTACTTTTAGAAAACACCAAAATATCATCAATGAAAACCACCACAAACTTATCCAAGAACTCATGGAAAATTCTATTCATTAAGTCCATGAATACAGCAGGTGCATTGGTTAGCCCAAAAGGCATTACTACAAATTCATAATGGCCATATCTCGTACGGAACGCGGTTTTCGGAATATCTGCCTCCTTTACCTTCAGCTGACGGTTCCCCGATCTCAGGTCAATCTTTGAAAAAAACTGAGCTCCCTGGAGCTGATCAAACAAATCATCGATATGAGGCAAAGGATATTTGTTCTTAACAGTGATATTATTCAAGGCTCTATAATCAATGCAAAGTCTCATAGAACCATATTTTTTCTTAACAAACAAAACAGGAGCACCCAATGGTGATGTGCTAGGTCTAATTAAACCTTTCTCTAATAAATCTTGCAATTGCTCCTTCAAATCTAAAAGTTCAATTTGTGCCATTCGATAAGGGGGTTTTGAAATTGGATTAGCATCAGGAACTAAGTCAACAGTAAACTCAACTTCTCGATCTGGTATTATTCCAGGCAACTCATCAGGAAAAACATCAGGATACTCATTTACCACTGGCAGATCATTAATCTGAACATTTCCTTTATTTTCAACGATGTGTGCAAGGTAACATTCATTTCCATCTTTTACATGTTTCTCGGCCTCCTGATATGTTATCAAAAGTAAGGGTTCATTCTTGTAAACAAACTGAATGTCTTTCTGAAAAGAAACTTCTTTAGCTCTACAGTCAATCTTAGCATCGTAAATAGAGAGCCAATCCATACCCAGGATAACATCAAACTCTACTAGAGGTATAACAATAAGGTTTGCAAGTAGGTCCTTTCCACAGATAAGGATAGGAAGATTCTTATAAATTCTTTTTGCCTCGACATTTCCCCCAGGTGTTTTTAACAAAAGTTCAGGAGTCATTTCTTGAGATGGTATTCCCATTTTACTAGAAAATGTTTCAGAGATGAAAGAATGTGTAGACCCCGAATCAAACAACACACTGGCATAATCTGAAAAAACAAACAAAGTACCTGATACCACTTCATTTGATGGCCCGACAACTGCTGAAGTAGTTGCAAAGGATTTCACTACCCCTTTCTGCTTGTAGTCTAACTGCTTCCCATCACTCAAAATCTTTGTCGGATACTCGTTTGCATAGTGACCAATCTCATTGCACTTATAAAATTTCACTAACTGTAAATCAAATTTGTTCTTACCTTCACCTTGATCCTTTTCAGTGCAATCACGAGCCTTATGTCCCATCTTACCACATCGGTAGCACTTCCCAGAATTCAGAAGACATTCCCCAGCATGCCTTTTGCCACATTTATCACAAACTGGAAACTTAGTTCTCTTACCATTAGACTTTTTTGAAGAATTCTTACTTTTATCCTGCCACCTCTGTCTCTTCTTCTGCTGGTTGTTATAGAAAACTTGGTCATCGGCAAACTCCATTTCCACCTTCTCAGCACATCGAACAAGCTTTTCATAACTTTTAAACTCACGAGAAGCTAATGCCCTTCGATATTTTGGCTTTAATCCTGAGTAAAAACGATTGATTTTACTATCAAGGTCCCGGATAAAATTTGGAGCATACCTTGCCAGTCGAGTGAACCTTTCTTCATAGGCAGCCACTGAGTCTTCCTCTTGCCTCAATTCCAAGAATTGCTTTTCCATCCTATGTCGAACAGCCTTAGGAAAATACTTCTCAAGAAACATACCTTTCAATTCATCCCAGTCAGGAGCATCAATCTCATCGGCGTCCCTGATATTTTTAACCATAGACCACCACTGATCTGCTTCACCCTCCAAACGGTAAATAGCAAGACTAACCTTTTGATTGTCTGAACACCCCATGACATCAAAAATCTTCTCCAGTGCTTTAATCCACCCTTCAGCTAGCACAGGGTCAGATGATCCTCTGAATGATGGTGGATGTTGCCTCATGAAATGTTCCACCACTGACATGTTCCACTGCGGATGATCTGGCTGATCTCGTGCATGGATACCACCGCCATTTATCGCTTGAGTCAACTACGCCATTACTGCAACAAACTCTTCAGTTCCAATTCCGACCATTTCTGGATGCTAATTCGGAAGGTTATTTCCTTCTGTATGCCTTCCTAGCACTGCTTCCCTGTTTCCTCTGCGGAAAACCATTCTGAGCAAACATGTCTTAGATTAAGCAACATGGTAATCTTTAAATGATATATCATTTCGAAAAAAAATATTTTTGGATAATAATTTAATAGAATTATAACTCCTAAAGTTATCTAAACCGAGCCTCTGATACCAACTATAAGGCCCCAGCCTTAATCCTTACTTAATCCTGAGTTATTACAAGATTACACATTGAGGATCTTTTCGGGTTTAGAGTTTTAGAGAATTAGATCATAAAACGTGCATTACATTCCACATATAAACAAAGTGGTTACCTAAAGATAGTATTCTTCATTCCCATCAAAGGAAACATATTTAAAATAAAACATGGATTCATTCTTGACACTTCCTTGACACTATCATCATATCATGTACCTTTCCCTTGACCTGTGAAAACATTTCAAAAAAACATGGGATGAGCATAAAAAGATCAGTATGGGTTATAAAAATATGGAAAGGAAACATGGGTACATATGTACATAAGGATGAGATCATACTTTACCCATAAAACATAAGCACTTTAACATACCTCATCAAAACATGAATAAATCATAGAAATCATAAGACATAAAGGTAACTTGAGGCATTCATAACATTCTTACGTAGGGAGTAACCCTCTTGGTTACGTTTGGAATACCCACAACAGTATATTCCCTAAATCTCTTTGGAGAAACCTTAATGTTTCCCTCCTTCGTGTTACCCAATGCATTGGAGAGATATAACGGGCTCACCTGCCCTTAGTTTATCACGGAACCACCCGTCTTCATAATAATGCCCAAGAACCATAACATAATCATATCACATAAAACATGCATAAAGGAAACATAACATTTCCACATTTCAATCACGAGATATCAATACAACACATTGATATAATAAAAACATTATGAAAACCATTTTCAATACCAAAGTAAAACATGGTATTTATTTTTCGTTTTAAAAAAAGGTATGGCTTGTAGAGGAAGCCGAAACTCAAATAACGGTCACGATGGCGGAGAAGTCGTTGTCGCCGCATACGTACGACAAAAACATTCCCTTTTTTCGTTTAGTAAACGCTTCGTATAAAAAATATTCCTTTTGAATAAATGTAAATTTCAAAGGGGTTTATACACCGTATAAAAGTAAATTGTGTATAAAATAAAATATTCCTCAATGAAAGGAGATTGAGACGAAGTCCCATACCTCGGGTCCAAATTGACTCGATCGTTCTTTAATTTCCTGAATAATAAACCTGAGTTAATTTATACTTGCTTAAGAACCTTTTTCAAGTTCATTATTCCTTTTATATCACTTATTACCATGTCATGAACACTATGTAATTATTTAAGTTAATAACAGTCGTTTTAACGATCATTAGTACTTGAGTCAAAAATAAGCCCTTTATAGTTACATGTTGTTCATGTATTCATTATATCCAGAATGGTATTCATGATTTAGATATCATATATGTCATATATATCCAGTACATACATGCATTTATAATATTACATAATCATTTAGAGGTAAGAAATGAAATGCACCGTTCATGGAGACGGTAAGCCGTACGTACGCATGAACGCTACTTTCATTACTATTTCATATTTTATAGAATGGAATCATAATGATATAAAGGTAAATTATAATTCTAGTATCATATATAATATCACAGTTCCATCCTTTATATGTCCCACATATGGTATTTAACGAATCAAATCACTTTGTGGGGGCGGTAGTCCGCACTTCCTAAAATGAAGATATCGTGTTTACCCATAATGGAAACCATAAAGGTATGCCCAAAATGAAAAAAACAGAAGCTTAAGGGAAACATAAACATATTATATATCATATATAAAAATAGTGACATCATAATGGCCACCTTTGATGGTGTTAAATGAGTATTGAACAATCATCGTTTCGGGAGGTAGAATTTCGCCATCCACGGAAACCGTATGTTCTTTAACCATTTGATGTAGTTGTGTGAGAGTGTAGCTCAAATAAATCTTATAACAACATCCTAGTACATTGAAGATACTGGTGTTGTTACAAAAGAAGGAAATAAAAAGCGTTTAGGGGGTTGGAGAAGCAAAATAAAACAAATGAACATGAGAGAATGAATTACCTTTAAAAGTGTAACTCCTTTTGATTTGAGCCTAAAGGCTTCCTTTGAAAGGATTATGCCCAAAGGGAATCCTCTAGGATGAGGATAGGGATGTTTAGAGAGTAAATGGGTCGGGGTTGGCCGAGCCAAAGGCTTGAGGAGTGTGTGAAATGAGGTAGAGGTGGGGGCCTTTTATAAGAGGAGAGGAGGGGCACTTTTGGAAAGTAAAGAAATATTACTTTATTTGAAAATGTGTTTCTATTTTAAAAGGTCCCAAATTGATATAATTCGTGGATAAGGTGATATGGGTTCGAAATCCACTCATCCAATTGTTTTTTGACATGTGTAGTTCATTGATTTTACATTATCTTTCCATTTTATTTAAATCGTCAAATAATGAGGTCATCGCTGCATCATCATGATGTCATAAATAATTTAATTTATTTAAAGTCTAAAAATTATAAAAAAAGTAATATGATGTAGGAAATATTTTTATATTTCCAATGACTATTTATAATCAAAAATCTGATCTTTATAACCACATGTAAAAATTGTTTTCGTAAAACATATTATGTTTGTGTCATTTTTACTTTTACATTAAATAAAAATCTATTTATGTCATTTCCCAACCACAATGTCTCCATGGGGTCCCCAAGTTGACCCATGGATTTTCTTGGTCGGACATGACACAACCAATAAGGTTGGGACATGTGTATAGGTCATTTCATATTATTAAAGCATTATTTATACCTTAAACTACCCTAATTACCACTAATCGCGATTAAAAACTTAATAAGTTTCTATTCAACAAAAAATATTTTAATCCCATTGAACCACATTTTACTTCTTAATGACAACCATGTATGTCGGATTTTCAAAATTCAATACACATTAGTGGTAAACTTTCATTTAACTGAAAAATCAGTTTGCTTGATTACCACTTAGTGGTTTCACTATTCATCAAAAATTGAAGTTTTTCAGAAAATTACCAAAAATTCACCCTAAGCTATATTTGATATTCCGAATTCAAAAATGAAGTCTATTTTACAAAATTAAAACCATATAAGTCACATTAATTAATTTAATAATTAATTCCCGCTGCCAGAGCAAATAGCGTGTTTTTACAAAACAATAAGTATCAAAAGATTGACACCAGTTTAAGTCCAATTTCAAAGTGAAATTGATTCCAATGACCACCATTGGATAAAATGGTAAAAATATATTCTAATTTCACTTCAAAACCAATTCAAAACATAACCTAATCATATAAATATATTAGATTAAAAAGCAGTTTTGATGTAAAATGCAGTATTTTTCACTATTCATTAAAAAATGAACATTGTCAGAAAAATACCAAAAATTCACACAAGGTAAATTTTTATGTCCCAATAATAAAGAATAAGTTTATTTTGACAAAAATAGTTTATAAAATTGTCAAAATATAGATTCAAAAATGGTTTGCCATCAAAAGGCAGTAAAACAATCTTTTAAGAATATTAGTGTATTCTATGCATAAGATTGTATTTATTTTCATTTTAAGCCTCTATAACACTATCTTAATCATTAATAGACATAGATAAAAATATATTTTATTCATTACTTACTTGGGATGTTACATATTGGTTTCCCATAATCATCAAGATCCAATTTTGGGTGGTACTCATTATAGTATCACTAATTTATGTTCTATCAATATTAAATCATTCTATATGATCCTTTGTAGATCTAAATTGATTTAAAATTACCACTTAGTTATTTTGAAAAATATGAAAAACATTAATGAATATGGGTTCACCCATTAAACTCATTTCAAATTTATTTCACATCATTTTGAAAAAATTATCACATAATGCATTATTTGAAGATCTAAAAACAATATCATCCACATAGATTTGTACAAATAAAAAATAATTGAAACTGGTTTTATAATAAGATAAGGATCATCTAAACCTTTTTAAAAACTATTTGAAATAATATATGTGCCGATATTATAATACTAGAATCAAGGAGTTTGTTTTGAATCCTATAAAGATTTAGTTAATTAGAAAAATCTATTATGAAAACAAGGATTTTGAAAAAAATGGGTTGATTAGAAAACGAATCCCCATATATGCATCCATTTATGAATGAATACTTGACAGCCATCTAATAATATTTTAAATCAAGATGAGTTTTATTAGCAAGTAGTATTCTTATATATTCATGTATAGATAATGGTTCAATGGTATATTTAGATTCTATTCCTTCTTGACGACTATATCACTGTACAACTATCCAATACTTGTTTCTTACTATTGTTTATAATTAATCTACCTTATTTAAAACTCCCATTTAGTGACTATATTAAAGGTCTATTTGGGTTTATCCACTAGTTCCCATACTTTGTTCATTTAAAATTGATTTATCTCTAAATGCATTTCCATTACCTAGAATTCATCATTAATTTAATCATTGATGTTTTTTGGTTCTAACTGAGCCGAAAATTCATGTTGTTCAACCTAATTTCTAAAGGAATCTATATTCTATGTAACTTTGTCAATATATCTAATTAAAAAAATAAGGGGTGATACATAAATCAAAGTGCAATTTCAGCAGCATAACAATGTAGAATAAGAACCCACAAAAAATGGTCGATGAGAGAGAAAGGTGTGTCTCATCATATTTACATGAAATGAAAAGTTATGGAGTCATATAGATACATTTAACCACAAACTTAATGGAATTTAGACGTATAATACAAAAGAATTACCTGGTTGTAAAAGATGAGAGAGAAATACCTCACAGAATTTCGGCTAGGTAACAGGTGTACATGGGAGGAATTAATGAGAGTGAAAGGGATATCCCATCATCAGAACCTAAAAAGGGAAGTAAGGGGGAGGTGTGAAATCATAACACAAAATTTTTAATTGAAAAAAATGGCATATCAACTTAAAGAATATTGGAAAAAAATGAGAATCGAAGAAATCCCTTACTTGGAAGTGTGATCCCAAACGCTTGGGAGAGGCTTGAGAGAGGATTCTTAGGAGATTTGGGAACCTTCAGAGGATTCTATAGAGATTTAATGGTTTGGTTGGACTCCAAAATCTTGATTGAATAAGAAGTGGGAGCTTGGGTGGTTTTATATAGGAAAGGAGAGGAAATTCTTTATTATTTAGGATTCGGACACCTCACATTAAACTAATCAAAACCACAAACCATCCCATGGTTGTTCCCATGGTTTTTGTCAAAGGGGAGTGGAAAACAATATTTTATAAGTCCAATGGTTTGACTTCTTAAAATAATTGGTTTGATTATGTGGAGGTGAGTCACGCTCTCAAGGAAAACATTTGAAAAACAAAAAAGGTTTTATATTCTTTGAAGGGTCAACTAAATCTTTGTGAAATAAATCAAACAAACACAAAATAACATTATTCTATTGGTAAAATATATATTGTATGAACATAATTTTTATATTATTTTATTACATCTCTATTGGTTCATTATGATGTCCTAAAACACATTTTATATATAAACGTTAATTTAATTTTTACCCAAAAATTTGACTATCTCAGAAAATTGGAAAAAATTCACCATTGGATAATTTCAACATAAAGATTCCAAAAATAATATTCATTTTATCTAAATAATTTTATAATTATTTTAATTTTTACTTTTATTATAAAAACCGACATTTTCAAAAAAATCATGAGTTTTGAGAAAAACAGCTTCCAATCCTTAATAAATATTTCAATTGGTGCAATAATATTATATCATCATTCATATTTAATAAAATTTAATTTATAATACTATTTTATTAAAATATTTTTTAATTCAAAAACCCATTAATTCATAAAAATAGATTTATTAGTTGGATATTAACTAATAATACAATTTGTGCTTTAAAAACTATTTCCAATGTAACAATAATAAAATGAATGCACATTCCTTATAAAAAATAATGTATATAGTCATAGTGGTAGAGTCTTGTTATATATCCACTTATAACACCTGCATAAGACCGAGAGTAAGTGATACAATGGTGAAAGACTCTTTAGGTGGCTCAGATAACATTTCTCAGTTGGTAATCTATATTAACATCCAATTCTCCTGTAGTCAGTTCCGCTCAAGCTTAAAGTGTTGAAGTTCATCTTTTGATTCGTCCAGAGTAAATCCCAATGACGACACCTCCTTTCTAAGCTCAGACAAATGAGCTTCATACGGGGAAATTCTACTATATGAGTCCATCGCTTCCTTTGTCAGAGTAAATTGGATCTGTTAAAGCCCTATATTTATACTAATCACGTGATAACTGTTCATCGGCTATATTAGCTACTGTCACAATTCATAATGGTATTTTAAAATCAAGAATCATAAAATCAATGAAGTTCACATTTCATATAACAATAAAAAGACATTTAATTAGATCAAGACGGATTTACATTAATGATAGTTTGGGTCATTATAATCATCCCCCCATAAAACAATTTCCCTCAAAATTTACTTTCTCCACTCTAAAACAAATGTGGGTAACTCTACTTCATCACTTCCTCTGATTCCCACATCACGTCTTCATACTTGTAGTTTCTCCACAACACCTTGATGAGGAGCATTGTATTATTTTGTAGATCTTTTTCTCTATGATCTATGATCTTTACTGGTTGCTCCTCGTAAGAATGATCATCCTCTAGTTGTAATACTTATGAAGAGAGTACATGTTAAGGGCATGGTATGTACTTATTTTAAGAGGGATACATGAAAGACATCATGTTCTTTGTCCATGGTAGGTGGAAGTGCTAGTCGATAGGCCACAACCCCAACACGGTCAGGAATCTTGAATCGGTTGATGTATCTAGGACTTAACTTCTTTTTCTTTCCAATCCTCATGAACTTATTCCATAGAGATATGCATAGAAATACCATGTATCCAAATTTAAACTCAAGGTCTCGTCGATGATCATCTGCATAACTCTCTTATTGACTCTGGGCTACCTTGATATGCTGCTGAATGGTTTTCATCTTCTCCACAATTTCATCGACAATTTTTGGTCCTAGCATCTTATGTTCAGGGACTTCATCTAAACATATCAGTGTTCTACACCTCTTCCCATACAAGGATTCATAAGGTTCCATTCGAATTCCTGAGTGGAAAATATTATTATAAGAGAAATCTACCAGTGAAAGATATTGGCCCCACAATCCTTTGAAGTCCATAAAACATTATCTTAACATATCCTCCAGTGTCTGAATAGTTCACTCAGATTGGCCATCTGTTTGATGATGATAGGATTTACAGAAGTTCAGTTCAGTATCCAAAGCATGTTTAAGACTCTTCGAAAACATAGCGGTGAATCTTGGATCTCGATCAGATACAATTGATAGTGGTACTCCATTCAGCCTTACCACTTCCTTGATATATATTCGTGCTAGTTGAACCAATGAGAAATCCTCTCGAATTTTAATGAAGAGTGCATAATTTGTAAGATGATCCTCAACTTCCCAAATTTCATTATTACCTTTGGATACCATCAAAAGTCTAGTGACAAAGTTCATGGTGATGTTCTCCCATTTCCTTTCTCGTATGGTCAATCGTTACATCATCCCCTTAGACATTTTTGTCTCTACCTTCACTTGATGACACACCATGCACTTTGATGTATACATAGAGATCTATTTCTTAATATTATCCCACCTATAATTATCTCAGAGATCTCGATACATATTTGTGTTTCCTCGGTGAATAAAAAATTTGAACTCTGCGCATCATCCAAATGTTCATTCTTCATCTCCGGACTTGATGGAACACATATTATTTTCCCTAATCTAAAAATTCCTTCTTCATTAACATTAAACTCTGAGTATTTGCCTTTTCTGATATCTTGCACTCTCTTATGAATTACCACATCATCCTTTTGAGCATCCATTAACCATTAAAAAAGAGATGGTTGAGCAATCATTTGTGAAAGGATTTATGATGTTCCCTTCTTTATTATTCCCATGTCCATCTTCATTAAATCAAAGAAGATTGGATCCTTCTCAAATCTCATCAATGATTGAATTTCTTAGTTCTTTCTACTTAGAGAATCTTCCACCTTGTTATCTTTCCCAGGGTGGTAATGGATTGAGCATTCATAGTCCTTGATGAGATCAAACCATCTTCATTGGTGCATGTTCAACTCACTCGGTGTGAATATATACTTAAGGCCTTTGTAGTCTATATATATTTCACACTTCTCCCCAAAGAGATAGGGCCACCAAAATTTTAAAGCGAAGATCACCGCAGCCAACTCCAAATCATGTGTTGGATAAATATGCTCATGAACATTCAATTTCCTCGAAGAATAGGCAATGATTTTGTCATTTTTCATCAACACAGAACCGAGGCCCTTCTTCGAAGCATTACTGAATACCACAAAAAGTACTCCACTTGGGGTTAAAGTGAGTATGAGAATAGTAAAAATCCTCCTTTTTTAATTCCTTGAATCATTATTCGCATTCATCACTTCAAGAAAACTTTACACCCTTACGAGATAGCTTGGTAATAGGGTTTGACAATCGTGGGAAATTTCCTACAAATCATTGAATATATCCAACTAACCCCAAGAAGTTATAAATATGTGTTACCGATGCTGGCCTCATCCATCCCTCAATTGCATCTATTTTAGAGGGATCCATAGATATCTCATTTCTTGTGATGATATGGACCCAGAATGAGACCTCCTTCAACCAGAACACATAGTTGTTATATTGTCCATAGAGAATCTCCTTCTGCATGGTCTCTAGTATAGTTCTTAGATGCTCCTCATAATCCTCCTTGGATTTGAATTATATCAGAATATCATCTATAAATACTACCAAATTTGTTTGAGGTAATCCCTAAAGTCTATATTCATCAAGTCCACAATGATTTTTAGTGCATTAGTGAGTCATAAAGGAATTACTATGAATTCATAGTGCCTGTAACTTGTACAAAAAGCATTCATCGGGATATCTACCTTCTTCACGCTTACATGATAATATCCCAACCACAAATCCACCTTGGATAAGTATTTTGTTGCACACAGGTGATCAAACAAGTCATATGTTTGTGGTAGAGGATACTTGTTCTTTATCATGATTTTGTTAAGCTCAAAATAATTGATGCAAAGCCGCGTTGACCTATCTTTCTTCTTGACTAAGAGGACTGGTTCACCCCATGGAGAAGTACTCGGGATTATAAACCCTTTATCCAGATTTTTTTATAGTTTTTTCTTCACCTCCCCAAACTCCACAACTGTTATTCTACCATGATTCTTGGATATTGGTAACAACCCAGGTATAAGATCAATTTATAATTAAACATCTCTTCTAAGTGGAAGACCAGGAAATTCCTTAGGAACCACTTCAATGAATTCCCTCAGAATAGGCATGTCTTCAATGATGGTTGTCTCTTTAGAATCATGCATCTGATCTAGATATGCATGCTAATAGGGCAATAATATCCATGCTTGAGATGATGGAGCTAATGAATATCCATCTTCCTCCTTGCACTTATATAGAATCGGGGGCCGATTCTCCACATAAAGAGTTATTTCCCTCTCATGACAATTTATGTTGGATCTATATAAGGAAATCCAATCCAAGCCATGAATTTCATAAAATTCCCCCAGAGGTTGTATGATGAGGTTTTCCGAGAAATTAAATCCAAATATTATGACATGGGAGGAGTTATATTCAAGAGATACAATGATTTCCCCATTTACCGTACTCACCGACATCTTTACATCCATGATTTGTGCTGGTACTAGGACTATTCTACTAAACATTTGGGAATTAAAAGAATTCGTAGAACCTAAATCAAAAAATAAATTTTCTATTCTTTAATGAATAACTAGTATAACTGTCAGCACTTCATTTTTGAGGTTCACATCGATAGTAGTGATGGAAAAATCTCTCCCTTACTGCCTTGGGTTTTTTTGGTTGGCTTCGAAAACCCTTTTCATATGGTATTTATTTGAAAAATTCCATGGTTATTTGTGGTTGTAGATATGAACAATGCATTGATATTTGAATGGATCATTCCAATCCTCTGTTGTAGCCCTGTGTTTTTTCTTGTTGATAGTTAACAGCTCGGTGTTCTTCTCTTCCACAACTAATGAATTTCCTCATCCCCTGCAGGCAATTCTCAGGGTTCTTATATCCGCACCTTATGCATGTGGGGTGTTACATATTTTTAGAACCATTGGATTTATCTATCAAAACACTAGAATTTAATTCCACCTAATGCTTCTTATCCCCAAGATACCCCAAAGAATCTATGATCTATATTTCAATCGTGAGCGCACATCAGACAATTTCCTCATAGCTGTCGAAGTCACGGATCGCCAGTGCTCTCTATAGTCCATGTTTCAACCCACCAAAGAAGTGGAGAACCTTTCATTCGGGGGTAATGATAAATCTAGAGGCGTATCGTGCAAGAATTGGAAAGTTTGCCTCATATGCTCTAACAGATTCATCATCTTTTTACTTGGGGGAAAAGTCCATTTCTTTCTTATGTCGGAGAGGGCGTGAACAATATTTATCGAAAAACATCTTCTAGAAATAATTCAATTCCAATGCATTGATCTCCTCCTCAGGATTTAATTTTTTTATCAATGTCCATCATTGATCAGCTTCACCCTCCATACGATAAGGAGAAAGGATAACCTTCTCTTGTTCAGAACATTGAAGGATGGAGATGATTTTTTCAATGAATTTGATCCATTTTTTGGCGATTGAGGGACCAGATGATCCATTAAAAGTAGGAGGCCTTTGTCTCATGAAGATCTCAAGAGCGACTTGTTCTTTCTTAAGGGGGGTTGAATGTTCCTCTTGACCCATATTTCAACTCAAATCATGAGTTAATTGAGAGAGAAGTGTGATAATGTTCACGATTCCTACTCCCATCGGATTGGTTATCTCTTTAGAAAAGTCATCACATTGATCTTCATATCAGTTGTTAGCCAGAGTCCTCCTATTACAAACCATTAGCTGGATTAAAAGGAATGTTAGGGGTAACACATAAAGGACAATCAATGGACAAAACTTATGACTTATAAATAAATTTTATTTCCTTAACTTATGAATCCAAATGCTTCAATCTGTGCTATTCAGGTTCTACTTTCTAACATATATTCTTAGGGACATTTTTTTAATCCCCTTAATAAGGGTTCATACTAAGCTTGTGAATTTACCAAATGTATATCCCCCAAGAGTGTCATAACGAAGAGTGCAGCAAGGCCCATTGTTGTGCACCAGTTCCTGTTCAAGTCTATCTCAATGTAGTGTTTTTATCTTTTACCCTAGGATACATTTGTGCCAGAGCCTCCTCTACCTCCTCATATATAGACAAGGATGTATTTTTTTGATAAACCACTTACTAAATACTCAAAAATACTTAGGGATGTTTTTATTATACTTATTAGTGTCTCTATGTCTCCACTAGAGTTTTCTATTCCTAATCCCAAATATAACTAAACCTGTCCTCTGATACCAATTATCACAACCCTACTCTTTATTACAGACTTAAACCTAATTTATTACATAAACTACACATGATAAAACATAGAGTATTGAGAGGTCTAGTGTCTTTTGGGATTAGGAACATTACATAATATATTATAACATAAAACACACAACATCATTATTGAAATAATCATTTACATGACCACTACATTCCCTCATACATAGCATTGCATGAGATAACCTGAGGACATGCATAAGAAAAAGGTGATCTATAAAACCCAGTAAGGGAATAAACATGGATTAACATGAAGAATACAATACAGGTTAGACAATAGGCATATTAGTGGATCACAAGATAAACATGAACATAAAATCATTATAATAATGATAATCAAAACATGTAAATGTGTTAACAACACTTAACATGGAATTAGCATGAGCCAAGAATCATTGCACCTGGAGCCTGAGTAAACCTACACTACACATGAAGCATGAGTAAACCCTCATTGAACATGAATTATCATTAGTAAAAACTCATTGCATTGGACCTATGATTGTACTTTACTCTACATAATGCATTTGACTTTCGGGGCACACCCTTCTTAAACATTTCATTTCATGCATAAGATTGCCACATGGATTATATAACCTGGAATCAATTATCATCATTTATACCATGAAAAAGGGATGTGGAATAAATAAATTAATAATTTTAATCAATAAGTACATGTGCATAATGTTTAATACCCATGATAGTGAAATGGGCATGGTATTCACTACACAATGACATTGGCATGGAAAGTCATAGTGCAATTTCGGAAGCATAACAGCGTGAAATAAGAACTCCTAAAAAATAGTTGATGAGGGATAAAGGGGTGTATAATCATATTTACATGAAATAGAAATTAAGGGGTTCATATAGATACATTTCCCATCAAACATAATGGAATTTTAAAACATAATACAGAAGAATTACTTGGTTGTAAAAGAGGAGAGAGAAATCCCTGGCGGAATTTCAGCATGTTAACAGGTGTACATGGGAGGCATTGATGAGTGTTAAAGGGATCTCCCATCATCCAAAAATAAATAGGGAATTATGGGGGAGGTCTTAAATCAAACATAAACAGTTTTAATTGAAAATATTTCATAACAACTTAAAATAAATTGCACAAAAATGAGAAAACAAGAAATCCCTTACTTAAAAGTGTAATCACAAAGGTGTGGGAGAGGCTTGAGAGAAGATTTTTGGGAGATTGGGGCACCTTGAAAGGATTATAGATAGAGGAAGGTAGGGGATGGTCGAACTCCAAAGACTTTTAGTGGAGATAAAGTGGGAGCTTGGGTGGGTTAATATAGTAAATGAGAGGGAAATCTTTATTATTTAGGTTTGGGACGCCTCATATTAAAATAATCAAAACCAAAACCAATCCCATAATTTTGGCCAAAGTGGAGTGGAAAATAATCATTTAAAATTCCAATGGCTGAAATTATTAAAATTATAGGGTTACTTATGTTTAGGTGAGTCACACTTTCAAGGAAAACAATTTAAAAAGACAAAATGTTTTATAAGCCTTGAAGGGTCCACTATATTATTGTAAAATAAATCAAACAAACCCAAAATCACATTATTTTAACGGTAAAACATATATAGGACGAAAATAATTTTTATATTATTTTATTACATCACTATTGGGTCATTATGTTGTAACAAATCACATTATATATTTAAACGATATATTAATTTTTACCCAAAAATTCGAATGTCTCAGAAAATTATGAAAAATTCACCATTAGATAATTTCGATTTCCTGATTCCAAAAATAATATTCATTTTATCTAAATTTTTTTATAAATATGTGAATTATTACTTTTACAATATAAACCAACATTTACTGAAAATTCATGGGTTTTGACAAAAACAACTTTCAAACATTAATAAAAATATGAATTTCATTCATAAAATTATATGATCATTTCTATTTAATAAAATTTAATTTAATAATAATATTTTATTAAAATATTATATAATTAAAAAACACATTAATTCATCAAAATAAATTTCTTATTTGGATATTAAGTAAAAATTCTATTAGTGATTTACAAACTATTTACAAAGTAACAATAATAAAATGAATGCACATTATATATACAAGAAATAATGTAAATAGTCATAGTGATAGGGTCTTGTTACATAACCCCTTATAACACCCGTATAAGACCGAAGAGTAAGGTGTGTGATAGTGACATACTCTTGGGGTGGCTCAAATAACATTGCTCGGGTGGTAATCTATATTAACTTTAACTTACCCTGTAGTCAGTTCCGCTTAAGATTAATGTGTTCATGCTCGGCTTGGGCTTGGTCAAGATCAAATACCAAGGATTCCACCTCCTTTATGAGCTCTAAAGAATGGGCCTATTATGGGGAAAGTCTACTGGATGAGGCCATCACTTCCTTTGTCTGAGTAAATTGGATTTGTTAAAGCCCTGTATTTATATTAATCATGTGATCACTATTCAACGGCTATATTAGCAACTGTTACATTTCGTAATGGTATTTTAAAATCCAAAAACATAAAACCAATGTAGTTCACTTTTCATATAACCATAATAATAAACTTAATTAGATCAAGATAGATTTCCATTAATGAATGTTTGGGTCGTTACAGATGGAGTGTTGTGTTTCATTGTGGATTTTTATCCTCAAATAGATGACCAGTTTGAGGGAAAAATTTAATATACAGAGGATATATTAATATAATGTTATATAGATTTAATATTTATATGGGATCAAAATGTAATGACCCTGAACACAGTAAAAAAATTTCAGTGGTTACATTACTATATTGGAACTAAATACAATATATCTCATCCCAAGGGGTAGAAAAAATTAATAATGTTGGTAAATATGATACATATAACATATCCATTTTAAATTTCTAGTAAAATATAAAAAAATAGTGAAAGTGAATATTATGCATACTTAAACTAATTAAAAGATTCATTCTTCATATCACAGGGAAAAGAAAATAATAATGGTGAGCTTATATACTTAGTAAGGGTTGTGTACTATGAAGGATATCATGATTAAATAATGTGTAATTAATAAAAAAAGGTAAATACATGATAACAAAATCTATTTGATAAATAATTTTATCATAAATTCTAATATGGAAGGAATACATGTTGATAAAATAATTCCATATAAATATTAACTTGAGATTGGATCTTATTCATGTATATCATACTATTCAAATAATCTTATGGATATCAAGAAATGATTTCATAATAATTTAATACATAGTGATGTAAATCATCAACTTATTGTGAAGTCCCCATTCAAAAACTATTACATAAATGGGTAAGTCCCCATAAAAATAACAAAATTAGATTTCATCATCAGACCCATCGATACATCAATTGGTTATAACATCCCACTCCCACAAATTACAAATCCCAATACATTCTTTATATGAGAAAAACATTATCAACATTATTTAATATTGAAAAAACTATTCATATAGAAAAAAATATTATATAGAATCCCAATACATTCATACACAACAAAATCATAAATAATATTAATATATAATATGTATAGTTTAATTTAAGAATATCACCAATTAAGAATAAGTTAAATAAATTGATTACATTTTTGAATTGAAAAAATTTAAACAGATCGTCTTAATAATTCTTGAGGAATGTAATATTTTCACTTCCAAATTTTTTTAATAATGAAATTTTATAGAATATTATGTGATAAATTTTATTTAAAAATAGCCATTTTATCATCTTAATTATTCTTAAAATAAATTAGATTTCATTATATAAGAAACTTCAATTCATTTTGACTATGTTAAAAAAATATTTTGTTCACACCTTAATTAAAAGATTCCTCATTTCGGGAAAAAGAATATTCATTTTAAACAATTTTATAAATTTTTTAAAAAGGGTAAAAATTATTTTAATAAATATTAACATAATGTTAAAACATACTTGAAATAATTTTGAGGAAAAAATTGACAAGGGTAGAAAGGATTACTCAATGAATTGAGAATAATGTCGTTTTTAATTAAAAAAATTATTTCGGCACCCTAAGTGATTTAGAGATGAAAAGAGAACAAAGAAAATTAAATTTCATTAAATAAAAATAATATAATTGTTTTTAATATAAAAATATCCTAAAATCCCCAAATAGTTTTAATGTTAAACAATCCCAAATAATGGTGAGAATGTGAAATAAACACTTCCTACTTTATTTACTACTGAATCATAACCCCAATAAATAAAATAACCTCTTTTGAATTCTTAAATAACAAAAATATAAATAGAATCCTGTTATATCAGATCAAATTGAAAATATATACCCAAAATGAAAGATGATATTATAGAATATTCGATATGTATCTCGAAAAAAAAGTGAGATGATAAAATATTTCTTTATATATGACAAGAATTTAAAGTGATATAAACCTATGTTATAATAAATTTAAAATTGTTATTCTAATATACTAAATTTTTTTGGATATAATAATTTCATTTATGATCAAATTATAATACTTATACACTCATTTATAAATAATATTTTTTTATAATATTTATTTTTAGGTATTATCTGTCTAGTTTATCATGTTTATTTAGTTCGGAATTTCTGGTCTTTGTGAATTAATCATGAACAAATAATATCATGTAATATAATAGTTATAAAAATATTGCATATATTGATTATGTATATAATTATAAATATCCATGAAATATTGAGATATAAAATCGAAGTACATTGTTCGTGGAGACAGTAGACCATATTTACAAATGAATGTTGTCTACAATTTTTATTGAATGGAAGGAAATAAAGAAAAAAAAATCAATTTAAAATAATAATAATTATATCATATATAAAATATATATTCAAAAATATTACCCTATTACAATCCTTGTATATAAGAAATTAAAGTCAGATCACATCTCTTTGTGGATGTTGTAGTCCACATGTTTTCATGAGTGAGGTTATCATTTCCCATTATACTAAAAGGTAAGATGGTATATATGATATTAAAATTTACATAGAATAAATATTACATAAAAGTAAAAAATAAAATAACATGCTTACAAATTATAAACATACAATTAATATTATGATTAAAAATTATTTACACCACTGTGTAAAGACATTAATCCAAAGGTATTGACAATCTATAATTTCTATTTTCATTAGATATAAAAGATATGAAAAATAGATTTCTTATAATCATAATGACATATAATTATATTTCTTATACTATGGTTTCTATTTTATTATGGTTTTTAAAAATTTATGGTATGTAAAATATGTAATAAACCTGAAATTGTCGGAAAAGATGATTACATATTTTTTAGAATTTTTCATATAGATAAACTATTATGTACCATTGAAATACTATTTTAGAATGATTGAAACTTAAAATAGTGGTTAGGTACATTTGTAATATAAATTTTCATGGGTTTTTGAGATAGAAGGATCAAATTTGTGTAATGAATTGTGTGAAAGGGGTGTCATTTTATACGGGTGTGAAATGATACAAATGGGATTCCAAAAAAGTTTTAAATACAATGAATCAGTTTTAAATCCCAATTAATTGAAATACATTGATATATTTAAAAAATGATGATATGATTTAAATTCCATTATAAAATTAAATTCCTATAGTTTTGGAGTAATTTTTGAACATTTATTTAAATTTACCCCATGGTTAACAAATATTAATCATAATTGTGATGACAATGTTTTCAATTTTAACGTGTCATAATAATAATTTTAAGGTGAAAGTTAATAATAAATTAACTAGGGATGATATTTTCAACAATATAATATCCCCTAGTCATCTTTTAAATTTTTTATGATTTTTAAATAATTTAAAAAATAATAGTTTCCCAAAGTATCACGAATTTAATTTTTGAAACAATTCATTTAATTAGACCATAAAATCAATGAGGAAAATATATAACTCTAATATATTCCTTTTAAAAACTAATAATAAAATATATTAATACAAACAATTCATGGAACCTAATTATTATAAAAATCATTTTACAAACATTTTCTTTAAAATCTTTTATATATTTTTTCTAATAATAGAATCAATATTGTGTCGACATTGCTTAGAAATTAGAAGTTATTATTTCATCACTAAGAATTTGAAATAAATAACATAATAAAAATAATTTACTTTTGATTAATATTAATAGTTATATTCAATCAATATTTATATTTAGTCACTTTTATTTCATGGAAACTTATTTAATACGTTATTTTGATTTCTCTTACAATGCATGATAATTACGATAATTTAATGGTTATATAACTATAGAATTTGATTTTATTTATATCAATAATTGATTATAATATATATATATATATATGATAATATTTTTAAAATGAAATATATCATCTCAAATATTACCTTCATCACACCAAATATTACTTCTATATTGATGGTCAATCACTACATTACCACTAAAAATGATTTTGTATTTGTCATAACATAAATTATAATTTATATGTATAAGATTATTTTTGAATTTTATTATTTTTATAGTATATAAAATTATTTATTCCATAATTTTAATAAATTTTTATATCATATTTATTTATTCATGATATTATAAAATATTGTGTACTTTATAAAAACTCAAACGTTCTTAATGTTCACACAAACAATTTAGATGTTTTCGGAAAAAAAATATAAAATATTATTACTAGAAACACTTTTCTTTATGAATCTAAAAAATAAAACCATTATAAAAATTAATTCATATATTTGTAAGAAATTATGTTTAAAATAAATGATAAAAATGAGAAATTGTTTTTCTAAAAATGTGTTTTTAAATCCCAGAAATTAACATCTATAAAATATTATACAGATGATTTAAATTTAATTAATTATATTATTGATAACTAAATGTTTCTTTTATGAATTTAATATAAATTTGAAATTATAATGATATTGTTTATGTAAAATATTAGAGTATTTATAAAATTAGTATTTTTCATTACTCATAGAAAAATCAGTGTTTTTTAGAAAAATCCCAAAATTTAAGCATAAGATAATTTTTATATGACAATTGAAAAAATATTATAAAATTTTTCATATACAATTTGTAAAATTTCCTAAATTTAAATTTTTTTTCTTTAAATATAACAATAAAAATCATTTTTGATGCATAAAATGACTTTACTAAAAATGGAGTTCTTATTTCTTAAGAATTATTCAAGTAAGTTTTATCCAGTATGAACCCTAAATATATTTTAAAATATATTTATTATTTATTAATGCCTAAAAATATAATTTCTAGGTTATATTTATCATATTTAAATAGAAATATGTCATGAATACATTATTATCGGGGTTTAATGTCAGGAAAACTATTAATCCTAATCATCAAATTAAAAAACTAGGCAGTTTACTAGCCCCCTTAACAAATTAGATAGTCATAATTTTAAAATGGGCTCAGAAATTAACTTTTTTACATTATAGAATATCTATTTTTAAAATTCACTTCATAAAAATGATTAATAAAAAAATATCTTGAATATATGGAAGAGAAAATAGAAAGGATATTAGGAATAACAGAAAATTGGGTTTCCAAATTGGATAAAATTATTTACAAGGAAAAATATAGACATATAGAATAAATAAAATTTTAAATTATAATGTAGTGTAACTAAAAAATTGATCATAATAAATTTATTGGTCATGATTAATTCAAAGACCACAAATTTATAAATCAATGATATGTGAAACAAATACCATCGATTAACTATAAATGAAGGTGATAAAATAAAATATTTGGTTTAAGGTCATCTTCCTAGATTTGATGAATTAAATCTACACCAATATTATGAATAATTTGAAATATACATAATTGATTAGAATAATTTCATTCTTTAATCAATTTTTACCCCAATCTCATATTTACCTCCAAACACTACTACAAAAACGGGCAAGCAAAGCGCTACCTTTATCAGCGCTAATCAAAAAGCGCTGATAAAGGATAATCTTTATCAGCGCTATTTAAAAGCGTTGATAAAGGGATGATTTATCAGCGATTTTCTAGAACTGATAAAGGAATGGTTTTAACAGTGTTATAAAAGCGCTGATAAAGCCCCCCTTTATCAGTGCTTAAATTTTAGCGGTGATAAAGGGTGGCTTTATCAGTGCTAGAATTCTAGCGCTGATAAAGGGGGCCTTTATCAGTGCTTTTTTAGCGCTGTTAATGGTGACCTTTAACAGTGCTAGAAAAGCACTGATAAAGCCACCCTTTATCAGCGCTAAAATTGAAGCGCTGATAAAGGGGGGGCTTTATGAGCGCTTTTCTAGGGCTGTTAAAACCTATCTCCGATTTTATTAAAAGGAGGCCGACAGTCTCCTCTTTTTTATCGTGCCCTAAGCTCTCGCGGGACTGTACCCTTGCGACTGCTTCCTCCCCCCGATCTTCCCTTTGCCGGACCTCCGTCGTACTCCTTCTCCTTCTTCTCGACCCTCTTCCGCGGATCTTCCTCCTTTCCAAACCCTACTCCTCCTCTTCAACGGTTGGCGGCTCCTCCCTTGCACCCCTACTCCGGCGGTCGCGTCTTCTAGGCAGCGCAGAAGGCTCCCTCACCTCTTTGGACTTCCGATTTCTTCACCCAAGGTATGTGGATGCCCTAAATATTGTTATGCAGTGTAGGTTTTTATGTGGTTGTCATTTATTTGTCGCCTCTGCTTCCCCTCCTCCCTCTTTTCAGACTGAATCAATGTTATTCACTCTACTCTTGGTGATGATATTTTTTGCATATGTTATCGCTTATTCGTTCTTCAAATCTGCTACTGCTGTGTGTTTTTTTGATTTGATTTTCCTTATGTTAGTAATGTTTATTTCTACTGCATCATGAATTTACTCCACTTTAACTTCAATTGGTACTGTTACGGGTGTTGATAGTGAGTCACATTAGGGGGGGCTGCTTTGCAGGGGGTGTGAGGGGGGGCTGGTGTGTGAAGGGGTACAGGATGGGTAGGTTTGGTGTGTGCAGGCAGGGGGAGAGGGGGTTGGCGTGTGTAGGGGGGAGGCTGGGTTAGGTGTGTGCAGGCAGGGGGGAGAGATAGGCTGGGTTGGTTTAGTGTGTGCAGGCAGGGGGAGAGGGGACAAGATGGTTTGCAAGAGGGAGTGGGTAGGGGGCATGGGGGGGGAGGGAGGCCGGTTGGTGGTGCTGGTGGAGGGGGATGGGTCTGGCGTGCTGGTGGGGGGGGGGGGGCTGGCTGGTTTGTAGGGGGCAGGCTGATTTGCAGGGGGAGTGTGTGTGCAGGGGGGAGGTTGGCTGGCAGGCGCAGGGGTGCAAGGAGGCTGGTGGTGTAGGGGTGCAGGGGGGGGTCTGGTGTGCAGGCACAGGGGAGAGGGGGGCAAGCTGGTTGGTTTGCAGGGGGAGGGGGAGGCAGGTGTGTGTGCAGGGGGGAGGGTGCGGGAGTTCAAGGCTGCTGCAGGCTGGTGTAGGGGTGCAAGGGTGCCATACAGGGGTTGAGGGGTGTTGTGCGGGGGTGAAGGAGGGGGGAGGGGAGGGGCATGGAGTGTAGGGGGAGGGGGGCAGGGAGTGCAGGGGGAGAGGGTTGTTTTGTTATACGGGGTACAGGAGGGGGGAGGCTGGTGTGCCTGGGGGAGGGGGACAGAGGGTGTAGGGGGCTGAAATTTTTGTGCAGGGGGCTGAAATTTTTGTGTGGGGGGGGGGGGGTCTGGGTTTTTTGTGCAGGGGTGTAGGAGGCGGGAGACTGTGCAGGGGGGAGGGGCAGGGGGAGAGGGGTGTTGTGTTGTACATGGTACAGGAGGGGGGGGGGCTGGTGTGCCTGGGGGAGGGGGCAGAGGGTGCAGGGGGAGGGGGCTGAAATTTTTGTGCAGTGGGGCTGGTTTTTTTGTGCAGCAGGCTGGTGCAGTGCAGGGGGTCCATCAGGTTGGGTCTAGGGGGTTTGGGTTTGAGTGGATGGTTCGGGTCCATTGGGTTGGGATGGGTTGGATTGGTTTGGGTCGGGTTGGGTCGGGTTTACACATATAACCCGACCCAAATTGACCCGACCCTCGATGGGTTGGGTTGGGTTGGGTCCTTCGGGCATGCGACGGGTAACCCGACCCCACTGGGTCGGGTGGGGTCAGGTTGGTTTCTCCGGAAGCTTGTGACCCGACCCGACCCAACCCGAACTTTTTTGTTCGGGACGGGCCTTGAAACACCTCCAACCCGACCCGGCCCGACCCATGGACACCCCTAGTTTATATGATGCACTATTGTGCCGTGTGGTGAACCTTCGGCATGTTGACTATAAAATGTAAAATTAATTTAGTAGATTATCATGTCTTAAATTGGTTAGTCATTGTGCACCAAACTTATTCTTTGGAGGTTGTATACCTTACTCGAATCACCCCCTTAGGGTGTGTTTCTTATAGGCCCATGACCCCTATTGATCTTTGGCTTGAAATTGAACCACCTTTGACATGTGTTGATATATCCCATGCCCATGGGTTTATTAAAGGGAATTAATGATATTTATGTGTAATGGACATACCCATGGACTACTTGATCACTTATAAATGAATTAAATAAAAGTTGAATGGTAATGCCATGTTCCTTAACCATTTTTAAACAATGTAGTGCTATTTATTATATACCTTGGACCCCATCTTACTAATTATCAGTTATAAGACTTAAATTTATCAAATTAATTGATAAAATGCAAGGGTGATATTCCTTAGACTTGATCATAATATGATATGGATGTGATTACATCATTATTACCTTATTTAATGAATATGATGTTTCATATTGATTATTTGGAATTAATAGACATGAACTTCCATATTGCTTATTCGAAATTAATGGAATTAACATTCTATATTGTTTGTTTGGAATTAATGGACATGGAGTTCTGTATTGCTTATTCAGAATTAATGGACATGAAATTCCTTATTATTTATTTGGAATTAATGGACATGACGTTCCATATTTCTTATTCAAAATTAATGAACAATATGCTTTTTATGGTTTACATGGAATTAATGGACACGGCATTCGTTATTGTTCATTTGTAATTAATGGACATGATGTTCCATGTTGTTTATTCAGAATTAATGGCGATGAATAAAGATTGGATGGATTCTAATCGTTTGACAATAGAGTATGAGAACGGAGTGAAAGAGTTCATCAAGTTTGCAGAGTATCATGCAAAGGATCCTTCTCAACTCCTTTTTCCTTGTTTACGTTGTTGTTATTCTAGACTAATTACTCCAGAGGAGTTGGAAGAACATTTGATATGTCACGGAATAGATAGGAGTTATAAATGTTGTAATAAACATGGGGAAAAAGCGAATGTAGCTATTGGCTGGAATAAAACTGCATTTTATGGATCATCAGATATGATTACAAATATGGATAATAAAGAAGACCATATAGAGGATGTGATTACAGATATCAATGATGATGAAGATCGTATTGAGGAAATGACAAGGACAGTTGAACATGAACTCCGTGATTGCCCAAAATTGTTTGAGAAGTTAAAGAGTTGTGCAAAGACGCCATTGTATGCTGGTTGCACTACATATACTGCATTGTCAGCTGTACTGAAGTTGTATAAATTGAAAGCAGGCAACGGATGGAGTGATGTCATTTTCACGGAACTACTTTCTCTTTTGAATTACATGCTTCCAGAAGATAATGAGCTCCCAAGACGGACATATGAAGCTAAACAAATGCTACACTCGATGGGTATGATTTCTGAAAGAATACATGCCTTCCCGAAAGACTGTATATTGTTTCGCAAGGAGAACAAATCACTTACAGAATGCCCAAAGTGTGGTGCTTCTCGATACAAGAAAGATGAACGCAGTCCTACAAAAGTTGTATGGTACTTTCCAATCATTCCAAGGTTTAGGCGTCTATATGGAAGTGAAGAAACTGCAAGACAATTGTCGTGGCATGCAAATAAAAGAAATAAAGATGGAAAATTACGTCACCCGACCGACTCTCCTCAATGGAAGAGAATTGATCATGAGTATCCTGAATTTGGAAATGAGTCGAGAAACCTGCGTCTTGCGTTATCTACAGATGGAGTGAATCCTTTTGGTTTTCAAACCAGCACTCATAGTACTTGGCCTGTTTTGTTGGTAAATTATAACTTGCCACCCTGGTTATGCATGAAATGGAAATTCATTATGTTATCTTTGCTTATATCAGGACCAAAACAACCAGGTAACGATATTGATGTATATTTGGCTCCCTTGATCGATGATTTGAAGTTACTGTGGGATTCAGGTGTTATGTTGTATGATGCTTATGAAAAAGAATACTTCATGTTGAGAGCGTTGTTGTATGGGACGATAAATGATTTCCCTGCTTATGGAAATTTGTCAGGCTATAGCATTAAAGGAAGTCAAGGGTGTCCTGTGTGCGAAGAAGATATAGAATCAATTAGGTCGAAACATTCATCCAAATTTGTGTTTCTAGGACATCGTAGATTTCTACCCCGTCGACATAAGTACCGATCTTGGACGACATCATTCAATGGAAGTTCAGAACAACGCAAAACACCGTCTCCACTAACAGGTGATCAGCTGTTTGAGAAAGTAAAAGACGTGAACACTGTTTTTGGTAAACCATTTTCGAAAAACCTTACGAAAATCGGTTGGAAAAAGAAATCAATTTTTTTTGTATTACCATACTGGAAATGTCTGTACGTCAGACATTTTCTTGATGTGATGCATGTGGAAAAAAATGTATGTGACAGTGTTATAGGAACGTTTCTAAATGCTCCTGGAAAAACAAAGGATGGAATTATGGCAAGGTTGGACATGGTTGACATGGGAATAAGAGAAGAGTTGGCTCCCGTGAAGGGTGAAAATCGAACGTTTCTTCCTCCAGCTGCGTAAACTCTTTCTAGGGATGAGAGATATCAGTTTTGAAACTTCTTCAATGATGTAAAGGTTCCAGAGGGATATTCATCAAATATCAAAAACTTTGTGTCAATGAATGATTTGAAGTTAAAAGGTTTGAAATCACATGACTGCCATGTTTTGATGCAAGATTTAATTCCTATAGATTTACGTTGCATTTTTCCCAAGAATGTTCGTCATACGTTAAGAAAACATTGTTTCTTATTCAAAGCTATATGCGGCAAAGTTTTAGACCCGGCGAAATTTCCAGCTATGGAAAAAGAAATTTTCATCATATTATTTGAATTAGAAATGTTCTTCCCGCCGACATTCTTTGATATGATGGTTCATTTGATGGTTCATTTGGTGAGAGAGGTTCGACTTTGTGGTCCTGTGCACTATAGATGGATGTACCCCGTTGAACGGTATATGAAGATTTTGAAAGTGTATGTCAAAACTCGAAGTCGGCCAGAGGGTTGTATTGTGGAACGATATATTGTTGAGGAAGCCATTGAATTCTGTACCGAATACCTATCTGATGTGGAAAGCATTGGTCTGCCGAAATCTCGTCACACTGGACGCATTGAGGGTGAGGGAATTTCTGGAAGAGATGTTGTGAGAATCAATATTACTGATCGGGAGCAGGCCCACCTTTATGTTTTGCATAACAGTTGGGAGGTTGCTCCATATATTGAAACCCACAAAGAAATTTTGAGGCAGTTGAATCCATCAAGGGCTGAAAAATGGATAGCAAATACACATAATCACCAGTTTATAGGATGGTTTCAAGACCATATTTTTAAGGAGTCAGATGAAAATCCGAATTCAATTTCAGAATGACTTCGATGGCTAGCTGCCGGACCAAGCGTGTATGTATTATCTTACAATGGTTATGTAATTAATGGTTATACATTCTATACAGATAAACATGATGAAGATAGTACCATGAAAAATAGTGGAGTAACACTTGTGGCTGAAGCGATGCATGTTTCTGTTAGTAAGGATAATAATCTTATTTTCACGAATATGTCATACTTTGGCATTATCAAAAGAATATGGGAGTTGGATTATACGACATTCCAATTGCCGATTTTTCAATGCAACTGGGTTGATAACAACAGTGGTGTTAAAATAGATGAATTGGGATTTGTGAAAGTTGATTTTAGTAAAGAAGGGTACAAAGACGAACAATTTATAATGGAATCACAAGCGGTACAAGTATTTTATGTTCCAGACCCCACAAACCGAAAGTGGTCGATTGTTCTGTTATCGTCCAAAACAACTGAAGGGTCCGATGAAAATTCAATTGAGGATGATCCTTTCAGTGGGACGTCGCAATCATTTCGCAGCGGTCCCAATGAAGATGACGTTTTGTATGTTAGAGGAGACCATAATGAAGGGATTTGGATTATCGATAGAGGTGTCAAATCCATTCAGACTTTGAAAAAAAAGTGTTCAATAAACAGTTTATATTTTGTTTGTAATATAAATATTGTTATCTCATGTTATTATCTTATCATTATTGCATTTATGTAATCCAACTTAAGTGTTAAACATTTTTTGCAGATAATGACTTCTGCATGTTCTGGTGCTCCTAACCTCGAGGCTAAACAAGCCTCTCAAGCTACTGCTGCTGCTGCTTCTGCTTCTGCTGCTGCTGCTTCTGCTGCTGCTACTGCTGAACAAGCCTCTCAAGCCTCTCAAGCCTCTCAATCTCAACATATTGTTGTTGGTACTTCTGCTGCTATTGGTGCTCCTATTGTTGAGGTCCAACAACCATCTGAACATGCTAATGCTAGGATTTTAGATGAAAACATTGATGATGCTGATATAGAAGAAATGGTTGGGGATAAAGGGGCGACATCGCAGAAAAAACAGGTGCGTCGTAGTTTAACAGTGTTGGCTAATGTTTTGAAGGGAAATAGCAAAGGAATCAAATTCGATGTTGGGTGGAATGCACGGGGCCAACACGTTAACCCCAACAAGGCAATGTTTAGCAGTTACGTTGGAATTTTCACTTGGCAACGCGTGCCGATTGACATAGCTTCATGGCACCATGTTTCGTCCGGCCTGAAGGCTGTGATGTGGGAAGAAATTATGGTAACATTTTGATTTCATTTCATTAATTTACTAGCAAATAAAATAATGAAACAATGTCTTATTCTTCACAATCCATTGCAGAGTGCATTTATAGAAGATGATTCACACAAGACTTATGTACTAAGGCTTGCGGGAAGGTGTCATCGAGGTTTTCGCACTCTTCTTACAAAATATCATCTGAAAGATTCCAAGGGTAAAATAAACCCGCAACCACCCATTGTCTACAATCACTTGATATCCCAAGAATCATGGGATTCATTTGTTGGTCATCGTGGGGATCAAAATTTTCAGGTACATTGTGACTGATAATATGTTGTTTGAGGATATACATGTATTCATCACTTTGATTGTCAATATTTCATTTATGAAACAACAACTCAGTACTGAAAACAAGGAACGCGCATCAAAATCGACGTACCCCTATCGTAAAGCAAGGATGGGGTACGCCTCACTAGAAAAGAAAATGGTGCGTATTTTAAATTTACAGTGATATTGTTATGTGTCAAGAAACAACTTTATAAAAATCTTTCTGTATTTATATGTAGATTGATGCCTCTGAAACCAAACACACATCCATCCCTCGTCATGTGCTATGGAAGGAGGCACGTGTGGATAAGGAAGGGAATTTGGTTGATGAAAACACACAAAAAGTGTGGGAAATATGTGTAAGTATGACACGATAAAATGTTTTGTTTTTAAATTGCTATTACATAATAATAATTACTTATTTTCTTATATCCGACAGTCACAGGAGTCAGGTACTCTTGCAGCTGGTGCAGATATATTAGCGACAGCTTTGAAGCGACCAGAACAATACGGTCGCATCAGAGCTGGGGGGTTTGGGGTGACACCCCGAGTATATTATGAGAAAAAAAACAAGAGGATCAAAAAAATGAAGAAATCACAGCAATGAAAAATAGACTAGAAACTCTTGAAGAACAGTTTCAATGGCAGGGAGAGTTGCTAGCAACCTTAATGGGTCAGAAGCCAAGAGAAGAGACAACTCAGTATCAACCAGCGCCTGAAGATCCTTCCCCACACCCCACTAGCTTTGAGGCAAGCCATTCCCCTGAAAGAGCTGTGTTAGCTGTGGTAATCAATCTTCTATTAATTGTTCTGATAAAATGTGAATCAGACAAACACTGATCTCTTCCTATACTGATCTTCTGTAGGGTGATAATGATAGTGATTTATATCTTTCAACACCCACCTATCACCTTGTAGCGAGGGCTACAATATTCAACATCTCAGAGGACACACTGCACAATAGAGAACTTCCAAAAGATCATCTGAAAGTGACAATTACGGTAGCTCATGAGCCAAAAACACAACTACCTGTTCCACTTGATGATGATGATATTTGTACAGTCGAACAGGCTATTGGGACATTCATTGCATGGCCATCACAAATTGTGAGACTACATGCCAAAAAAGAGGTATTTATTTACAGTTTTTTAAGACAAACCATTATAAAAAAAAGGTATGAACCAATGAATTTTATTGTAGACGAAGAAAGGGGATGCAGTGAAAGGAGCATCGAAATGATCGAACAACCGATCCAAAATATCTACTAAAATTGTAATTACACCGCCTATTCTCTATCCACATTTAATTGAATTGAAGACTCATGTGGATACGAAGTTGAAAAATGGTAGTAGCCATGTAGTTGTTTTTGAAGAGAATATGTATGGAGAGGAAATACAAGATTTTGTTGCTGCTGAAAATGTAAATGAGATCCTTGAGTATCAGTGGCTCGACGTCACAAGTGTAAATGTGTATATGAGGTATGTTTTCAACCCCGTCGCTTTTACAAAAGATGATATATTGTGCTAATTATGATTAAATACATTTTATATTATTGGCAGACGTATATATGAAAAGTAGTTGAAGGGTTTTCCTCATGAGCTAAAGTTCGGACTCGTCAGTCCTCATATCACATCAACACAAGAAATAGAAATATCAGAATCAAAAATTAAGGAAAGAGCCACTACTTTGCTGAAAGCATTTGACAGCAAGATAACGGATGACCGACTCTTCCTCATACCAACCATGCAGGGGTAAAACTCTACGATTAAAGCATATCAATTATATTTTCATTTCTTTCATTACTTATTACTTTTTGTGTATTTAGGAAACATTGGCTGCTAATTGCGGTGCATTTGGATACTCCTAAGATTTATTTTCTGGACTCAAAGCACGGATATCCAACAAACCGACCGCATGTGATGCAGTTTGTCAATCTGTAAGACACTACATCCTACGTTTTAGGTCTAAACATCAATTTATATAATATATATTATCTTTTACTGAGGATTCTGTTATGATAGGGCGGTGTACCAATATCGTCTAAATCATGGTATGAGGACAGGGGATAAGCATAAAGAGCCGAGCAAGTACTATGTCTGGACAAATATCAGGGTATATATAATAAAATTGCACTATGCAAGCATATATGAAACACAAGTTACTTACTCGCCTCATGATCAATGTTTCTGCAGTGTCCAAAAAAACAAACGACAAAGATTGCGGTTATTATGTTTGTAGATTCATGAAAGAGATCATTTTCAATGGACAAATTAGCATCCCTAAAGAGGTATTTTCGAAAACAAGTACTATTTCATTTAAATTATTTATTAATTATTTATTTATATATTTTTCAGTACTATTATGAATTCCAAAAAGCGTCATATTCACAAGACGATGTAGATATGTTCAGAAACGAGTGGACCGCATACCTGATGCAAGATTGTCCAGATATAGCATGAAGATCTGACTTTTATTGCAAGAGTTGCAGATGCGTATAATTGGCGGAAATATTTGAGAGGGGTTCATGGGGATAAAAAGATGAAACATTCTTGTATGTAAATGTTTGTAGAAAAATTGTAATTATTATTAAAAAAAATTCTTTCTCCAATGGGTCATTTGTCCATTTTAATAGATGAAATGCACCAGTAACATGCAAGAATGATGGACCACATTTCATTGGCCTTTGGACAAAAAAACCAATAAAATCTCCAAAATACCATCATATCATGCATGAACCAGTAAAATCTCCAAAATACCTTCATATCACGCAGTTCTGAAAAGAGTCACTATTTAAAAGAAAGTCACAAGTTTAGATACATCTCGAGATGGTCAGTTTAAAGACATTTTGAGGGACAATACTAAAGACATTCTCAGATATTCACACATTCCCCACTTTTAGATCGTTGTCTAATACAATGATCTTCCAAACAAGATATGCATTAGAACGCTCACGATACATAGAGAAATTCACTGGCCACCTTCGAGAATGATCTGAAGCACAAACCATGACAGCATTATGTTTTTCCTTGAAAATTCTCTTGGCGAACTGGAATGGCAAATCACTCTTGTGATTTTGCATCTCTACTTGTCTCTTCATGTGTGCAGTTATTGCCATTCCACTTCGCTAAGAGAATTTTCAAGGAAAAACATAATGCTGTCATGGTTTGGGATTCAGATCATTCTCGAATGTGGGCAGTGAATTACTCTATGTATCATGAGCGTTCTAATTCATATCTTGGTTGTCCTTAAGTTTCAGCATAATCCGAATGCGTTTGGTCGGTTTGTCGTATGTGAGTTCTTGATTTCACTTAAAATTAAGTCCATTTTTAACAAAACATAGACACTGTGAGTGGTGTCGGCCACATCGGGCCTCGGATTGATGTGGGGTTGACTTGTACACGTCACACATGAGTCATGGATCGTTGTGCAAAAGTATCAACACAATCAGAAGCCGTTAGATCGGTTTGGCGTGTGTACGTAAAATATTGTCCCTTTTAAACAAATTACATACACTTGGAGTGATACCGGTCACACCGCGTCTCAGATTGAGGCGGGGTTGACTTGTACACATCACATATGACCCATGAATCGTTGTCCTAAAATTTCAACACAATACGAAGGCGTTTGGTCGGTTTCCCGTATCTCAGTTGTTGATTTCTCACTTAAAAATAAGTCCATTTTGAACAAAACAGAGGCACTTGGAGTTGTGCAGCCACACCGCGTCTCGGATTGAGGCGGGGTTGAGTCGTACACGTCACATATAACCCATAAATCATTGTCCTAAAGTGTCAACACAATCCGAAGGCGTTTGGTCGGTTTCCCGTATGTCAGTTGTTGATTTCTCACTTAAAAATAAGTCCATTTTGAACAAAACAGAGGCACTTGGAGTTGTGTCAGCCACAACAGGCCTCAGATTGAGGCGGGGTTGACTCGTACACGCCACATTTGAAGGTGAGTATGCATACACGATAGTTGACCTTCTTAGAGAAGAGTTTCTGGAAGAGTATAAAAGACATGAAGCAATGAAGATCATTAGAGTGTTGGAACAAATGTGGTTGCTACAAACAATGTGGAAATCGGCTTGTGCAAAGCGATTTCTACATTGTTTGTAGCAACCACATTTTCTCCAACACTCTAATGATCTTCATTGCTTCATGTCTTTTATACTCTTCCAGAAACTCTTCTCTAAGAAGGTCAACTATCGTGTATGCATACTCACCTTCAAATGTGATGTGTACGAGTCAACCCCACCTCAATCTGAGGCCTGTTGTGGCTGACACAACTCCAAGTGCCTCTGTTTTGTTCAAAATGGACTTATTTTTAAGTGAGAAATCAACAACTGACATAGGGGAAACTGACCAAACACCTTCGGATTGTGTTGACACTTTAGGACAACGATTCATGAGTTATATGTGACGTGTACGACTCAACCCCGCCTCAATCTGAGACGCGGTGTGACCGGTATCACTCCAAGTGTATGTATTTTGTTTAAAATGGACAATATTTTACGTACATACGCCAAACCAATATAACGGCTTCTGATTGTGTTGATACTTTTGCACAACGATCCATGACTCATGTGTGATGTGTATGAGTCAACCCTGCATCAATCCGAGGCCCGGTGTGGCCGACACCACTCACAGTGTCACTGTTTTGTTAAAAATGGACTTAATTTTAAGTGAAATCAACAACTGACATACGGAAAACCGACCAAACGCATTGGGATTCTATTGGAACTTGAGGACAATGATCCATGGGTCAAATGTGACGTGTACGAGTCAACCCCGCCTCAATCAGAGGTGCGGTGTGACCGGTATCACTCCAAGTGTATGTATTTAGTTTAAAATGGACAATATTTTACGTACATACGCCAAACCGATCTAACAGCTTCTGATTGCATTGATACTTTTTCACAACGATCAATGACTCATGTGTGATGTGTACGATTCAACACTGCATCAATCCGAGGCCCGGTGTGGCCGACACCACTCACAATGCCTCTCTTTTGTTCAAAATGGACTTATTTTTAAGTGAAATCAACAACTGACATGCGGCAAACCGACCAAACGCATTTGGATTCTGTTGAAACTTAAGGACAATGATCCATGGTTCAAATTTGACGTGTAAGAGTCAACCCCGACTCAATCCGAGGCCCGGTGTGGCCGACACCACTCAAAGTGCCTCTATTTTGTTCAAAATGGATTTATTTTTAAGTGAAATCAACAACTGACATACGGGAAACTGACCAAACGCCTTAGGATTGTGTTAACACATTAGTAAAATTATCCATGGGTCATATGTGACGTGTACGAGTCAGACCTACTTCAATACGAGATGCGGTGTGGCCGGTATAACTCCAAGTGTATGTATTTTGTTTAAAATGGACAATATTTTACATACATACACCAAACGGACCAAAAACATTCGGTTTCTATTGAAACTTAATGACAACGATCCATGAGTCAAATGTGACGTGTACGTGTCAACCCTGCCTCAATCCGAGGCCCGGTGTGGCCGACACCACTCAAAGTGCCTCTGTTTTTGTTAAAAATGGACTTAATTTTAAGTGAAATCAACAACTAACATACGACAAACCAACCAAACGCATTCGGATTCTATTGAAACTTTAGAACAACGATACATGGGTCAAATGTGACATGTACAAGTCAACCCCGCCTCAATCTGAGGCCCGGTGTGGCCGACACCACTGAAAGTGCCTCTGTTTTTGTTAAAAATGGACTTAATTTTAAGTGAGAAATCAACAACTGACATACGGGAAACTGACCAAACGCATTCGGATTCTATTAAAACTTAAGGAAAATGATCCATGGGTCTAATTTGATGTGTATGAGTCAACCACGACTCAATCCGAGGCCCGGTGTGGTCGACACCACTCAAAGTGCCTCTGTTTTGTTCAAAATGGACTTATTTTTAAGTGAAATCAACAATTGAGATATCCACCTCACATGTAGTGTAGACCCTCCCCCAAGACTTGGCATGAATTTTTGAGATACACAAACATGGGGTGGATTACATGGTTTTCCTACATGGAATATATCCCACTACACGTCTTTAATGAGCCAGCTATGCAGTTTATCCCTTGTACAGATACACAGGAAGAATCACACGGGATCGACGTCATGTACTAACATAGTGCAAGGGTGCATAAGAGGACACAAGATCAAAGGGTAACACGTATATGTTTTTTAACATGCCATGTAATTTCCTATTGATATGACATGTATATTCACACAGGCAGCTGAACATTGGAGTTACCCAGGGTAAAGGGACAATGCATGTGACCCTTTAAATGACACATAATTTTATGTACCATGATTGATCTCTTTAAACACTATATCAAGGACATATTTCATTAGGGTTGGCTCCCATGATCCTTCCTAGGATGGTTTTGGTATCTTTTCCTACTTACGGTAGTACGATCGCTTCAGCAGGACGTCCTAGACATAGTTGGAGTCTCTCTGAAAGTCCTGGAGTGAGATCATATATCTATTTTTGAGGTCCAGTTACAGTCATGAATCAACGCAACCAATCCTACCAGACATCGATCCTATATATAGAATGTTAATCTTGATGTCTCATTACAGTCCCCCAGTTTATGATATGTTACCTTTTTGTATTAATATACATAATTACTAAGGGTGATGGTTGGGAGAGTTGGGATATCCTTTTTATGTATTGCAGAATGATTCAAGGAGCATGGGCTCTGTACGATTTGTCAAAACCAAGTGGAAATCCAAGGAGAAACAATGCATAGTGGAATGCTCTAGTATTTATCTTCTGAGTTGTGTAGGAATATTTTGTGATACTATGTAATGAGGTAGTTTTTGTTTCTGGGTAGACGGTATCTAACTCATGGTAAGAACACTATTTGGTTGGGTTGTGATCGGTTGATGACATGCTTGTGGTTGATATACTGGTTTTTGTGCAGGTATGTGGTTGATATACTGGTTTTTGTGCAAGTCTGCTCAGATGGCTGTACTGGTGCAGGTTTTTTATTAGCAGCAGGCAGGGATTTAATAGCGCTTTTTTAGCGATGTTAAAGGAGACATTTAACAGCGCTAAAAAATTGCTGTTAAAGGAGAGATTTAACAGCGCTAAAAAAGCAATGTTAAAGGCAACATATAACAGTGCTTTTTAGCGCTGTTAAATGTGTCCTTTAACAGCGCTTTTTAGTGCTGTTAAAGGTATCCTTTAACAACGCTTTTTTAGCGCCATTAAAGGTGACATTTAACAGCACTCTTTTAGAGCTGTTAAAGGTGACATTTAACAGCGCTAAAAAAGCGCTGTTAAAGGACCCCCGCCTTTATCAGCGCTGAGCTTTACAGCGCTTTTCTAGCGTTGTTAAAGCCCGATTTTAGCACTATTATTTCCCGTTTTTGTAGTAGTGAAATTATGAATATTAAATATTCATTTTTTATTTTAGAGTAGAAAAATAAACTTCTAACATAACATAATAACTAAAAAATATAGTAATTTAATCCTAATATATGTAAACATTAAATGAAAACAAAATTCTATAAAAATGTAAGAAAAAATGAATAAAACATTATACGAGGGAATACAACATTAATCTCAAAAGGAACAACAATAATACCCATTATTCATATTAAATCAATCAATAAATTAATATACAAACAATTCCTCAAAATAGTTTTTGGAAATATTTGAAACCAAAAATCAGAATGATATAAAGGATTATTCTTATATGATAAAATTAAAAATTATGTCAAACTAACATCATTCACTCTGAAATTCTCATACAAAAAATTATATTCCATAGTTATATATTTTTTTAAATATACTTATTGTAATATAAAAACTTAATCATATTTTCCTCTAAATGTTAAATCAAACAATGTTCCTTAAATAAAAATCCATATTGGCTAAAACTATTTCTATTTATTATGATATTATAATGTACCTAAAATAGAAAATATCACGAAAAATAAAATTAGTCACATTGTCAGCAAATCCATCATTAAATTACATTTAAATCTATGTAGTAAACCACATTTTCCATCATGTAATAACCAATTTATCAAAATTAACCATAACTATTTCAACATTGAAGGATTCCTTAACCAAAAAGTTAATCAATTCCATTAAACATATTTATGTAAAATATAGAAGAATTATTACTCAAAAAAACTTCTGACATTAACATACACTAAACTAATAAATTTTTCCCCATAAATTACTCAAAAAATATATTATATAATGTTAAAGTCTGGATATATAAAACCTAATATGGGATATACATGAACTTAATTATATTATAATCCTTAGAATTATCATCCCAATAAAAATTTTGTTTATATAATATCACTATAGTATATCATAGCATTATATTGGTACTATTCAATAATTATTAATAATTTTTATTAAAGAAAATGTCAATTAACCTAAGCATATCCCATGGGAGTGTCCGACCAGGTGAACATTAAGGGTTTACTAACTATTTATTTTAATGATAATTGGTGTATAATAATAATTTTTTTATGTTAATTAGAACTGGATTAATTTATGAAAAAACCACGTAAAATTTTAGTATCAGATCATTTATTAATTACAAAGAATACTACATATTCAATAACTGAATAGAAATTTTATGATGTTATCTGATAGGTAGAATTATCTTCAAAGTCAGTCATAATGTTCTGGTCCCTGTTAATTGTTTCAAAAAATATAGTTCCCAAGGATTCTATAAAAAACATTTTATACCAACTATAGATACCCCAACATGAGTATCAACGATTTTGTGGTTAATTTATCAAATTGGAAGTAGATACAAGAAATCATATCCCAAATTTTGAAATGTTTAGTAGTTTTTGTAAACTAGATATATAAATTTTTCACATTTTTATGGGAAATAAAATATTAAAAACAAAGTGAAGGTAAATATTTCTCACCCTTGAAATCATTTTAAGATTACATTATCATATATGTGGGAAAGGGAAAAATAACTGTGAAATCAGATACTCTGTAAGGGTCACATATAATAGATATTATCTAAATTATATAATCTATAATAAAAATGGAAATCTAAATAATGAAAAAGTATTTTAGTTTAATCAATAACTTGATCATAAATAATAATATGGAATGAATAAATTGTGATAAAATAATTCCATACAAAATATTCCTTGAGCATGAAAATTAACCAATAATACAATCACTATTCAAATAATTACATGAATGTAAATAAGTGATATTCTAATTATGAAATTCATAATGTTGGGCATTAGAAACATACCAACATTGAATAATTCCATGTCAAATTTCCTAAATGTTTTTTGCCTAAAGAAAATAACAAAAATAGTATCTATTATGAGAGGATTAGTTTCTTAAAGGGGAAATAAGTAGGCCTTCCCATCACTTACTACAACCAATGAATTTTTTATATGAATATGCAGTACCTCATAATCTAGATGACATGATTACAACGTAATTTCAGAATAGGAAGTACGAATATACAAAATTTCAACAATTCCATAGTAAAAATGATCATAATCCATCAATAGAATGAGTAATAATGGAATCATTAGAACATATCCCAATTATAAAATTATTAAAATAATGGTTTTCTGTCATTGATAAATATTCATACAATTAAAATATCATAAAAATCATTTTTATATAAAATACTATTCTCATATTGGAAATTTCTTTTTAAAACAAATAAAATCTGGATTATTCAGATTTTTTTTAAACAACCCAAGAAACATTTTAAGTAATCTTAAAATCATTGAGAGTTAATAATGATGGGAAATTATGTTCATGTTGAGTAATTTAAATTTCTTTTTTGTTCAAAACTCTAGTATGTGGTTCCAAATTTTTAAAAAACAACATAATTTATTTTTAAATTTTTATGAAAAATATATATTTCTAAAAATAATGTTAATTTTTTTAGTGATTATTTATAAAAATCATGAAATCATTTTAAATAAAATATATAAATAGATGAGAAATATTTCCAAATTAATTAATAGTAAATTTGGTTTTCCTTAAAATAAATATTTTGTTATATTGAGTACATCAGAGTGTTGAATGAAATTGAAAATTTTAATTTTAATAAATTACCAATGGAGAAAAAAATATATTGGTTTTAAGATATAATGATTATATAATACCCCTAATATATACATAAACAAAAAATAATTATGAATAATGATGAGATTATGAATAAACCATTTTGTATTTGGTACCTTTTGAATCATAAACAAAAATAAATAAATAAAAGCAAATTACTTTTTAAATAACCACAATATAAATAGAATCTTGATATATCATATCAAATGGGTAGTTTTTGAACCATATGAATGAATAAATTTGTCTATACAACATATCTATCATGGAAACTAATGTGATATGGGAAACCATTATCTCTGGTCAGACATGATTTGTATTTATTTTTATCCTATTTTTATAAATTTTAATTAATTATTATTATATACAATAAATGTTTTCATTATGGTAAAGTAGTGTATGTAAAATTTATAACAATTTAACACCAATTGATTAATAATTAATTATTAATGACTTTAATTACTGGTGTTAATTATCTCATTTTTCATGTATATTTATGTGCTATAGTTCGGGTCTTTCTATTTTGATTATTTTTCAATCATATCCATAATTAAAAACATTATATTGATTTCATAAATGTTTATTATATACATAATTATAATTTTAAATGAAATGTAGGGACATATAAATGAATTAACCTATTCGTAGAGATGGAAGGTTGTACATATGAATGCTTTTTTTTAGAATTTGGATAAATGGAATAAAAAAATATATATCTATTTCGGGTTCCCATGTTATGTTCAAAAGGGGTGTTCCAGTCTAATCCATGCAACAAACAGTGCACCCTAGTACAATCAATCAGATGATCCACACAAAATTGCACCACCCCAACCAAACCAAGTTATAATCCCATTACATTAAACCATAATCACTCAAGGGATGTTATGAATTGAGGATATTCCTACATATTCCTCAACCAACATGGTGAGGTGTCAATTATATAGAGATTTTACAATAAATTCAGTTTAAATGGGAACATCAAGACTAACACAACCCCTCAAAGACAAATCTTTTCTTGAAGAACTAGAGACACACAACTTTCAGAATTTTAAACCCACTTTAAACATTTTTTATTTATCCAAAAAGGAATTCGAAATCGAAAACATGGTTATAATATCCAACCATGCATTTTTCCCACACTTGGGGTAAAAAACACAATCCATTTCTTATAATTAAAACCAAGAGTAAAACACCTCCTTCATATCATATGTTTATTTGAAGATACATATATAACTAAATCACACCAAAAAATTCTAAAATTAATAAAATAAGCATATTTTTTAATTTAAATTCCAAATGAAAATGGATTCTACCTCTCTACATAAGATCCTCAACATCAACAACCAAAAACAACTTCATGATGTCCAAAACTATGAATAACATCCACGGAGAACATTACAAACCCATTATTTTGACCGAGTGAATCACAAAACCTAGATCCATGAGACCGTGTAGGATGAGTAACTGAAGGGAAAATTTGACAAAGGTGGGGGAGGAAGAATAGAGGTAGAGAATACATTGATAATTTAACCTAAAACATAAATATATACATTAATTATACCCTTGAAAGAGGATTTCATTCTTAGTGAAAATAGTGTTACTCTTGAAGGGTTTATCAAGCTTGGATGGAGTGAATATGGTGATTTGTGTTGAAAGTTATAAGAGTTTGTAAATTAAATTTCATATTTTTTTAGTCACTTGTATCTTCAAATGGTTAGGATTCATTAATACCAAAACCGTTAATCAATCATATTCCCCCTTACTAGACACACTAGGAATCCACATAGTTTGCTTGCATGGTTCAAGAAATTATGTTCCAACATTGTGAAATTGTTCTATAAATAATTAAATATCCAAGTACACACCCCCACATGGTTTGGATAAACATTCATAGGTCGTGAACCCTCTATAAGAGACATCCAATTACTGGTATGTATTGTTCTTGGAGATTCACTATTTGAATATAACACCAAAATACAATTGAAAATAAAACAATGAATGTTAAAAATGAACTAAAAAGAGAATAAACCTCTTGAGCTATTACATTTTTCCATTAATAGTAAGTTTAAAATATTAAATAGTAGAAAAAACATCCCAAAACTCAAAATGTTTATATAAAATATCAGAAAAAAGTTAGAAGTGAAGGAAAAAGGATAAACTAAAATAAAAGAAAATTAAATTTAAATAAGGATGTCAAATTTATTTCATTAAGATTCATATCTTTTGATCTTCTAAGAATTATTCTATGTATACTAATTATTACATGTGAAATTTTGGGTATGGTTTTCAAATGTTAATATGATTTTCTAATAACCTTACATTCATATTATGATTAACTAATCCATGATATATAAATTGTTTTCTCAGAATAAGAATTTGAGATCACACTTAATTATGTTTCATTATACCCAAGATATGAATAATGTTTTTATGTATGATATATGTATTAAGGGTTCTAGTTTTGTAGTACATAGTGGAAGATGATGTTGATATTTTATGAACTAGATATTAATGTCTCCAAATATCCAAAGACTGAAAGATTTATAATCATTCAGATGTTACCAATGATATGTAATTAATATTCATCAAATAAAATGTAATATTTATGAACTAAATGATTATTCCACCTTAGTTGGAAATTGAGAATGTTTTACATAATTTTAAAACTATGATGATGAAAATTTTGTAATAACCCTTCGGGAAATCCTATGTAAAGTAGAAAACCCTATGTTATGTTGAATAAATTTGTGTGTTTTTATAATAATATATACTCGTTTCTAGAAAATATAATTATAATGTGGCAAGGGAACAAATAAAAATTGGTGTAATTACTCTAAATGGGGTTGATTAGTTGATAACATAATCATCATCAGTGCATGATGAGTGGGATTAAGACTTAAAACCTATCTATACACTCCCAAGAGATATTATTTTAATAATTAAAATATTCTTTATGAATCATTTTGTTGGATTTTAATATATGATAACAATGGGGGACCATGGTTAAACATAATATTTCATAGATTTAAAAAAATTATTTATGAACTAAACATCATATAAATGGATTTTCAAAAAATATATTGTTTTTAACTATTATTATAATTTCCTTCAACATGATTTTTATTTTTATTAAATGGCCGAGACATAGAGGAACCGTGTTAATTTTGAATGTGCTGAAAAATGATATTAATTTTCTCCCGATACGCCGAATGTAATGGGAGTTATAGTGAATAGTCCCATTGTTATTCTTATATTGTTTCTCTATACATGAATAATGATGATTTACCAAATGTTAAAAGGAGGGGAAACCATTTTACTGATAACCTTCATGATAAAAGAACAAATTTCCATTATTTGGACCATTTATTTAATTTATAATGACAAATGAATTAATACTAATAAAATTATATTTTTTATTTAGCAATGTTTAGAGCCTGAAAATTTTATTTTTCATGTTTATAATTTTTAAGGATAACTTGATAAATGGTGGAATCTTATTAGGATCATGTAGAAACATCAATATTTTGTGTCTATGAATTGTAATTACATTAGATGGTTTGATTTAATCCTATACACAGAAATATTATCTAAATAAAAATGTAGAATTAATTTCTAGAGGTAGTGTTTAATGATAATGAATCCATTAGTACCAATGAGGAAAACATTACATGATTTCTGAGGTATGCTTATAATATTTTTCATCCAATCAAAAATCACAATTTTCTGATTCATTATGGGCTTAAAACTACATCTATAATGTAAGTTATCCAATATAGATATTAGTAGTTATGAAGATATAATTTAATGTACTTTTATAGTAAAAATGGATATTGGATCTACCCATCAATCTCATTATTCATATATTAGAAGAAATATCAAATTTAAAGAACTTTAAAATAATTGAAACCGTGTATTTAAGATGTTTAGTCATTCATTATATTTAATTATATAAAGAAACATTTATCTAATTGTCTTATAAGAACTCTTAAATGATTTAGTTGTCAAAAGTAATATGACAAGCCACTCAAATGATAATTTTATTGGAAATGTTTTGTAATATTGAGTATAGAAGGAAATCATTGTAGAGTGTACCACCCAAACTCCAGTGTTAAAAACTCACGGATTATTTGAATTATGATAATTGGTTCTTGAATATGAAGTTTATTTGCTATTATTGATATCAGTAAAATCTTAATATCCAATTAAAATTGAAATTTTATCAGATATTCATTTCCAATTAGGGTTATGAAGTCAAATCGATGAAAGGAATAGTTACCATTAAATATAAAACTTCAAATATCTTATTTTGTTATATATCTACCCACACATTTATAATTGATGAATTTTTTAAGGGTATCACATTACCACCTCGATGATTAGATGTCTAATTATTGTTAAAATTAATAATTTTATAATTATTTCATGCAATGTTTATAGTTATTTTCTAAATGATATTTTTGTTAATGTGCTTCATAAAAATATTTTTACCCTACCTCTAGTTTAATTTGATGTTATTTTAAGAGATTATTGACATTGTATATATATTTATCATACCATTTTACATATAAGGTGTGTTATTATTGATATTATAATCCATCCTATGATCTTTTATCCATTAAAGAATAATTATAGACATTCAATGAAAATTATATATATTGTATGGATATTGATTACTATTTATTGGGACTTTTAAATTTGATGATTTGAAAAAAAACTCAACATAAAATATATGTCTATTGTAAAATGTTCTTTATGACATTCTAGAAGAAAATATTATCCCACCTTTGCATCGTCCAGTAGATGTACCAATATAACTATTACCCGGTAAAACACCAATTTCAATATTTTCATATAGAATGGTATAGATTGATTTGAATAAATTAATGAAATAACACTAAGTGATTCATGAGAAGAGATAAATTTGAAAAAAGTGTGTCACCATGTGGTGAACTGATTCTTTTTACTAAGACTAAATATATATTAATGGGGCTATGTATTGATTTTTGGGAACCTAAAAAGTCCATGATCAATAATAAGTCCAGATTATCCCTTATTGATCATTTTTTGGTCAATTATGGGGATCTAAATATTTTTCTAAAATTGATATCTAATCCTTGTATTATTAGTTGTGGGTAAAAATATATGAAATACAAAATACAAAATTCAATATGAGGTATGAATAGTACACATACACAATGAGTCAATTTAATAATACTAATTTCCATGATATTTTTATTGATTTTCCAAATAGACTCTTTAGATGTTATGTTACTTAGTTTTTTTATTCTTTATAGATGAGTTTCTTATATATAACACATTCAATGAAGGGCATGTAGATCACTGATTTACATTATTAATGACCCTAAAAAATTTTATTTTCCATGAAAAGTTTACCAAGAGTAAATATTTTCAATATAAAGATTCATTTTGTTGTCGTTTAATCCCAAGTAAGTGTAAATAAGTGGAACCCTACAAGAAGGATGTTGTTTAAAATCATACCTTAATAACCATAGTGATAGAGATAAATAGTTTACTTGGGTTTGATAGATATTATTCAATATTTGTGAATAATTTCTCTTGGATATCTAATCCACTAATGTTTTTATCATGTAGGAGAGTCATGTTCATTTGGACTGATGAATGTGTTGAAAATTTATAGGAAAAAATATAAGGTTTGTGACTGAACCTATGCTCATGGAGCCCTATTTTATATAGGGGCTTGTGATTAAATGATATGAATCAATGAATATTTTGGGAGTTATTCTTTTGTAGAAATATATTGAAAAACATTATTCCCCTAATCAATTTAGGGTTCATGAGTACAATTAACCATCCCATTAACTGTACTTTATATCAGTATTGTTTACATTAAATATATAGAGGCATTATACATATAGAGGAAGGTGTGAAATATATATTAACCATAAGTGTATTAATTATATATTATAATAGAAAATTTTGAATATGAACCAAGAAATATGGTTGGAGTTGAATAATGATTATGAATGCTCAATACATTACCACCATAGGAAAGAGAACATGGTGTATGATGATCTGAGTCTAAAGTATCATGAAAGATTATTTTGATGAGGATAAAAAAAGTTACAATATTTATATATTTTAAAAGGATGGGCCATGAAATCCATATGGAAGCGATAAAAGTTCATCCTTTTAAAATTCATTTTTAACCATCCATCACTGTAAAGATTAATCTCGAACATATGAAAACATTAGTGCTACTAGTGTAGAACATAAGCGCTCCAAAGATCAACATTTTTTGAGATAGAATGATATATTTCAAGAAAAAAGAATTTATTACATCAATACTAAACATGATGTAGTATAAATTGGGAAAATCTTATAGATCATCAAATTCAATTCATCCTCGATGTATGAGGATGTATAAATATCAAGAGTGTTTATATTAAACAATATAAAGAGATATATTGCATATTATGTATCTATTTTCATTGTATATCATAAATCTTATTCTTTGAGATATAATTCATTCAATATTTCATTACCATTAACAATAATAAAATAGAAATAGGAAAAAATATTTATAGATTTCACCATTCGACCCCCTAAACATCTAAAGACCATAATACTCTTTGTTTTGATTTTTATCACAAAAAAAGTCATCAGATTTAGTTTTTATTATAAATTTTTTTATCTTGATAAACTTTCATGGAAATACATTAAGTATGTAGTATGGTTTCATGTAGTACAACATTATATTGTATCTGTAGGAGATTCTAGATTTATATAGAATATCTAGAAAATTATTTAGCATGCTATTTATGGAGAGTTATGTTTCAGTAGTACTTATCATCATCAAATAGATAGTTTGTTTTGGAGGACCATTTACTCTAGGAAGGTTATGTTAATATCCTATTCTCTTTATTTCAATGGTTTTGGGGATAAACATGTAAATGCTCTAACCATAACATCCTATAGATAGTCATTATATTATTTCATTGGCTCTAGTTATAAGATATCTTATCCCACATTACTGAATAATTTAGTTTTTTTTATTATCTTTATACATATATTGGATTCATTTTTCATTGGAAATAAAATACAAAAATCATATTAATAGTAAATATTCTGCACACTTGAACACATTTGAATATCCCTTCTTCATATCAAATGGAAGGGAATAAAATAATGGTGAGATCAAATTCCCAATATTGGTTAATTACAACAAAATATATCTTGATTAAATAACTCATAATATTTATCGAAAAGTAAATAATTTAAAACACAACCTATCTTATAAAACAATTATGTAAAAATAATAATATAGGTGGAAAATTTTATAATCAAATAATTTCATATAATTAATCAAGTTACCTTGAAAATTATCCATGTATATCATTACTATTCAAATAATCACATGGAAATCAATTATTGATTTCATAATAATTGAATACATAAAACTAGACATCATAAACTTTCTATATAGGCCCCATCACATGAAATATTAAAAAAATTGGTAATCCCTCCTGAAATTCCAAAACTAACTATCCTCATGATACCCACTATTTCATAAAGGGGATATAACAACCCACACCAATCACATACAAATCCCAATGAATTCCAAATATGAAAAAAAACATAATCAGAATTATTTAATAACACATATAAGAAAGAGTAATATATGTAATTACATTACCTCCCCATTCAATATAATCATAAACAATTTGTAGAAATAATTAGGATAGTATCATTAAAATATATCCTCAATTATTAATATTTAAACTAATTCTATTTTTTCGTTAATTAATTGAAATTCAATAATGAGGTCATTAAAATAATTTATGAGGAAAATAACATTTTTCAGTAAAATAAATAATTTTAAAACCCCAATGTTTACAGAATATTAAGGGAATAAATTTAGTTAAAAATATACAATGAATCTTTTAAATTGTTGATAAAATCATTGAGATTACATGACAATAGTGAAATTCATTTATGATTTCCACATTAAAAAGATGTATAATTAACACCTTCAGGAAAAGGTTCCACATTTGGGAAAAAAGAAGTAGATTCATTTTGAACCATCTTAGAAAATTTCAATCATGGTTATAATAGATTTTAATAAAAAAAATTAGATAATATAAAAAACATTCTTGACACAATTTTAATAAAAATATTTAAATGGGATAAAATTAATTCTAACAAAAGAGAATATAATATAGTTTTCTCTTAAAACAAATATTTAGGAATCCATGTAATTTAGAGAGGAAGGTTAATTGAAAAAAATAAATTAACATAAATAACCATAAGAGAAAGAAATATATTTGGTTTAATAATGAAATTTTATATAATTACTCCAATATATAATTAAATATTAACAATTTTGAAAAATGATAAAATTATGAAATAAACCCAAACCACTTTGGTAACTTTTGAATCATAACCCCCAAGAATAAAATAACAAATAATGAATCCATAAATACCATGTATATAAAGGTAGTCATGATATAAAATATCAATTATGTATCATATACACCACATGGAAGATGAAACTAGGGAATATGAAATATGTCTCTTGGAAAAAACATTAAGATGAGAAATCATTTCCTCAGGCATGGAATACTTCGAAAGTGAAATAAATGTACATTATAATAAATATAAATTTATTATACTTCTATTATATAATTTTTTCATATTATAATACCATATATGATCCACATATAATACTTTATCATCCAATTTTTAGTACATCCTCATTAAAGTCCTCATTTCAAGGTGTTATTTGTCTCTTTTGTAATGTTTTTTAGTTCATCTATTTGGTTCTTGATAAATTAATCATAGATACATCATATCACGAATTATAATACTGATATAAATATCATATTTATTAATTATATAAATGTTTATAATTATCTATGAAATGTTGAGATACACAATCGAGTTACACCATTCATAGAGACGGTAGGTCATGCATACGAATGAACTTAGTTTTCACTTTTCGATAGATGGAAGGAAATAAAAGTAAATATTAATTCAATTTAAAATAATAATTATTATATAATATATATAAAATATATTCATTAAATATATCCTTATTACCATCCATTAATAGAGGAAATGAAATATGGGTCACATCACTTCGTAGAGGTGGTAGTCCTCAGGATTTCATGAGTGATGTTATCATTTCAAAACAGACTAGAATTTAAGATGATATATATGATATTAAAATTTTATAAGATTAAATATTTCATAAATAAAATATATATTCATTAGATTAATAATTTTAACCAAATAATTAAATTTGTGGTCAAACAGAAATTACACCACTATGTGGAGAGAATTGGACGTATGTATTTACGATCGGTATTTTCACATTTCAGTAGATATAAAAGGGATAGAAATCATCTGTATAATAATAATAACAATAAAAAAATTATTATATATATTTTAATAGGTTTAATATTTTATTTTGGTTAATATAGATTCATAAGAAATAAAATTATAAAAAAACATGAAAGAGTTAAAAAAGTTGATTACCTATTCTTCGGTATACATCCTTTAGATATATTCTTAAGGACCCTTGGAATTATTTTTTTAACTAAAAGCTATAAATTGTGTGTAGGTATGTTTATATGAGAAATTTTCATGGTTTCCTTTAGATAGAAGTCTAAAATTGGTTTAAATAATTGACTGAAAGGGATGTCCTCTTATAAGGGTGGGAAAATATAGACATGAAATTTTTTAAATGATTAAAATATTGATAGATCATTCTCAATCACCATTAGATAAATGGAACGAAACATGATGTAAAATAGTATATAATTTAAATATAACCAAAATATTAAATTTAGATAGGTTTTGGTGTCATTTGTAACATCATATTTTAGTTTATCGACATGTTTACAAATTTTAATCTTTACTGTGGTAACGATGTTTTCAATTTCTGTGTGTCATAATATTAATTATATGGTAAAATTTATTATTAAATGTTGATGGGATAAAATTTTAAACATTATATTCTCCCCATTATCCACATTAAATATTTTTATTCCTAGTTAAATATCTTAATAAAATATTATTTTTTATGGAGGGTTAAAATGTCTTTTTTGAAAATATTCATTTAATTTGATGTTATCTTTTATGAAAAAAAGATTTAATTTGAATGTAATAATTTTATAAATTCATAAAATACTATATTTAAATTAAAAATATATGGAACGTAATTATTTAAACAAATTTTATTACTTTTTTATACGTTTTAAATCATATCTATTATTATTTTTAATTGAATAACTATTGTATCAGTATTTCATATGAACATAACATAATAATTTCTCAGTAAATAATTAACATCAATAAAATAAGTTAATTTTGTTCAAGATAAGAATTTATATTCATTACATTTTTATATTTACTAACATCTATTTCATGAAAACTTATTCAATAAATTATTATGACATCTCTATCTACGCACACCCATTTGGATAAGTCACTAGTAATATAGCCCCAAAGTTAGAATGTATTCATATAATTCATCCATAATAAATTATATATAAGATTAAATTTATTAATATAAGTATATATTGAAAAATACTTCATTCAAGACACCAAATATTGCTTCTCTATTGACGTGAAATCATTGCATTGACAGGAGAAATGACTATCTTATTTATCCTGAAATAAATATTAATTTATATATATTGAAATATATTTCTATTATATATTTATTATATTATATAAAAATACATATTCCATAATAATTATAAATTTTTATATCATGTTTATTTTTTTCAATATTTTAAAAGAATATGTATTTAAAAACAATTAATCTTCTTTACCATTTACATTTTTTTTTAATTTTTTCAGAATAATTTAAAATATTTATAAATAATGAAATTTACTCTAATAATCCAAAACTGAATACCATTTCATAAAATTAAATCCATATATGTGGATGAAATAATGATTAACATAAATTTAAAAAAACCTAATGAAAAATTGTATATTGAAAAATATGTTTTTAATGCCAAAAATAAACTTATAGAAAAAATAATGTATAAAGATGATTGTAATGTAATTAATTATATTATTGATAACTAAATAATTATTTTATAAAAATAATTTATAATTTATAATTATATCTTATTTTATTAATGAGAAAATTACAGAACTTCAAAAATCAGTATTTTCCATTATTCATATAAAAATTAGTCTTTTTTAAAAAAAACCCAAATATGTCACTCTATGAAAATATTCATATGAGGATTGAAAAAACAATATCAATTTCTTCATATAACAATTCCAATATTTCATGAAATTAAATATATTAATCTTTTAAAAAAGTAAAAAAAACATTTATTGATGAAACCATGTTTTTAACACCCAAAACCACTTTACAAAAAAATTGAGTTATAATTTACTATAAATTATTAAATAAATTTTAATTAATTATAATATACATATTAATATATATTTATTTCTATTAATACCCTCAAAACTTACGGCTAGGTTATAAAAATCATATTTAAATAATAATATTTAATTATTTCTTAATGCTTGGTGTTTCATGTCGTATATGATATCAATCATATTCCAAATTTCAAAATATCAGAGAGTTAGTTGCCCCACATTAATATACTATATCCTCATAATTTTAATTTTATCTTGTAAATAGAGTGTTTTATATTTTGTAACATCTATTTTGATAACCCAAATTATAATAAGGTTTAATAAAAGTTTCTATTTAATATAGGGAAATTAAAATACAAAGGACATTAGGACTAACAAAAAAATGGGTTCCAAATATCAGATCAATATTGGGAAGGAAAACTATTGTCATGGAGGGAAAATCAGTATTAAAATAATAATCATGAATTCCAATAAACATTGATTACAATAAAGTGATTGGTTATGAGAAATTCAATGATGATAGATTCATAAATCACGAGCTACGAAAAAGACCATCGATTAATTATAAATGAAGGTAATATTGTAAAATTCCTCATTCTTGTTCGTCTTCCAAGATTTGATGAATTTCATTTCCACTAAGACTATATATATTAGGAGATACACATTCTTAACAAGTATAATTACATACTTTAATCTATTTCCACCATAATATCTCTTTTTTTCTCATATCAACATCCTCAAAATAATAATAATAATTTATTCCTCATATCATTATAAATTAAAAAAACCCAAATGGTTTGCATAATATAAGATATCATGAATAAACCTTCATATAAGGGAATAGAACATTAATCTCCAAATAAACAACACTAATAACCAATATTCAATGTAAATCATTTGATAAATTTCATTAACCAAAATTATTCTATATATATATTAAAATATTGGAACCCACTAATTAGAATGGCATGGACACATATTCTTACACAAGATAATTAATATTTAACTCAAAATAACATAAATCAATATTAATGTCTCATTCAAAAATGTATATTCTTTGGTCATATATTATTCAAAATATACTTATCATAATGTCATAATATAATCTTAAATTCTTCCAAAATATAGATCAACCATTGTTATTCAAATAAAATACCTTCTTTGACAAAATTTTATTGTTTTTCATAATCTTATACATTCCCAAAAATAGATGAATTAATCAAAAATAACATTACTCACAGAGTAACCAAATCTATTTTGAAATTCCACTATTATCTATATATTAATCCATTCTTTCACCATGTAATAAACTTATTATAAAAAAAATTATATCTACCTCAACATAGAACAAAATAATAAACCTAAAGGTTATCAATACCATTAAAATTATTTCCATAAAATATATATTCGTTGTTACTCAAACATCCTTTTCACATAAAAAAACACTAAACCAAAGATTTTTATTTACATAAATTCGTCAGTAAATGTATATAATCATGTTAAAGTACAATCACATAAAATCATAAATGGAATTTCAATGATTTTAAATAAATTATAAGCCTTAGAATTTTCATCCTAATTCAATTTAGGTTTATCTAACGTCACTATTGAATATTTTAGACTGAATTTTCACTATATAATCATTTATAATAGTTACCATTATATGAAATGTGAAATAACTTATGAAGACCCCTAAGAGTATCCTACCATGTGCAAAATAAGGGATAATAACTATGTAGGAAAATTATAGTTAAGATATACTCCGAAAATTATTTTTACAGTCAGTACCACTAGAAGTATCTATGAAAAAATCAAATCCAATTATAGTACCTAAATATGGATTTATTTCAAGGGAAAACACATATTTCACACCTTAATATATACTTTATTATGTTATCTGATACTAAGAATTGTCCTCATAGACATTCATAGTGTTATGTTACCTATTCTTTGTTTAGAAATTTTTAATTCCCAAGGAATCAACAAAAATTTAACCAATAGCAATTTTGAAGACCATGTCTAGAGTAGCCCAGAGTTCGTGGTTAATTTATTAAATTATCACTAAATAAAATATGTTTCATCCTGCTGGATACAATTGATTATTAATTTTTGGTAAACTAGATACATATATTTTTCCCGTTTTTTTGTAATAAAATTTAAAAAAACATACTGAATATAATGATTCATCCCCCTAAACTCTTTTTAAGATTACAACATCAAATCCTTGGGAAAGAAAAAATAATGGCCATTTAGTATAATTAGTTCAGTTTATATATATTATAATATGTATTGATTAAATATGTAATAATTAATATTGACTGTAAATTATTTAAAAACAAATTCAATTTAATCAATAACATGAGCATAAGGAACTATTTAGAAATAATAAATGATTACAAAAAAATACATATAATTATTCACTTGATCTCAAATATTATCATTCGATATAATTGCTATACAAAAACTGAGATAAACATTAATAATTTATTTTCTGAATAATGTATTTCTAATGTGAGACATCAGAAACATAACATCGTGGAATAATGCCATGTCATATTGCATAAATATTTAAGGCATCATCCAAATACACAAAATAGTTTTTATTAAAAGGAATATTGATTCATTGAGGGATTATATTGGGCCATAACTTCACTTAATAAGACAAATTAAATCTTTAATTGAATAAATAATATCATATAATCAATATTCCTTAATAATAATGAAATATATGAATAAGAAGTACGAATATACAAAATGATACTAATTCCCTAGTAAAAATGATCATAGAAGATCAAGATAAAGAATAAGGATGGCATCATTACAACATATCCCAATTGTCTTAGTATTAAAATAAAGGTTTAATTCTTATTGATGAATAAGTACTACCAATACAATTTTATTGAAAAATTCTTTAAGAAAATACCCTTTTCAAATTGAGAATTTATTTTATAAACCAATAAAATCCATAATATTAATAAAAATATTTTTAAAAAAGTAACCATAGAAATTTTTAAATAAATCATCAAATAAGTGAGATTCCTTGATGGTGGAAAATTATTTTCTCCAATGTATTTTAAAAAAATATTTTGTTCTCACCTTCGGTCAATAGATCCTAATTTGGATAAAAAAATGATTCTTTTTAATTTGTTTATAAAAATAAAACATTTGACATAATTATTTTAATAAATTTTTAGAAAACTTTTAGATTATTATTAATTTTTTTAGAAAATATGGATGCAAAATAAAAATACATTAATATTAATAGAAAATATATTTGGTTTTCATTAAAAATATTAGTTTGTTATATTGAGTACTTTAGAGGGGAAATAAAATGAATTTTTTTCATTTTAATAAGTAATCAGTGGGTAGGAAAATATATATATATTTAATATATTAAGATTAAAAAATCCCCATAATAGATCCTTTAACATTACAAATCCTGAATAATTATGAGATTGTGAAATAAACCCTTACCAATTTGGTAATTTTTCAATCATAACAACCGTGAAAGAAATACAATAAAATGAATACATAAATAACATCAGTATATATAGAATCATTATATACCATATCATATGGATACTATATACACCATATAATTTAATATATTGGTGAATATGAGATTTGTCTCACAAAAAGAAAAGTGAGATGAGAAACCCTTATCTCAGGTTTGACATAATTGGTATGTATTTTTAACCACTTAAATAATAAAATTCAATTTATTATGAATCTATAAAATAATAATTTTCATTATTATTAAATAAAATATTTCCCATTTATAATATTTTAACACCCATTTTTTAATAATTCCTGATTGAAATCCTTGTTTCAAAGTGTTAATTGTCTCATTTTTCATGTATTTTCAGTTCACCAGTTCTATTCCATGTGTTTTCATCATGGTTCATTAAAATACATAATGTAAATATTGAAATAAATATAATATAATTCCTTATATATATCATTAAAATCATTCCTAAAACTTATATATAAATATATATTTATTATATCTATATATAATTCCATCAACAAATTGTGGATATGAAAAACAGATCTCATCGATTCGTGGATGCGATAGTCGACACGTACACACGAGCAACATTATCATATGGTAAAAAATTATAATGTAAGATATTATATATGATATTATAATTTTAAAGTCATAAATAAGACTTAAATATTTTATAAATTCATTATTTCTGTATTTATAACCATCCAGGTTAAGGGGGATTGAAAAATAATTACATCCCTACATGGAGATGGTAAGCCATATGTACACAAGGGCAATTGATTCACTTTTCAATGGATACAAAGGTGATAGAGATTTGATTCATCATAATTATTATCACATATAAGTATATCTATGAAAATTTATATATTAATTTTTGATGTTTACCAGATATTAATAGAAAATTTACCAATAAATAAAATTTAATGAGTTGGTAAAGGCAATTGTCTTTTAACTGGTAAAATTCTTTTAAATTCCTTCTATAGGATGTTTGGAATTGTATTTTAGGAAATATATAACTTAAAACATTTCTCCATGTATATTTATATTATAAATGGTTTGGGTTTGGATGAGCTATATGACTCATAGTGGTGAAAAGAATTGACTGAAATCAGTGTCCTTTTTTAAAAGAGGATAAAGACACTCCCGTAATTTCTATAAATTTTGAGATATAATTAATTAATAATAAAAAAGAATTATTCCAAGTGGGAATATATTTGAATAATAACATAATAACTTAGAAATATCTTAAAATAATTGAATTTACAATGGTTTTAAGAAATTTTAAACCCTTTAATTTGGTTAATTTCCTTGGTTTAATGAATTTAATATTAACTATCATAACTATGATTCCAATATTATAGGGATATAATTTTACTTTTAAATTTGAAATGACCTCATGAATTGAAATTCATTATATTATTGATAATATATTTTCACACGTGTACTATTTGAACATTTTTATTTCTTTAATATAATTTAGTAATATACTATTTTTATAAAATTCTATTAATATCATTTTTAGCCAATTTAATTAAATTGGAAATAAAAACTCCAAGAAAAATATATCATTTGATTATAGTAATTTAAAAAATCAATAATATGATATATTCATCTATATTACTCATAAAAAGTATAATTTCTTAATATTTTATAACTTTTAATATATTTCAGATCATTTATTTTATATTTTTGTTAATTTAATAGATATTTTTTCAGTATTGCATAAACACTAAATATAAGTATAGAATCACTAAAATTGAAATAGTAACTTCTTTAATTATAGTAAATAAATTTAATTCATGAAATAATTTTATATTCACATATATATTTATATATCTACTCATAAATAGTTCTGGAAAATTTATTTTATATGTTATTTTAATTATTCTATCAATTCTCAGTCACTGAACAAGAATTTGGATAAGTCACTTGTTATATTACTCAAAAATCAGTATATATCTATAAAAACTATAATTAATATATTATATATTATAAAATTCCTTAAAATTCTTTCATATTCTCAAATATTATCAGTTGAAAACCTAATATTACTTTTTCATGTGTTATAAAATTAGTATGTCAACACTAAAAATAAAATTATTATTTAGCTTGAAATAAATTTTATTTTATGTGTTTTTAATAATTTGTTAAAAATATTTTTATTTTATTATCATAAAATATTTTGGAAATATTTGAAATAATTTTTATATCATATTTATGTCTTTGAAATATTAAAATATATCACATATTTCATAGAGAAATATATTTGTTTAAAATTCTGAAAAAATATAATATTTAAAAAAATATCCAAAATTCATATTATAAAAAATTTAATTCATAAAAAATAAATAAATTTTATAAAATTAAATACATATAGGTTTTTAAAATTACATTAAATATAAAATTATAAACCACAGTGAAAATATGTTTTTAGAAAAATGTATTTTTATGCATTTGTCTTAAATCATACCAAAAATCAATTATAATGATGATTCCTAGGAAATTAATATTATTTGTCAATATAATGTAGTTAGATAATAATTTATAGAAATCATCAATTTATTTAAATTTTTAATGACAAAAATAATATCATTTTTATCAAATAAAATATCATAAAAGTTAACAAATTAGCCATAATATTAATTTAAGAAAATAATTAAAAATCATTTTAAAAGAAAATATATTTTGGAAGAAAAAATTAAATTTAACAAAAAATGTGTACTTATTTCTTAAAAAATAATAAAGAAAGTTATATTTAGTATAAACATCATATAAATTTTAAAACGTGGATATAAATATTCATACCCATAAATGTATAGGTTATAAAGGTAATATGGTTTAAAAAATATTTATTTGTTCGTTTAACCACTAAGTTGGGGGTCATATCCACTCTTGAATATAGTATTATTTTTTAAATGCGTAGATTATTACAAAAAACTCCATTATTTTTTGTTTTATTACTGGAATATCATTTACTTTATCACTTAGACCATTCTTTATGAATACCTTTATGGAAATAAGTGTAAAACTCTAATATATAATGATAAGAACAGAGAAAAAATATATTAGGGCCATAGCTAGTTGAGGAAATAGTAGATAAAGTAATATCCATTAAGATGTCCATCAATGAAGTTCTAGGTCAAAATGGATTATGATGAAAATTGTCATTGATGTCATGAGTTCAATATTGGTGTAAAGTTATTACATTGATGGTTTTAATAAATGATTGTTATGAGATTATGAGATAATGGAAAGATGATTATTTATTATATTGGTTCCTTTGAGATTCATGACTGAGTATGGTGTATTGATTTATTATTTTTTCTTCCATTAAACCTCTCTCAAGTTCAATATTTATTCCATGTTTTTTCCTTGGGGGTTATATATAACTAATCAATCATATGTAACAAACTTATGAGTTTTACCATTGGAGGATGATCTTTCGTATAATGACAAACTACTAGGAATCATGGACAGTAGATGTAATGTGATGTGGATTGATACTATACAAGTGGTTACTGTTTTCTGGATGAATGAAAAATCAATGAAGCATCATGGGAAAACAATGATATGATCAAACATGGATATCAATATTTTATTATAACCTTTGATGGATCATAATTGTAAAAATTAATCCTATAGATGTTAGAATATTTTACCCCAAGATTTTTCATGTATTTTATTTTAAATAGACATGGATTATTCAATAAGATATTTAATTGGAAACAATGAGTTTAAAAGAAGTTTGATATAATATTAAATTTTGATTATTTTAATAAATATTTAGAACATCATTGTTAAATTATAATAGTGAATTATAATATCTATTTAAAAGAAACATGTATAAATATATTATATAATTCAAATGTATTGAAATTTTCATTATAAAAAAGCACTCAATTTTAAATAAAGGTATTTTATATTTCCAAAAATTATTTTCTTACAAAGTTGTTTTATTTTAATATTTGTTGATATTGTAATTAATTTCTCCAAAAATTCTAAAATTACTTATATTAAATAATATATCATTTCATAAAATAGAATATTATTTTTACTATAACGTTAGTTTTTGTGATTTTTATAAAATGAAAAATTTTCACACGAGTAATAAAAAACTTATTTTATTTAAAAATATATATTATATTTAATTATTTCAGAAGTATAATTATGTTTTGAATTGACTTTAAAATTTTATTAGTCAGTTTTTATTAAATATAATCTAATAAATTTCTCCAGAACCAACATAATGCCTTATTTTAGCATAAAAACATTTGTAAACATAAAAATTAAAATTTTAGGAATCCTTTTTTTCGTGTATTGTAGGTTTTATAATATTTATTTTTTAAAAATATATAAATTCAACTGGATAAAATGGAATATATATTTTCAATCAACTTATCTATATTTTGTTTATAAATCTATATTCATTTTCATAAATATTCAATACTACATACATTAACATTATATTACCATGGATAATGCTATTATTTATTTGGGGGGGGGGGGGAGTAAACTATGTGATATGGGAAAACTTCCCACTAAAACATGTCTAAATTATATCCCTTTGAATATGAGTCATTTGGGAGAATTTGTGTTTAATAATACATAAATATACTTCAACATTTTTAACAATTCAATGTGTCTCCTCATTCCAAAGGGAATCCTTATATCATCACTTCCCCACACAAAAATAGACTCATAGATTAGAAAATACTTAAGAAAATTCATTATTAACTTATGAACATAGGTCTTTTATTTCATTTTTTGATCATAATACCATCTTAATAAGGTTTTTGTTTAAAACCTAATGATGTAGTCCAATGAAAATACATACTTATTAATAGATTTCTATCCATTTTATATCTACATAATTCATCTCAAAAACAATATTTATGAATCAAAAAATGAATAATTCAATATCTTCAATATATCAAGATGTTATTATGATGATCGAAAGAATATTTTCAACTATTTCCCTTCAAATCAGAAATGAAATTTCCACTCATGCATATGTGAGGACTACCACCTCTATATAAAAATAATATTACTCTTACACCACCACCTCAAATCAATGTATATGATGAAGGATTATAAAAATTTAAAGTTATGTTACAATTTTTAGTATATAATTATAAATTATAAATTATCTTTTATTCCTTCTTATTATTATAAAATGAAATCATTGGTCATGAATATGTTTGGACTGTCATCTCCATAAATGGTTTAATACACTTATATATATATCTTTATTTTATGTAAGATTTTAAATATGAAAACAATAAATATGTATATATAAATATTTTTTATATCATGATTCATATAATTGATTTTAGGGAACCATGATCAATTTACATATACAATAACTTCCAAATAGAAACTTTTATGAAAAAAATAAAAACTTTAACACTTATAAATTATGATTTTAATAAATAATTATTAATAAATGGGTGTTGAAATGTTATAAGTTGATAATATATTATATAATAATTTTTTACTTGGTTATCGGGTTTAATTATAATTAATTTAAATAACTTATAAAGGGTGTTAAATTTCATACAAAGGATGTTGAACTTGATGAAATTATTTTTTATTATAATAGATCTTTTTATCGAGATTTTTTATTATTTTATTTTAGATAATGAAATTATATAAATATACTCTAAAAAATTATTTTTAGTTTATTATCAAATTTTTATTTACATATATTACATGATTTATTTTATTTTTACTCTCTTTTTGTACTCAATACCCTGATTGAAATATTTAATGGAAAACCATCCTAATATTTTTATTCTCTTTTAAATATCTCATTCCATTTCTACATATTCTTTAAAAAAATTAATAAGGTTTTTTCTATTTTCAAATGATTTTATAAAGTTATTTTTTATCTTGTTTTTTATTCATTGTAAAATATTTTATTGAATTCTTATTATAATTTTCTGAAAGAGATAATTTTTAATTTTTTTGGAAAATGTGAATGAAATAATTGTTTTAACGTACAACCCATGAATGTATTTTCCAACCCCAATGAATTATCTTTATATTGAAGGGTTATTTACATGTCTAGATTATATATTTAAAATAAAATGTTTTCAATAAAAAAATTTATTTTTTATATTTCAAATTAGTTATTTCAAAATGAGAAATGTATTTTTCTCAAGAAATATTCAAGGCGTATTTTAAAGGAATTTAACATCTATATTTAAAACCATTTAATTTATTTATAATTTACCAGGGATTTTATTCTATGATACGTTTTATATTATTTCATTATATTGTATTTTATTATGATGATGAAATCTTGTTGATTTTTTTGTTTTTAATGTGTTAATCTATAATTATATGATAAAAGATTTTATGATGTCCTATAATACATATGAATAGATTAATACTATCATATACCACTAATGAATTTAGTCATTATAATTTTTTTAAAACAAAAAATGGTACACATGAGGTTATCCATACACAAAAATATGGTACACTAATGGTAGTCCCATGCCTAACATGTATTTATTGTCCTGGTGGGTATACAGGATAGAATAGTTCAATGATTATGATTATTCCATAATTTATAGAATTATTTCATGACCTGATATTATCGAAATTTCATGTTTTTAGTGATCATATTCTTTGACATCATTCTTAATATATCTTATAAACTGCTAATCTTTTTGACATGACTCATGATTATGAATAGTTAATTTGTGGGTATGATTTCAAAATAGTAAATGTATGTTCTTAAAAACTTATTCTCATATTATGACCAAATAATCATTAATATATCCCTTTTCTACCTTTATTGAAAAAATAAGATCATAATTTACCATGTTTCATTTTCCCTACAATATGAAGAAAATTTTTATGTATGATATTTCTATAATGGGTTGTAATTGTGAAGAACTCCAAGGGTGTGGATGTAGATCATTTTGGTAGTATTTTTTTATGTATATGATTTTTGAAATGCATTAAACAATTTTTGGTATATCCAATATATATATATATATATTAAAAATTATCACCAAATAATATGAAATATTTATTTATGAAATTATCTCATTATCTCATGCATAGCCCATTAGATTTGAGAATATGGTAAACCTACATTAGTTATTAAATGTGTTTTATAGGGATGATATAGCTTTCACAACCTAAAGACTCTTTATTTTATGGTCTAATGGGTATTCACCATTATATGTTTGATTGACCATTATATTAAAAAATCATTTTCTCCTTTACTATCTTGTGGATAATAATCATTTTACTATTTTCCATTGTCAAAACAGGATTATTAACATGTTATAATATAGAACATCCACCTTTTTCGACGAGCTCCATCTTGATATCAATTTACAATTGATCAAGATATATTATTAGATAATATTATAGAATATATTTTTATATATTTTTGAATATGGTACCATTATAATCATTATCATTATTGATACCATGATACATTTGTGGATTTCATTTTTTGTATCCATTAACCTTGTTCTGGGAAGAAATTCATAAAATGTATAGCAATTTGACCTCTTTATTTTGCATTCCACATATATTTTCAACTACCATTATCATAACCATCATGTTAAGCTCCTGAACATCATCATAAAAAGTGTGTCAACCACAAATTTAGAATTTATATCTCTCTTTTTGATGGATTCTCCTTTTATTTAAAAAATTTAACTTGTAATGGTACAGATATGAAAACTCATTATTTTGATGGAGATACAATGTTGTATATGTAAATAGGGTTTTTTGATGAAGTAATAGGGGAATAAACGGAGTGGTCTTGAAAATATAGTTAAAATGGGTTCTATTCCATGGATCTAGGTGTTGTTCTGTTATGGTGTTCATTGTAGTGTTGGGAGGCTGTGTATATTGTAGGAAACCGTGTTTTTAGATAGTAGTGGTGATGGATGTGGCATTTTTTTTCAGGTAATTGTTTTGGTGCTACTTCCAACATGGGTTGTTCTATAACATTGGGGGAGGATATATAATACAGTATCAAGTTGATATTTTGGGTTTTCAACAAATTTATTAATAGAATTCCCATGGAGTTGTGTTTTGTTTTAGCTTAGTATTTTTTATTTGGGATTTTTCGCATAGTGTTCCCAACTACGTCATGGTTCCTTCCCCCTTTTATCGAACTATATAATTGATACAACGAAGCTCCTAGGAAGGCCCCTTGACCAGAAATAATATGATACAGTCTATCTCACTTTTCCATGGTCATCAAAATATTTTGTAGTCTTGGGACATGATGAAAAGGATTAAACCATGATGTCACATTTGGAAGGATAAATAATAGAAATGGTTCAAATCCATTGGTATATGCTGAAGAAGCATTAGTATAGCCTATACCAACAATTCTTCGAACCATATCATCAAATTTTATAGGTATATGACTATAATAATGGGGGTTTTTGAAATATTGGTATAAATTTTTTGGAATTTTAGGTTACCAAATGTTACGATAAAACCTTTAGAATAAATATTTAACAATGTTTTAAAATCCTTGTCAACAGAAATATACTAATGTTTTATATACTATTAGAATTGGCTTCCCAAGATGCAAATGCATACCATCCATTTCATAAACCTTTTTTTATAGCTCTATAACAATGGTGTTTAAACCTATAGAATAGAACTACAAAAAATTCTCAGTATTTACCACACCCAACAAGAAAAATAGTTAGCAGAAATCACAAAATATATAGTAGCACCCCCACCTTTAATAATTAGATATAGCGATTACCAAATAGTTTCACCAAACAAGGCCAACCAATATAACAATAATTATTATGAATGAAACTAATTAATTCAATCAAACAATGAAAATTAACATTTAAAAATTGGATATATTCATTCACTAGTAATATTCAAACACAAAATTCCATAAATATCTATTAGAAATGATAAGGATCAATATTTCTCAAATCACTATCACCATAACTATCACCATAACTATCATCACTCTTATATTAACATTAATCCTCACCATAATCTTCAACATAATGATCATACTTATCCTCATCACCATTCTAATTATCTCCAAAATCATTTCCATCAGTGTCACTATGTCCATTTCCATAACTATCAAAATTTCCAAGAACGAAATCATCCTAACCGCTAATCAGACCCTGAACTCATGCAAAATATAACATACTTATCGTCAAAATTTATTTATCATAATACTTTTCAGTATCTTGTGTATGTGCAAGATATAATATTTAAAAATATTTCATAAATCCATTTTGGCCTTTATATTCTATTCAACTCATGTATAGACATTATTTAGAGTCTTCTGGATTGGAAAGAGCTAATGATGTGCATGATTTGTTTCCAACTTAGTGCTTCTAGAACTAGTTCATTAATTTGGACAATATATAGTAGGGAGAATACTCTTCTTATGTGAAAATTGGGCTTTTCCCTGTTTCTCATCATTGAATACCATATATAATTGATCTGTTTGCCCAATTTTATCAGCCTCCTACTAATCAAGGGCTCCAAAGAACTCTTTTTCAAATATAAATGGATTATTTTATTAAAAAATAGATTCTAAATTTTTAAATGAACAATATAAATCTTAATGTTTTCTGATATGTTTTTAACCACCCTTATATATTTATTACTTCTTCTCCATAAAAATAATATTTCTTAAGGAAGACATACTTAAATATTCAAAACCTCCCACAATAATGAAATTAAATGTAGAATACTATAATTCAAAATTTGTTATTGATAATGAATTTCAAAACTAAAAAAAATTAATAAAATAAATAATGAAGAATGATTTTCTAAAATCATTGATTTCATTGTTTTAGTATGATATGGTTTGGTTAAAAAAATAAATATTATATAATAAATTGGTATACTTTATAAAATGATTAAATAATGATTTTTTAAATTAATATAAACTGTAATTTAATGGTTCATGATATTATATATTGTTTCAACAAATAAAATGGAAATTAAATTATATATTAATAGAAATGGAATGTATTAATTCAAAATAAAAAATCATGATTGAATACATATATAATATGGTAAATTTGAAAGGATAAATGTATACACAATGAGTTCCTATTTTGTTGTTTCTATATTTGATTAATTTAATTTGAAAGTTGAAAAAACAGGTAGAGGAAAGATAAATTATTCATTTATATATATTAATAATAAATCTAATATTTTTGGGTGTATTTGTTAAAAAAACACATGATATAATTTGATATTTTTTATTTTTTTAAATAATGTAAAGATTTAGTTAGCATAGGTGTTTTTATAATTAAAATTTTTTAAAGGAAAATTACCAAATTGTTTGTTGTGTTGAAGTGGATTGTATAATATTCTCATTATGATTTAGGTAAAAGGAAAATAGTTTTATTTTATTTTATGATTTAATCCATGTTTATATTCTTGTTTTTAGTGGAATCTTGATATTTGGTAATTAGAGTAGGAATTTGGCAGCTAATACCTATAAAAAAATATCACATACCTTGGCTTATGTAGTTTTGGAAAAAATTTAGCCCATAATTTAGTACTCTGGTGTAATGTGGTTAATCTGATAAATTAATTTAGTTTATTTATATTATTTTGATATGAAATTTGATAATATTTCATTGTGGAATGTGATTAAATTTTTTTTAAATAATTAATAATGATATCACAAGTAAAATTCCATTCTGTTTAGATAAAAATATTTTTATTAATTATTTATTATATGGAATAAAGTGATTTTTTTGATTTAAAAGAGCCCTTGATTGGTATAAAAATTTTATGTTGTTTTATTGTATAGAATTGATTTATTGAAAATTTGATTATTTGGTATTTAATAATCATTCCTTGTTATGTGGGTGGAGGAATTTATGTAATAGTAATTAAAGGTGATAAAGGTTTGAATTATTGAATTAATAATACCAAATAATATTTATGTATAATATTTTTTGTTTTAATAGTGATTTTTGTATTGTGAGCAATCATTACTGATTGATAGTGATTTTTTAAATCATCATGTGGCATGTTTGAATATAAAAGTTGTTATACAAATTTTTTTACTTTCAACAATTGAATAACCTATTTGATCTACTTTATTTTAATTAAAACATCAAATTAACAGTGCTATAGGTGACAAAATCAAGTGTGATTTTTAAGGGAGTTTGTTATTTATTAAATGTCCATATAATGTGGTATAAATAAGGATTTAGTATGGGAATTTATATAATTTAAATATCTATAATTAAATAATTTCATCATATAATATTCTATAAATTCGTTTGGTCAACAATTTAATTGAAAATGTGTTTTGTTAATGCATTTGGATGTTTATAGACATAAATAAAACTGAATTACATGATAATGATTGATATTATTTTTTATTTTTATAGTAGGATATTATTATTATTATAAAATTAGAAAATGGATATACAATCAAAATTATTTAATTAATTTCTATCCAAGGATAATTTTATTATATAACTTAAAGTACTTTATTATCTAAATAGTGATGTAAACGCATTGATGATATGACCATTTATTTAAGGATTGAAGAAATCATTTTATAGTTTATTTAAACTTATTTATGCATTATAATGGATTATTTTCCTTATAAATTAGTGAAATATTGTATATAAAAATTTCAATTACAATGGTTAAAATAAAATTACAATATTTGGAAGGAAAAGGAAACACTACTTCTAAAAATGATATCCTTATAAATACGTTTATAAAGGATTAGTTGGGACAATGATTCATTATTAAATACATTTTGGAAACATCTAATTTTATAGGTATAAAAATTAATAAGGATACATTTAATTGGATTACTAGTTCGAATTATAACATATTTATTGATATTATTTCAAATAGGTTTATCTGTATAACTATAGTAGATGTTTTTAAATAATGATACAAGGTGTATTTTTATATAAAATAAATAGACATTATTTAAGATAGAAATGATACGCATGAATGAGATTAATTATTCATTGATAATATGATCAATCATGTATAACATGTTCCATTCTAATCTAGAAGTCTTATATTAATTTTTATAACTATTTTATGCCAATAATGTTTTTGTAAATGTCTCTTTATCATTTGAATAATTATCCTTAAATAACTAATAAAATTTAAAGACGCATCCTTAGTCATTAGTGGTGAGTAATACTAATTTGTAAATGGATATGATAATAGTAAAATATAAACGAACCAAGATAATTTAAGATCCATATCCATGTTTCTTCCCTCAATAATGGATAAGTTATGTATAATTTATCTATTTGTCCATGGTTGACTGGTTATACAATAGAAACTGATCACACTATTGAAAAAAATACTATAATGTATTCTTTTTATATCATTTAATGTGATATTTATTTCATAGAGTGATTCAATATAGGGATATATTGTGTATTTTATTTGTGAGATGATAAAAAATTTTAGGTTACAATTGATTGATTAATTTGTCTTATAATACGAATTTCCTTGATTCCGTTGAATACCTAAAAAATATTTAATTATAATAAATTATTCACTATGAATCTTATATCTGCCAATTTTTTATACATTGTACTAGAAAACTACTAGAGATAAATAGTATCCTACTAATTATATTTCAATATATCAATGTAATTGGATTACTTTATAAATTAATAAAATATTAATTACTTTTAACTGATCATCATATATCATCTAATTTAATGATTAAAGGATAGATGTTATTTTTAATTTTTTTCCTTGATTTATATATTATTCTAATAATTATATTTCTAATAGTTTTTATGTATCCAATATTCTTATAAATGTTTGATATCATTGAAATCCATCACGATCGTTCCCCACTAAACACCTTCTAATTATCACATAAATATAAACCACATCTATTTTCCTATAGTATCCTAACTAACAAATATAACATTCACATATGATTCCTACCATCCACTATCCGCATTAAATGTATACATATTTTCTCTCTTTTGATTTTATTTGAATGATTTCTAGAATAAATAGTTGATTTTTTCCCCTAATATTTTCTTGAAAATTCTGTCAATTCACTATTTGAATTCATAATTTTTTATTATATAAATCATTCTATTTGTCAACAGTCATCCAATATCTCCCCTTCTGAAATAATGAAGAGGATATATTGGATTCCACAAGACAATATTATTTGTTAAAACCCAGATTTCAATTTCATATAACCTTGATATCTTTATCACATCCTATACTATGTACTTATTGAAAACGTTGTTTTGAATAAATTTTAATGAATCAATACATTATGCAATAAAATAAATTTAAATTTAATTATTTATTTAAATTACAAATTTATAAAAGGTTGTCATGCATAATTTCTATCCTATTTCCAAATACTATTCCACCCCAATGTGTGGAGGTATTTAATATCATACTCATTTTCTTTCTAATGATTCCAAAATAAGAATTTTCATAGATAAATAACATTGTATTAAGGAAAATCATGGTAATTTTGATTCAAAAACCTCATATATTATTTTTTAAATTAAACATGATACCTTTCAAATAAGAAATAATTTCCTGATAATGTGCCACTCGGCACTCATACATGAAATGTGGGCCTTTATATCCAGAAGAACTCAAGAAAACTAGCCACTATACATCTCAAGTTTATATACTCATTAATACTAACCTTATTTAATGATCCATGTTGTCCACACAAGATCACCAATGAAAAATTTATAACAAATATGAAAATAAAAATATTAACTCATATAAAAAAAATAATTATAAAAAATTAAATCCAATGAATTTTCTTTCAAATATATATCCTTAATCCTTATCATTTATTTAATTTTGATGGTGTATCATAGTTAGTGGTCTGATCAAAATGATTTCATAGTATTAGAAAGTGTGGCCATAAAACTCCTACATTCACACATTATTCTTACAATCATTTCATTAAACTCATTGTACTCAACTATAATGTATGCTGGTTGATTACACACCACACGGAGGGATGTAATCCCATGTCTCTTATTGGAAGATCCTTATGTGAATGGGGAAAAAATATTATGTCTATATATCTTATAATTATGATAAATTATGGTCAAACACATTATTTGGATTTTATAAATATATATGAGCTAGTCTAATCAGTGGGTTCCACTAGATCCCTAGAATATGAAGGATCATGAACCTCTAAAGTAAGAGTGGGACCTAATATTTGCTACAGAGGATCAGAATGTGTCGGAGAAAAAGTAAAAGGATATTGAAAATAGAACATTTAGGAGAAGGAATTAAAATGGAAATAAGATGACATAGATGTTTATTATAATTTATAATATGTATGGGGAGTTGGATTCATAATCAGATAGCTGAAAAAATATGGGAAGGATCAGATTTAGATGGTAGTGAAAATACAGGCAGCCTAAACATACCGAGTTCCTCTAAAAACACTGTAGGATAACAATTTTTTCTATAGAGAATATCAGATGAACATACTAGGTGTGATTGAGTACCCTGAGTGTTGAAAATTGCTCTACTACCACCCCTCAAATAATCTGTCTATGCTATACTCCCCTTAGGAACCTCGTAGAATAACTATATCATTGGTGGTTTTTCGTGATTAATAATTAAAAATTTAATAATATTTAATAATATTTTATTGATATATATATATATATTAAGTGAAATAAAAACAATAAGAACAAGAGGTGGTACACTCATCAGTCTCATGAGGTGATTATTCAATATCATTGATTACCTTTGCAACTTTTTAATGTTTTTCATTCCACAAATTTGAAAACACATGTGTAATTAAATTGAAATTCACAACCATTGTGTAATATAACCAATTAAAAAGGTGAGACCGTCGTTAATTAAGGAATACCAATTATGAGACTAAATAAATGATATGTGGTGCTATAATATATATTTTTAATATTTTGTGGGAATAAGATAAAATTTTAAATCATGTGTCAAAGAAAAATTAATATATTCAAAATTACACATTTAGAATGGGTATGATACATTTTTTTATATTTTCAATTTGACCCAATTTAATTTTTGTTTCGTAATTTTGTGAATTTTGGTTAATTGAATTGGCCAGATGTCTATTTTTTTGGGTTTGGTGATTTTTTTCACATTCTAGGTTTGGTATGTTTTCCATTATTGGATAGGTCATTTAATTATTATTTTTTTCATTATAATTAGTTTAATATGTTTGAAATCAGTTCAAATTTTTTCCAATTTATTTTATTCAGTTTTTTTTAGATTATTAGGTTATAATATAGTTCAATTAAATATTTTACAATAATACTAAAGAAAACTGAAACTACTATTTATTAAAAATTCACATTAAGGTCAGGTCGGTCAAAAAATATTTATAATCAACAGTAATCAAATTTGACTAGTATAATACTGAACAACCCAAGTTGAAAAAAACCCAATGAATTGAGAAAAAATATGTGTGATTATATGCATTTACGACCATATCATCAGGTACAAAATTATCTTTTACAATTGATGTTTTGGAATTATTATATGTAATAAATTGATTGGGGCCAATGGGAGAAGCAATGGTGCCAATTTCATTACCACTATCATCTAGAATATGTTACGCGATTACATAAATAATGAATCCAAATTTATTTCATTGAATATCTTTCACAAAAAAAGTTTTTATCAATTTATGCTAATATATATTTCTCACCAATAGTAAGTGTATGAGTCATGTCAATAACATGAAATCAAAAATTATCAATAAATTTTCCATACCTCTACATCAAATAGAATCTATTTCATTTCATCAAAGTGATTTTATCATTAGGGTAAAATTAAAATATTATTATTTTATCAATGGAAACATGAAAAGTTACATCTATAAATTGAGGATTAATATCAGATACCCTAGTATAATTGTCTATTATGGCAGTTACTATAACAAAAACATGTTGTCTTCTAAACTTCATTTCTTGTTCAGGGATAATAAAATGTTCCCATTGATCACAATTTATTTACATTAATGAACGTCAAAATTAACACCAAAATACAATGTTATTATTTCCTCAGAGAGAGAGAGAGAAATCATGAAAACTCAATAATTGGATATTTAATGAAAATAATTTTAACTATACATTAAATTAATTAATTAATTATATTAATTAATATACAATTAACTTCATCCATGTATAAAAATCATGCCTATGAAAATTTTCTCTCCTTCTCAATGATAAATTATGATTACTTCTATTTACTATTTTTAATGTTATGTATAGAAAAATTTGAAAATGTTTTACAGAAATGTAAAATTACATGAGATATTCTAATGTATATAGGTTTTATATACTTATATCATGTATTACTAAAAAAATGATGGTTTAAAAAAATGTTGGCTACGCCATCACTCACTCTCCAATTCATAATGTTTTCAATGTATGTGATCTAACAACTCTTCATATTTGAATATGTGATTAAAATTTTGGTTCATTTATCTCATAATTATATTTATTATTTCACATTAGTCAATTCAATATTGTAGTAACTTTTGAAAAATACATTCAATAGAAATACATACATTATTGTGTCATGTAGCCATTTATAGTAAAAAATTAAGGATACTTCATATTCTAGACATAATACTTTAATTTATACATTTTTATTTACGTTGGCCCCATTGAATGAAAATAATAATATCCTGGAATAAGTATTTTAGTTCTAATATAGATAGTTAGAGATATCATGGATGTGAAAAATGAGGAAGAGGATATTTTTTCAGACATAAAAAAATTTAATGGATCCTCTAAAAAAATAAATAAATTCCTAAAAATTTAGTAGAAAAAATATCTATATAAAAATCTCAATACTAAATAACTTCCATACATACATTATTGGACTATATAAGATAAATTTTCATTGGAATAAACTAATTCTAAAGGATTTTAAAATCATAAATCTTTAATGGTTTCAACTTCAAAACTTTTCTACAGACCGATTTTGATATATTTCTCAAATAAACACCAAAAACCGTAATATTGTCGACTACTTTCTAAACAAAATATATATTTTTCATTAAAAAAGAAGAACACAAACAATTATATTTATTTTAACTGATATACACAAGATGAAATTCTTGTCTGGTACTGAAATCCACTAATTCAGGTAGAGATCAAAAACCATAGTTTAACATACCCTGGAAATTTTTTAGAATAGAAAGAACTATTTCACATATTTTTTTCATTGTTCACTATGTCTAATAAATGACATAACAAATTGGTTGATCAATAAAAAATTCAAAGAATATACATTTATTCATATAATTGTAATTTATTTTAGTGGAAAAATTCTTCCTATATAAATTTCATATAACCCTTCTAAAATAAAAAAATGACATTTTATAATTAACTAATCCTTTAAGTTGTAGACATACAATGTAGTGGATTTTTGGTCTCCATGGTATATTTAAAACTTCAATTGTTATTCCAATATTGATGATCTATTCAAAATAATTTTTCATATCACATAAAAATAAAACTATGGTGATATTTTAGTCTTCTATTTAATATGTTCTTCATATAATTAGGAAATGATAGTATTCCCTTTCATTATCTGAATATATGTAACTTCATAGGTAGGAAAATAACTTATTTCGCATATACTCATATCACACATTAGAATTATGTCTTTCGAATATGTACTGTGTATGAACAAAGCCAAATTGTTTTTATTATTATACACTTTAATTAATTATTTCATGGATAAATCTATATCATTTATATGATCATAAGGTACAGATGTGAAAATAGTCATCGAAGTGAAATGTTATTTAATATATAACCTTGGATAAAGTTTATAAATGTGCATTAATAACAGCTATATTCTATATGATGTAAGGACATTACCAAATGGATTGAAATAATCACATGATATTAAACCTATTAGTTAAAAAATGGGGATATCAAACATCAAGTGTCCACCTTGAAAATCTATCCGTCAGAGGAAAAGACACACCACTATCCTTCTTTCTCTAAGTATTATTCCATCACATATTTATTGATATTTCATCATACATGATAGGATTCTAGAGACTAGAAATAAATGGAAAGGGAAAAATTACAATCAATGAAAAATGGGATGGTGTTCCATCAGTAATTGGCATCCATTGAGATATACCAGATTTTATAAAATCATTTTGTTTTGAAGTTTCCTCACAAAAAAAGGTACAATATTTTGTGAAACTATGCATTTTGAATTCAGAAAATCCCATTTCATCAACTGACACACATTATATATAATATTTTGAGGGTTTATTTGAATCATCTTTATATAATTTCTTTAACTAGGTAAGAATATAACCGATAATAGTATTATAATTTAAATTCATTTTTTTCACAAGAAATAGTCAGATTAAAAATTAAATAATTTTCATTTTACCTCATTTCGGATATACAGGTGTCATGGCATCATCATTCAATTTTTTCACCCTATCAGTATCATCATATTCATTAAATTAAACATTTGTTCTGTTTTGGATGTCTTATTTGTACATAATTATTTATTTATCACAATGAAAAATAAATGGAAACTGGTGATCTAACAAATTACCCAATCCAACCCTCTCATTAATATTAAGAAAATTTTGAGACCTCATTTTTTCCATTGGGAATCCTTTGCTATTATTTTTTTTGAAATCAATTTTTTGTTCTATTTTAGAGATCTTCTTCACAAGTTAACCAATTCACTAATCAAAATTTTAACATAGTTACTACCTATGACCACAATCCAAAGAATTGTTAAAATAAAAATCAAAAAATATATGCAAACTATTTTGTAAATTACTAGAGATCTGATCAGTTTCATACATCTAACATATATCCATTTTGTAAAAAAAATTATATACCATGTCATAAAAGAAACTAAATAATATTTAAGTTAAATCAAAAATATCTTTAAGAAAATGTGAATTGTTCATTTTATATGAATCCGTAACATTAAAAATAGTCTATAAAAGATTAATAATTTAAAAGAAAAAAATATTATATATTTAATATCATTATATAAATAAAAAAAATTATATCAAATTTATTTATTTCAATGGGAAATAATTATAGATAATTCTATAAAAAATTTGGTTTATAATAAATATTTATATTTTTTATCATATTTTATTTATTTTTTTATACATGATATTTTTATTCTATAAATTCATGTATAATGTATTACTATTTATAGGTAATAATATTCATAATAACTAATAAATAAAAAGTTTGGGTTGGATAAATCCACAATTAGTGGTTTCTCATATTGATTGATGTTAACGTAAATTCAACCTCGCCTTGAGATCAATGGAGAAATGGAATATCTATATGTGTTGTAGGAATTATTATGACTTGGTTTTATATGAGAAAAAAATTATTGGAACCACCTTAGTATCAATGATGATTTTTAGGGAAGGATAATTTGGGTGCCTAACCCTATAGACATTCTGTGTTATGGTTTTTAGTGGAATATTTTATTAATACTCTAAATTGTTAGATCTCTGGTGGAAAAATTATGGGTTTTAATTGTTCGTTATTAAATGTTTCAATGGTGGTGGGTGTGCATGTGGTAGGCTTTTTAATGAGTTAGATATCAAATTTTTAAGTGGATTTCTAAGGAATTGTTAATTATATGGGGTCTAAATGAAAAATGTTCATGGTTATTAATTTAATAGAGTGATATTAGGTTCAGTTTCATGTGACTCATAAATCATGGGGCTAGACTATCTATCTAGGTACATAAGAGTGTGAGACCATTTATTTTTAATGTATTTTAGGAGTAAATCACACACATAAAATGAATATATGTTTATGTAATATGGGTTCATTAGTATGAAATTATATCCCAATTATTCATAAATGACATTATGGTTGCATGTTTTTTTACATGTGGTATATGTTGTGTTATGGAATAATGGGAATCTGTATTTGGTATATGGACCGATGTTTTTTCAGCGGGATTTAGATTATATTGAATTAATGTGATTATCGTTTTGTTTTGGGGGGATAGGATTATTCTCATGGAAATTCAGATGGAATTTTATAGATCATCCACACGTGGTTAGTCAAATTGATTTTTCAGTATAGTGACTCGGTGAATTAATCATTAGTTATAGCAATTTAAAATAAGATTATTAGTTAATATAAATGATCTAATTACTTTTTAATAGTTATTTACATAGCCTAGGTCCTCACATGTATGGTAAATAACTAATACACTTGGTTATTCCTACAATGTGATGACCAGGTAGTTCTTGGAGAGGGATTTTCTTCACATATAAAGGAAGATGTCCTTTAAATCTACCACTTAGTATTAAACTTATTTTTATATTGATTGAGATATGAAGTATCTCTCCTCGGTATTCAATTGTTCATTCTTAAAATTAATTTATTATATATTTTATGTTGATATATAAGGAGTTGAATCGAATAATTTAGAAAATATATAGTGGAACATGCCCAATATCATGATTCGACCTCTATTTTGGGTGAATGAATTATTTATGATAATGTTACTTACAAAACATAAATACCTTGGGGTGTTATTTAAATGAAGAGAAATTGAAGGAATATATTGATGATGCATAAAGAACCGATAGATAGTGTCCATAGATACTTCATCTTCAATGGGGAATAGTGATTGACTAGAGATATGAGAAAAACTATATTCATGGGAGGTAATTATAGTCTATAACACATATCATATTGTTGTATGTTAAAGTGAATCCTTTTTCTCATGTTAATGAAAAACCTAAAACAATTTTTTTTACTCAATATACAGCCCAAGTGATTCATATTATGGTCCATATATCAAAAACAAAAGACTAAAAATAATCATGAGAATCCCATCACTAAATAAGTCCCCTATAGGGATTGATATAAGAAAATAATCTTTTGAACTAATAAAATCACATAGTTTAAAGTATTCCATGTAGAAAACAAGGGAAATAAAGAATAAACATAAATAAAATTATCAAATTCTTTTTTAATATCTGTTTATAAAACATTAGTTTCACTATCCAAAAGATGATTCAAACATTTCAAAATAAATTAAATACAGAAAAAAGGATCTAACATAGTTTCATATACCTAGAATAAAAATGATATTGATTATTGTAATAATATGTGAAAGATTCATAAGTAACTAATTTTATATTGAATAAGAATGAAATTAAAAAAATAGGGGAGATGACATAAGTGGAGAAGAAATGCCCTATGGTATTTGTGTATACTATGGATGAGGGTGACATGAGATTAGGGGATCTCTCATGATTGGATAGATATCAGAAGGCCATGAAAACTATTTTAAAAACCCACTTGTATAGATTTATCTATTCTAATGGGGAGTTTTAATAGTTCTTCCATAAATATATCCTAATAGACTACCAAAACCATTTGAATATCGTATTTGTAAATAGATTATCCAAAAAAAATTAAACCATTGGTATATGGAAAATTTAACAATTTATTTTTAAAATTATTGGTATAGGGTTGTGGGTATTTTTTTTGAGTTTCTTCCTTGTCTACCCTTATTTTATCCTTGTTAATTATATCATAAGAGATTATATCAGGAAACATATGATATTGATAATATTTTATTTATGGAATAAAATAATTATTGTCTTCTTGGATGGTAAATGTGTCTTCCATCAGTTTGGGGTTCCATGGTAAACATCCACTTGGTTCAACCATATGTAGTGAATAAAAAAGCTTTGTTGGATGCTGGGGATCCCGATTTCTAATTTTTTTACATAATGAGGGAGCAATTATGATATTTATTATGACTAGGAAGATAATAAATCTATAATAATAAGGATAAATAAATTTTTTTATTTAAATTTTATGGGGAAGGATTTGAATCAAATGGTTTATGACTTTTGATGGTATTTGTTATTGATATTGTATGAGTTTGATGCCCTATTGAAAATCTTGGCTGATGGGGGTTTTTATTTATGGTGAGGTAATCATGTTTATGTTATGATTTTTTATTTGGATAGATTGTTGTGGAATTAAATGAAATTTATTAATTTAAATGGCATGATTTTTAGTAGATAATGACTTTTGAATTAAAATTTTAATTGTTTCTTAAATTGTTTTTGTTAAATGAAAATTTAATTAGTTGAAATAAATAATTGAATGGGATGGTAAGTGGAATTGTTTAGTAATGAGAAATATAAAAATTAGATTATTTTGAATGGAAAGGGTGGACTGTGACTTGTGGGTTAACGATTTCTGTGGGGTGTTTAGAATTTTTAGGTTTCACTAAAACATGAAGATGTTGGGTTGTTTTTTTGGTGATATTACATGTTGGGATTGTCTGTTGTTGTGATCCCATAGGTTACGATTCTATGTTCCGGCATATATATAAATTTTATTTCTCTTTTTTATTTATATATGCACCACACCCATGTGGAGAACCTATTTAATTCATAAAAATGTTTTTGGAGTATTTTTTCCAATAACACAATTTTGAGGATGGATTGATGAAAACCCTCTATTTCATGCACTCACTTCTAAATAATTTTGAAATGAATATGATGGGACAGAAAAATGTGAAAATTTCATTATTGTGATGTTTTATGATATGATGAGATGGATTATGGAGGCGATTGCGCTATGTATTTGGAGAGAGTGAGGTTTATCCCAATCATGTACATGGTACTGTACAACTGTGGTTATGTGGTTGGGGATATTATGTGATGTATAAGGTATATGCAAGATAAATCTTAGTTGATATTATACTGAAGATATGGGATAAACCTGACATATGATGTTTGGGAATGAGAGTGTAAATTAGTGGGAAAAGTGTTATGTCCCATTTTATCAATATAATTCTTATTATGTTACAATACATGTATGCATTTTATGGGGAGTTAGCCCCAGTGAGGATGTGTTTGGTTAGTAGACCTGTTTAGGTGTTGTTGGATCTACAATTTTCTCATGGGTTCACTGGTATTCTTCTTTTACATATGTTGGCACTATAAAATGTGCCCCCATATATTCCAAATGCTTCCATACATGATGCATGATCGTAGCCCATTTCGCAAGCAACTATTTGGTTGGTCGTAGGGCCTGAATGGAGTTATAGATTAGGAGTTATGGTCATTTGAATTTGGGATTGAAAGCTGGTTCGTGAAGCCCATTTGCGAAGCTCCCTCTTTTATCGTGGAGTAAGGGAACTTGACCAGATCCTCCACGAGTGCCGCAAAGCTCGATGACGGTTGTCTTTATGGTTACAAAGAACTTGAGGTAACATGACCAGATCCTCCGTGAGCATCGTGAAACTAAATAACAGTCGGCTCCGTGATTATGAGAAATTTGAGGGAACTCCCTGAAGTTGAGAAGCGTGATTTTCTTCACGGCACGCATGTGTGATTCGTTGTGCGCATTAGTTCTTCGTAGAGCACAGTTTTTCTTCAAAACATGCTCCTATATACTCCATCGCCTATAAATACCAAGATCAACCCCCTTAAAATGATGGTTACTCTGCCCCTTGGGAGCTCTGTCTCCCATTTCGTGTAGCTCATCATTCCATCGCGAAGCTGCTCCGCGAGTCCATGCTCTATGTGTATATGCTCAGTGAGTCCATGTTCCCCGAGTCTATGCTCCATGATTCCATGCATTGAGAGGCCATGCTTCATGATTCCATGCTCCGTGAGAAGATTTACTTCAGGATGTTTCTCTGTGAGCCCATGCTCTGCGAGCAGCATTCCATTGCGAAGCTAATTCGCAAGACCCCATGCTCCACGATCCCTTTCCTCCGGGAAGCTACTTTGTGAAAGCCTATCCTTTGAGAAGCTCATATCGTCGAAACCCCCAATTCATTCCACGGGGGTTGTGCCCCGGCACCCCTGCTTAGGATTAGTGCCGGCCTGCAGTCCTAGCCCTATGGGCATGTCCCTTCGCTTCCATCACTAACACACATGAAAAATGGAGATTCATACCAAAATAATTTAAGGGAGGGACATTGACATTTTATATTGTGCCGTTATGCAAACCCACCTTCCACCTATGGAATATCATCATTGGAGATACTATTCAAACATCTTGAGTTGAAATATTCCTCTTGGTTCGTTTCCCATTTCGCGAGTTGAGAGTCTCATCATCAATTCCCGGAGCACATTCAATTTAACCATTACTCAATAAACTCCTCAAAACCCAACCACTTGGCTCATATGCTTGATTAAACTAGAATGTGCTGCCTTTTCATAAGTCCCAACACCATCCATTTCTAAGAACCTTATGCCTAATAGTCCTCTCTGAATGACTATAAACTATAGTATATAATTTTTGAAAAACATAGGATGCCGCTTACTCCAAATAAGAGATTCCATATGGACCATGCATGAAATACCAACAGTCCTTCCTACATGAATCTAAACTGTAGTAAACCCTATGTTCCAAACATAGGATTCCTCTTGATCAAAAAAAGAGATACTCTATGCTCCAAGCATGATATGCCAATAGTCCTCTCTTTATTACTATAAACTGTAGTAGTCCCTATGTTCCAAACATAAGATGACTCTTGTTCCAGATAGGAGATGCCTTATGCTCCAATCCTAAGACGCCTAATAGTCTCCTTTACATGGCTATAAACCACAGGAAACCCTATATAACAAATATAGGATGCATCTTGATCCAAATAATAGTTTCTTTATGCACCAATTATAAGACTCCAAAAGTCATCACTACATGACTTTAAACTATAGAATTCCCTATCACTCAATAATAGGACGACTCGTGTTCCAAATAAGAGATGCCTTATGTGATAATCATAAGATTCCTCATTCCATGATTACAGTGGAATAATTTCAAGAGTGTTGGATACCGTTTGAGCATTTCATCACTCCACCTCATGATTTGTGTGTACTTTATTCGTATCATCATCCACTTTTATGTATAAAGGGACCCGCTAAGGTCCTGGTCTGATGCCGCATCGGCTCACCTACCGTCCTGGCCCAACACCCGAAAATACTATGGACGACACATCGACTTAGGTCTTGGGTTTTGAACACGGTCAACAGTAAACCCTTATTTGTTTGTTCACATTTTAGGCTAACGTGATATAGATGTTGTGTTTCGAACACGGTTAGCAGTTATCCTCCATCTCTATGCCACCCTCAATAATTTACAAATGTCGGGCATGTGATTTACACTTTTCATCTCCCTTTGTTTGGACTGATTTTAATGTCCTTGGCATTATCATGCTTGTGAACTAGTGAATAAGTGTTGACCCCAATTATGTTCCTCAACCCACCTGCAAGTTGAGATCTCCTAATAACCATACATGAGTAAGACACCCAGGAAACATCCATGCATAAGCCCTATTCACCATTGTCGCTCCATATCAATACTCAAGACGATTCCAAGTGTAAGCCCCATCCACCATTGTCCCTCCATAGAGGCATCTAGGTAGCTTCCGTGCATAAGCCCCATTCACTTTCGCCACTCCATAGTGGCACACTAGTAGCTTCCATGCATGAGCCCCATGCACAATTCCTCCTCCATAGAAGCACCCGGGCAGCTTCTTTGAATAATCTCCATCCACCATTGCCGCTCCATAGCAGCACATGGGCTATATCCATGCATAAGCCCCATCTACCATTGTTTCTCCTTAGTGGAACCGGGGAAGCATCCATGTATATGACCCATTCACCACCCTTCATGGATAAACCATTACATATTCATCATCAGGTCATTATCACCTCTTATTTCTCACACCGAGCACAACTCATGTGGGCTTAGAGTAGTAAGCATGGACTATGGCATCCTCTCTGGGAAGCCTACAGTGCGATCCCCACACCCATCCCGAACTATGAGGACTTGGATCATTACTAAAGAAAGGTACGTAGGAAGTCTTCCTGAGGTTCAATACCAACACCAATTAGTCCCGACTATCTTCACGTCGGCTCACCAATATCCATCAAAAACTATGTGGTATTCAATCCATTCCAAGGCAAGGTATGTAGAAAGCCTCCCTATCGATCAAACCCCCCATCCATTGGTCCTGGCCACATTTATGTCAGTTTACACCTCCTAAACTACGTGGTCTTTGAACCTTACCAAGGTAAGGTATGTAGGAAGCCTCCCTGGGGTTGAAGCCCACTATCCATTTGTTTTGATGACCTTCACATCAGTTTCTACCCACTGAACTACATGGTCATCGGTCATTTCCATGGTAAGGTACGTATGAATCCTCCCTGAGATTCAAGCCCACCATCCACTAGTTCTGACCCCCTTCACTTCTGTTCCCACCACTTGAACTACATTGTCTTTGATCCTTTCCAAGGTATGGTATATAGGAAGCCTCTCTAAGGTTCAAACCCACCATCCATTTGTTCAAACCCCACTTTACATTAGTTCCCACCTCCAGAACTACGTGGTCATTGATCCATGTGAAGGTAAGGTACATAGGAGGTCTCCATGAGGATCAATCACACCATCCATTGCTTCCAAACCCCTTCACATCGATCTACCTTCATCCTGCATGACATGAAACCGCACGGCCCCTTTTCATCATATACGATGATAAACCGCATCCATCCTCTCAAACTACATGGTATTTGATCCTTATATCCTAGAAAGGGTGCATAGGATTCCCCCACGAGGTTTAACCCCCATCCAGATGTAATCCTTTGTCAAACCCATCCAGCAGTAAGCCGTTGTGACCCCATCTAGTGGTAATCCATTGTGATCCCATCCAATGGTAAGTTGTTGTCAACCCCATCAAGTGGAATGTCATTGTAACCCCATCCAGTGGTTAGCTGTTTGAACACCAACATCAGTAAGCCGTTCAAACCCCCATAGAACTACATGGACTTTGATTCCATGCCACAAGGATATGTAGGAAGTCTCTTCATCACTCAATCCCAACATCATTATTTTCCTCATGTCAGTTCTATCTCATTCTCTCTCAACTTCATTCAACTCTCCATCATTTGTCCTTATTCTTACCCGGGAGACCACATCCCTTTGATATCATCCCAATTCTTCTCCTAGAATCAGTGTTCCCTCTAGGGGTTGAACACATCTCATACTCTCTAGTCAGTGTTCCAATTAGTATGATGCTTCTCCTATAGATGTTAAAATCACTGTATACCCTTTGTTAAACATGGGAAGCTGAAAAAAACTTCTGAGAAATGCCTCTGACATAAGATCTCCACGACTAATGTGGGATGCCTCGGGTTATGCACTATTAATATTACCACTTATGAAAAAGCATACAATTTTCCCAATGTCCATGCATCTAGATATTCCCTGACATGCCTGATGTTACTGTCTACTCTGACCTAAGGTTGCTACCATGTCAAGACCCCTTGGAATGTTCCAACAGAAGTAGTGTAATTAACTGGCATCCATGAAGATACGACACTGGGCAGAGATTCATGAACCACGACTTACTCTTTAAGGGAGACCCAGACTAGGTGACAAGTTCTGAGGAGGAATCCATGGAAGGAAGAACTGAAATCGCATCATCTCATTTAGATCAAGGAGAAAACGTCCTTGAATAAAGCACAGATGTTGCCCACCTTCAGCAAGCGGGAATGTGGGGCTACCACTACTCATCCTCCACAGATGGATGCATGCGCCCCCATGAAAGCGTCAAAAACAACATATTAATGAGATACAATAGGAATCCTATTGAGTATAATTTTATACTCATCTCATGTATATTAAAAATTATTTTGAGGTTTCCAGATAGACTACATGGACCATTATGAATATTACATGTTCATACATTTAAACTATTTTTGTGTCACTTCCTAGCTTTTATTTCGGGTCTTTATTTTGAGAGTACAGATTTTTTACCATATAAATATATTTTGGGATGGTTATTATTTCATTTTTTATATTTTTTCATCGAGTTTATTGAAGTTATCTTATCATATCTTCAAATAAAAATGTTATAGTGGGTAATTACTCCCATTTATGTGGTTTTTTTATCCTCAATGTCAGTTACCACCCCAAGGTGTACTAAATGAAGGACTCCTGGGGTCAATATATCTCTTCAAGTATTTCAATTCCAAGAGGGATACCATTGGATAGAGGGGGCCAGGAAAGAGTTTCCTTAGAGTGTTATGGGGGATATGATGGAGTTTAGAGTTAGGAATAGTGCTGATTGAATGGGATGGTAGAGAAATTTTGTTCGTTGATGTTAATGTGAGAAAACATCTTAGAATGAATTTGTAGTAAATAGAACATTAGGGCTCCTAATGTTTCAACATAAGTATATTACGATTAATTAATAACCCAGATAGGTTATTATAATTTTTAGGTAAGGTCCTAAAAGAGTTACTTGGACCATGATTGAATTATTATATTCTTTTAAATGATTGTTTTTGGGAATGTGAAAATGAAACATAATGAATTAGTATAAAATCCCATAATACAGATATTAAGAAATATCGTTTCCTTTTCACCCATGGATCATGGTTATTTCACACATGTTGTCTAGGCAGAAGATGTTCTGTAAGCTAATCCCTTTTATCATTAGATGATCGATCTAATTTTTATGGGTGATTATTTGAAGATTATGTTAGATGAATTTCAATGGAAGGCATTGGGAAATCATGAGTGCAGTGTCTCAGATAAAGAGATAATGATCTGTGTGATTGAGTTTTAGAGGACATTTTATAATATCTATGCTTAAATAGAGTATCAGGTATAATTGGATGTTAGTTATATGTTTGGAGATTTTTATCTGTGGTTGATGTTGTACCGAGGTGAGTGGATGGAGGCCAATGTTTCATGGTTTTACATTTAGAATGTGATTTGGGCTTAGTTCCTTATATTGACTATGAAGGAAGTAATGACGAAGGATGATATATATATTTTGTAACATATTATATCTATATGTAAGTTGGTAATCAATTTCATGGACCTTTTTAATTTCTACTCAAATATTTATCCTGATGAGGAGTCATAAGGTCAATTTTCTATGATTGGGGAGCCATCTTTACATCGCAAATTTAGAGGAATATTACCGATTCTTTTGAATTTATGTTATGAATTAACACTACTTCACATCATAAAATGGATAGGAATATGGACCAGTATATCTATAAATAGGAGGATATGACATGAGAACACATCTTGGAATTTAATGGAAATTGGGATAATAACATTCCTTTTTTTCTGAGTTCTCTTATAGCGAAAGATATCACTCTTCTATTGGCATGATCCAATTTGGAGCATTGTATGACAGTTATTTTATCTATATGTAACACACTGTAATATTGGTGATTCATTAGTTCTTAATGTTGATATGGTATAGAGAATGTAAGAGAATTTTCAAATTTTTTATAATAGGATGAGTGTGGCATAGGAACATCATAAAGCTTATGGGAACCAAAGGTATAGATCCTTGATGTTTTAGGTTAGATACCATGTGCTCTTGAGAGTCTCCCCTAAATGATGGAATCAATGGTTTGTGAGGTTTAAACAATTTCCATCATTTTCTTTTCCCCTATAGGTTTTTTGTAACATTATTGATATGGATTATTTGTTGTTACACCATCCAAGAGTGGATAGGAATCATGATTTCATCCATGTCTCTCAGCTTTGTCAGTATCTTTATGATGTCTCCCATTTTCTTGGCTGTGGGAGATAAATATTGGGGATAATGTGGGATTTTTTGTTATATGGTATAGATCTAGGATCATTTGGATAATTTATAACTTAGATTAACCATTAATTTTTCTTCAATGTTGTGGTGGAATGGTGGCATGATAGTGAATGCATTGGAGTATGGTATGAAGTTTATTTCTCATTCCCTATAAATGTTTTGAGTTTTTTATGTCATCATTTTTTCTTTGATAAAGTACATTTGGATCATAAGGTTTTATGATATGTGATTTTCCTTAGTGATGTGGTGTGTCAGTATAGATTCAATAATAAAATAGGGGAAAACATGATTCCAAATCAAGATGTGTTATATTTTTTCATATATAAAAAAGTGTGGGGAATTTTTTGCCACTAAAAGATCATAATAACTTGACAAGGGTCATTTAATACATTTATTTGTGTTCTTGGTTCCCTTTTTTGGGGTAGTTATTTTGATAATTGGCCCAAACTATTTTGGGGATGAGATGGTGGTGAATGTGGTTATGTATATGGGAGATAGTTTGTATTTTTTTTTTGAAGTGTTTTTATTCCAGGCTTGCTGGGGTAGATGATAAAGTGGTGTGGTTGTTTGAAATTTCTTGTAGATATTTTTAGATGGTCATGGTGTGTTTTCTTGTATGTGGTGTTTAGTTATAATGAGATACATGAGGGGTATATGTTAGAGTTTTTGTTTGTAAATATTTTCCAATTTTTATTTATTGTTAGTTTTTTCATCTAAAATATGACAATAGTTTGAGTGGTATCTGATGTAATAGTATCGACCTTCCCACCCATTACATTCTGTGAGTTCTGGTGGTGAATGATTTTAGTGGAGTTTTTGAGGGAGTTAGAGGGGATATGGGGTAATAGATGAAAAATCAAATGGAAAGGGGTATTACAACCTAGATATATATAATACATCATATTAGAGGTATTTGTTCCATGGAGAGGGTGGTTGTAGTATAGGATACTGTGTTTTGGGACCACATATGTGGATTCTAATAAAAACAATTTGTGGGAGGAGTTTTGGTATACTTTTATTTTTTTAGTTAACAGTGTAGTAGGGATAAAGGCTATTCCATTGAGTCTCTGCTAAAGATTTTGCTACCGGTGCTATATTTTTCATGGATGCTCCATTGAGAAGACCCATAGTGTAGCCTCATCTTGGGTAATCGAGATTCATGGTCGTATTCTTCATGGATTCACTATTTACATTTTCCACTTTATTGTATCAACAATACTGATATATACAATGTTATTGTAGGTTTACTTTATTTGTAAGTTTCTGACATCATCTCTTTCTCTACACTGTGGTCCTCTCTTGTTTCAGTAGTTTTTCAGTGTGCTGAAAAGGTCTACGTCGTGGTGTGGTGTTTTTCTAAGTGGTTATATATTTTAAAATCTATTCAAACCCAATAACTTTTACAAATATTATCTTCTTTCATTAGAGATCCAGGTTTAATACTTTATTCTTATCACACCACATTGAACTTCTTTCATCCTTAACCTTGGATAATTGATACATTTTGGATTAGGTGAGTTTCATCCATGTCTTTCAATATTTTATCATTTTTATTATATGGAAAGGGATTTTATTAGAAAATATATGGTTCTGATGTAATTTTACTATTGAATAATGTGGTTTTTGGTGACTACTTTTGAATGTATAGTGAAACTATTTTTTTGTTCATTAATTTCAATAAAAATTTGATGAATATTCAATACATCTAATAAACACATGCCTATTGACAGTTATAATTTATTGTCTTTTCGGAATAGAATCCCAAATATTTTATTCTATGAATTATTTTCATTATCTACCACAATGATCTTATAACATGGTACTCCTATTATGCATACATTCCACATACATTTCTTTAAAACCAAAGGAATGAAACATAATAAATGGTGAGCACATATTCCCAGTAACGGCAAAAAAAATATATTTTTGTTTATGATCATATTAATGAATAATATATTCATTGGGTTATGTGATAATTAACATAACTTATGATGTCCATAACCAATGTTTCATAGGTCACCAATATGATTCATGGAAGAAAACATTATTATTTGAGAAAACATAGCCCATTTTTGAGGAAAATTATCATAAATCAATCTTGAGTCTTAATATTATTTCCTAAAAGTATGGTTGTGTCATGATTATTGAAAACCCTTTCATATTTTTTGGATAAATATGAAGACCTACAACATAGTGGATGGGAGAAAATGACTTATTACCCATTATGGATCTGGATAAACCACTTTCTAATAGAGTATAAGGACTCACCTATTTCCCAAATTGTATCAAGCCATTCGACATAACTTTTATTATTATCTCAAGAGATATATAGTTTTACCTAATTAATTGGAGGGAGATACAGTTCCACCCTTTCTCTAAAGAAGAAACTCACTTATGTGTGCCAAAAATATTTTAAAACATTCATGATCTAATTAAATCAAAACCCATGTAAACAAAATAGGATTTATAGTCATTTAATCAATTCACCGAAGCATAAGCCCAGAAAAATAAATGGTTTTCATTAATAAACTTTCAACATAAATGTTAACAATTTAATGATTGAATTAGTGGTCTATAATTCAATATTATTTATAGTAAAACATATGCAACATCAAAGGATGTAATTTATGATGGAAAATGAATTTGTTATATCACATATAACATTTAATGGAGAAAATATATGTTTAAATTAGAATTTGTTTTATAAAATAGAAAATATTTTCAAACCCTTTTCCTTGAAGTTAATATTATAGACTTATAATGGAATATTTAGAAATCATTTAAAAATATTGATAAGAAAAATATCCATTCCATTTTAAAAATAACTAATAATTCATAAAATATTTTTCAAATAGTTTTCATTTAATATTAACTAAATAACATATAAATAATGTGTTAAAACATTTTTTTTCATGACTTTAGAAATCCTTATCCTTCTGTACACATAAAAAATACTTTCCTTTAAACTTTTTAGGAAAAACCAAATTACATTTGGTAGGAAAATTTCATGAATATTCCACAAATTTTTTTAATATAAATTAAATATTGGTAATAATACCATAAATTAATCATTTTTAAAATATGAAAAAAAGTGAAAACATTTTTTGAAAACATGATTTTGGAAGACAGATGGGTTTTCGATTGAAGAGGGAAATAAACATGGTTCTGTTAAAAAATATTCTTATATCTCGAGTACATAATGAGAGCAATGTTAAAGGAAATCGTGTATTCTCATGCAAAAACGATAGGAGAATATTATTTATTAGTTTATTGAGCGTTGTATTATAATAAATCATCATCAAAACCATAAAACTAAACCATATTAATAAATTATTAGATTATAACATCAAACCATTACTATTGTACATTTCAGATCATATTCCCCATTAAAGAATAACATAAAATAAAAATTTTAAAATATTTAATGGAATTATATTAATGATATAAAATTTCAATGCGCAAGTACATACACCTTATTGAATAATATAGGTGGATAACATAAGATATGTTCTAAAGAAGGAAAATTGATACAAAAGTCCCTTACTTCTTTGGTAACTTTTGAAGTGTAAACCCCAAAAAATAGATAACCTTAAATGGATAATTAAATATTATTAATTTTATTTGGAGTCATCATAATATAAATTCATTTTCATTTTATAAACCATAAGAATTAAATATAATGTCTATATGGCATGTGTCTCATAAATGTAAAAGGCGAGACGACAATCGCATACCAAAAGTCATGAATTCCTTTACACACATAAGAAAATACTATATAAAAAATATAAGTTATATATATATTATACTACTATAAGTATATATAAAATTATACATATGATTTAATTATTCCCTTTTATTACGCAATTTTTTAATTTTTTATTGAATCTTGTTTCAGGAAATAACGGCTTTGTTTTTCAGGTATATTTTGATGTTTTATTTTAATTTATCTTATGTTGACCATGGTTAGATGATATAAATAATGTCAAAAATTATGTAAATGTCATATATATTTATTATATATATAGTTATGGTAGTCCATAAACATTTGAGACAAACAATGAAATACAATGTTCATGGATACGGTAGTCTGTACATACACAATAACATTATTTCAATTTTATCAATAGATGAAATGAAAAAAATGTAAATTAAATATTGGAATTAAAAAATAATTATTTTTGTCATATATTTCATATATCTATTAAATTTAACCTAATTAACTTCCACTAAAATCATTAGTGAAATAATAATCCAAATTCTTTGTGAGGTGGTAGTATCTCATAGATACAAATGGCGTAATCGTATTCTATATAGAATGGTATATATGAAGGTATATATGATATTATAATTCAATAAATATTATTATATCATAAATATAATATATAAAAAAACATATTATTCATTATATACATCCATTAATATTTGTGGTAAAAAAAGGATTACATTGGTTCTCGAGGCTCTAGTTTTCCATACAAATGATCAACAATTTTGTATCCCATTTGAGGGGGGAGGAAATAGTTTTAGGCCATTAAGATAGAGTAAAAATATATTAATACATTTATTTTATTGGTTTTAATTTATCAAAACTTTTTAATTATGATTTAATTATGTTAGGGAATAAATAAAATAGAACACTCGTTTAGGGATGTTACCACTACTTTAGAAAACATCTTTGGTTTTTCACATGAATCCAACAAAGAACGGAACTATGAAAAAAATATTGAAAATAAAATAATATGTGGGAATTATATATGTAATTTTGTTTGATATTTGATGAACAAATGGGTTATATTTTTGAATAGGAGAGGATAGTGGGTGGCCTTTTATAAGTGATGTGAGTGGCACAATTGTAATTTTTGAAAAGAAAATGGTGCACCCACAGAGTTCACAAGCCAAAAGGCTCCAAAATGCATCATTATATAATTTTGAGGGTTTTATGGATTAAATACAGATATCCAATTTGTGCTAGAAATGTATCTAGGTCATTACACCCCTTATCATTTTAGGTTAACCCCCTCCCCCGATAAACCCATTTTAAATATAGTTGTGGTAATTAATTTTTACTATTCCATAATAGATAATTTTAACATATCAATTTTAAAAGGTAATTTTAAATTATCAAATAAAATGTAATGATTAAAAATTTTAATATTAAAATATGTGTGCAAAAGTATAGATAACTTATTTTCATAAAAATAATGTTTTACACATAAAATTTGATTTATTTTTATAAATTTTCTATTAAGCACATAAAATGAATTTTATAATTTATATTTAAAATATAAAATATAAATTTAATTAAAACTATTCACATAAAGTGAATTTTTAATTTATTGATAAAAGATTTATTTGTGCACATAAAAAAAAATTTTAGCAGATGATTTAGATAGTTTTCAACTGGTTTTACTTTCATTTATAATTAATTAGTCACCAAAAACATCAGTATATATAAATGTGTCAACCATATATTTCCATGATTTAGTAAATCCTATTACAACCCAACATTCCAATGTATAGATGATAACTATCATATTATGTAATAAAAGTATAATAGTATGTTTCATTTCATTAAAATTCAGTGATGGGTGAAATGCAATGTAAACTAATTATTTCATGTAAAGCAATCTAAACTCAGTTTTACGTGTAATGAAAAATTAAAAAGATATCTAATTTATTTGAAAATATATATATTTAAAAATATTCCATTTAGATACATCTGCCACCATTATAATGAACTTTAACTCTAATTTTGACACATTGGTACAAACTATTGAGGATAATCCTACCACATTACATCCTTAGGTTCCCATGTGACTTTATCAAGCTAGAGGTTTTGTAACACCCCGATATTTTATGAAATATATTCTTTTTAATTTCATTAATGTCTTGTGTTGTACGCTACACCAAACGGAGCTTGCAAAACAAGCATCCTTGACTTGCCTTTCATTACACGCAATCACGACCTTCCTTGATAGCGTGTGTAGTACGCAATACCGAGTTTCACTATACAACGATATGCTCTTAAAATATTATTAAAACAAGCCGTTATGAATAGTAATAACCACTTTTTGAAATTTTTTAAATTTTATTTTTCAAAATGGACTTCATTTTTAGATTCGGAATATCGAAATTAGCATAGGGTGAAATTTTGGTATTTTTCTGAAAACTTTCAATTTTTGATGAATAGTGAAACCACTAAGTGGTAGGTTAAAAACTAAATTTTGCATAAAACATAATTTTACCGCTTCTGTGAATATAATTTCGAAAATCCGACAGACACGGTTGATATCAGTAAGTAAAATGTGGTTCAATGAGATAAAAATAATTTTTTGGTGAATAGTAACTTTTTACTTTTTTTTTTACCGCGGTTAATAGTAAATAGGGTAACTAAGGGTAAATATGATATTACTATTACCCTAACACATGTCCTAATTCTATTGGATAAGTGTAATTCGACCAAAAACAACCTTATGAATATAATATGACAATTTAGGTCCACTTGGATTAGATTATGACATTTAATATTATTTTATTTAATGAATAGTTAAAATAGTTAAAATCAATGTTTAATAACTAAAACATTTTTAATATGGGGTTATACATAAGATAAATTCGATTATAAATATTCATTAGAAAGCTAAAAATATTTCCTACATAATGATATTTTATTTAGAGTTTAACTAAATTAATTTATTTATGACACAACAATGATGCAGTAATTACCCTTTTAGGGAAATGTTAACGTAATTGATGTTATAAATGCTCAAATAAATGTAATTTGATACTTTTTATGAATTACACTAATTTTCTAGGTTACTATGATATATTAGTGTTGATTTAATCAACTTGGTTCGAACATATATTTCTGTTATGACTTTCAAAAAAATCATATATCAAATAGTGTCAAAATTGACACAAAATAGTTTTTAAATCATATATTATATTATTAATTGTTATTTTATTCCTAAAAATCTAAGGTTCGGCAAAATGACTTAGATAAGGATATATATATTAATAATAAACAATTTGGGGTTCGTTTGTCATGTTATAGTAAGTGTATTAACCATATAGTGTAAGAAAACAACAAGACATGGTAAAAGTTAAATTATTTAACTTTGAGTTAAATCTAATTGATAAGGTTAAAATAATAACCTAAACTTGTCTAAATCCTATTGGTTGATATGATTTTGACCCATCCCCACTTTTGATTCGAAATAAGACCCTTTGGAACCATTATAAACCGATTTTGACTTTAATATAAAATAATATTTTGAGATATTCCAAAGGTTCTCCTCTCCTCCCTTATAAAAGGACACCTCCTCCCCCTCCTCCTCACAACAATTTGAGCACTCAAGCTCGGCCAACCCCTACCAAAATCCCTTCTCCACTTCCCTAGAATAATCCTAGAGGTCCTGATCTTTTTCAAAGACCAATCTTAGTTCCCTAAGTGGAGGATTCAATGAGGCGTTTCAAAGAAGAGGTAATATCCATTACCGATATTTTCAATTTCTTTATTCTTCAACTTCTTCTTCTTTAGTTGTTTCATGACAAAGTAATAACATCTGTATTAATTACATATTGATATGTTATTATAAATATGAAACAACCCGAATTCACCTTCTAACCATCCTACGGAAAAATGAAATCACCGCGCGTGTGTACGTACGGAATACCGTCTCCACGCCGTGGTGTAATCTATTTTCCACCATCACCTTACAAGGATGGGTATAATGGAGTAATGAGTAACTATATATGATTATTATAAAATTATATTGATACTGAAATATTATAAATACACTTAAATATAATTCCACGATCATGGGAATGATATCCTCACTCGCGCGTACGTACGGAATACCGTCTCCACGATGTGATGCGACTCGTTCTACATGATCATCCTTACATAGTAATTATATAAATGAATTGAATGAATAAAAATGATATATGTTACACTAATAACATTTTGGATATAAGGTATCTATAACCCTAAAATAATAATAAGAATTTATTTGGCAAAACACGCATAAGAACAAAAGACAATAAATACCTGGATAACAAGTAACAATGAGATATTATTAATAAGAAGATAAGAATATGACCACATATGATATCATATCAATATGTATGATTCTGGAATAAGTCAATAACATTATTTAAACCATTATACAGGAGCTTCGGACACGTACAAAGCAAATCGGACCTAAGGTAAGGGAAATATCACAATCTCATTTTTATTCGAGATTGTTTATACTTTGAAATTTACTGGTGTGTATTTTATCATCCACATCCATGTTTCCTCAATATGTAATATTATTTCCATCCACCTACAATTGTTTAAATCCATTTTTAACATTTGGTGAGTTTATATTAAAAGATATGAAAGGAATTTTTTGTCGTTTTTCGTACGAGGTACTTTTTGACTTTTCCGACAAAAGTACGAGAAGAATATTTTTTTTATCTTATACGGCATGAATAGATTTTTAAAACATTATTTCCAAGAAGCTTCCATTACAAGTTTTCAAGTTTATATTTAATAAAATTCTTTTAGTTTAGAATTGTACGACATGTTAATAAAGGAAAAGTGTTTTTGAAGCAGAAAGGATATTTTCCTCAAGAATGGAGTTCAAGTGTTTTATCAAAAATATTTTCCATCAAAGATAATAAAGGGTTCTATTTTTATCCCTATTATTACATTGATTTGATTATGTTGTGATGGAATTATTTTTATGAATTCCTTTATCTTATATGAATTGTTTTATGATGTCACGATGTTTAAGATTCCCATTTTAATTACATGGGTTATGCAATGATGTATGATTTATGATTTTGTGGCACACATAAAAATGGTTTCATTAAGATATGGGTGGGACCTATATCTCCCTCCAATGCATTGGGTAAAGATTTTATATCTCATGAGATAGACATGGCTGGAACGGTAGGTTATACCGGTTTAGTGAAACAAGACTGAAACGAGGGTGACTCGGTTCAGAAAGGGACTTTGTCCACTAAGATAGTATTGGCAATGAGTCTTGACTAACAAGAAATGATTCTCTATGATTATGTGTGTATGCCACAAAGTTTCATGTTTTAAGTTATGATTATTGGGATTTCTTTTCACTACTATGATTTATCCCATGTTATGAAATTATGCTCTCTTTTGCAGGTTAAGATTTCCAAAATGTTATGTTCTTATGAATATGATGTGATTGATATTTCTTTTTTTTACCCTTACTGAGCATTTGAGCTCACCCTTTTATGTTTTCTTTTCCCCAGGATATAAAGAAAGGTTTTAGGTAAAAAAGAAGAAGATCTTTATGGGAGATGTTGAAGATCTTTCACCACGATTAGAAGATTTTATTCTGAGTTTCCAAAGACACTAAACTATTATGGTCCTTGTGTCTGTGTTTTTGTTATGTACTAAGTATTCCGCAAAAGTAATGTAATGACCATGTACGTCAGGATTAGGGTCTCTACAGTTTGTATCAGAGGAAAGGTTTAGTCAACCTTTGGAAACTAGGATGCAAAAATGTTAGTGAGATCCCTAGAGATATTTCTAAGGTATGTCTAGGGATGTCTCTAAGGTTAAGTATACGTATAGGTTATAGTCCTAGAATTGTGCTAAAGATCTTAGAATTTAACCTAAGATGTTAGATATCGAGGGTACTCTCCCTTTATTATGTTGTTTTCCCTATCATGATTTTTTCCTCTCACACTATTCTTTTTGGGTTTTAGACGATGGCTGGAACCCGAAGGAACCGTGTTGATCAATGCAATGGACAATGCAATGATTGTCCTCCTGAACAAACAAATGTTATGGGAGATGGAGGGAAAAATATTATTGCTAGACTTACACAAGCTATGAATCATTATGGACTTCCAAATGTGCAGAGAAGGGAACAATATTCTATTGAGTCCTTCATGAGGCAACATCCACCTTCTTTTAGTGGGACTTTTGATCCACTTGTTGCTGAACAATGGATCAGTACCACTGAAAAGATGTTTTCAGTTCTTCAATGTTCTGAACATGATAAAGTCATCCTAGCAGTATATCGTTTGGAAGGTGAAGCTGATCAATGGTGGAATCTTATCAAGAATACGAGGCCAAGAGATGAAATTGAGTCCATGGAATGGGACGAGTTCAAGAACTTGTTTTTCAGTAAGTACTTCCCTCGTATTCTTCGAACAAAGATGGAGAAGGAGTTTCTTGAACTAAAGTAAAAGGATGATGAATATGTTGGTATATACAAAGAGAATTTTACAAGACTTGCAAGGTATGCATCTGGCATTATCATCCAACCTGAAAGTAAAGTTGATCGATTTTTCAGTGGCTTAAAACCAAGTCTTCGAAGGGCATTATCTATAAGAGAATTCAGTAGCTATGATGAAATTGTTCATTTTTCTATCAAGGTAGAAATGGAAGTTGGTATTACATATCCATCTCATGGTTTTGACAAGAAACTAAAGATGGAGTTCAAGGAGAAATCTCAGAATAATGGTGAAAAGAAGATGAATGTTTCCTTATGCTCAAAGTTTGGAAAGAAGCATTGTGGAGATTATCTTAAAGGGACTAGAAAATGTTTTAAGTGTGGAAAAGTAGGTCATCGAGTAGCTGAGTGTCGAAGTAATGGAAAAAGGGTTTTTAATGATGTGAATAAAGAAAACACTGCAGAGAACGCACCACCAACACTTCAATGCTTCAAGTGCAAGGAAATGGGGCATTATGATAATAAATGCCCTAATCCAAGGGTTAGTGATGATCAACATGAGCAACCACTTAAGGCAAAGGACAAAGGGAAGTCACATGCGATCACTATTGGCAAGGTTGAATATGACAATGATGTGGAGGAATGATTAAGTGTTTATGTAATGAGATTCCAAAATAGTGTTGTATATAATATTATGGAATATTGGAATACTTATGTATTGGTCTATTGTGGTTTTCAAAAATTTTATGGTACCAGTAACCATGTAAAGTGATTGAGATATTTTTGAAAAAATAATGATATGCGCATAATGAAGGGAAAACGAGAAAACAAAATATTTGACAGTATTCATGAGCTCATGATTGATATAAGAACTAAGTGATATCATGGTTTGAGTAGAATTTTGAGGATTTTGGTATGTGGAAGGTGTTAACTTTTAACTGCATTCATGTTTTCACTAAGGTTCAATGGGTATTCAAGAGAATACATGATTAAGGACTTTGAATGTTTGGAATGTGACCAAAAAAACATATCTTATGATATCTGGGGATCAACGACGGTATTAAATCTCTGGTAATCGTTTTCACTATGTTATGAGAGTGAACTGCAGTATTATGGATAAGCCTAATGATTGGAATGGATTATGTTGGACATAAGTTAGTATTGTTTAAGGAGAGAAGTTTTTTCGATGTTATGGGTGGGATGTTATAGTAATGTAGTTTTAGAAAAAGGACAACCTGCAGGATGGGCGACAGCCCATCGCGTCGGACAAGGCTGTGGGAATTGAACCCACAACCGATGTGCGACTGGCCTTTATCGCCTACCACTGGCCTACAAGAGGTCCCTGGTTAGTAGAAACTAGTTTTATTTTTTTAAGCCGTATGATAAATGAAGTATAAGTTCATTTTTGGAACCATATACGATTAACCATAAGATGGACTTATAACATTTGCTAACCTTTTGTTTGGAAGAGATGGAATGACCCATCATTCTATCACATGATCTGCTAACACATCATGAATGACAAATTCAACTTTATTTCTTTAAGAGATGAAGTGGAAATGGTCCAAAGAATGACAAACGGTGAAATCACCAAAGTATTTCTTCTAATTCCAATTTCATCAACTTTAGGAAAATGATCTTGAAAACCAAAAATGTTGTATTAGTGCACTTATATCTGATGAATCAGATGGTACCTAAGATCGTCACAAATTTATGGCTTTGTGATTGCTAGATTTTCTATAGACATGTTCTCTACCACTCTCCACCAGAACATGATGGTTATATTACTCTTCCATATCCATATTTTCACCTATGTGGAAACCCAGTGATTAGTTTATTTGGGTAACCATTACGTTTAATACTTTTGTTTTTAAAGAATGGTATTGGTATTACTTTTTACGATGTGGGTTTCGATTAAAGAAACTTTCTAATAGTAAACCATTTATAACCCCGACGATTTTCGAGGGCGAAATTCATTTTAAGGGGGTAGAATGTAACACTCCAAGATTTTATGAAAAATATTCTTTTTAATTTCATTAATGTCTTGTGTTGTATGCTACACCAAACAGAGCTTGCAAAACACACATCCTTGACTTGCCTTTCATTACACGCAATCACGACCTTCCATGATAGCGTGTGTAGTACGCAATACCGAGTTTCACTAAACAACGATATGCTATTAAAATATTATTAAAACTAGCCGTTATGAATTGTAATAACCTCTTTTTGAATTTTTATAAATTTTCTTTTTCAAAATGGACTTAATTTTTAGATTCGGAATATCAAAATTAGCCTAGGGTGAAATTTTGGTATTTTTCTGAAAACATTCAATTTTTGATGAATAGTGAAACCACTAAGTGGTAGGTTAAAAACTGAACTTTGCATAAAACATAATTTTACCGCTTCTGTGAATAGAATTTCGAAAATCCGACAGACACGGTTGATATCAGTAAGTAAAATGTGGTTCAATGAGATAAAAATAATTTTTTGGTGAATAGTAACTTTTTACTTTTTTTTACCGCGGTTAATAGTAAATAGGGTAACTAAGGGTAAATATGATATTACTATTACCCTAAAACATGTCCTAATTCTATTGGATAAGTGTAATTCTACCAAAAACAACCTTATGAATATAATATGACAATTTAGGTCCACTTGGATTAGATTATGACATTTAATATTATTTTATTTAATGAATAGTTAAAATATTTAAAATCAATGTTTAATAACTAAAACATTTTTAATATGGGTTTATACATAAGATAAATTCGATTATTAATATTCATTATAAAGCTAAAAAGATTTCCTTCATAATGATATTTTATTTAGACTTTAAATAAATTAATTTATTTATGACACAACGATGATGTAGTAATTACCCTTTTAAGGAAATGTTAACATAATTGATGTTATAAATTCTCAAATAAATGTAATTTGAGACTTTTTATGAATTTCACTAATTTTCTAGGTTACTATGATATATTATTGTTGATTTAATCAACTTGGTTCGAACATATAATTCTGTTATGACTTTCAAAAAAATCATATGTCAAATAGTGTCAAAATTGACACAAAATAGTTTTTAAATCAAATATTATATTATTAATTGTTATTTTATTCCTAAAAATATAAGGTTCGGCCAAATGACCTAGATAAGGATATATATATTAATAATAAACAATTTGGGGTTCGTTTGGCATGTTATAGGTAGTGTATTAACCATATAGTGTAAAAAAACAAAAAGACACGGTAAAAGTTAAATTATTTATCTTAGAGTTAAATCTAATTGATAAGGTTAAAATAATAACCTAAACTTGTATAAATCCTATTGGTTGATAGGATTTCTACCTATCCCCACTTTAGATTCAAAATAAGACCCTTTGGAACCATTATAAACCGATTTTGACTTTAATATAAAATAATATTTTCAGATATTCCTAAGGTGCCCCTCTCCTCCCTTATAAAAGGACACCTCCTCCCCCTCCTCCTCAGAACAATTTGAGAACTCAAGCTCGGCCAACCCCTGCCAAAATCTCTTCTCCACTTCCCTAGAATAATCATAGAGGTCCTAGTCTTGTTCAAAGACCAATCTTAGTTCCCTAAGTGAAGGATTCAAAGAGGCGTTTCAAAGAAGAGGTAATATCCATTACCGATCTGTTCAATTTCTTTCTTCTTGAACTTCTTCTTCTTTAGTTGTTTCATGACAAAGTAATAACATAAGTATTACTTAAATACTGATATGTTATTATAAATATGAAACAACCCTAATTTACCTTCTATCCATCCTACGGAAAAATGAAATCACCGCGCGTGTGTACGTACAGAATACCGTCTCCACGCCGTGGTGTAATCTATTTTCCACCATCACCTTACAAGGATGGGTATAATGGTGTAATGAGTAACTATATATGATTATTATAAAATGATATTGATACTGAAATATTATAAATACACATAAATACAATTCCACGATCATGGGAATGATATCCTCACTCATGCGTACGTACGGAATACCGTCTCCAAGATGTGATGTGACTCGTTCTACATGATCATCATTACATAGTAATTATATAAATGAATTGAATGAATAAATATGATATATGTTACACTAATACCATTCTGGATATAAGGTATCTATAACCTTAAAATAATAATAAGAATTTATTTGGCAAAACACACATAAGAACAAAATGCAATAAAGACCTGAATAACAAGTAACAATGAGATATTATTAATAAGAAGCTAAGAATATGACCATATATGATATCATATCAATATGTATGATTCTGGAATAAGTCAATAACATTATTTAAACCATTATACAGGAGCTTCAGAAACGTACAAAGCAAATCGGACCTAAGGTAAGGGAAATATCACAATCTCATTTTTAGTCGAGATTGTTTATACTTTGAAATTTACTGGGGTGTATTTTATCATCCACATACATGTTTCCTCAATATGTAATATTATTTCCATCCACCTAAAATTGTTTAAATCCTTTTTTAACCTTTGGTGAGTTTATAGTAAAAGATATGAAAGGAATATTTTGTTGTTTTTCGTACGAGGTACTTTTTGACTTTCCCTGCAAAAGTACGAGAAGAATATTTTTTTAACTTTTACGGCATGAATAGATTTTTGAAACATTATTTCCAAGAAGCTTCCATTACAAGTTTTCAAGTTTATTTTTAATCAAATTCTTTTAGTTTAGAATTGTACGACATGTTAAGAAAGGAAAAGTGTTTTTGAAGCAGAAAGGATATTTTCCTCAAGAATGGAGTTCAAGTGTTTTATCAAAAATATTTTCCATCTAAGATAATAAGGGGTTCTGTTTTTATCCCTATTATTACATTGATTTGATTATGTTGTGATGGAATTATTTTTATGAATTCCTTTATCTTATATGAATTGTTTTATGATGTCACGATGTTTAAGATTCCCATTTTTATTACATGGGTTATGCAATGATGTATGATTTATGATTTTGTGGCACACATAAAAATGGTTTCATTAAGAGATGGGTGGTACCTATATCTCCCTCCAATGCATTGGGTAAATATTTTATATCTCATGAGATAGACATGGCTGGAACGGCAGGTTATACCGGTTCAGTGAAACAGGACTGAAACGAGGGTGACTCGGTTCAGAAAGGAACTTTGTCCACTACGATAGTCTTGGCAATGAGTCTTGACTAACAAGAAATGATTCTCTATGATTATGTGTGTATGCCACAAAGTTTCATGTATTAAGTTATGATTATTGGGATTTAATTTCACTACTATGATTTATCCCATGTTATGAAATTATTCTCTCTTTTGCAGGTTAAGATTTCCAAAATGTTATGTTCTTATGAATATGATGTGATTGATATTTCTTTTGTTTACCCTTACCGTGAATTTGAGATCACCCTTTTATGGTTTCTTTTCCCCAGGATATAAAGAAAGGTTTTAGGTAAAAAAAAGAAGATCTTTATGTGAGATGTTGAAGATCTTTCACCACGATTAGAAGATTTTATTCCGAGTTTCCAAAGACACAAAACTATTACGGTACTTGTGTGTGTGTTTTTGTTATTAACTAAGTATTCTGCAAAAGTAATGTATTGTCCATGTACGTCAGGCTTAGGGTCTCTATAGGTTTTCTATAGCCCGTTAACTAGTTTATTTTTATTGTTAAAATAATATTTATCTGACACAGAATCCCCACTGGTTGTTCCTTATATGAAAGATCAGTCTCTATTCGAGGGGACTCTATGTTCAGTAAATGTGATGAATTTGGTATATAATTCCTCAGAACAAATACATGGAAGTTATCAAGAACTATATAGAGGTTTGAAAGAAGTTCCAGGAGAGTGTTTAAACACCCAATACAATCAAGAATCTCAAATGAAAAAATATATCTAGTGTGTAGTTTTCACTTCTTTTTTCCGTGATAGAATTAATAGAAACCCATTATAATACACATAAAATTATATATCACATCAATGATTATTAGCATGAAATATCTATTATCATTGGGATTCCTTTACATGATGTTGAATGAATCTAACCTTGAATTCAATATAAACAGCTATCTAAAGTCCTATTAGCTTTATTTATTCAATTTATTCTTATAAAATGGATTTAAATAATTCATTCCATAATGGGCCTATTGAAGACCAATACAAGTGACAATGTATATTCCATTTTTATATGAAAAGTCTACTCTAGAAAGATATTCATCCCAAATTCCTTTTAATTACATATGACGATATCTTGGACTTTCTTTTAGGTCTTGTATTGTTCTCTTAGGTGGAGCTTCTGTCTATGTATAATATAAAGTTTTGAAACACTACTATATATTAATATATTACTAAAGACATCACCAAAATTATTGATGTAAATTTTGCATACAAAAAATACTAAATATAATGTTTCACTCCATTCATCCATACAAAATTATTGTAATATAATTTTTCAACTGTTCCCATAGATAAATCTTCTCTAATTGCATAATAGGTTCTAACTTCATTTGGTGATCAACTACAACCCATAATTTCCCCATAATAAGTTATAATATAAACCATATATGTTACTAATAACATGAATGATTTGTCTATAATGCGAAAAGAAATTACTTTAAAAATACATTTTTCTCTAAAACATAAACCAAACCAATCAGTTTTGTTTCCACAAATACACTGTAAAATACCATTAATCATGATAAACTCCCAAAACATGAATATGGGTGTCAATTAATTTGAAATTACGATTATACATAAAATCATAAATACAATGATGTTATCCACATCTCTTATGTTATTCTTGAATTGAGATATACACTATTCCAAAATTCATGTGACCCATTATACCTTAAATACCTCTAATCTTATATAAAAAAAATCATTATATGATTTGATTTGTACTTTTACTAATCGAATATAAAATGTAATTTCATCCTAATTGAATCAATGTAGGGGAAGATAATCAATTCCCTAAATCACCTGGAATTTCAATAAAGGTTAAACAATTATATTTTCATATGGATTAGTCATCAAAAAATAAACATGAAATTCAAAAATAATGTGGGGAGGATAATTGTTCCCAAATTATCATTATTCAATTATTCAATTATGATTACAAAATCATTAAAATTTTACTTTGAATTTGAAGTTTGTTCCAGCTAAACACTAATTTTTTCTATTGGATTGGAGAATTTATTTTCATAATACCTAAAATCAATTCACATGAAGAACTAGAGTGTTGGTGGCACATTATGTGGGGATTTCTCACTATTTGTTTCAATATTTATAATCTTACCGTCACATCGGAATTCATTGACTCAATGATCTCTATTTCCTTGTATAAAATATTTTTGAGTCCCTTTAAGACTATTTCTCGATGTTCACATCTTCTTATATCCATAGATATTATTTTTTACATTGAAATACATATTCATTTTCTTATAAGAACTATGTTATTAATGGTAAAATTCAATATCCATGTCTAACTAGATAGAACCTAGAATGATTTAATCATAGCTACTGATGCCACTTTTGGTGAATGCCATTAGATGAATTTATTTTCATACAGTGAATAATTGATCAAACTTACATTCAGTTTGGATTATAATACTAGAAGTATACCTCCTAGGTCATGTAAGAGTTTCCTCTTATGTACCACTATATTTTCAATAATTTTTTATTATATTATTGAATTGATTGTAAATTTTTATAAAATGAATATGAGGGATGTAATTATTGAAAAATGTTCTTTTAAAATAATCCTACCCATGGTATAAATGTCATCAGGTTGTCTCATATTCCTAGTGAGATTCAAACACTGATCTTCTTCTCATTAAAAATGATAGATAACTAAAATTACATTTTCATGTCCAAAACACGACATAGTGTAATATATCATTAAAATTTTATTTATACAATATTCAAAAACTATATGAAGGTAGGGAACACTAAAAGAAGTTAGATGTTACCTAATAGAGGAGTCAACAAAAATTTATTCCTCTTTTTGGTAAATAGAAGTTCATCATCATTCATAGAATGTTTTGTGAGGACAACAATGGGTTTTTAATTCTATATCCCATAAAATTTGGTTTCTTGGGAGGTCAGTAATTTCATTTTACATTTTATTCAATATTAAAATGAATTTTTTGGGTTCCATAAATTCACTAAAACAAAACGCATTGTTTGAATATGAATAATTATATTGGGAAACCACACTATCATGGATGATAAATTATAGTATATAAAATTCACGACACAATACATTAAATATATAACATCATAAGCTAGTCACAAGACATTATTAAAATCATTTGTAACGTCCCGAATTTTATTAAAAAAATTATTTCATATATGATTATTTTTTGATTTAATTAAACAATAATACAATGTTTTTAATAATAATTGAAAATGAATATTAATTTTTTAAATTATTTTTCACTGGATAAATTTATCAAATAATTATATTTACAAATTAATCACTTTATAAATTATCTTTTTGATTTAATTAGTAAAATTTGATTTTTTATCGATGTTTTTAAAACCAACATAAACATTAATAGAATTTCTTAAAATTGATATTATTTATAAAATTATCTTCTAAAATAAACTATGTTATTATTTTATATAATTAAGAAGAAAAAATATTTTTGTAGTCAAATAAACTTATTTTAACTGAATATAGAAATTACATGAAAATTAATATTTTGAAATTTGTTAAAAATTTAAATATATATATATATGTGAGAATTTTTTTTAAATTATTAAATTTCTAAAAATCTTTTATTAACATAAAAAAAATTAAATGAAATTATTATGACTATTATTTATTATCAAAATTTACTTAAAAATGAAATTTAATTTTATAGGAATTAAATATGAAATTTTTTTATTATCAAAATTATAATATCAACCCTTTAATTTTGTTCATGAAATAAATAAATAAAAATGTAAATTAAAATAAAAAAAATGAATGAAATAAGAAGAAGTTTAATAATAGAATCTATTTTCACAAGGGATGATGCAGGTTTTGATGGTTTCACATGGGGGAGAAATATGATTTGAAGGTTGAGAAGAAGAAATCGAGACCAAAGAGAGCCTGGGATGAAGCCGATTGATGTTTTGTCATAGGGATTTGAGGATGATGTAGGTTAGAGGATAGCACGAATCTATATTGATGTCGAATGTGGTTTGTTTTCAGATGTAGGGAAGGGGATGATCGTGATGGTGAATGGTTTCGACTGCCGTTCTAAGTCTGAGGTCAGATAGAAGGAAGACCATGTCATGTTTAGGGTTTTCAAATGATGTTTGGGGTTTATATTTTGTGATTTGATTTGCATCATCCAAATCCAGAAGTATGTGTGTGTTCACTTGTATTTGTAATCCAAAAATCACGATCTAGATTCGTTTTTATGTGTTATTTCATTGTACTGCAGGTTTTTTATTCAATTTCACATATCAATCAATATCTATGGAAGAGCGGTGGTTTTATGCATGGTCTTCTTTGTAAAAAATTTATAATCTATTTTGGATCATATGATATGTGGATATAGTTTGTTGTGTCATATAAAATTTATCAGTTTATTTTATTTTGGTTATCTTGTCTTGCAAATAATAGAGTTTTTCATTATTTGAATTAAGTTTGGTTGTCAATTTTTGAATAGTTTCTTCTTTAGATGTTTTTTTGGGTATGATAGTTGTGATAAATATTTTTTAATTTATTAGTAGTATTTTGAAACTGCTATATAAGTGGGTCTTCATACGAAGGGATTTAAGGATGATTGTTTAGAATAATCCTCTTGTTTTATTTTTTTTCATATTCCACTTCTTCAAAATCTTAGAGAGAGTGAGAGAAATAGAGTGATCCTTCTAAAAATGATAATAATAAAAAATAATCTCCAACAAGTAATCAGTAAGGGATTTTTTTTATTTATTTCAATATTATAATTTCTAATTTTTTTCTTGTTTTAGTAAGGGTTTTCTTAATGTTATTTTTTTAATTTATTTTTCCTTCATAAAATTATAATTGTGTAACAGAATTGTCTCTATTATTTTCAAATTTATAACTTAAATATTAAATTATGTGTGTGTGTTATTTCATTATTTTATCTTAATCGGTAATGGATAGTTTGATAATCAGTTCTATTTTAAAATTCTATATTTCTTGAAAAAACGTATAATTATGTTTTATTTTTTTCTTAAAGAATAAATTTAAATTCATTGGTCTCAAATTATGTTCATTTATTTTTTAATTATTGAGAATATTTATTTATTGATTATAAAGACAAATTTACATTTTATGTCATCAAAATTTTGTTATTAATATTAATACTGAAAAAATTCCATAATTTTGACAATAATGAAATAGTATCTATATTAAAATTAAAACCCTCTTCTTAGGGTTAAAGGAGTTTATTTAAAAAACGTTTTTATTTTATTACGGCAAATAAATTCTATGATATATATTATGTAAGGGGATTTATTTTTATATAAAAATTATAATTCATTTGGCATGTAATAAATTTATTCCATTAATTATTTATTATAATTTTTATACAGATTAAGATTTCATTAAAAAATAAGATGATTCCACATCTGTACCTGATTTTCAATCAATAAAAGTATTAAAAATCACCATTTTATAATCTAATGGTATTTTTGTGTTTCTTTATATTTAAAGATATTATTTATATCTTATTCATTATTTAATGTAAGACATAACTTGTTAAACTATCATTTTATATATGCAATTTCATGCCTGAACATGAAAGTTATTTTTATTACACGATATGGCCATCATCGTATTTAATTACATTTCATACATATGAATCACTTTTATTATATTTATATATATTTATGTATGTAATGTGTATTCAATATATATATATATAAATTGTTTTATGAGTTTAATAAATGAAATAATATTTCATGAATGTTAAATATTCATTTATCAGCATGATAAGTATTCAGAAATGCTTAAAAGTGTAACGATTATTTGTTTAGAATACAAAAAATGAATGTCCATGAAATATGTTCATACAAATAAAGATGTATTTATATTTGTATATGAATATGTATCCATCAATTTGAAAGTATAAATACCGGTGAAAATGTAAATAGAAGTGAAGAAAACATAAAATGATTTTATAAAAACTCAGCACTTGGACTTTTAAATATGGTAGGGAATTAGAGAATAAACTCAATCCCTAAATAAGTGGGTGGCCATAATATAACCTTCAATGTTTCACGATTCAACAAGATTTTGTTTTCGAAGCGTGTGTAAGGTTTTCAAAAAAAATCACAGGATTATATTTAATGAATTTTTTTATATACGTATGAAATTTCAATAGTGGTATAATATTTTATAATGTAATTAATTTCAATTTCATTTTCATAGGACATTTTAAAAATTGTATTTATGTTCTTATCTAAATAATATTCAAAATCAATTCTTAGAGTTATTTTGAAAATAAAATATTTCAAAAAAGTAATTCAACTATTTTTAAACCCCTAATTGGGCAATTGAATGATCACACATTTTTTTAAAATGATTTTTCATAGGTATCATATAAGTTCTATTTCTGATAGCTCCTCTTTTTGAATTAGCTCGTGAGGATGTGTAGTAAGAATTTGTCAACATTTTGTTCCACTCTGATAAATATATGGTTCTGTCTAATCCTCCAGAACCTATATTGGTAAAAGGTCCTCTTTTGTGTTAAGTGTTGTGTAATTGTTTATTAACTTTTAAAAAATTACAAAACATTTTTAAACTCTAATTCCTGTAGCACGAGCTCAGGGCATTATAATTGGTATTATAGGAACTGTATAAAAAACATTAGAGAGTAGATGTTGTCTTTTAAGAAAAATAAGCCTGCACATTATAAAATTTGTTATGTAATTACATCCACTTAGAAATTCATTAATTTTATAAAGGGAAATTCAAAATTTTAAAAAGTCCAATGGAAGAATTGTGAGTGTATAATTCATTTTGGGGGGATAATGTAACATCCTAATTTTTAATAAAACAAAAAATTATTTTATATATTTATAGTTTTTTTAATTAAACAATTATTCAATGTTATTAATAATAATTTCAAATGAATATTAATTTTTTAAATATGGTTTCAGCGGTTAATTTTATCAAATAACGACATTTAAAAATTAATCACAGATAAAATTTCTTTTTGATTTAATTATTAAAATTTGAGTTTTCATGGATGATTTTAAAACAAATACAAATATTAATAAAATTACTTAAAAATTAGATTATTTATAAAATTATAAACCAATGTAAATTAAGATAATATTTTATAAATTTGTGAATAAATAATTTTTTAATACTTAAATTATTTTATTTTAAATTTATATATAAATGACATGAAAATTATTATCATCTACTTTTTTAAAATTATATATATATATATATATATATATCTGTGTGAGAAAATTATTTTTTCTGAATTATTAAATTTAACAAATTTTTTTATAAACATAAAAATAAATTATAAATTAAATTATTATGATTATAAATTATTATCAACATTTATTTAAAAAATTGAAATTAAATTTTATAATAAAGAAATATGAAAGTAATTTTATTAATTAAATTATAAAAAACTCCATTAATGTTTTTCATCAAATAGACAAATAAAAAAGATAATCAAAATAAAAAAACTAAATTAAATAATAATAATGTTTAAACAAGAATCTATTTTCATGGGGGTTGAAGCGGGTTTTGAGGTTTTCACTTGTGGGAGAATTGGTATTTGAATGTCCAGTATAAGAAATCAAGAATAGGGTAAGCACGGGTCGAAGCCGATCGACATTTGGTCTTTTTGTGTTGAGGCCAAAGAAGGTTCGAGGTGAGCGCTATTTCTGATTGATGTCGAGGATGGTTTAATTTAAGACGCACGGTAGAGGACAATTGCGACAGTGAATGGTTTCGACTACCATTCGATGTCTGTGGTAAGATCGAAGGAAAACCAGGTCATGTTTGGGGAATTCGAAGGAATTTTGGTGTTTAGATTCATAGATCTGATTCACATCATCCAGATATATAAGTAGGTGTGTGTTTACTTGTTTTTGTTATCCGAAAATCCAGATCTAGATTCTTTCTTAAATTTCGTTTCATTGTATTATTGTTTTTTTCAATTTCACAGGTCAATCAACATATATAAAACACCGGTGGTCATTTTCCACTATTATGTGTGATCTATTTGTTAATATTTTTTAATTTGTGTTGGATCATTAGTTGTGTGGATGAATTTTGTTCTAGCATTGACAATATATCAGTTACTTTCATTTTGGTTATTTTTTCTTGCACATAATATTGTTTTGTATTCTTTAAATTTAGTCTAGTATTTAATTTTTGACCAGTTTCATCAATGGATGTTTTTGGGGTACGATATTTATGATAAATATATTTTAATTTATCATCAGTATTTTGAAACTTTTATAGAAGTAGGCCTTCTTAGAAAGTTTTGTGGGGATGAATGTTAAGAATAAACATCTTGTTTTCTTTCTTCTTCATATTTAACATCTTGAAACTCTTAGAGAGAGTGAGAGGATGTGATTGATCCTTCTTCCAACTATAAAAATGTAAAATAATCCCCAGTAAATTACTGGTTAGGGATGTTGATTATTTATTTCAATATTATAATTTCTATTTTTTTATAAAGGGTTTTATTAAAGTAATTTTGTCGATTAATTTTTCATTCTTATACATATATTTGTGTAAGAGATTTGTTTCAATTATTTTAATATTTAGATCTCAAATATCAAACTATGTATGTATGTTATTTCATTATTTATTCCCAATCAATACTCAATAGAATTTTTATTTTTTATTTTTTATAAATCTATATATCTTGAAAAAAGCAAATAATTATAATTTTGTTTTCTTGTTTTACTTAAATAATATATTTAAATTTCTTGATTTCATATAATTTTCCTTTATTTATGAATTAGTGAGAATATTTATTTATTTATGCTTAAGACAAATTAAATTTTTTATGTCAGTTTAGTTTGGTTAATAAAATTTATATTGACAAATTTACATAATTTTGATTTTAATGAAATTTTATATATATTAATATCCTTTTCTTTGGGGTAAAGGAGTTTATTTTACCAATGTTTTCATTTTATTATATAAAATAAATTATATTATATATATATAAAGGGGATTTATTTTTACAAAAAAAATATAATTCATTGGAAATGTAATAAACATCTTCGATTAATTATTTATAATTATTTTTATATAGATTAACATTTGATTCAAAAATAAGATGATTCCAAAACATTAAATTATTTTTTATGATAGAATGTATGTCAAAGCAGTGTTTTTTAATCTAAAGGGAATTTTTATTTCATTATATTTAATGATATTATTTATATCTCGATAACTATTTAATTTAAGACTTAAATAATTAAACTATCATTTTATATCTGCAATTTCATGAATGTACATGAATATCATTTTCTTTAAGAGATATGTCCATCATCTTATTTATTGAATTGCCATGCATATGCGTCACTTTAATTATCTGTATATATTTATATTTATATAATGTGTATTCAATATATTTATGTATAAATTGTTTTATGAGTTTAATAAATGAAATAATATTGCATTAAAATATTAAATATTTGTTTATCAGAATTCTATGTATCAAAAAATCCTTTAAATTAGATGGATTAAATTGTTCAAAATATAACAAATGATCTTCAACGAAATAAGTATATACATACATACATATATCTCTGTATATATATTTATAAGAATATGTTTCTATGAATTTTAACGGTTGAATCATTATGCTTTTTAGCATTGTTTAATCCTACAAGGTTTCTTTTCAAAGCATGGATAATGTTTTCTAAAAACATAAATGGATTATATTTAAATAATTTGATTGAATAAATAAGTAAATTCAGAAGTGGTATAATATTTTATAATGTAAGTAATTTCTAATATATTTTTAAAGGGTATTTTTTAAATTATATTTATGTTTTTATCTAAACAATTTTCAAAATCAGTTCTTAGAGTTATTTTGAGAATAAAATATTTCTAACATGTATTTAAATGATTTCACAACCACTTACTATGAAATTTAATGATCACCCTATGTTTTTAAATCATTTTTCATAGCTATTATAGAAGTTCTATTTCAGACAGCTCCTCTTTTGAAATTAGCGTTTGGGGAAGCGTAATAAGAATTTATGAAGTTTTTATTGAACACTGATAAATGTTAATTTTTTTCTAATCATCGAGAACCTAGACTAGTAAAATGTCCTTTTTTATGTATTTTCTTTTGTAATTGTTTATTAAGTTTTAAAATGAATGCACAAGATTTTTAGGCACTAAGTCCGGTAGCGAAGGCTATGGGCGTTATGTCCTTCATGATGATTCACCAGGGTTTTGGGTGTTTTTATTGAATATCCCAACTAATTATCACGAAATGTGATAAAAATGTCCCATTGTTAGACTCCAGATGATGATAGAGTCCATATCAGTGTTCCATTTTCAGAGTTATAAAATATTTGAACCTCTGTACAGGATCCACATGCACATCTATTGTCAAGACATGTATGTAATTACCTGGAAACTACTCAATAAATCATTTACCAAAATTCCATGACATTTTCCTAACTTTAACTCATCTTTAGTCTTATCCTTCTAAATATCCTTAGAAATATCCAAAGAAGAATCCCTAGCTTACTTGTTGAACAATTTTTATGGTAGTTTCTAGAGGATAAATAAAATCTTCCTTTAATACCCACTATAATGGACAAGGAATTTCATATTTAAATATCATATCTTTTTGTTTTAATAATCAATAAATTTTAGAAACACACACATAAGGAAAATACTATTTTACTTTCATTTTTGGCAAGAAAAAAATATTCGTATTTCATGAAAGATATAAAACATTTCTAACAAATATCTTTGCAAATAGTACATATCTAATAACATCCTAGTGTTTAATTTAATTTTATAATTTTTATGAATCAGACTCATTTCGTTAATGTTTGGGATGAGTTAATGGTTTGATGATTTGAGTTTGGGGGATTTGTGTAGTTTTGGACTTATTAAGGGTTAACGTAAAAGGTGTGCAGAGACAATGTCATAGTGGGGTGTTTGTAACACCATTAATGTCACTTCTATGTGGGTTGTTTTTGTTTGATGGATTATCCCATTAGGTTAAAGGAGTTTATGTATGAAAATATAAAATTTTGGTACATTCTCAAGGTCACATGGTTATATTTCACGGTGATTTTATCAATGCAAGAATTGTGTACCAAGCTAGTATCATTGAGGTATATGATTGAACAAATCATAGAGCCTAAGTGTGTAGACATTGAAACTCTTGATAGTGGTAAATTACATTGTTTGTTAATGCTTTGTCTAATTATGTGAGTTAACCATGAAACTCAATCGAAGAAGGGTATTCCTGAAATTTCTACATATTAAGTGGTGTTTATTCCTTTCGACGCCCCTACAATATTTCTTTGACCCGGATGCCTCCAATGAAAAATTTTGGATCCTCCAATCCACTATATGTGGATTTCAAGGTGATTTCAAAGTGGTTCCTCAACTAGATTGAATGTTCTCGGATACTCTCTGTTTTCTCATGTGTTTTTATCCATATTCAATTTATATTATCTTTGTTTCTTGGAATTTGTTTTGTTGAGTTTTCTTTTGGATGAACACCAAGAGATATGGATGATGTGTGACATTATTTTTTTGATTTAAGAGTTTGAGGATTGTCTTGTGGGGTCTATTCCTCCTTCTCCCAATGTCTCTTTTCGTCCTCACATCATTTAGGTAGTTGTTTCCATTTATTTCCTTTATGAAGAATTTTGTTGATGCTTTATCTTTCTATTAATGTATTTATGTTTTTTAATTCCCCTTTTCATGTGTTAGTATAAGTAATTCACGTATTTTCATTATGGAAATAAGTTAAAATGGTTTCTAAAGAGGTTTCTTAACATTTTCCAACATTTAAATTTACACAATATGTTCGATTAAATGAAAATAGATCTTTCAATGATAAATTAGATGATTTTTGTAGTTTTTTCCCTTGGTCATTTTTTTTAATTTTGGTTGTGTGGTGATTTTTGTGTTTCATGTGATAATTGGTGACTTTTATAGTTTAAAAATAATATGTGTCTTGTTTTGTAGGTTTAATAGGAATTTATGTTTCATTAATACTTTTTTTGGATGATTTCATATATTATAAAAGAGTTTCATTGGATGTTGGCACATCCATATATTCCTGGGGTGAAAAAAGGATTGAGAAAATAAATGATAATGTCCTGTTAAAATGATGTTTCATTAAACCAGGGTTTTTTAAAGGCTTCTCCTCCATTCCCTCTTTCTTTTTCCTAAAATAATTCCCTGATTTCTAAAGGGTGAATTTGGTTCTTCAAGTGACTTTAAATGTGAATTTAAACGTTTTTTCTGAAACATCACCCATTCGGTTGTTTCAGATATGGTTTGGTGAATAATTGGTATAAAGGATTGTTTGGAACTTTTTTTAGTTCTTTATATTTTCACTTATCTTAGAAATGGTTATGAATTTGAAATTTAAATGCCGATTTTTTATTTTTCACATGTAAGTGGTGTTTGAAGATGATTTTGGAATTGGTTAGGAAATGGTTTTATAAATTAATTTGGATGGAAATTTTAATGTCCTAGTTGGTAGATTTTATTGCCTTAGAAAATTTTGTTTTGATGTAATGGGATGTGAATGCCCATTTAGTATTTCATAATGGTTGAAAAACTGATATTAAATTTTACAAGATATGAATTCCCTGTTTGAATCAAGGATTGTTTTAGAATAATTACTGAAATCATGGGTGGAGTGAACACATATTAATTATTTTATAATGTTAGGGTATTTTTATTGAAATCATAAATTAAGTGATGGCCTAGATGGAATTACGGGTTTGTTAGAAAACTGATTTTTATTATGGGGAATGGTGGTTGCCATGGGAGATTTAATTATTGGATGAAAGATCATGTGAATGAAAATTTTTTCCTTGTATGTTTGTGAAGATTCTAATCTGTTTGAAAAACTATAGATAATGGGATTTGTTCCCCTCTAGTGGCTCATATTGGAAAATTTTTGGGGTTTTGGTTTCGGTTTGGAAACAACTAAACCTTGTGAGGAGTTCCCATCAAGTGTCTCATGCATCAGGATGATTAGGGTTATGGTTTTTTGAATATTATAGTAAGTAAAATTATTATGGGATTCCTTGATTTCATATTGAGGATCAAGTGATGGTTTCCTATCAACTCTGATTAGTTGGGTTAGTACCCCTTGGCTTTGCAGATTGGCCAGGTGGTAAGTGGCACTAGATTGGTTAGTATACAGTTGCTAGTTGGTTATTGCCTATAGAGATGCACCATATGCTGATAGGTGAGACCCAATTGAGTATGTCCCATTATTTTCTCTAGATATTTTTAAAAAATTACAATAGTTTACAATATTTAAAATTTTTATATTTATTATATATGTGGATATTAACCCTTCTAGGGTACATATACTTGTTTCAGTTCGATTACCTCTTTTAGGGACCCTTTTAGTCATTTCGTATGTATTTTTATTTGGGTTTTGGTTATTTTGATCTTTTATTTATAGTGTGAAACCATTTTTCAAAAGGAATGTTCTGTGTGTTTTTTTAAAACGAAAACTGGTGGAATGTGGACATTGGTTGTTTGAAATGATTAAAATCATATTTTATTAATGTAAGAAAAATTATTGTTTTTGGAATATTTCTGTAAAAGAAAATCTATCGATTATTTTGTGATTACATAGTTTGATGTTTAATCTCGCACCCAACATGAGGCACTCTACCTTAATATACAAAATATTTTTTGTAAGTTACAGTTTCTGATTTGTCTTTCATTTTGGGATGGTTTCTCTTATGCCTTATGGTGACAAAATGGTCATGTAGAGATCATTTTGTACATTTCTATGTTATTTTTTAATGAATTTCTATTTTTTTAATCATTTTTGTGTCTATATTGGTTTGTAGATTTATTTATGTTTAACTATAACTTTTTTTGTTGCGTTTTCAGTATGGTTATTGTTGTGAGTATGTTTGGGAAAATTCATTCTCATTGTGAATATATTGATTCTTAACACTAGTTTCCTTCTCATGGGGACTGGTAATGCCCATTTAGCCATATCTAAGATAGATTCCGGTGTTGGTTCAGATGGAATCTGTACCTGGTTCATGAGAAAATAGTATCTAAGTAGGACCATGTCTTTTGGGTTTTTTGGGACAATGGAGATGAGGACTTTCGGCACTTGGGAGGTATGTACATGCTGGATTTCATTAATCAATTATCATTCTGATCCTCATGTTTCAAGAGGTACTATGATATTTGGGTCTTCTATTTTGTTTTTTTGGGTATGGATGAGGAATGAAATTTGAGCTGAGACGGTTCAATGTTGTGATCTCACATAATGTAGTGACTCATGCGGAGTTCGAGTGAGAATTTTAAGGTAATATTATATTTTGTTTCTTACATGGGTCATGGACCACTAACCATGTTACTATCTTTGGAATGGTCTCTAGTTTCTTATCATCAGTGTTTGATGCGAGTTGTTTGTTTAGGTTTGTTTTTGTTCATGTAATTGGATTTTCAAAAGGAAAATTATATATGGGAAAAGGGTTTTTGAAGGGGAAATGGATTCAAGACATTATTAGGTGGGATTTAATGTAATAACTATATTTGAATGTCAATTTTTGTTATTTGGAATGTTTATTTATATTAGAAGCAGTTTTCGATTTAAATAAAATGTTGTTTTTTAGAATGAGTATTTTGTTTTGTTTGTAATTTTTGTCATGTGAGCATGTTGTTTTTGATTGAGTTGTTCATTTGATTGACTTTTGGGTGAGGTATTTATTGGTAATTTGTTTTCTTCTATTCAGATTATATCTCCAAAATTGGTCCCAAATTTTTCTAGAAAGTATCTTCCAGTTTTTTAACCTACCCATACATCAAAGTGGGTGGTCTAATCAAGTTAATCTATATTTTTTCATATAATTCATGGTCACTAGGGTATTTTATAGGATATATAGTGTCTTCATAATGTATAAGGTGTCTTCAGGTTGATGGTATCTCCCAATGCTATGAGGGTTCAAGCTGTCATGGGTCTGTTTAACGGTTCAACTTTGGAAATGTGTAAAGTGATCATCCCGAATTCATTTCAAGTTGGGATTTCAAAGGAAGTGGTGAAGACCACATTTATTTTATGGTTTGTACATGAGTAGGTGAATATGAGGACATTAGAAAAGATCATTAATGTTCAACAATGTCAATAGATTTTGAAGGCCTCTATTTAACACTTCAAGGAGATGGATTCCTTTTCCCTAGAGGTAGCATGCTAGGATCATATAAAATCTCATCTTTTAATTTGGGGGCATCATCCAGAGATTGAGGAAAAATTCTGTAAATCAAGAGAAATAAAATTTTTCTTGTGAGTTTATGAAACATTCTTAGTTGAGTCATTTTCTAAAACACATGAAATTGGAAATATGTTATCTCTTGATGCTCCAGAAGGTTCCCCATCCCGCAAGAGGTCTATACTAGTGGATCCTATTCTGGAGGAGTCCGCCTTTTCATCTCCAACTTCTCACTCGTTGCACCAGTCATTCGTGTACATTCAATGTGGATGTTTTGAAAATTTGAAGTCATCTTCTTGTTATCCTATGATGTATTGGAATCTATGTTTCCATTTGGTTCATCTTGAGAAAATATATAAGAAGAATGATCAGAAGTGGATGTCTCAATTTGATGATGTCAAATCTTATATGTGGTGAAAAAGATACATCAAGATATTAGGGCTCAGTCCATATGTCCCAGATGGAATATTTATAAATAGTAATAAATTTCTAGGGGTATGGGGAACCATGTCCCTATTTGTTTCTCCAGTGTTTGATTAGAGATGATTAATTTTTCATTGATTTAATTTTCACTACTATTGTGAGTTCCCCATTGTTTTAAGAATCATGGTGGTTTTATTCATTTATAATAATAGTTGTTATTAATTTTTAAATGCAAGACATTTCTCTCTAGTTCATTCATGACTGTGAATTTCCTTTTATAGATTGGTTCTTGTTTCTCTTCGTACTCACATTTGAGATGTCTAAGTCATGGGGTGTTTATGAAATATGTTTATGTTTGTTGTTTAGTTGCAGCTTTTCCTGTGGGATCTTCGATTATGTTATGTTCTTTTGGTTTGTTTTTTGATCTCCCATATTGGTGCATCATGTTGGAAGATTCAATGCTGGTTATGCTATTTGGGTTAGTGTTGTGGGCACCGCCAAAAATTTTTAGTTCCTTTTTTTGGGTTCATTAGAATTAATCATTTGTTCCTCATGAAGTGAAACATCACCCCTATGTTTGTGGATTCATTCATCATTAAAAGATATTCAAATTATGTTTTTTTTATAATTATACTATGAAATGTTTTGGAGGAATAATGTGTTTTTTTGGAATAATTTTCACACATTTCCCTTGGGTTTTCATTTTTATATACTTTTCATGGATATTTTTATTTTGGTTGAGGATATATTTCATTTCATTGTTTTAAATTTTTAGTTTTGGATACTTTGTTTTGATTTGGAATTATTTATGGTTAGTGTGAAAGGTATGAGGATAAAATGGCATGGTGGAGAGTTTGTAACACCCGAAGGTTCACTTCCAGCTGGGTTATGTTTGTCAGTTGGATTATCCCCTTATATTATATAATTTTTTGGCATGAAAATAATGATGTTTTGGGGCTCTCTCTCGGTCTCATGATTATGAATCATGGTTTGTTTGACCTTGAAGACTATGTGTTAGGCCTCAGAAGATCCCCAAAATTGAGAATTTCAGTATTTTTATATGGTTTGTTTAACCATGAGTGATAACAATGAAACCAATTTGAAGAAGGTAATTTGTAGAATTTCCTCTTTTTTATGTGGGGTTTCTTTCATTGGAAACTCCACTCAAATTCCCATGACCTGGATGCATCCCATAGAGAATTATGGCTTCTCCAGACCCCACCAAGTAGATTTGAGGATGCATCATTGGTAATTTTTCACCTTGATTGAATTTTTTGGGATACTCTCTATTTCTCCTTAGGTTTTTCTCTATTTCCCCTTTCAACTCTCTTTTTTTTATTGGTGGGTTCTATCTTGTATGAAACCTATATTTTATGTTTGAAGCATAGTTCTATTTTTTTATGTTAGGCTGATTGGATTTTTAATTGTGTCACACTCTTCCTTCTCCAGAAGTCTCATTACATCCACATGTCATTTTTTATGTGGTTTTATTCATTTAATTTCTAGAATAGTCCATTGATTATTGATATTTCCTTTAATTGTTTAAACATACAATAATATTGATTGTGTGGTGTTAGTTTATTTTTTTGGTGTTTTCATTCCTGAAAATGGGAGTGATATGGTTTAAAAAGGGGTTTATATAGTTATTCCTGTATTTAAATTCCCACATAGTGTTCGATGATGTTTCAATTGATTTTTTAATGTGAAATTGGCTGATTTGGGTAGTTCTTCTGTTGGATATGTTTTTGAATTATGGTTGGGTTTTGATTTGGGTGTTGTATATGAAAGTTGGTGATTATTATATTGTGATTATTATGTGTGGATTATTGTATTGGTTTAATATAAAGTAATGTTTCTTCTAAAAGGGTTTTTGGTAGTTTCATGGATACTTTAATTGTTTCATTAGATGTTGGTACATCCTTATGTTCATGGCAGGCACATTAGGATGCGGAAAAATTGATAACAGCCCATGGAATTGGTGATTTCTTCAACTATGGTTTATCAAACACTCTTTATCCCTCCATGATTTCATTTTCCAGTTCATTGATTTGTAAATGGTGAATTTTTTTTCATGTTTTTTAAATGTTACTTAAAGACTGTTTTCTAAAAATTCACCCATTTGGAATTTTCATATGTTTTGGTGAATAATTAGAATAAGGTCATATTTGGGAATTTTTGCATTGTTGCATGTTTTCACATATCATGGAAATGGATAATAATTTTAAATGTAAGGTAAAATTTGGTATTTTTCTTATATAATTGGTTTTTCTGATCAATTTAAAATGGTTTGGGTATGGGTTTGTAAATGAATTTGTCTTGGAATGCCAAAGGCCTACTGGGTACATTTTATTTCCTTGTGAATGTATTTTTTGATGTGATGTGATGTGAAGGCCCGATTGGTGTTTCATAATGTTTCAGAAGATTATTTGAAATTTTACATAATAAGAAGGCCCAAATCAAATCTTAGAATTGTTTAAAAATGATAGAATTCATGAGTGGTGTGTAGGTTTGTTGGTATTTCATAATATTTGGGATAGTAGTTTGAAAATTAATGATGTGATGGCCTGGTTACAATTCATTTATTTTACGAAAAGTTATTTTGATTACGGGGAATGTGGGTTTCTATGAGATGATTAATTGTTTGATGAAACTGATTGTGATAGAAAGGGGATTTCATGTTTCTTAGTGATTTTTGAATTATGTATAAAACCATTACACCATGGGATAAATTCTCCTCTAGTTTATCAAGAATAAGGAAACTATGGGTTATGGTCATAATATAATTCTTCACAGACTACTAATATCAAGGAATTCGTAGGGTTGATCTCGGGGGTTGAGTGATTCTTTTTTATCATCCTCAATTAGACCGGTTGGTACCCCCAAGATTTTTTGCGAGGCCAGGTGGGAAATTCCACAAGACAAGGAAGTTCGGAGTGGATTTTTTATTGATTATGGAAAAGCACCATATGTTGGTAAGTGATTTCGAACTATTTCAGTCGAAATATTCCATCAATATATTTTTGGAATGATCTATGATTTACTATGTACATATTATTGTTCATTATGCTTCATGTGGATATTAGACATTCTATTTTATAGATTTTTTTGTTTCCTTTAATATTGGAATATCCCTTTTTTAATCTTGAATGTATTTTCACATGAGATTTAATTTTTTAAAATGGGTTTTTGAGTGTGAATCTGTTATGACCCTGGCACGACCCGTCCTCGGGACCCGTGCGGTGACTACCCCAAGCCCGCCTTCCATAGGCCAGGGGCTGGATACTAGCACCAAGGCGTAAATCCTGACAAAAAGGGAAGGCATTACCTTTATAAAATAAACAAACACCACAGAGTAAGCCAACAGAAGTAAACACTAAGTAAAACTGGATACAATAGTAAGTGGGAAAAAATCTAAGTGGGCCAAAATACAAACCCAAACTGAAAGTAAAGTATAACTTAAAAGAAAGTACATCAACTAAAATGTAAAACAACAATGATGAGTCATCAACTAGAAATCCCACCTGAAGGGTGGGTACAGATAGCCTCCTCAACTCCTTGAGTCCATCCGTCTACTCTGTCTACATCCCGCCCAGTGGTCCACCTCTAGGTACCGACTTTCTCCACAAGCCTCAACCACGATCAGGGATGTCCTTCATGTGCATCCAACACAATGTATTGCGGGAATAGCCCATGTAGGAGTGAGTATACGATACTCATTAGGGACCCTGAGACCCCTGAAGGTCTCCCAGAGTCCACAAAGGATAATCCACAAGGAAAAATACAATCACGAAGTAACAACCGACACAACTTAGGTATATTCCCATACGTATACCTAAGTCATCAATTTCTAGTTCGGCTACAATGTCTGAGACCAAGTTCGATCACGTCCACATAGGATAGTAAAACCCAATCCACACAAGAAAGCACAACCCAATCTACACAGGAAAGCAAAACTCAATCAACATAGGAAATCACACCCCAATCCACACAGGAAAGCACAACCCAACCCACATAGGTAGCAAGTATATCATATCAAAGATAATGAATGAAAGTCAAGACTCATGTCACCCAAGTATACTTCTTCGTAAGGTGATATAGATGATCAGATATAGCCACTGATTCATCTAGCTAGGACCCACATAGGATACTAGACCACATAAGTTGTCGGACCCACATATGATACTAGACCAGCCACTCTATCGGACCCACATAGGATACAAGTACAGATTCAAATACTTCCAGACCCACATAGGATACTAGAACAGTATTCACGTACATCCGGACCCACATAGGATACAAGAACAGTAGTAATCTCCGTCGAACCCACGGAGGATTTCAATACGGTCGTCGTCGCTGCCGAACCCATGGAGGTTCCAAGTACAGTTGTCGTCACTGCCGAACCCACAATGGATTTCAGTGCAGTCGTCGTCACTGGAGAACCCACAGAGGATTTTAGTGCAGTCATCATTGCACCCAACTCTAGGGTTCCTGTACACAACATTCTCATTTCTGGGAGGGTCTGCTCCACGAGCCAAGGGGTTGATACATCAACTGACACGTAGTCCAGAGTTGATGTATCCCAAAGTTCTGCCTCTTCAATAGGAACTCAACGTGATAGACGGCGCGTAAATTGGACGCCCGGTCTGAGAGTTATTGGCTTTTTTGTCCTAGGGGCCTAGATGGTTTTTATGTCAAAACCAACCCAAATGTACTCCAACTGCATACAAACCTTGAGTGGAGTAAGCGAAAAGATCCACCTCACAAAGATAAATCCTACAAAGTCAACGGAGCGTCAATCAGACGTCCAGAGCTCAAGTTAAAGGTGTTTCCACTCAGAGGGCCCTGTTGGTTTCGTGTTCGAACCAACACGGCCGTACCCAATGTTCTCCAAAAACATGAGTGTAATATACTAAAACGAAATCCTCAATCCAAGGAACACATCGCAACTAACTGTGCGTCGATCGAAGGTCTGTAGCCCATGTTACGGGTGTTTGAATGAACCTGTTTGATTTTAGGGGGTTTGGGCCCGGACCGACCTGCCCCAAAACCACCTAGGTCGGCCCGAACCGGGAGACCGGACCCGGGACCGGGTTCGGCGCATTAGGGCGCGGACCGACCCAGCCTAGAACCACCTGGTTCGGCCCGAACCGGGAGACCAGACCCGGGTTTGGGTCCGGCCCATTAGGGAGCGGCCCGACCCAGCGGGGGCAGCCCGACCTGGGCGGCTCGGCGCCGGCCAAGCAGAGGCGCCAAGGGGGGGATGGGGGCGCTGCCCACCTTGTTTGTAACGGTGGGCCCCCTTGTGGGAGCCCGCTCCTTTGCCAGCCGGAGGTTACAACCCCCGGTTCTTATGAAACGGTCAGCCGAGTTGGCCGGCTGGTGTGCGGCTGTGGGACCCGCCTTCCATGCACCGGCGGCCGGCGGTTCCGGCCACTGCTCCCTGAACCACCGCGGTGCAACGGCGCTGCACCCCTCCACCGCAGCCCGACTCCATCCGCGACTTCTTTTGGCCTCAACGGCACGGCGCGACGGCGCCGCGCTCCTTCATCGTGTTCCTCCTCGTTCCCGCGCGGTGTCGTGGAACAGCGCCACCTTCGTTCGAACTACAGCGAATAAAACAACAATGGGGGAGGAGGGTTGGCCATGTTTGTGCGGTCCAGCCCCTCCCATTAATTCGATAACAAGCAGCTGAGATTTTAATGATGGATGGAAAAAGAAGAATCACCAACACAATACCAAACCCCTACCTCAAGGATTTGTCGAACAATGGTCGTCGCAGAAAAATGGCATCGTGGAAGACGGCATCATGGAATATGGCATCGCGGAACAAGGCTCTATATACGTCGTCGGTGCACGCTTGATAAAGGATGTTGCGTCCCCCTTTCTTTGATGCAGAAAGAAGATCATGAAGCGTGTTAGTGTTCTTTGCATTCTTATCCGTGGAAGAAGACGATCTCAATGAATTTTTCCCTCCTATCCAAAAATCTCCACACAACGATTCAACCATAATAAAATAAGGCATTGCCTTATTTTATTACTCATTCCAACTATATTCAAAATTAAATATGAATTCACCAAATTAATTAAGGTGCGTTGTCAAATTAATGAGGCTTTTTATTGGCATGTAATTTAATGTGGAGGAGATACAAATTAATGGGGGGGGGGGGTTGCCAACATTAAGGGAGGATTGTGGAAATTGAAAAGGTGAGGTTTGTCTGGGGCCCACCTCACTAGTATCCTATCATGAGGATTTAGGATTTAGTGGGTCCCACCTCAACTTCTATGCGTAGGTTATAATTACACAGAGTAGAAATAAAAATTTTAGCACATATTTTATTTCACCCTTTAATTAAACCACTTTATTTTTAACATCACCTCCTGAGCAAACGCAACTCTAGAGGAAGTCTCCTTACGAAAAAACCAGCGATGCAGTTTCATCGGTGCCCTCAGATTTTCATTCCGAGCAATAGTTCAAAATTTAGAAAAACCCACTAATTCGTTCACTGAACGTACCCGTGCTAATCTTCGGAAATTGATTCCAGGAAGACCGGGCATCAGAATCAGGTGCCGTTAGATATTGCGTACTCGTAAAATCCCAAAGAAAATTAAGAAAAAAAATTTCCCTTGAAATTTAGGGGACTTTACAGACTCTATTTTTTATAGTGATTCTTGTGTATGTTGTTTTAAAAAAGAAACTCATAAAAATATTTACTTGTATGTTTAAATTAATTAAATACATATTTTATTATTGATTTTAAAACTATAGTTTTTAGATTTTTTTGGAAAGGAAATGAATGAAATATATGTTTATTACATAATGAGATATTTAATCTCAAACCATTTTTTGGAACTAATCTTTAGTAGAATCAACCTATTTTACAGGTTTAGGTTTCAGGTTCAGTTTCATTTTTTATAGGGTGGGTCTTGTGGTTGGTGGAGACTAACAGGTAACATAGAGATCATGTTTCCTGGGGTAGTTATAGTTTTGTATTCTATTTTTGTTATGTTATCAGTTTTTTATCTATATTGGTTTGTTAATTTATTTATGTTTAGTAATTTTGTTTCTATGTGTTCAATTTTTATATTCATCTTAGTCTATTTGGGAAAAATCCTTCCCGTTTTGATTACATTAGTGTTAGACACTAGTTTATAGACTATGTATATTGGGATCACCCTTCCGGCTAAGTCTCGTACTAGGATGGGTCATATGAAATCTCAGCATGGTTCATCAATGTACCCCTCTTATGAATACCCTGCCTAAACATTTCATCATAAACTGGGAAAGGAAATCTAAAAAAGGTTCATTTCATATGATCAATAAGGGAAAAAATTTGACATATCAGTCTATGATCATTTGAATGAATAATATGATCACAAGTTTATGTGATCATAAACATAACATACAAAGTTCATACCCATAGTATCATAATTTATAAAAAACTGTATTGGAATAAAAAAATTATATAGTCAATAATCAAAGGCCACAAGGGTAAAAACTCATCATAATTGAATCATAAACTATAAGATTGTGTGGAAGAAGTGTGTAAAGTCAGAAATATATATAACTATTTCATATTTGAAGGTTAATTATAAAGACCATCAATATAGTGGATCAAGGATTATCACTTGTTCCACATCATGGATCAGGACAAAAGTGTTTCCCATAATGGATCAGAAATCACTGTTTCCTATATAGATGAAGACCATCGACTTTTTTTTTATTTTTATATCAAGATATATATAAATCTCTATTTAATGAGTTTAAGGGAGATATAGGTACCAATTTTCTCATAATTAAATCCATAATTTTCTATCTTAAGATATCATGAGACATTCATCATAATATCACATTATAACCTGTGTAATGAAAATGAGTTTTATAAACATTTAATCCATTCACCATAACATAACCCATGAATAATAAAACTAATACATAAAAAATTGATCAATATACACATTTATCATCCGTAAAAAAATAACAATGATATCATTCAATATTATCCTATGAAAAGAACAAGTAACATCAATGGATGCCATCTTAGACAGTAACATATTTAAAAATATCACATGGATCATTTCTTGAGTAAAATAGCCATTCCACTATGGTTTTTTTATATGAAAAATTATTTGAAATCCATTTCATTGAAAATTACCATGTAAAATTTTGAAGGATTAATTAATGTCATTGAAAACATTTTTTGAGTAAAATATCCTCTCCAATTTGAAAATCACTAAATATGCAAAAAAATTATCAAATGTGTTTTTAAAATAAACATATATAATAAAGATGGAATCTATATAATAATGAGTTTTCATAGTGGTGAAAAGTTTTTCCATTCCATATATGTTAAGAAATGTGCCATTTCACAATTTTAGTAATAACCAAAAGGGAATTGTATGGAAAAAACACAAAGATTATATTAATTTTTTTGAATAGAAAAAAATGGGTAAAAGGTTCACTAGTAAAACATTTTGATTTTTATAAATACATTTTAAAAAATATAAATATTATTATGGATTAATTTTTTATCTAAGAGAGAAATAAAGATGGTATTATTTTGAAAAATATTTTTACATCTGGAGTATATAAATATTTAAAAATGATGAGAGAACATGTATTTTTATGATATTAGCAATGGATAATAAAATTCATGTATTTCTGAGATATGGATCATAAAATATCATCACTGGAAACATAAACATTGAAAATCCAAATTATCATTGAGATAATAACATCAAACCTTTAATACACTAGTATCTTTTGAATTGTAAGACCCAATAAAGAATAAAATAAAATGACACTATTAATATCATTAAAAATGGAGAAACATGAAATAATATTTCACATTGTGATTATATACACCTAATAATATAAGAAATGGTAATAACTTAACTTATATCCTAAATAATGAAATAGAGAAAAATAACCCTTACCCTTTGGTAACAATTGAATTATAAACCCCCAGAAAGAATGTTCCTCAACTAGAAATTTAAAGCTAAATAATTTTCAGTAGAATCATAATGAAAATTCATTAATGGATAGTATATACACAACATAAATTAAATAGGTGGTTAATAACGAATGTTTCACACATAAGTTAAAAAGTTGGAATAAAATCCCTTACTATAAGTCACAATTTCCTTGGTATATATTAAAATATATTTTTAATTAATATATTTTAATAATAATTACATTAAAAAATCATAATTATATATATCATACAATATATTATTTACTCAGGTTTTTACGCATTTTTGTAGTTCCATGTTAAAATCACAATTCAGCTAATATCAACTTTTCATTTTTTTCCTTTGTGTTTTCTTTTTTTATTTCTATTCCTCTAACATTGATAATGGTTCCATAAAATCCATAATTTTTAACAGGATAAATTTATAATATATATTTAATATATATATATATATATAGATTAATATATAAATATTATAGATTGAAAATGAAATACATTGTGCATGGTGACAGTATGTCGTACAAACACATGAACGTAATATCAATTTTCTCAATGGGAAAAACAAATTAAGAAAAATAATATATTACTTAGGAAAAAAATTCTATGTAATTTATATATTAAATATATCCCTTAAACTTAACTTAATAATATTTTATAAAATGCATTAGTGAAAAATTATTCAGATCACTTTGCAAGATGGTAGACCAACATACACACAATCAACATTTTTGGATTCTATATAGAATAGAATTTAAGAAGTATATATGATATTATAATTCCAGAATTTTATTAATATCATAAATATAATATAAATGCATTTCAGGATGCCTTAGATACTACATATATATATAGTTATTGAAAATGATTTATATTAGTTCACAAGTTAGTATTTGGTCATACCCATAATATACAGCTTCATTTCCCATTTGAGGGAGGATAATAAGTTTATAATAAATAGGATTTAAGTAAAAAATTACATTATTTTTTTATAATGGTTTTATTTTTAAATTATTTTATAATATTTTAATGAGGTGGACAATGAAATAAAAAGAGACGCTCAGTTAGGGACGTTACCTATTCATCAAACCACACCTTTGTTTTGTGCCAAAATACATCCTATGATGTATTTTTGGAAAAAAATAATTATTTTATGATGAGTGGATTTAAATAATAAATTAAATTTCAATAGGTTCAAATGAACTAAATTGTTTTGGATGTTTTATGTGAAGTGGATAGTCGGTGGCCTTTTATATGGGTTGTGAGTAGAATACTTATAATTTTGAAATAAAATAAGTATACCCACATTTTCCACATGATGAAAATATCCAAAATGGTCCATTGTAGAACATTATTGGCTATATGGTTGAAATATGTCCATAAAATGGGATATATGTTTCTATGTCCAGACAATGGGTTAATCCCTAAGTTAACCTGATATATAATTAATTTTTCATATTTTTAAATATCATTATGGTAAAAAATTATATTTCCATTATTAGATACAATAACAAAACATTATTTCAAATATTGTATCCATTTTTTCAAATTTAATTCATAGAGGTGGAAAATGTAATTTAAAATTAAGACGGTAGACGTAGTAAAAAGTGGTATAAAATAATTATGAAAAGTATTAAACATTTTTATATTATAATCCGTTATTAAATTAATTAAAATGAACTAAATTGTACAAAGAGATTTATAATTGAACAATTTTTTTTAAAAAAAATTCATTTTTAAAACATTTTTCTATTATTAAATTATTAATAAGAAAATTTATTTTCTTAATAAAACTGGTATTTTCTACTATTTATTGTATAATTAATCCTTTCAAAATGTTTTAATAAATTTACTTGATGAAAATAATGATATTTTAATTTAAAATTACTTTTTTGAAAAAAAATTAAATTATGAAAATTACAAAAAAAATAATTTTAAAAAAAGTGCTCAAAAGGTGAAAAAAACATCTTTTTAGAAGAAAAAAAATTAAGCATAAAATTGCATTTATTATTGTCTGTTATATAAAATATATATAAATTTATTCTAATCAATTTAATATATATAATAAATAATTTCTATTATAATCATTTTATGAACACTTTTTTCAATTTATTATCGTAAAACATGTTTTTTTCGTATAAAAATAGTATTCTAAAAAAAAATTCCTTTTTTTCATTGGACGATATTTTCCTTTCTTATTAATTTTTAACTAATAATATCCTAATATATAAATTTTTAAAAGATATATATTTATAATTTTGTTATTACGATTCATACATTCCATTCTAAAAGTTATGTTTTAACTATAATATTAAATTTTAATATATTAGCAGTGTGTCATGTTTGATTACAAAACGATGTTGTGTGCAATGAAGGATAAACTCGAAGTTACATATAAATAAGATAAACATGATTTTTTATGTAATGTATGATAAAATTAGAAATGCGTGTAAAAAATATTTAAAGTATTAAATTTTTTTAGAACCCCATTTCACAAACTATGAGGGTGTTATTAAATGTGTGTCCTCCTTCGTACTATGTTAAGTGGTGGCCTTTATATTTTTTAACCTTGTACAGAAAATCCAAATTCTCAATTTTAGGCAGTCCATCCTTTATTTCACATTTATCTACTTTATAAAAGTGGTATTTCAATCTTATTTAACATTAGAAAGATAATACTTTATGAATTTTAATGATAATTAATAAACTTGGTTTAAATTTATGGGGGGGTGAATTAAATCACCTGTTTTACCACTTTTGATAATATTTGATATAGATGTTATATGTGAATGATGCCTTAGTGAATATAAACAAAATTTTTGGTTTTTTTCCATGTGGTTTTTGTGTTTGTGTGGTGTTTTTCTAGTATCCTAGATATTAATGTAATTATATACAAATTGAAAATTTACGTGGATTGGGTTGAAATGGATATTGAATATTTAATTAAGATGAGATGTTTGGTTCGTATTGATTTTGTTGAATTTGACTTAAATAGGATAAAATAATTAAGTTAATTGGCATATTAATATAATTTTTTGGTAATGGGAAATCATGAAATTGGTTTAATTTGATTGAAAATTGTGGATATTGGCTTGTGTCGTGTGGATTTTTTATAGTGTTGTAATTTATAAGAAGTTGTTAAATATAAATTTTTTGTGAGGGTTTTATGTGATGTTATGAGTTAGGATAATGGCATGTCTTAAACACATAGTTTGGGATTGTGTGTGTCTTTATATATATACCTTGTGTGCTTCACATGGTTCTTATATTCACCACACCCATTTTGATCACCTCATACTGACAAACATATTTTTTGAGAGTTCATTCCCAATATCTTGAATGTTAGCATGGATAGATGGGTACCTAATTTTAAATGATATCTATTCTAACCGACTTTGAAAAGAATATAGTTTGATGTCTAGAAGACAAAATTGCATTGTACTAATATTTTATAGGATTATGAGATTATTGTACTGGGGGATATGGGTTGTATGATGACAGAATAAGGTTGATTTCTTTCATGTTTATGATACCATTATTCTTTGGGTATGTGGTTGTGGATGTGATGTGATGTCTCAAGTGGCTATGGGAGATATGTGAGGATATGTGATGTGATTTCCCAGGAGATTGTGTGTGATAAGATGTTTAATGAGATGAGATAACCTATATTTCTAAAGGTCAGAAGTGATATTATGTACATAGAAGGTAGTAGAGTGTTTGGGAATATAAATATGGGGTTTAATAGTATACAATTAGTGGTAAAATATTATATGTCACCCTTTTATTTATTTGATTCATTTGATTTAAAAAACAGGGATGTGTTATTTGGTGTGAACGACACGGTCAATATGTGTTTTGCTAGTTGACCAATTTAGGTGTTGTAGGTTATGATTCATTCTTACATGTTATTTAGTATTCTTATTTCACATGTAGATGAGATAATTTGTGTATCCCATAGAGTATACTTTTATGGGAATCCCATTCCTATAAATACATGATTTTGGTTTCCCGAAGGACAACGTAGACCATGATGGAAATTAGTAGATCTAACCATTGTTATATTGTTGTTTCACTACCCTATATTTTCTTTTAGGTATAAATTTAGAGATTATTTTATTTGATTACATTTCACATCCATTATGAGTTGTTTTTTTTTCTTTAATTTTAAATCATTTCAGGTAGTTTATTTTTCTTGATTTATCATATCTCAAAATAATACTTTTATAAATTGTAAATCATCCTGTTTGAGACATTTTTATACCTATGGTGTTAGTATCCGACCCAAATTCTATTGGAGAAGGGACTAATGATTTATTACCAGTCTACCTTCATTTATGAACCATGAGGGGTACCATTCATGATAGTGAGTCACGACACTTATTTCCCACATTTGTTTCATTACTATTACTCAATAGTTTATGATGTGGCCTCTCGTTCCACAGTAGAAGACACATATCCCTATTTGATGAACATCATGATTTTATTTTTTAACTATTATATTTGTTGTTCTCTTTTTAAATGGATTATTTTAAATATTTGGTTAGAAAAAAATCATTTGTTTATTTCATTCTTTCTTATCCATTATTGAATAATATCCCACACTGTGTATGATTTTTCATTGTAGATAAGGGATTTTAATGGATGTGAGGGGTAAATGGAATAATAATATATTATTGATGTCAATATTTTTATGAATTTATAATGAATAAGATAATGTAATATTTGGTTGATGTATCAATTATTGCTAATATTGTAGATGTATCTTGTAATAATTAATGAAGAATAAATATAGTTGTCAAGTCAGATTATCTCAACAAAAGTGAAATTGTTTTAGAAGACGTGAGTTAACATATGCTGATTTTTTGGTTATTCTTAATTTTTTAACTGGTGATACAATTATTGGAGGATCACATCTATTTTCATCATTATAAATGATCCATTAATAATTTTACATACTCTGTTTAAAAATATGAATATACAATGATTGTGATGATCAATGAAAGTACACTAGTATATTGGGCTGAGCAAAGAGAGTATATCAATTCTTCATGCTCAAAAAAAGTTGATTAGAGAGAGTAAACCAGATGATGGTTTTTTGGTATCATCTTTATATGGAGTTTCCATCAAAATAGACATTACAAATTCTTCTACAATTTTTTATATTAGGGATTAAGATGAAATGTTTAATCAGACATCGAAATATTAGGGATTCCACTAAATGAATATTTATCCTAACATTAAAATGATGTGAATGGACTGATTTGATCATAATATTTGTTAAAAAAAATTTGACAATTAAATTCATAGTGACATCAGACAACCAATGATCAGATAATCTCTATCAAGAGTTTTTAATTTATGTGTTTTTCAAAAACTAATAATCATAATTCTTTAAGGTTGGGATTGGAGATTATGTTTATAAATAGAGAAAACTATCTAAAATAGAATTTAATAATATAAAGATCAAAGATAAAATTTTGGTGTATTTTTACAGTGTTTGATCATAAAAATTCTTAATTTTCATTGTAGAACTCAGTTAAACCATTGATCTGGATCATATTAAAGATATGTTTGCTGTTGAATGATGTGTTGTACAAATTCCATCTAATGGACCTAAAAAATATTCAATATAGGATGGTAAGATGTTACAATGAGAAATAAAGGATGTTTCTAAAAATATTTTTGATAAAAAAAGGATCAATGAAGTCTATTTCAAGAACTTTGAGAGTCATCGAATAGAATTCATTGATTATAAGAATGCATTATTATGTAAGAAATCCAATCGATGGAATTTTGAGAAAACCAGAGTGTGAATAAGATGTAGTGAATTAATAATTAATGTGTATTAGATAAAGAAAAATGAATGATTAGATTCATGTGTCATAATAATAGCAAGATGAATTATATATGTATCCATGATTAATTTTTGATGTGTCTTCCGAATAGTAGGAGAAGAGAAAAATTTCACAAATATTTCATTGTAAATATGTCTCTGAATGGGAATTCTTCAGACTAAAGTTTCTTAGTTGTGGAATCAAAATATTTTTTTGAATGAATAAGAAAGATCGTGCATCCATTGGATGCGTTCTTATAGTTTTATCAAAAGATAGTATAACATTCCATTCATCATTTAATGGTTTCTAACTATGCAAACTGAAAAAAGGTTTGTGATGCATTTCATTGATTAGAGAAAGAATCATTTAAAATATTATGAGATGTCCCTATAATATGACAAATGAATATTAAATAATATATTTCTAGAAGAAATGTGTTTTAACAATTTAAAAAATATACAATGTTTGAAGGAATTTATAATTTTTATTTATAAGAAGTTTTTTTTATGTTGAGTTGTATGTTAATATTTCAATAATCACAAATGGAATAGGTGACGTCCTAGAACCAGATTCCACATAATAGCTGCCCCAATCCTAGTGGTCTATATGTCCTCACGTGCATCTCCCTAAATACCAGAGGCTTCTGACTAGCATCGAGGGCATAGAGTTTTTCCATGGGGAGACTACAGCCTAAATAAAAATGTGTAGCATAACAGATTAATATAAAATAAGGTAAATAAGAGAGTAAATATAACTACATATAAGGAACATCAGAAAACACGAAAATAAAAAATTAACATAATTAAATGAAATATCTAAGAATGATATCTAATTCCAATAAAAACTAGAAAAAATGGATATAAGATAGTAGCTATAACATGGTCAACAAATGTATAATGGAAAACAAAATATTGTTCCAAGCATCCTGAGCCCCAGCTCTGTCATCATCTATTGAGATTCATCATACACAGCATGCTTTCATGTTTGTGTAGCTGTATAATTCCATTTATCAACACGAACATTATTGTAATCTACTCTGAGTACCAAATAACACCTATAGAGGGTGTGAGTAAAATCTATGTGGTTCACCACTAAAGATGTATATAATATCCGACCTGTGTAATTGAAATGTGATAGTGTGAATAAATACATTTATACTATAATGTAGTACAATGTATCTAGATACTAGAGTACATGCTTCATCCCGGGACTGATTTGTGCCAATGAAACCAGTTCATCAATTGATTATTACCAATTCATAGATAAGCCACATATTATCAATGTTGAAGGATTCAAGATGTAATAAGGTAAACATGATTAATAATTAATTAGATGTGGGTCCATGGTATTCACCAAGGAATCCTAAACCTAGTGTTCGCTAACCGATTTGTAATGGGGTCTATCTAATGGTAATAGTGTAATCCACGGAGCATAGTACACAAAATTCCACAATAATATTCCTAAGGAATCCAAGGGGATCATCTAAAGTAAAATGGTGCTATGTAGTGAAGGGTCCCTATGGGATTTAACCATTTAAGCTACCTGTTAATGGAAAATCAAAGGTGTGTATACATAGAATCCTTTAATACTATGTTTGGGATCCTATAGTGTCATACTGAACATCCAAGCACATACAAGAATTGTGATTTTTGTGGCTCTCAACATAAGCAAGCTGCATCATTGAATCAGAATGGGATTCTTATGTGCTTAATGCATTACACAATAAAAATCTAAGGCGAGATCAAGTCAGGAAACTCCCATTTCATAATGAAGTTAGATATAACTTCTATTGGTTCAATCCTTACCATTCATTAGTGTGAATAATTGAAGAAGTAAGAAAAAATTATTAAACACATTTATGGTTAATTCATTAATTAATGTTAATTATTCTACCTTCCATTAATGTTGTAAATGGTTTTATGGATATGGAACCTATTATTTATTTAAATTTATTCAGGTCAATTCATATGCTTAGTATAATTTCCAATTTCAAATTCACATTTATTTATAAAATTGAATCCCATACCTTATGTGGGTCATCAAAAAATCATACATGGTACATTCCATTATGAAAATAACAATATAAATCAAGCAATTTAATATAGTAATCCTTACCAGTAAGGTTTTCAAGCCAAGGAACACCTATACGATGGCTCAAACATGTCGAAATAGAAAACATAAAATATTGGCAAAACATACTACATGGAATGGATGGAGTTTTGGGTGTAACCGCTATTAAATTATCACATGTTATTAAATAGTATAACCATATTGTTCTAATGAGAATAATTATTTCATATCAATTCAATAAATTATACTCGATGAAATCGGTGAGCCTTACACAACAATTACTAAATCAACGAACATGAGGGATGAGTTATAGAACACCCACCTTAGGATTTTATAAATCTCCTCCTCCAGTATGATCCCTTAATATGGATTAGATCAGAGTTGATATAAAAAAAAATATGAAAATACTTACTCCTGGATAACTATGCCAAGAGAAAAAGAGGATAAGAATGGCTAAATTGAACTCAAGTACCTATTTATGCACATCAAACATTACTAATGGAAGCTCAATCAAATATTGGATGATGGATATCATTCAATACCTACCTTATACCTTCAAAAAGATCAAAAATGAAAGAAAAATGTTAATCCCTCTTGAATATGGAATAGGAGTAAGTAGGGGGCTTAATTAGATAGATAATGGTAAAAAAAGTAAAATTACCCATAAAATAGTCTGTGACTGTTTGAAACGTTGTGTGAAAACCATGAATTAGTACATTGTAAAAAGGGGAATTACCATATTTGTGACACATGGTTAGGGAAACCATTCACTGACCGTGTCGTAAGGCTTTGTCCAAAAACATTTCACATGGACGGTTCGCTCTAATCGTGCCGCCTCCCCGCACGGATTATTATAAAAAATTCACCAGGCTTTTTTGCCCAAAAAATATAGGTTTTGGGATCCGAATAAGCCTCTGATATCCTAGGGACCATCAATAATTCATTAGGCATCTAAAATGGTTCCCAAATAAATAATTTTAAGAAAATTTAATGTATCCATACCTGAGTGAAAAACCATTTTCATACAGTCTTCCCACCTTATAAGAACATTTCCCGAGTTCACCTTCATATGGTGGTGAAAAACTATTTGAGAATTACTCTATCCACTAGGCATTTATTTTTTCCTCCCTCTCCCATGTATCATCATGTAAACATATTTGCTGCCATAGCACTTACACTAGCGGGACTGGCCATCCTCTTAGAGATTTTGTGCTCTATTCAGTGATGCGTATTCGATACTCCTCAATTGTAGCATTGGTACCTGACTCAAATTCTATGGGATAAAATGTATGAGACATATAGGCATGATACTGGTGAAGGTGTGAGACACGGAAGATGTCGTTCATGGAACGATACCTCTGAGGTAGTAGGAACCTACATGTTACAGTCCCAAATCGCTCCAAAATATCAAATTTCCCTACATAATGAGGTGAAATATTCACATCAATCTATAACAATATATTCCCTATACAAGGAAATATCCAAAATAAAACAAGATCCTTGACCTAGATATATAGAGGTCATCGATAGTGATCAACATAAGATTTTTTTCCTAGATGGAGAAGTATTTATACGCTTTCTTATTAGCTGAACCTTCTCTGATGTCACATAAATGAGATGAGGACATAGAAGGGATGTCTTAGTGATATCTCGCCAACACATGGTTGAATGGAAAGGACTAATATATAAGGCCTCAAAAGGATCCATCTGAATTATTTCCTAAAAAATATAATTTTAGTTGAATTCAGTGATTGGAATACGCTTCACCCAAGAACCTCCAAAATCAAGGACACAAACCTGGATCATATCATTTGGAACATGTGTTTTCCGTTCTGACTATCCATCGGTCCAATGATGAAATGTTGTACATTTAAGCATATGTGTTCCCAAATCTTACTGAATTCTCTACCAAAATCATGATGTGGAATGAGCATCCCAAACTCAAACAGTAGTATATGGGACACCATGTAGATATATTTTCTCACAAACATACAACCTATCCACATACAAATATGATGGAGGGTTATCTCATGATATAATCTCTTGGACAACCAATCCTTTAAGATCTGAAAACTATCTACTCTTTACCATCACATAGAGGGAAGAGGTAACAACCAAAGATGAGAAGTAAAATGACACAATACTGTTATAAAACTCATGATGTATCACAGAGAATAGGGCCATTAATTTCCATTCATCACTAGCTTCACGTACTACATGTTCCTGAGTTTTCCTACCAGGCATATCTGAAATAACATTTACCATCCCATGTTTATACGAATTCTTATAATGATTGGATATTAGAAATTCATCCCATCTACGATGTCTGAGGTTCAACTCACACTGAGTAAAGATATATTTGAGGATTTTGTGGTCTGTTTACACCATAATGTGATTACCCGATAGATAATGTCTTCAACAATGTATGGAATGGACAACTCTTTAATGTTGAAGGACATGCATTGGGTAGTTTCTCCCATGAGGACTCTAATGTGAAGATCCATACACAATAACTCTTTCCTCATGTATCAACACTATGCCGAGGTCGATGCCTGGGTCATCCAAGAATATTGTATAACTTCTACCCTGATCAAAAACATCAGAATAGGTATCGAAACAAGCGTCCCTTTCAGCTCCCAAACGGATTTGTCACATTATTCTTACCACGAGAACATAACACCCTTCTTGTATGGCCAATAAGAGGTGAAGCAAGGAGTGAGATGTCCTGTATGAAATTCTTGTAATATTAAACTATCCCCAAGATACTCAGTATATCAAACACCTTTTTAGGATTCTACTCAAAAACTATGGAACTATCTTTTTCTAGGTCAACATATACTATTGATTCCAAAATAATAAGACCTAATAGGTAATCTTTTTCGATCCAAAATTCTCACTTAACAAGCATGGAATAAAGATAATGCTCCCTCATTGCACTAGAAATGATCTCAATATGTTTCCTATGGTTTTTATGACTAGTAGAATACACTAAGATGTCGTCCATAATAATATAGTCAATATAGGGATGGAAAAAATCTTTTCATTAGATCCATGAAAATAGAGGGTTCATTTTTTAGACTGAACGACATGACAATGTACTCGTACAGACCATGATTTCTATACAAAACTATATAAGGAATGCCTGATGTTCTGTCTTGTAAATGATTATAACATGATATCATATCGATCTGAGAGAATATTGTAACTCCAATGATCTTTTCGAAGAGATCATATATTTGAGGTAGTGGATATAGTTTCTTAACTTTAAGACAGTTGAACCATATGTAATCAACACATAGACACAATTTTCCATCAAACTTCATGTTGAAAATAACAGAAGAAACCAAATAGAATGTATTATTCTATATGAATCATGTGGCCTTTAAATTATCTAACTACTATTTGAGCTTCTTAATCTCTATAGTTTCCATCATATATGGATTAATGGACATTGGGGGTACTCCTAAAACCTGAAGAATCATAAACTATACCTCTCTCTAAGGAGGTAGTCCAGATAATTCATTTTCAAAGACATCCGTGAAATGATCTACTAGTAGAGGGAAATTAGTTTTATGCCAAGCCTAATCTTATATGATGATATTGTATATTTGGATGGTCACTCCAACTAACCCATGTTTCATTGGTCCATCCCTACTAGTATAAATATCCAACTAACCATTATGTAGATAACTGATGCTCTCTAGTCATGTAAAAGATACACTACGACAATAGAAGTCTATAAAATATTGATACTAAAGTACCAGTCTATCCTGATAATGACATTGAATCCCATCATCTTGATAAAAATTTGGTTCCATAAAAAGGGTAAATTCCCTACCTCATGGGGATAGTCCCCTCACTAGGTTATGACCATTTTTCAAACCCATAATGATGTATCATGGACCATTACACCAAAGTAATAGTGTATCTCAAGTATAAGGCATTCCACAATATATATATATATATATATTTCAAAGAACCAATATAAAATAATGAAGATACTATTTTAGGTTCCACAAAAATAATACCTCACACTATAGAGGGTCCCTTATCCGGATCATCGATTATCAGTTGTAGTGCATGCAATTGGCCTGATCCACAAATATGAGAAACAAATATACTACCTTATCATAACTATTGTAATGTCACTACCAGTGATTAGGGGTATGGCTACCATTGCCACAACCACCCCCTCGACAAATCCTAGCACAACTATTACATATCCCAATCGAACATGAGGAAAAAGAACCCACTCCTGAAGTTGGAGTGGGCCTAGATCATTTTTAACTCAAAGCTCACAAAAAGGTCCCACCGAATCTCAAAATATTCCCCATATGGCCGCAAGAATGACCCTAAAGTGGCTTTTATCACACTAAGTCTTTAGATTCCCCCATCATCTAAACTATTGACACACCATGTAGTTAACGTAACAGGTTCTCTGGTTATCACTTCCCTGACAAGAATGCTCGATGGGACATTTCCTTCCACTAGGAGAACTACTAGCCTTTCGTGACACTTATCCTCTATACCCAATAATATTTCCTTCCTTCAAATTATATTTAGTGATTGGGTCCTGAATGAATATTGAAAAAAAATTAGGTTGGTGAAATAAATTTACCTTCATACTAGTGGAATACTAAAGACTATCCTCAAATTTCCTTTCACGTAAAAGCACATTCCATTCTATAAGTGGTGAAAAGAATTTTAACATTGTGAATCACAATACTTATTTCATATTTGATATATAACCCTATTTTATATGCATGAACTCTTTGGATATATCATCTCTCAAGGTCTAAGGAATTATTTTATCATAGAAAATAATCTAGAAGTTATCCCATACCATGCCTTGATGGTGATCATCCTAGGTAACCACATTCAACAAACACATGGATAAATCACAAATCATGTATGTAGAAATCTTCTCCCTACACTCAAATGGATTAACCAAAAGTTGAAAGATAGATAGGGTGGCCTCTATCCAAGACTCTATATCCAACAGAGAACCATCCCCAGAGAAGGTAAGAGGTTGCTTCCACTAGAAATCACGAGTCATATCATCCATTGTATGTGCATTTTGTGGAAAACCATTCATGAACTGCATCAGATGTAGGAAACAATCACGTACATGGGAATCAGTTCCCAAATATTATTCAACCGTATGGGAAACAAGTGGAACTCTTAGAGGTAAGACTTGTATCTCATGTCCCACCATGTCTAGATCATGGTCATTTCCACCCTCCTGCCGTACGATATGAGGATGTTGTGGTGGTATTGGTCTACAAATTCCAAGAACAAGACTTATAACAAGCATAAGAATAAAGATAGAATCAATAGTAGAAGATGAATTTATGAAAACTCGCTATCCAATGAATCATATCCCAACTCCCCACCTAGATGGATAAGTATTGGTATGTTCTCATTTATTAGATTATTTTCATTTAACACAAATTTACCAGGTTCAATCTTTTACCTTTCATAAACATGAAAAGGTGGCATAAGGATGTGAAAATTTTCAATTTATACTTCATTTTTTCCATTATAATGGATAGTCATTCACGTTTAATTAGTTTCCAAACACCACATATATGAAACAAAATAAGTATATATATAACATAATGGCTTGACTCGGTAAATTACTCATCCCAACCAAGGAGGGTTCATACACCTCATGAATCGAGACACAAAATCACTCAATGACAACCAAGAGTAATACAATCATAAGATAAATATCACAACATCACAAAAAAATCACATGAATATCAAGTAATTAAAATAATGAAATATTCCAATATGTAAAATAAATATGTATGACATGAGAATTATCAGTTCCTATAATTATGTATGAAACAATTATCCTTGGACACATATCATCAGGATAAGGATGAAATATAAGAATAGTAAAAAAATAAAAAATTCACCACACAACATGTGCTTAATCCAACGGAAAAATAATTTCAAATTTAATATGAAAAAACTGAACCAAAATTATATTTTTTAGACCTTGGATTTTACCCCAAACCAAAGTTCGCGATGCCGAAGCATAACTTATGACCAAGACCCAAGAAATACTAATATCCTGATGATTGTCTCCAAATAGTAATGTAAGAATATAAAACCATTATAATACCACTTTGTGGCATCCCAGACCCAGATGCCACTTAATAGGTATCTTCAGGCTTCTCTAGATGGCCTCAATGACATCTCCTAGAATTCCAAAGGATTCTGACTAGTAACAAGGGTCTAGGGTTTGTATGTGGGGAGACATTAACCTCATTAGATAATTATTACATAGCATATAATTATAAATTAAGGTAAATACTGGAATAAATATATTTAAATAGAAGCCCCCACATAAATAGGAAAATGTAATAATAATTGAATTAACTGAAATATATAATTATGATATCTCATGTCACTAGAAACTGGAAAACATGGATAAAAGGAAACAACCATAACATGTTCCAAAAGCATATAAAGGATGAAAAATGACTATCACAAACATCTAGAGCTCTATCTCAGTTATCTGATATAAATCTCCAACCAAAATAGTATGAAATCGTGTTTTCTATGATTCATGCATCCCTTTATTAACAGATACATTCTTGTAATCTTCCCCAGGTACCAAACGTCACTCAGAGATAAATCTAAGTGGGGAACTACCAATGGTATCTATAAAAACCATCCAATTTAATAGAAATGTTACAGTGTGGAAATATTCATATATAATGTTATGAAGTACAGTGTAACTAAATACCCAATTACATGTTTCATCCCTTGGTTGGTGTTTGCACATGTAGCCAATTCATTTATTGATTGTTACGAGTTCAAAAATAAGTCACAAAATATCAATGGTAAAGGTACCAAGATGTAATAAGTACACTATTATTAGTAATTAATAATAAGTAGTTCCATGGTATTCTCCAAGGCAATGTAGAACTTAGGGGTTTATAACTCAGTAGTAACTTTGTCTATCTATTGGTAAGATTGTAATCCAAGGAGCATAGTCCATGGATCTCTACAATAAGATTATTACTAAATCCATGGTGATCATCCAAGGTAAAACGAGGGTATGTAGTGATTGGGATCTTTTTCATTTAACCATGGAACCTAATTTTGAATGCTATATCCAAGGACTATATCCATGGAATCCTTTAATACTACGTGTGTGATTATACAGTTTCATACCAGTCATTCCAGAATAGAATAGGGATGGGATCTAGGTGGGGCTCAACCTAAGAAAGATAAATCCTTGAATCAAAATCCAGTTCCAAAGTTCTCATGGCATTCCCCAATAAGAATCCAATGCAAGCTCAAGGTAGGACACTCCATTTTAGTATTGAATTCATGTTTTATTTCAATTAGTTCAAGCCATTCCTTTCATTAGTCTGAATTTTCCAAGTAACATACCACATTTGTTAAATTCATTTATTTCATATTAAATAATTAACATACATTTCTAAATATTCCATTAATTTTTTAAGTTGTGATACAGACACACAACCCATTATTTATTTACATTTTATGCAGTGAGGTCTTATGCTTAGTATAATTTCAAATTTACGTTCTTCATTTAATTATCAAATCAAAGCCTTTCCTTAGGCGTGTCAATTGGTAAGAATACATGATGAATTCCATTATTCAATTCCCAATGTAAATAAAGACATTTAATATTAGAATTCTCACCCTTAAAAAGTTTAATCCAAGTCACACCGAAATGGAGGATCAAACATGTCAAAGGGAGAAAATAAAAAATATGGAATAACATCCTACATTGAATGGATGGATTTGTGAGTTTAACCACTAACAAAGAAAAAAATGTTTGTAAATCAAATAACCATTCTATTTTAATAAGAGTATTCATGGAATATAAATTCAATAAATGCCACCCCATGAAATTGGTGTACCCCACACAACATTTCGAAAATCAACAAACGTGAGGGATGAGTTATTGACCACCCACCAAAAATATTTATGACCCTCCTCCTCTAGTATCAACATCTGATATTTCTTGGATCATAGTATATCTAAAATTAAATTAAAAAATCTTACACCTCGTTAACTCGGTTGAGAGAATGAGCGGAGAGGAACTGCAAAAAGGGACTCAATTACGTAAGGTTTCACATCCAACATGATGAACAGAAGCCCGATCATACCTTTCATGAAAGGAGATCGTTTAATCCCTAATATATGAAATCAAATTCCTTAAAAATGGTACCGAAATGTTATTCTCATAATAATTTTGATTATTATTAAAAATAGGCTTAATTATATCATTACTCGAAAATTTCTAAAATCAACCACGAAATATTATGTGCATAGTTTGAAAAACCATGAAAAAATCATGAATGAGTAACTAAGAAAAAGGGGAAGCTGCATGGTTAGGTTTTACATTTACGGAAATTTTGCACCAATAGTTTGGTAAGGATCTGTCCAATAACATTACACCTACATAGATTTCTATAACTGTGCAGACTCCCCCACCTAGTTTACTCTAAATAAAGCACCATGAATTTTTTCCAAAAAAGCTAGGTTCAAGGATCTGAACAAGATCTGGACACCCAAGGAACCTTTACTAATTCATTAGAAATCCCAGATAGGTTAAAAATAATGAATTTAACCAAAATTTGAAGCATCCACACCTAGGGTGAAAAACTAAGAACTTATTAAAGGTACTATTTTAGAAAAAATTTAGGAGTGTTGATTAATAATTTTGACACCATTATTTGAGTAGAATTTATATGAATACTAGTTTGACATTATCTTATAGATCATTTAATGGTATTTAAAATGAAGTATGAATCAAGCTGGAAATACAAATATGGATGTGGTACTTTCAAATTTTTGCGATCTTGTTTCCCTTTTTTTGTTGAGGAAAACTTCCTATATAAATTAGGATGGTGTATCATGAGTTTTTGGGGACTAATTTAATGTTTTCCTATCTAATAAATAATTTAATGAGAGGTTAGAAAAAAAATAGAAATGTATGTATAATATGAATTATGTTAATTATTTGAAGTTTTGTAAGTAAGTTCTGACTACCACAATTGAGAGTAATATCACCTGCATCAATGTGTTGTCATAAATCATATTGGATGAAGTAGGATATATGAGTGATATTTGGAAAAATTAATAGAGAAATATTTAAACAAATTAATATGGGATATAAATTCTCTATAAATTTGAAATCATATGATCAGGTTGATGAATATGTTACAATGAAAAACAAAAGGGACCTTTGGGAGCATGAGAACTGAATGAACTTGTGCTGAGGAAAGAGTAGAATGGATTGTCCAAATTCAAAAAATATTTTCCTCTAATGTATTTTTTAGATGAACATGAAACTGATAAAGGTATTGTATGAACAATGGATTATATAATCACAACCAATTGAACATTATCAAATATAAAGTCTCATACTAATAGAAATATATAAGGGATCATATATATAGGTTCCAAATGAAGGAATAAGGATAAAGAGTGTTTCATTCTCAATTTTGAGTATGTAAGAACTGATGAAGAAAGATGTGAATAGAAATATAGAACTGTGACAACCAATAGAACTTTCAAGATATAGAGCACATACATAGTGTTTCAAAGTAACTTGAAGAATTTAGAGACTACCTATAAAGGCAGTATAATGAAACAATGATTAGCTACATGTTGTACAAGTTCATCACTATTCCAAGGAATATGGACTGTTTTCTTATCAGCCTCCAAAAATATAGAGAGCCAAAAATTGGTTAATGAATGTTTTCATGTAAAACCACTATAAAATGTATCTTATTACAGTTTAGAATCCACATATTTTCAATCACTATATGAATCATGGACAACCTACACTTATTTAGTAGTAAAACTTATCAAATATTTTGTCCTATATTTTACATGATTTCATATACATGAATATAATAATGAAAAGCTAATACAAGTATCCATATATTAATAAGTCTAGTAAATTATGTGATAAAAATTGATAATTGGTTATAATGTTTCCAGAAATTATTCACTCCCTATAATAGTTCTGAATATCCTTAACATTTACACTTAATTATTATGAAGGGGTTGTTCAACTTAATTTTATTTTTATATGTTGAATTTATTCACTATTGAATATTTGTATTTATTTCCTACAGTAACTTTGAATTATTATTTTGTGGAAAATCATTTATATTTGAAAAAAATAAATTTTACACATTATAATGATGAATTGAAAAAATAAATAGAGTATTAATATGAATATGATATGCCCATTTTCCAAAGAAGAGAATATATCAGTTTCTTCATACCAATATAATAGAGAAGACAAATATGGAATTGAAATTTAAGAGTACGTGGATTATGTTTCCACCATTGTGAATAAGAACACTCTTACCTCTTGAGAACATATAATATTAAGTGATTATGTAGAATTCTTAAATAATTATAGAATTTCTCCTCATGAAAAAGATTTTATCATATGTAGATGATTATCCATTTAAAAATCCTCAAGATCAATCTCTTAGTATACCTAAATGTATTTCTCATTTAATAACCAAATAAATAAAATATCTTGTTTATAGATAAATTATATGTATGTATAAATATATCACCTAGCTAGAATAAGAATAATTTAATATGGATAAATAATTATAAGAAAATTTAAGTGAGTTTATTATTCTCTCCAAAAAATTAGGATACTTTGAAACCAGAATGCTGGTCCATAATATAGAATTATCAAGGTTTAAATCAAAATTAGTTATATAATTTTAACATAAATATGGACTCAATATGACTCCAGAATATATAATACATTAACGTGGTGAAATAATAGAAAATAATATTGATATAAAGGATTCCAATTTGATAAAAAATTCAATGAGATGAAGAAAATTAAGCCATTTTTATAAAGCCATGTTAAGGTGCTTGAAGGGGATTAGGAAAGATTGAAAAAGTTTTTTGAATATAATCTAACAATTATTGGAGGAAAAAATCAACCATTATATTTTATTTCATTAACTAGATGCCAATATATCTACTATTGAGAAGACAAAAATAATATCCTTATAAAAGGAAAAGAAAATTATATCTTGATCATAGTACTAATTATAGGATTATATAGTTAAAATACCTCCAATCGGATATAATAAGTTATTGAATATGTTCCATTATCTATCCGTTGGACCTTTTACTAAAGGGGTACCATCCATAAAATCATGTAATATTTTTTCTAAAATATTTTCATAAATAGTGAATGTTGGAAAAAGATTATTAAATTCACATATAATGAAAAATTTATAATGGATTTACCAATATAACTAAGGTGGCTAAGAAAATATAGATGTTAGATTCCCTTGAGAATTATAAAAAATATGAATAAATACAAAAATTCATGTGAATAAAAAAGGGCGATCAAGGTTTGATGATCAATGTTGGTGTTAAAAAATATTTGGAAATTGTGTATATATTTGTTGGTAAGATTCAATAAATGAAAAATCATAATGGAATCCCATGGCATGGGTAAGAATGCTATTGAAGAATAATAATCAATCACAGGGTGATAAAAATATTAATACATGTGATGTTGGAAACTATTGGGGAAAAATAATTGTTAATTCTAATCTCGACATATATCTATAGTTAAGAAAAAATAATACTATAAATAGTTTTAATGAAAGATGATGAAACTTTTGGACATAATATAATGAAGATTTCATCATTAAAACATAATATTAATAAGGTTGGCACATAGAATATTCCATGTCGGACAACAATATTTACTTCCAATGTCCCCAATGATATTTTAGTTTTGTTGATAGAATATTTTGTATGAATGAGGATAACAAAAGAATAATAATAAAAGGCATGAAGGGGGGGGGGGGAAATTCACATAAATGAAAATAATTTTTGTGTGTGAAGTGAAATATGGATGGGAACACACGTAATAAAAGTTCTATAATAAATCAGGAACAAGAACTATTCATAAATAAGATGAATATTTCACTAGTTGATACATGTGGCCAAATAGATATTGAGTATATATTTTACACCTAAAAATATATTTATGAATTGATAATATCCACACAACCATAATCAGAATTTTACTTCCAATATGTAGGCATGAAAAGTATTGGTAGTTGAGAAATATGAATGAGAAAACAATCTCAACATTTATCTTCACATTAATTAGAAAATAAGTCCCAACTTGATCCATTACTCTTTCGTATTTTATATTTTATTTAAAAATAATAAATTGAAGATGATGCATGTACTGATGGGCATAATCAAAGTAGTAGGAACATATGAAACTCTGGATAACCATTATAAGGATGTTTTGAACATGGAATGTATCCAATATTTTTCCACTGATGATTATTAGAAAGGATCATCCCTGATGAATATATATAAATTTTTGTGTCTATTCATCCAAAAAATAAATTATCTATTTTTGTGTATTCTCTATAAGATGATCCTAAATAATATCTATTGATATAATTCATAATTATGAAGTTCAGAAGTAATGTTATTGAAAATTTATTTGTTTACATAATATCTAATATTTTGTTATTAATGTTAAAAATCAAAATGAAAATGAGGTGAAAATAAATTGATCATTTACTTATGAAAAATGTTAATTTTAATGTTTTTAATGGACTCGAATCCTTCTTGTTTCTCATGAATCTTTTAAACTATTTGTTAATGTTGTGCTATATTTTCTAGTTGAACTATCTAAAATTGTTTTATTTTTCAATTATTATCATCAACATATAATAAAAGTGAAAAACATTTGAAGACATATTTTGGAGTTCTAATTCTATAAGGTATCTATATTGTTTTGTGAAGGGAAACATTGTTGTCTAAATCAAGTTGTTCCATTTTCTACATCGAGCATGGATCGTGTTCACATAGAGTAAAATGATATATTACCCATTCTATAATAATGAAATGATACCGTTTTTACATGGTATTATTATTTCATGGTAATTATGTGGATAGATTTTCAACATAATTGTTGGAAAAAATGGGAGATAAATATGATAAAGATTCACATATTGACATATTCATTTTGAAAGTACATTGAACGTATTTCAAAAAAATGGGGGGGGGGGATTGAAACTCAATCATTGTATGTGGGTTTTTTTTAAATGGATGTCAATGGAAGTTACTGGTCATTGAAATAAAATGTTATAATTGATGTTTATATGTTGAATAATATATAATAAAGAAGGAGCTCAAATTTTCATCCAAAATTGGTAATAAAGTGTATGTAGCTTTGATGAATGAACAAAGAATAAAGAAAGTGATCATGTCTTATTACCTTAATAAACATGAAGATAATTTTGATGAACTTGATTTAAATTAGGGTTATTGATGACTAATTTTTAAATTTTACAATATGTTCCATAATATTTGGATAAGGACATTTATAATAAACAATATAAATGTTTCCATATAAAATTTTTAAATAATAATGGATAGTGATGGTGATGATGATCAGATGGATTCCCATATACTAAATCCAATGAATGGGTCAATCGTTCTGAGTTGATCAGATAATGTCAATCGAACAGATGTTTTCATATGATTATTTTTGGGTACTTTTATCAAATAGTGTTTCTATCAGATTTAAAATTCCAATGTTATCCGTTGTATAAAAAAGTTATAATTCTCTAAAATAGAGGTCTATATATTAAATATTAGATGGGAGACTGATGAGTTTCTATAAAATGTTCACGTTGAGAATAAATTAATTTTTTTAAAAGAATAAATGTATTTATGGTTCTAGAAAATAATTATGAGCTATTTGATGTTCAATGGAGAGGTATATAAATATTATCTAACAAAATTAAATAATTTTAAAGATTTTGGGTTAACAAGTATCAATTACAAAATTATGAACATGACATTCAATAAATGATGTATAAATATCGCACATACAAATGGAGAGTCACAAAACATATATCATCATTCATAGTATTTTATAATAGTGTATAAAGTTTAATGGATTGAATTATATGGATAATATGATGACAGTAAGATGTCATGAATGTATGGATCTAGTATATGTAATAATTTTTTCTAAATAATTAGATATATGTTCTGAAATAATTGTTATATGAATGATTTAGAGATCATTGGTCATAAGATGATAAGGCTTATGATTAGTTTTATTGGAAAAAGTTTCTATATAAATTCAATAGATTGATATATGATTTTACTAATCCATCAAATTAAAGATTCTATGAAATGGAATCAGATAGTTTATTTCAAACAAAGAAGAAATGTTGTTCTTCCACTAAATGGGTGATTTTAGATTCATCATATAAATAGATTTTATAAAGGTCAGCATTCAATGGTTTCCACTATAAGCCAATGATTGAATGGTTTTTACGCAAAGAAATAAATTAGAGGAAGAATAATGATAATGATTTTGATACTTTCCTATAAAATGATGAAGGAACACTAACAAATGATTCACAGTTCAAAATATTTGTTAATAAGATATTCCAAATAGAATGATGGAAGGTATTTAAAAATTACTCATGATGTATTAATATTGGATATTTTAATATTAAGGATTAGTTTTTCAATAAGCATTAATGATATATTTTTACTCTATATGATATTTTTATAAGGATAAGGAATATCATCGATGTCGAGAAATAATGATGTTTCCTTTGAATATTTTTTGACTCCTATATTTTTTGAAGTTTGAAGGAGGTCTAGTGAAGGAAGAACTAAGCAGGAGATTCAGGTTTCGAAGTAGGATTTTTAAAATATGATTTTCCACCTTACCTATGACTATATATGATGTTTTTACATATAAATATGTTGGTGCATCTGGAGTTTGAGTGATATTATTAGTAGCTAGGAAAGACTTGAAAAATTGAATAGGAGAACAGATGTACTAGTTGTGTATTGTTGTTACGTATTATGATGAATTATGTATCTCTCTATGAATTTATTAACTTTAAATCTTCATAGATATTCTCATTTGGGTTGATATTTTTGTCTATAAAGTACCATATAGAGTATGGGGTACCAAATTAACCAGAAAGTGTAAATAGAGAATAAATACATTAGATATTGTAGGGAATATCTAGATAATGATCATAGTTTTTGTATCAATTGGTGATCAAATGATAAGGTTAAAGAAGAAGGAACCAAACAAAACAGAAGGGATAATACATATAATATGAAATGGAGGAATTTGTTTATAAGTATTAGAACAATAATGGATATAAAAAACTAACAATGGGTGAAAAATTAGCAGATATAACTATCACAGAGATAATATCAAACGGATAATTTTAGACGGAGGATCGAACAGATATGCTTTAGATGAAAGTACAAGAAGATGTAAATTTTATTTATGTGTGTTTGGGAAGTAACCATTTAAGAAGATAAAAATTATGAATAAAATAACATTGTGACATTAAACAGATGTCCCAATAGATGGAGTACTTAATTTATGTTTTAATGTAACATGATGAAGTTAGATATTATAAACAGAAGTAGTATGAAGATTTAATGAGATGATACAAGCTGGAAGAGGTATTCCTCAGTCTAGGGAAGAAGTATTATTTACCCATACCCCTCCAAATGTGTTGGTTACCACAGATAGTTTAAGGATTTTTTTCTAGCCATACCATTGCAACATGTATCTGTTTATTTTTGAAAATCCATGTATTAGTCATCACCATATATGATGCAGATAAGATACTCTTATTGATAAGTGAACCTTGTTAAAATAACAAGAACCATATTTTACATGCTATCATATACTTCCAAATGATAGGAAAATAAAATCAGAGGATAGAGATCTTAATTGGTCTATGATGTAATGGTATAAAATTTTACAATTGGTTTTTATGTTCCTATATCATATTCACCACAACATCCCCTTTCAGTTCTATGTATATCTCAAACTGGTCCTCTTAATATCCTTTCAATGTCATTAGAAAAATACTTATATTGTATTTGAATATACCAACACTTATAATAATAATGAATAACATTTTTATTAAATGGAATATGTTATAAAGTGTTAAAATATTTTTTTTATCAATACATTTTTCATTATCTGTGAAATATTATTTTTCACAATACGTTGTTTTTTAATTTCAAATTTTCTCTCCAAATTTTTAGTTAGTATATAATATATAAAGGGGTATTATTTTGGAAATATTCAAAACTACTATGTTGGAATCTCTATTAGCCCCAACATATACCAATTATCCACATTCCCTTAAATGATTACAGAATCTATCCAGATGCCACATCTTATCATTTTTGTTTTTGTGACACTACTCATGTTGAATTTTTGGGTAGAGTTTCTAATATTTTACAAGATTCAGAACAGTATTATGGTGCAATGATTTTGTTGGATCATTTTAAATACATATTATATATTAATAATATATTATTCTATAATTTTTACACGAATAAAAAAAATGTATTAATGTGTATGAGAATTATCAAGAGGATATAAATACATCTTTACCAAACTTTTGAGCCTTCAATTATTTAAAACTCTTATATGATGTTTTTCTGTGAATTCATTCTTGTAGGAGCATGAGATGTTAAAAATTGAGAAGCCTCCAAGTTCTTTAATTTTATTTTCCACTGAAGAAAATTCATGGTGAGAGTGTTCATCTCAAATTCAACCAATCACATCCCACCATTACAATCACATCTAAACATTTGATTTTCCCCAAGTTATTCTTATCCATCACAATCAACCATTTTATTTTAATTTCATAATTGGATTATTTTAGATTCATTGATATATTAATAAATTTCATTAATTCATAGATCACTTCATCCACTTCCTTCTTAAACACTTATATCCCACAAAGTCCATTTTTTCATTCATTTTCATCATTAGGACATATTTCCCATGATAGTAGTATAATTTATTCCTTGAAATTTTCTAGCTTTTTTAGAGTACTATAATAACATTCATTATTTTTGAATGAATTTTCAATTATATCAAATTCCACCTCTAGTTTTTAATTTTCATCACGTATACCTTTAGTGTATAAAATAATGTAGCTGATTACAACAATATATATTTTATCATGCAATACCTAATTTTGGGATAAAACCTCTAAATGATTATTTGAAACAATCTTCCACAAAACATGTGATTTTATTATTACTTGATGTATGGACCTCAAAAAATTTAAAAATAATCATAACACATGATAAAGATGCATCTACTAAAAATTAATGTTTTGTTATAGAACTCTGTATCTATTTTCTAGAATCCTTTTTCCCTGTTTAATAAAATATTCAATGACACTTCTAAATAAATACAAATGGTTATGAGAACCAAACCCTTCATTTTAGGAACATCCATTTAAAAAAATACCTTACTATAATATTATATAATGAACTGGATAAATTGTTTTTAGAACAATTAAACTTTAGAAACATTACCAACTTCCAATTGAAATAAATATGAAAGATCTAAATATGAGGGAACATATTCATTGATACCAATAGATATTACAAGTATTATCACACAGACACACCTAAGAGGAGGGGTGAATTAGGTTCTTTCCACGTTTCACCAAATATAAAAGTTTATATTAATTCAATGACCCAATTTTTGGTCATGGACTCTTAACACAAGTTAAGTCTATTGGATTTTTTAACCAATAATATATGTATATTAAATGTATAAATAAGAAGTAAAAAAGGAACATGTGTTTTTAAATTGTACAGTAGCATTGTGATCAAACTCCTTACTAGAACAAGTTTGTAACCCATGAATTAAAATAAAACTGTGGGTTGTTTTAGTCCAAACCTAAACATTCCATATTACTCAAGAAAGTGATTACTATATTAAATAGTTGATATAATCTTCAATAAATTATATAGGAATAGTGTTCTTATATAACCACACCCAATCATAATACTTGAATCACACCAATAGTATCTCAACTTCATTTCTCCACTTGAGTTAGATAACCATGTTTTCGTACATGGATTTCCATAAAACAGAAAGATATGATCTAATTTTTTCCAATGTTATCCACCACAATCATTAAATATTTATGAATAATTTATGAAACATGTCCTTTCTCAGTTGATCAGCTCCCGTATTCCTTTTATAATACTTCTTTTCACTATATTTACTTCTATCTAAAGAGTAATATTCTAGAATGTATTACAATGATATATACACTGATAAACAAGAATTAAAAGTTTATTCACGATATAAATACTATAAACCCCACATACATTTATTCTTATTACATGGATAAATATAATAATATGTCAAAATTTCGGAACTCAATACTTATTCATCGATACCAACATTATTTTATATTATATACCACATCAACTAATCTATTTTTATTCACTATATCATTAACATACTACACCTCCCTCACATTAACTGAGAGTTTCAATTCTACTCTCTACACACTCATAATGTGTCATTCTTCTTTCAAGAGTCCTATTGATGCTCGTGACCAACTTGCTATATCCACGAATAGTAATAGTGAAAATAAAAAAAAATCATTCCTTCATGGTTTTCTCAAAATGAATGGAAATTTCATTGATTTACCTCTTCATTTTCAATACATATAGATGGTATTCATACTGATTATGGTAGCATATAACCCAAAAGATACATCCCGTGTGTCCCTGATGCAGGCGCCAACCATCTTTTTTGGACCAATGATGTTTCAAGTGACTACACGGTGAGATCTGGGTATAGACAGGCTCTTGGAATTCACTCTCTCGACAGTGATGAGGGATCATGTAAATCGCTTTGGAAGCTCAACGTCTGCCAAAAAATAAACCAATTTTGGTGGCAGGTGTGCACGGGTACCCTCCCGACCATGAGCCTCCTTGTTTACCGACATATGGCTAGTGCTGAGTCCTACCCTTTCTTTCTGAATATTCATGAAACTCCTTGGCATTCCATCATTCACTACTCGGGAGCCAAGGAAATTTGGAATAAATGGGGCCTAGCTTCGGATGCTTCGCTAGACTCTGTCTATGACCTCCCTGATCTTCTGATACGCTGGTGTTCCTTTCTTTCATCGGCCGATGCAAGGTCTTGTTGTACCCTTGCCTGGATCATTTGGGTTTGACAAAATTATTCAGGTTTCCACAATGTTCATCAACCTCCCATGTTCTGGATTGAACAAGCCACTTCATGGATGGAGGGATGGAAGGACTGAAAAGGACATGTTATGTAAGGTGTTACCCCCTCCTGTCCCCCCATTGGACCCCCCCCCCCATCAGAAGGGAGTATTAAGCTTAACTTGCATGCTTATCTCCACAAGTATGGGCCTATTGCTCTTGGCCTCCTTGTGTGAAATCATTTGGGGCAAATTATTGTAGCAAAATATGAATCCCACCGTGCCTTCTGGGAACCTGTAGTTGTTGAGGCCTCTTCCATCCTTGCAGGCATGATGCTCGCTGCGGAACGTGGATGGGATGATATCATTATTGAGTCTGATTGCCTCTCTATTATCAATTTCATTAACCACATTGACGTTGGACTCTAGCCCTTTGGATTCATCATCAAGAGAATCCACTTGCTGCGCCAAGGCTTCTCTTGTTGTAGATTCTCATTTACTAAAAGGGAAGGAAAAAATGTGGCCCATCAGCTGGCGGCCTTAGGCCCCTTCGATGTCAACCAGCTATGGATGGAAAATTTTCTTTCATCGCTCTGCGTATGTACGGCTGCTGATCTTAGTCATTAATATTATCCTTCCTTCTTCTCAAAAAATTACCCTTATTTTATTTATCTTGAATTTCTAAATAATTAATCTCTCTATTCAATATTATGATATGATTCCCCATCTACTACAAAATGATGTTTAAATAAGTAAAAATATTGATTTATTTTTTGGTGTATAAAATTATACAATAGAAGTAGTGAAGATCGTTATTATTTATTAAATTCAACCATGAATAACAAATAATCATTCCTTGTTAATTATATTCATTTAAGGTTTCAACTCAAAATTAAACTAATCATTATATCATTGAATCGTAATTACATAAGATCTAGAATTATACATTAGAATATACTTTGGATTATCTTCATTATTCTATAGAACCCAGTATATTTCCTTTTCATTATCAAGTGATTCAATATATTAATATTACAAAACACATGTTTGAATCATAAATATATATAGAACAATTTAATTTGCAACAAGAAATTATTTTTCATACATATTCATCTATAATTTTCACAATAACAATAAATTTTCACTAATATTTTTTAGAAATAAAATTATCTTAAATTAATATCCTAATTTGATCATATTCTTAATTAAATGATGATCATCTCCTATTTGATTCTATATTTATATCACATTTAATTTGTGATTCTTTTTTACAAGAAAACAACTCCAATAATCATACAAAAGTCATTTTTTCTTCAGACTATAAATATTGGAGTTGTATATTATAATTTTTCTATTTCAGGAATTAATCTTTCAAAGTCTAAATATGAATTAATCATAGTTTGAAATGAATCATATAGAACATTGAATAACTCATACACAGAGTTTGATGACTCATACATCAACCATTTTTTGAACTTACATAGAATAAAAAGAAGAAATCGCATCTTGAGAAGACTAAATATAGACATGGTTGACTTATAAACTACTCATATTTAATTTCAATCATAATGGAATAAATTTATGAGTTAAAAATTACACATTGGAATGTACTTATTCTTAAAGAATTACTCATACACATATTTTGGGACTTATCTAATTCTTGAGATTCATTATTGAATTTCTATGATTAATTTGAAAAATGTTAAGGGACATCAAATCGTATCTCGAATGTGACACTCCTCTCATACCAATTTACAAAACAAACAAATTATTCTATAAATAGAATTTTACACCCTTGATATATATCATAATCATTAATATTTTCCCAAAATCATTGAATATTACGGATTTATCACCATGAATCCATCTTCAATCCCCAATACGAAAGATAAATCTTTTTTTATTCGGATTTCATGAAAACATAAGATTTCATATTATATCCATATTAGATGGACGTTAACACAATATTCAACATAAGAAAATGAAATGAGTAATATTGAAACAAAATATAATTCAAGATTCATATATCCAAGCGTAATTAAATATGTATTTAATATGATGAATCCATTTTTGCAACTAAAACCCATATTAGTGATTCATATTTCTCTTATTATACCTTTTTAATTTGTTTACCCAATATTTGTTTTTCTTTATTTACAAATATCAAGTGGGAAGAAACCCTTAAAAAATGGAAATTTTTATTTTTGTAGAATCTTATGTTTCACTATATAATGTGGAAATTGAAGTTATTTCCATTACGTTAAGGTGTTCTCCTAAGCACAAACACATGTGTAAAACATGTGAAATAAGATTTAACCTTATTTATATTGAACATAAACATGACATCAAAACCCAAATATTGTTTATAAAGTTCATCTAGTAGAACCTTACATAATTAATTCTCACATTTATTGGAAATGATATTCATATGATATCTTCCATACTAGGTTATTAAAACTAGCATCCACCACAACACTTACATCATTCCAGGTCTCACAATATTCATATCCTATATATAATCTTACATTTTTATTACCCCTAAATTTAATATTATCCCACAATTCACTATCCATTATATTAATCTAGGATTATAACAACGGTTTGCTAATGATATTTTCTTATTATCTTCTATAATATTGGTTTTAATTACATGATTTTAAATTCATTAATATTTTTAACTAAATCCAATAGAGGATTATTTTTCCTACAAGCCATGTAGTTAATATCACCATATATTTTATCCCAAGCCAGTTTATTGGTAAATCCATGAATGAAAAAAAATTATACTGAATTCGCAACATTTAATTTCTATAATATTCTAAAAAATAATTCTATATAGAACTTGAAAAGATTTCTCTTGATCAACATGTTTCACCCAACTCTCCATACACAGAATTATCCATCCTTCTATCCATAATAACCTCCATTTTATTATATCATTAATTAGTGGACATTCATAAAATTATTTATAAATAACTATAGACACTATAGAGTTTAGTTAAAAAATTATTAATCCATATAACCTTAATGATGTTCATATTTCAAAATAATGTATTCTAAATTAATTTGATATGATTATCTCGATAATATATAATACTTATATATCCTAATTTTGGTGTCATTTAATGACCAAACTTGTATTGATTGAGACATTATCATGATATGATCATGTAATACCACTATTCAAAACTTTTGGGATTTCCAGATTTTAAAATATCACTAAGGAAATTAAATGAATAAATGCATTTCAAAATAGTAAGAGATAAAAATTCAATATAAGATTTGAAATAAATATATTATCAATTCTTATATTTGGGAGAGGGATATATTCCACTTTTAAAAATATTTTCTAGATCACTATATGATGGGGAGTTGGAGTTATTCCAGTTATTGTCCAATGAGAAAAAAATAATAAGGGAATTCCATATTTGTAGTAAATAATATGTACTGTTGGTGATTGATGATAAAGCAATGAGGAAGAAAGACAATGACATGGTGGTAGAAATTTAACAGAAAATGATATTACATGATGAAGGTTATAAAAAATGTATTCATGAAAATGAGATAATGGGGTAGAATGTTTCAAAAATATAAACCAATTGTAATGGTTATAGAACAAAATGATTCTACGCATAGAGAATTATTTTCAAAATACTATGGTCAGAAAAATGTTTAGGGTGTTAGATAAAATTACTTTAGGGGATATAATTCATTTAAATAAATGTAATCATTAATTTGTGGGATGAGGGACATTATAGAAAAATATACCCTCTAAGAGGTTTAAATATCACTAAATTACTTTACACCAATTATGAGAAACCATTAGTATGTTGTCTGCGAATAATTGTTACATGATTTTCTTCCATATTTTGACATAATAAGGATATCAGGGTTGTAGATCTTAAACCACAAAAATATTTAGAACAAAAATTATAAAAGGGTACTAATGTTATCCCCAATGTACCATATTTAGAGTAGCTTCACACAACCACCATTCAATATGGTACATTTATAAAATTAAATAATCAAATTCGTGGTTGTTAAAAACAAAAATATTTATTTAGGAGCTATTAAAGACTTGATTAGTTATTTGTAGATGGTTAAACCTATATCTATATATAATCTAGTACAAAAAATGATATTAAAATGAGTCCCTAATATACTACACTGATAAAAAACTGATAAAAATGAAATTATTATGAAAATATTATTATTATTAAAAATAATTCTCAAATGTAAACACAATCCAATCATTATATAATATAACACTATAATATTAAAATAAAAAATGATATGTTAATTAGTGATACAAAATTTTATTTTGTTATGAACCATTCATAATTTATATATGCATATATATTTCATAATGTTCCATAAATATTAAGTACACTTCCCATTAAGTCACACCACATGGCCAATATGTTTATTGTATTTGGATACTAGATACACAACCATCTTATTTTACAAATTTTATTCAAATTCCTATACCAATATTATGCATACATATTTACCTTATAAAAATGTCGTACATAGTATTCTTATTCATAACACAGGGAATGGATACATTAAAAAGTATTAACTGATATTATTAGTATGGGTAAACATAAGGGGTCACAAATAAAGATCATATATGAGAATAAGCTAATAATGTGGGTATGATAACATAATTAAGGTGTATTTGAATAAAATAAGGGAATAATACCCATTAAAACATAAATTTCCATTTCCAAAGTCACGACCAAAGTATTTTGGAATAAAACAAGTAATGAGTTATATAAATATTGTAAAGTACAAAAACAATCACTAGTTATGACAAATTGGATTAAAATGTGGCAAATACATAAGCATAAGAAATCATTTCTTATGCCAAGGATCACTTTCAAGACTATCATTGCGTAATTTATAGAGTTCCTTATAGGATTGAAATTACTCTCTAATCCATTACATGATATATGATTAGATATAAGGATTTATCTTATGCATTTTGGGGTTGTATAATTCCAATCCCAATCGTTAGTTAGTAGATAATATCAATTAGGTTTTTTCGTTTAGTACCAATTCATAGTCATCTCATGAGATATAAAAATTATTCAATAAATATGAAGTGTATTTAATTCTATTCCAAACCTAAAAATATTAATAAAAATAATAATATATGCATCCCTCATGAACATGATAACATTAATAATACATTTACAATACAATGAACCCATGGGAATTAAAGATTTTCCAAAATGATTTCACAAAACATGATCAGATTGCTTTTAAAGGAATAAGATGGATTGTATTGGTTATGAATATTAAAAATAGTGTATAAGAAGCTATAAGGATGTGAGAAAACATTTAATAAACTCATATTGTGTACCAAAAAAACCCAATTCTACCAAAAACATCCCTCAAGATGTTCTGTCATAGAAACCAAATGTTGTTCTTGATCGCAATGAACTAGTGAAAAATTATTGGGTATCAACAAATGAAACCATTGGAATTTTTTATCCCTAAAATATAACACAATATATCTCTTGTATACTGTAAACTAGATAAATACTACTTTTAAAATGTTTATGTAATGGAAATATCCAGGAGACATAATTTGAAAACCTAAAAGGGATGAACCTAAAAAAACAAAGCATGTGCTAGACCAAGTCTCCATGTGATAATCCATCCACATCATTCCAAAACCCTCAGAATGATATAATAACCAATATAATCCAAAATTCAAAACGTCACCCTCCTCTTACCTGTAAACTTCAGGACACAAGATACAAATTCCCAAAGGGAAAATGTAGTATATAAACACAAATGATTTGTAGGATACCATCAATGAATCTATTTAGTGTCTATCACCATAAATCTTTCAGTTTTAGATTTCAAAAACAATCTACATAATCATTAAAATGTGAAGTTTTTTTAACCAACCTTTAGATTATTGTCCAAATATTCCATATTTAATTATAAATTATATGAGTCTAAATAAGAAGGAATAACAGTGGGTTTTTTTAAATCAACCATATCCAAAAAGAAAACTTGGTTCTGAGATAATTCATAGAACTCAAAATTAACCAAGATAATACAATCCGATTTAGGTTCCTCGTGTATATTGTATAAATCCATAAGATAAATATTTTCATACATAGAATATGATACAAAAGTGACACAATATTCATCAAACATAGTTCTCTAGAGACTATAGGAATAAATAACTAGGGAAAAAAAGAAAACTAATCTAGAAAATAAAAATTAATGATATTCATACTTTTAATAATTTATTAACATCAATATATTCAATTTTCATCCATATCATCATGATAACCAATTTATAATCCCTAGAAGTGTTACACAAACTATGGTTTATTATTTCCTCACACAAGGTTCCCAAAAGTAACCAAATTCCCTATTTTATCAAAATAAATATAATTAATACTCATAATTTATAAAACATTTTCACAAGATAAGTATCATCACAACCATTCTGTAAAAAAACATTGAATGATAAAAGTAGTTTATTTATATAAATTTCTCTAGAGAATAATCACCACTCCCATTATTTGAAAATTCATTTTAAAATAAAAAATTACTAACATTAATTTTATAAGGTATGAATCATCCCTCTCATGATTTAAAAAATAATTTTAGAAATATTACAATTATAAATGTATTTATTCAATCTTAGAAAGTGCATAATATATTTTTTCATAAAAGTACCTTTAAAAATATACCACAAACCATCTAACATAAAAAATTTGATGACCTAAAATCACATAAAATAATAAATCAACTATAATAATTTCACAAGAACAACCATGTTTTTATGGTATAGAACTAATATAATGAGATCCATAAATCCAAAATGGATGATGAATTCCAAACCCAAAATCATATGAGGATTTAAGTAGAAACAAACTTTATCATCCTTTAATTAATCTCTTAGTGAGGAAGAATAATAAAATGATCCAAGGAACCATAAACCCTTGAATAATAACTGAGAACCAAAAATGATTCTCAATAGGATATAAAAATCCATTAGTTCAACTATTTAACAAAATTATAAAAGTTTTCTAGTTCTAATATGTAAACCCCTTTATTAAAAACACAAGATAATTTATAGATTTAATATGATCTTGATAGAATACCATTTTAAAAATATGAAATTATTTAAAAAAAATTAAAACATTAAAAAATTAATTTCCGATGATTTATAACTTTTAAAAATTAATTAGTGGTGTAATAGGTTCATTATAACAAATAAAAATCTAAAAAAATATTTTTACTTAGTTTTATACCATAAATAGTACTATGTAATGGAAACATGGATTTAACCATATTAAACTTTTATATGATACATAAAAGATGTATAATACCCTCTGTAACCCTTAGAAAGTATGAACTACCCTAACACAACTCTATATAACCCTTACAAAATATTTTAAATATAGATGTTACCCTTATAAAACACTACTTACAATTACACATAACCCCTTGTACCCTAAAAAAACAATAAATATAGAAGGACACCCATACAAAGTGTATCCCATATGCTTAGGCTACACATATACTAGATCAAATATCCTTATATTTTATATACGATACATTTATGAAAATGTTATATAGTTTGGGACACCTTTACACAGTGAATAATTGCCCATATATGTTGTTTGTAAAATAACTTTTCTGATTTTATAGCACACAAGGGGTATCTATATGCAATCAAGTCACCTTTAGATGGTGTATAAAAACATCTCCTTATATTAACAATCTCAAAATATACCCATAAATAACCCATATAATAAATGAGTTACCTATAATAACCCTTTGGGAATATTATATTTCCCTTACACATCTCATTGAAAGCCCATTTATACCCTTACACAACATATGTAAAAGATTAGTTAACCTTATATAACTACAGAAAAACACATCATTTAAGGTTAGAAAGAAGATACCACAATAAAGGCCTTATTCATTATGTAAGGGTACAATTTATGTTAAAAAATATATTATTTGTAGTTAAATAACCTAAAATTTATATGAAAAAAATGATTTTAAATTTTAGAGGAAAAATATTGAATTAATGATATGGTGTGTTAACATTATTCCCAATATAAATTATTTTAACCCCCATGAATACATCACCATTCTAAAATCAGAAAGATATAAGGCCACATTAACATAAATAATGATTTACATTCCAAATTCATGTTGTTTTCCCATCTGGATTACCATTCTACTTGAAAAAAAAGAGATTTTTAACCACAAATTACATTTTTTAGAGATTCATAATATGAACTAGAAACAAAATTACCATGGTTTCATGTTTAACATCAACATCCACACATTTAGATGCATGTGAAGGAATTTAAATGGAAAAAAATCGTAAAGATGACATTCCATGATAAATTATAGGCGATATCCCAAACTAATAGTGATTCAGTTATAGAGGATTTAGCAGTGATGTTGGAATCCAATGCACAATGACTTTAGTTTTCAAAATGAATTCAATGGCTTAGAACTATTACCATCTATTATCATGATAACTAAACTATCACTATCAACACTAAAAAAATACTTTTATTTACCATATACCATACACATATGCTTCCCCCACATCAACAAGATTCGCAAGGCTTCCCAACAGAAACTTTAGAGTGGATATCCTTAATTGTAGATTATAGAAAATAAAGAACATAGTAAATAGAATAACATGTATAGTAAAAAAACCTGCAACATAATGTTCATTTTTTTCTACCATAAAAATATTATTATTAAGAAATAAATGATCCAATTTCACTTATCAATATACGATTTCCCAAATCTTATCTACATCCCAACGATAAGTCTATAGTGGCCCAATTAAAAAGTCTATATAATTTTTATCTAACTACCATAAAGTAATAAATAAATCTACTCTAAAATGGTTGTTTTTTTCCCACCCTACACTCTTTTAACATGAGATTCATCATGAAACAAATCATGTAATATATTGACTCACTCCAGACACTAACTTTGATATATCAAAATATTGATACCTTGTGATAACCACACACTACATGAACTACTTTACCAAAGTTCTTGATACATAAACCCATGAATTAGATCAATCGGAGTATCCAACTAAATAAGAGGGAATAATATAAAATTGAGAAAACCAAACAATAAACTGATCCCCCCCCCCATAAAAGGTTACACTATAGAGACTGTGAACATGTATCTACTAATTTGTTGAACTGAATCTAATTAATCAATGAAAATCCATCATTTTCCAAGAAGGGAACATAGTCTCATCAAAGAATCAAACACAACCATGTTCATTTATAAAAAAGGGTCCCTGGAGATACGCAATACATTTATTCAATATAGTTTTCATTGGTAAAAATATTTACGACAACACCTTATACTTCATGAGTTTAACCAATTTTGAAATCAAATATTTAGAGTTATATAAACAAAAATTAGTATATTCATATAAGAAAAATGTAAACATCATAAAAATTATACATTATTATATATAAACATTCATCTCAGTTATTAGTTTCATAATTCTTAGATAAGATGTATATATTTTATCAACTAATGGTTACAATGAGATAGATTCATTCCAAGATGGTATAAATGAAAACACCCTTTAGCCTTTACCCATTTTCTAATGTCAGGAAATATTCAACTCTATTCTCGAGGATTCACAATGACATAGTAATGATATAATTATTCTTATAATAAAACAACACTAGAGGTGAAATCAACCTCACTCCGGGCCTTTAAAAGGAGTTATCGGTTCTACATTATCCAATATGTGGGGAAATATAAAATTAAAAACCAAGATAATTCTTTGAACCATTTAAAATATATCTACAATGGAATTACAACATGTGACTACATAGATATAAGTGATAATCAACATGGAAACTGAGGATTCATGTTTCAAATAAGGAAACCCCCATATTCTCAACTTATAAACATGGGTGGAAACTTACCTCATTGGGATCAAGTAACCATTGGAAAATGGAAAATCATATAAAAAGGAACCAAACTTAAGAAAAATACAAAATATCAACCTCAATGATCATTATGAATTTACAAAAAATAACATCAGATATTCCTTGTCATAGAAAACTATGATATAGTTAAAATAAAGACATTACTTAATAAGAAATGATATCTCTCTAGTATCTGGTTATGAAAATGATTCTTTAGTAACTCATGTTTAGAAATATAAACATGGTTGTCCGAAAAATATAATATAAAATAACTTATCACTAATGGATTTTATATTCAAATTGGTCATGAAACTAAATCATGTTACACATGCCCATACATGTGGTTAACTAGTTCTAGGGAACTAATCCAAATCCCATGGCATATCATTTAACACAATGAAAGAACATGAAATTTCTTTCAAATATTTGTGATAAAAAAGGTGGCTTGAAAAAAATAATGAATAACGTTTATCACTAATGAAATTCATGGAAGATATCAAGTACCATACTAAAACATGGATATTCGGAAACTGATAAAATATATTCAAGAGTGAGTGAAAAATCAAAGGAATTGACACATAAATCACCTGATAAACCCATGACTTTTACCCAACTATAGAACACCTGAAAATTACTAAACAGCTCTCCTAAAGTCCCATTTTCTTTTGTTAGGCCACAAAATAAAACCTACCTTATTTCCCTTAAGACCATAAATTATTAAAACATCTAGGGGAGAAAAATCATTCCACCCCCAAAATGGTATTGTCAAGACTAAAAAGATGAGAAAAAATTGGAAACAATTAAAGAATAAATAAAATTTTAACTCATCACCTTACCAAAAAATTCACTCAGACCATATATATGGTGGAATTTATCTGGTAATTTCTTTTATAATAGATACGATAGACCATACACATAATAAGTGGTCAATAAAAACATAAAATATATCAAATCAAGTATACACATTAAAAGAGTTATTAAAAAACCCATATAAAGGGAATATACATTATTTAAGAGATTATTATTTTGAAAATTCCCTAAATTCATTTGAAAAGTAGTTTTATAAATAATATGTTTCATATGAGAATATATTCAATTAAATAAATAAATAATTACCTTATAAATTCATTTAAAAATAGAAAACATTCATAATTCTGCAACTACAAGATAAAACCATAAAACATTTTCAAGATAATGAATTATATATTATTAATTTTTATATTGAATTACATTATTCATTAGTGAGGTTCTTTTCTAAAATAAAACATTATTCAAATTTTGAAAAATGGGGTTTCCATAAAATCTATAATGTTTACTTAATTTTTCAAGTAACATTAAAAACGAATTGAACCTTATTTATTATTGGTCAAAAATACCATGTTTTTTCTATAAAAAAAGTTATAATTTTAAAATCAATTAGTAAATAAAAACTATTTTAGAATATTTAAAGATTATGAGAAACATTTATCAATTGTGTTAAATTATACAATGAAAAATATTTATATAGTGTTAAAATTGTATAAGCATTCATGAATAAATAAGAAATTTCTAAAAACATGAGCAAGAAATTAAGAATCAAATAACAGTTTAGAAAATAATCAATTTTAAATAAAAAATAACTTTCATGGGAGCCATTTTCAAACAAAAAACAAGTTATACCATCCCTCCATTAAAAAATAATTCCATAACTATCATCCAAAACATATCCTTGAAATCAGCATATCCCAAGAACCGCCATTATTATTTTTCCATCTGTGAATGTCACTTGACGAATTCATGAATAATGAGTTATAAATGAAAAAATCATACATATGTGGAGTTATTATGGACCTATTAAAATAGTTGATCAACATGCCACAAGACTACCATAACCGCTTTAAAACATCTACAACTAAGTGTCTAGTCACTGAATAGTTTTTCATGAAATCCAATAGAGCTTCACAACATGACACTTTTATAATTTTACCCCCCCCCCGAATCTAGGATAAACTATTAGGAAGCAAACAGGTTCCATGGAGGATTATAAGTAATTACACTAAATCATAAATCTAGGAATACATCAAATAGAAAATAAACCTCAACTACCCTAGGTAACACAATTGGAATATAAAATGTGTTAATCAAGAAACTTTTAACCTTGAACACACTAAGAATCATAAATTATTAACTATGTTATACCATAAACTCTAAAAATAGTACATGAAGTGTCATAAAACAACGAGCTTGGTGTATCCCTAATACCATTTTGTAGTAAACTAACCTTGGATAACAGAATAGGTAACTGATATTGCCTCAAAACAAGACCCAAAGAAGGTTCCTAATCTACATGGATTTCTGACATGAATATGGGATTCAACATAAATAACCCTTGGAACTTTTTTACCCTGTAAGATAACATAATATTTCTCTTATATTCCATAAGTCAGATGAAATGTTACTATACAGTGTGAATGTAAAGAACACATCTATGAGAGATACAAGGGTATTCCAAAATGTGATAAACCTGAAATCCATAAGTAACTAGTATAAGAACAATCCTCCCTTTGACAATATGTCACCACCATCCCAAACTGCTATGAAGGAATATCAATTAAGATTACCAATCATTCCCCATGTCCCCCCTACTCTTAACTGTAACCTATGGAACCAAGTATAAAAACACCCAATGGAAAATTTAGGGTGTACACACGAAATATATATAGGATTACCCAAATGAAATCTATACACATTACATCACAATGACCCCTCTATTTATAAAATAAAAGAATTATTAGTATATACATCTATTTCCATGTGAATTTTTCTAAGCACCCTTTAGTTTATTCTAAAAACACTATTTATTCAGAACCACATAAATATGAGTATCTACCAGAAAGATAACAAGTGGGAAGTAATAAAAAAATTGTTCTAAAATTAAAACATACAAATAATATAATTCACAATACTCAAAATTAAACATTATTATAAAATTTAGTCATGTTCTTTAATGTACATGGGCCAAAATCCAGAATAAAAACATGTATGTATATAAAAAAGAGTACTCAATTGAAACCATAATGATCACAAAATATTATTATCTAGTATACAATAATAAATAACCAGTAAAATGATGAATAATAAACCACTAAGTTAATCGATTTGATACCATGTACTATCTCATTCTACTAATATTAGGCTTCCAAATTTATTACAACAACCTCATGGGAACCTGTAGAAAATACATAGTATTTTTATGCACTCTAAGGTTTCTTTTATGGATACAAAAGGATCTCAAAATATCATATGTTCCATTATTTCCCAAAACATAACATAAGTCATTCTAAAAATTTATAAACCATTTTCACCTATTATTTTTCACCACTCCATTGATTAGAAAAAATAATTTATAATTTATGAGCATTATTGATATAATTTTCACATGTAAATCATTACCACTACTATGATTTAAAATCCATTTAAAATCTAATAAATTTAATTTTTCTAAAATTATACATCACTACTCTTATGATTTGAAAATTCATTTTATAAAAAAATACAGTATATACGAATTCTATTCAATGTAAAAAGTGAAATAACTATTTAAAAAAACAAATTTAATTAAACATCATCAAACCATATGTGATAGAAATATTGAAATCACCTATATTAAAAAATAATAAATATCATAAAAGGATTTAAAAAAATAACTTGTATTTCATCGTTTGGAACCAATGTACCAATATCCACCATATAAAATTGAGAAAAATTATCGATAAAAAAACTGTGTGTTTTAAAAGAAAAAAACTTATTCATCCTTTTATTAATATCTAAAAAGGAAGGTTATGAAACAATGCCAAGGAATCATAATTAATTTAATAGATGGTAAACAACTACAACTATATTATATAGGTTATTAGTAATTGAGGGTTTTTGTATATTTAAATATTATAAAATTTGTCTTGTTTTCAGTAGTAAAATATTTGAATAAAAAGTCATTGAATCTTTTTGTTTTATCAGTCTATGAATTATGTGTGTTTAAAATATCTCACATTGGATTTAAAAATAAGGAAAGGATATAAAAATAAATTTTCCTTGATTCCCATCATTTTAAAAATCTAACTGGTATTGGAGGGCCATTATGGAGAAGAATAATTAGAAAACAACATATCTATTTATTTTGTACAAAAAATGTGTCATGGAATTGTTATATGAATTTACCGTTACCTTAATACTATGTGTCATTTAAAGGTGATGAGTTCTATTTATATAACCCATAGAAATTAGGATTTTCCATTAAAAAACTCTAAATTACACTTAGAAAACCTTTTAAATATAGATAGTACCCTTATACAACTATATACACCATTACATAGTTCCACTAGTGCCCTTACAATCCTTTGTAAATTGGTCAATACCCTTACACAATATCTACCTTATGCTTAGGCAGTCCATCAGCCATCACCCACACCCTTTTCACAATTTATTGGATACCTTAATACAATATTAATAAACTAGGGTTTACCATTATGCAGTGACAGTTTACCATTTTTGATATATTAAAAATCATTCAAACATTTACATAGAACACTAGGGTTACCCATATTTTACCCAAATACCATAAATGAGCATATAAAAAATTCTCCTTATATTTATATTGCATAAACATAAGACCTACGATTCCAATATAAAAAATGGTTAACATTTATGTAAACTAATTAAATAAATGAATACACTAATGTATCACATTATATCCCCTCTCTTCCTTTCACTTATTATGTAAAAGAGGACATACACATACATAACCACCCAGAAACCACTTATGTAAGGGTATAAAGAACTTACTAATATGCATGATCTATACCATGAAGATAGGTAGGAGTTAAGTAAAAACAAATTTCATATCCTCAAAAAGATAATAAATTATTAAAACTAAATGGGATTTTTAATTATTATATAAAGGATATGGTTTTAAAAATAAGTGACGATTACATTAGAAGATAATTGAAAAATTATTTTAAAAAATAATTATAATTAACAAAAAAATTATAACAACTTTTTAAATGCAAATATTTTTTAAAATAACAAATATATGAATTAAATTTATAAAAACATGAAATATAAGAATGAAATTCATAGGGGACAATTTATATAATTGTGGGAAAAAGGAAGTCTTGTAAAAATTAATGAAAAATAATATTCTTTTAACACTCTAATAATGTGAGTCATGTTTTATAGAAAATTTATCATGTAGAAAAAGTAAAAATAGAATAACATAAATTAACTTGTAAAATAAAAAAATAAACAAGAAAATGAACATAAAAATTTATTGTTGTTTATAAAAGGCCACTAATAAAACAAATTGACAAATATTGACATGGAGGAAACATATTTTTGAATTAAATAAGTTATATTGTCAGATCCACTTACAAATATACATTTGGTTGAGTTGTGAACCGAGGATAAGTGAAATTGAAAAATGTATGCAAAATCAGAAAGTAGAAATATGGGGAAAAATTATATGTTTTTAGTGTGAATGAACTTATATTCTTAAAATATACAAATTCTTTCAAAAAAAGTATCTATTTAACATTGTATTGGGAATGAAAACTCAGACCTTTACTATCAACTTCTATGAAAGAACATGGAATACTTTAATAATATAAATAACCTTATTAGTAACTATATTAATATAATAATAAAATTTATTAACTTTTATTCCATTCAATTATAATCTATCATTAGACATATATTTAAAAGTTTTAGTTTTTTAACATCAGATGACATTAATGTATATTCATTCTTTCAGGTTTCACAACTGATATTTCAATCCTCTTTATGCAATTGAAATTTAAAACATAAAAGGATATTAAGGTTAATAGAATCATTGTATTTCAAATATTTATATATCCTAATGTCTATTTCATGGATGTTTATGCTATGGTTCATACGAATTAAGTATAGGATAAAAATGTTTCTAGTAATTTACTGTTAATGGAATATTACTTAATATCGATAAATAAATTTTGTGTGTAATAGTTAGAAAACGTTTTCACAAAATAAATAACAATTTAATTTTAAATATTTATAGTATTAGTGTCTTGATACTCTTTAATGTATGAAACATTGATGATGTTCAATAATTGTTTTGTTTTGGTTGTTAAACTAACCAAACAAGAACATGTTTTAGTACTCAATTTATTAGAGTATAGAGTTATATAATTGATTATATAATTTATCAAAATAATAATTATGATATTATAACATAAATATAGTAGTGAACGTGATTTATAAATATTGGATATGATAAGGTAATTGATATATATAGATACAATAATGAAGTACATTGATGAATTCTATCTATCACAAAAATGTTTCATTCAAAATAAAGGATTTAAAAGTTATTATTTAAACTAGAGGGTTACAAAAGAGTAAGATTAATTTAGGAGAGTTAAAATGGTAATATATTAAAGATAAATTTTAATTAAAATAGTTCTTATATATGGGTAGAGTTGGGGTCCTTTTTATAGGTGATTTTTGAGTTGAATTTTCCCAAGAACATATTCCTTAATGCGTATGGAATTTATGTTTCACATGATAGGGGGATCCAATGTAAAATATCATGGAGATAGTTTATGAATTCTTTCATCTGGAAAATTATAAGTTCTGGTTTAATGGTACTTTAATTTTTTACCACATAGTTGAGCCAATAACTCCTTTTCCATGGTAACTAAATTATTACCTCAAAATTTTATTTTTTATATGAAAAAATGAAATTGACCTAGTTACCCAATAATGATTTTAACTTTTTTAATGTATTTCATGTTATAAATAAAATAATTTAAGGTATTTTGTGAGAATATAAAATATATATATATTTATTTATTTATTTATTTTAAAGGTAGGTGAATTTTTAATCATTAACTATTTTTAATCAAATTTCATATAAATTATTAAATAAATAATTTATAATCTATTAGTTCATACACTGAAAATTTTACACAATTTAATCAAGTAACATATTTTATAAATATCACATTATGATTAATTATTCATCTTACAACAATTTAATATTATAAATCCTTTATATTAAAATTTTTATTTGAAAAATTTAAATAAATCCAATCATTATTTAATTATAATAATTATTCTTATTATATGAAATAAAGAAAAATATATTATTATAATAAATTTAAATGAATATATTATTTGAATTATTATATAATTGGGAATTAATATATTTTCAATTATATATTAAAATTTATAAAATTTCAATATTCTTATTAGATATACGCACAACTAACAACTATATATAAAACTACCATATTTACAATGACCATATATCAAAAAATTATATATCCAATATTAATATATTCAATGGTTATTTATATACAATAGTTAGGGGTCATTACATTATACAAAAATAAATAGGTTATTAAAACAATTAATTATATCCATTTACTTCCCTCACAACGTGCCGATTATTTTTTTAATTCATAATCATATTTCAATCGTTTAAATTCAGATTTTGATCGTCATGTGAAGTCACAATGATAATGATATTTCTTCATGATATTATTATAAACAATTGGTTTTATTATAATTGTAATTTTCTTAATTATTCATCATTTTGTATTATTATAATGTATTAATGGTAATAGATCATTTTAATATATTGTGTCTGGATACATTTTAGTTAGGTGTTATAGTAGAAACAAGTTATTCAATGTATTATTTATCAAACTGGGAATAATAAATAGTAAAACCTTAGGGTGTCACATTCTACCCCTAAAATTATTTAGAAAAATATATTCTATTACATTAATGGAAATATATATGGGTACCTCAGTCTCATTACTTCCTATGGTTACCATGATGCATCCTAAAATATACGAGTCTTCAAGAAAAAATTAAATAGGTGAATGGTCTTCATTCGTAATATAATATATCTATAATCTAAGATACCGTCTAATTTTTTCCATATAATTGATATCACATTAGAACTGAAAAACCTCTAAATTTTGAATTGATAATTGTTCTATAATGAACTCAATATAATATAATACATGATATTCATCATCAACATGGAATATGATTTGTGGATTCACAGCATGATAATAATCACAAATAAAAATATCCCATTTCATTCATTTTATTCTGGAAAACCCATTTTTTCTTATTAAATTCTATCCTTATGATTTTTGAATATGATCTCATGTGTAATTATTCTATATTTTTTCTAAATTCCTATTAATTTATTATGACCACTCCTTATGTTAAAATTCATCTATTACTAATCAAGGTTCAATATGAGAGATAAGTTTCATTTGATTCTCCATTCTTAGTTTCATTATTGTTTATTCTAGAAAATTACAATTTACAATGCGTTTATCTAGTGCTACTAGTTTCATCATCTTCTGTAACATAGAGTTATATAGCTCAAAGAAACCTTCTTTGTGAATAAATTCATCAAAATAATCACATTCAATATGAGAATCACTCTTTAATAGTTCATCAGTTATATAATAATATTTTATGGAATATTCTATAAAGCCATCAAAAATAACTTTTAGTTCATCTATTGAATAGAACTTTATTTTAAATTAATATAACAATACAGTAACCCACTACTTTGTGTGTAAATTGTTTCCACCTCTTATAGATCAATTAAATGGTTTTATAAACCTATAACATTCCTTCCTTAAATATCACATAAAAGTTTTATATCTTTCATATTTTGATCTATATAAGGAAAGGATGAGAAAACAAAATGAAATATTTCCCCAAATGTTTTTTATTATTCTCTATTTAATTGTGTGTAATATTTATTTCTTGACTCTATATGATATATTTTGAATAAATATTAATGTTCATAAGGATTACCACTATAATAATTTTGAATATTTTAACTCTACAAAACATAGTTATTATAATCTTCACTAAAATTATATGTTTCCTTTCCAAAAATAAATTTTATCGAAGGGTGTACATAAAACTATAATGGTTTATTTTTAAATATATGATTTAACAGAGTTACATATACACACATTTAACTAATTTTTTTATTTTCTAATCAATATATCCTGTTTCTCCTTCTGTAATTCTATTTTATAGAATATAATAATTTTCAATGATTTAGAATTTTGTTTCATAAATACAACACATGTAATATAGATAAAATAAATAGTGAACATGGTAAAGTAAAAATCCCATTATGTATTAGTGTCTTATCAGTATATATACATTGGAATGTATATGTTTATGAGTTGGATGGGCTAAAATTCGACCAACTTATGATTTCCTTATGTTATATTTCCCTTCTCGAATGTCAACCAAAGTGTGTTACAGTTTATTTTTGTTGGGGATAAATATCATAAAACTTCTTATTGATTTAGATACAGTATAAAATTTTAAATTGATAGAAAAATTAATCTATTAAATAAATTATTTTAGTCATTTTAAATTTAGTAAAATAAGTTAGTCTTGTCTCTAATTCAGAAGAACTTACCTTCTATCCTTACTCATTTATAAATATCTTTTCCACTATCTATTAAATGAATAATATAACCATTATTTCAAAATATGAATTCCATTCCAAAGTTTCATAAATCAATGAAACATTGTACTTTATAGTTAAGTCCATTAATGAATAAACCATCATTGTATTTTATAGTCATTTACAGTAGTCAGTATAATAAATGAGATACTTCCATAGGTAATAACTCTTACTTTGTGTAATTATTCATATTTGAAATCCTTGAAATAATATATAATAATTTAGGACCAATTAATTATAAAAATCCATGAGTTCAATTTATAAAAATATTTAAAGGAACCTTTGATAGGGAAATATTTTTTTTCCATTTTATATACATATTTCTTTTTTTATCAGTATATATGGTATTCCTGGGTAATATCATCATAAAATAATCTACATAGTAAAATTGTTGTTTTTTATTATATTGGTTCCCTCATGGTATCCAAATTATTTTTTTCTAGATATGTTTCATTCTTCCAACAATTATTCTATAAGATCATTCGTAAACTCTTAAAAATTAATTTATTTAATTTAAATCCGATCTCATTAAATTTATTCCATCTCTATGAGAATGAAATATTATCATATAAAATGTATTTATTATCACCATATATTACCCAAAAATAGAATAATCCATAAATTATTGAACTCTAATTTTTTATATGTGTTTTCCAATGAATGGTTTTATGATATCTAGTGGATATTTGATCTTTTGATAGTTTTTACTATAGGGAATATTTTTTTGAATGAAGTTATTTTAATTAATTGGGGTTATGGAATATTATATATAAACTATACTTAACAAAATTTGTTCACATATCATTAAAGTACCTAAATTATAAGGGTGGCCATATTTAATATCATGTTTGGAAGGAAAATATATCATATGAATTTTCATGTCTACCAAGTTAATTACACGAGCTTACATGAGTTTAAATTAAATTTTCATTTGAAAATTTTACTCTATTTTATTCTATTAGTTTTTTTTAAATAAGCCTTTATGCTGTCAAAATTAATTTATCAAACATGATGGTAAATATAAACCTTTAACCATCATCATTTTTTCATTCTCACCTACTTTATATTTGATGTTTTTAATTTTGTTAATGCAAACTTCTTCTATTTTTGAAAAATCTTCTACATATTAGATTTCCATTTCTACTTTCTATTTTAGAGGGAAAAATTATTTCTTAATTTATTATTTTTTCAATTTAGGATAGAAATTTTTATTTTACATGTCTTTGATGTATGTTACATGAGCTTCTGCTTTTTCACTTATTGTTTCATCATGGTTCCCATAAGTCATAAAAATAAGATGTTTCTCTAAAATCAAATCATCATATTATATAAATTCTAGAGATTCTTCTATTCCTTAATTTCATAACATTCATTCTCTTATTTTCAATAATTTCATTTTATTCATATTAATTTTTCATTTATTTTTTTCTTTTCCTCTTTTTTTAGAGGTTTTCAATAGAAGCATCATATTCATACACACTTCAATTCATTTTAGAAAAATTAATTAAAAAATTACCAATCTCACCAAACCTAATACATTTCAAGAAAAATATTCCCATTGACATTAAATATTAATTAAAATTTATATAAATTTAAATTATAATCTTTTTATCTGTATCCCTATATTCTATATCTTGTCATTCATTTCAAGAAACTACTTCTAAATTTCAGAGTGGATATTCCTCCATGGTTTCAAAATCTAATTATTGACTAATCAATTTCTTAAATGTTAGATAATTCTTTATTTCTTATACCACAAGGGTATTTTGATGTTTACTGAGACATGCATCTTCTCTATCCTCCAAGGTTGAGATTATAGGATCAAAAAATTCCATGAAATTTATCACTATATTTTTTATAATTTATAAAATTTTTATTATGTTACTAAAACCACTTGTTGTGGTAATGATTTCAAATACTCATGTAAAAAAATAATATATTTATTCCTCAAATACACAATCAATCATTCTTACTAGTTTTTAGACTAATAACTTCAGCACAAATGTTAGATAAAGGAAATAATAATTTTTTTATTATGTGCACAAAAAATATATATATTAAACTAGTTTGTGAATTCTATGAAAACAACATTATCACTAGTGTGACAAAATAATAGGTATATCCATCACCACCATAGTAATATATTTGATATAGATTATCATAAAATTGTGAGAATAATAAAATTTCATCCTAGAAAAGGTTAAAAAACCATGGATGGTAACTGAATATAAAATTCATGTCTCTTATTAAAATATATAATAGATAATACATTCTATGATACCACATGAGATATATTGGAATGGGTGAACTATATATAATGGTTGGGGTGAATTATTAAAATTTTGTTCATAATTATAAAATTTTGTTCATAATTTGTGCTTTCAGAACATATTAACTTCACTTGTTCTAAAAGATTATTTAAAATATGTTTCCCAAAATAAAAATCTCTAGAATATTTAATTATGGTCTCTACAAAATTTATTTCTTTATATTTTTAGTTCCTCGTCCTTATATATATATTTTCAAATAAATTTTATATTTCTTCAACCTAAATATTATTTGATAATTTTTTATGAAACTCTCATACTATCTCTAGAAAATAGACCAATATACCCTAGTTTTGAACAATCATGACTCTCTTAATAATCACAAAACTAATAAATAGTATAGTGATTTTTATTCATTTAGTCACAATCTTTTTTACATAATCTATTTTAATATTAATGTCACTATATACTTTAATAATATCTTCTTCATAAGTCATAATCATTCGTTAGAAACTTATTGATAAAAAAATTATAAACATGCTAAAATAACCTCATGAACCAAAAAATTTTCCTTTATAATTTGTTAATAATTTAAATTCCACCTCAACACCACCTAAATGGATTTAAATTTAGATAAAAACAAATTCACCCATAATATTCTAGAGTTCTTAATTATAAATCGTCAACAATTCACCTTTTTATATTTCTTTAACATCTAAACTAATATCAATTACACACATGAATCTATTTTTATTCAATTCAATCTAGTATAAGGTTTTCTTCCTAAAATTTAATATATAACTAAATATTCATCTTCCTATAACCAAAAAAACATATTGTAACCCAATAGATCCATTTTCCAGTATGTATAACATTTATGAAGCTATGAATTATCTCCTATTAAATATCTTCCAAGAGCCATATATTTTATTTAATTTCATCTTTTAAATTGTATTCTAATTATTATACATCAAATTAAAACATATATTCACATTTTAATAGTGTATTTAAAATATTATTTCTTCTTATATTAAATTGAAAACTTCTGGGGATGCTTCATATTCCATTAAATTTACTCTAGTTGTTTAATTATATTCACCATCTTTCAATTGTGTTTATGATTTTCTTTCATTAAATTGACTTTTTCCTAAACAAAGTTATTAATTAAAATACTCATGAATAAATATTAGTCTTCGTACAAAGTAAATTTTTATCTATTTAAAGAAAAATATATAATATTCTAACTTAACATCAATATCACCATTAAGTAAACTCCAAATATCCATGTGGTAATTAAACATTCAATACACTTCAATTCATTAAAGATAATTTCAGCCTTATGATTTCTAGGATAACCATATCATTTCTTGGAGATTTTTTAATTTTCAACATTATTTATCCCCATAGATATTTCGGTTAACTATATTATTATATTTTATAGTACGTTTATTTTAATTTTATCATATTCATATTCATTGTAAGCATATTCCATTCAAACGATCAGGTATTCAAAGTTATTATCACTCATGGTTATCACTATACCATCATGATTCATGTAATTGTAAAGTACAAACTCACATACCAAAAAATTTCAAATACAATATATCACTAAAATTATTACATAAAAATGTTTTAAATAAATAAAATACTTTCACTAGTCAATATATTTATGATAAGTAAATAATCTATTGTATGATTTAGAATTTTATGGTATTAAATTTTAATTATGACTCTACATGTTGATATGTGATGATCTATATTTATAATGAAGGTACTAAAATAAAGATGTGTGATTCAATGGATTATTTGAGATTAAATAAAAATTCATGATATATATTTTATCCAATATATATGTGTAATAACCTTAATATAGATATTAGTCAATCCATGATTTTAAAAGACATACCCAAGGAGGATTTATGCCCGATCATTATAATAGTTAATGAATCATATAAAAGAAGTGACTAATGGTTGTTCTAATTATATGTTGATAACTTTAGGTGATAATAGAAATATAGATGTTAATGATTTAGAGTCTAGTTATGAGAGTTTTGAGGCATTAGACTGGTGGAAAAGAGTTCGATCATAGAGGAGGAACACAAAACTAAGGATTCGTTTAATTATCATGTTTGAGGAAAATTTGGAATGTAATATAGTACCTAGGATATCAAAATAATATAGGCTAGTGAGGATATGGTTGTGATATTTATTTGGTTGATGTGAATTTGGCTATGAAGGAGGCTTGCATGTTTCGTTCATAGTCACATTATCTGATTTAGGGTGGACGGGAAGAGAATAGGGAGGGTATATTTTAATAATACGTAGTTTGAGTTATAAAAATAATACCCTAATTACTAAATAATGATGATTTTAAAATAAAAAATTATAATAGTCGATTTTTTGAAATTTAAGAAATTCATAATTGGAAATAAAAAACACAACCATTTATGGAAAACATGGAGAAGTATGTATTTTCATGTAATGGAATCAATAATTAGAGTTATTAGTGTATAGAAATATATGACAGATGTGATACACTCCATCTATTAATGACCCAATACTTCATCTTCTATTTGATTGATTATTTAATGATCTAAATAAATATGAAAACCCAATGTATATAACATATATCAATTATAAATCTATTCCCCAATCATAATTATTTCATATAATCATAAAAACCCACTCAATAAACCATCTCAATTGATTAATTTTTCATAAATGTTGGATTTAATTAATTTTTTGGGTAGATATTTAAATATTAAGTTAATTTAATATGACGTATTACATAAAAATATAAAATAATAACCTATATCACATGGGAAAAGCACCATAATTAAATTAATAAATAACTATAAAAATAAATTTAAATTTATTATAACTAGGAAAATAAAATAAATGAACTCTAGAATGTCATAATTTTTATTGAATTAAAAAAAACAAAGTGTTAAAATTATATACATTATAGGAATTACCATCATAAAAAGACCACTATTTAATGTCATCATTAAATATATTTTACTACACATACTATTTAAAGGGTTTTCTCTACAAAATTCCATCTTACATCAATCCATGTTTCCACAACACTCAAACAAAAGGAATAACAATTCCTCTCAAGACTGAATATTATCCATAAACAATTAAAAATAACCTTTCAAAAAAACATGTTTGATTACAAATGATAAAATTACCATTTAATATTGTGATCTATTTAAATTTTAATCTTTTATAGTTATTAAATAAATAAATACTCATGTATAAACAATATTTTAATATAAAATAAAAAAATCCATAATCCTCTCATTAAACAAAAACATTCTAATATACTAAAGTATTTTTCCATTAATTACTTAGTTTTTGATACCCCATGTGTGGTTAAAATCTCAATACCTCTCATTACATAACCATATACTCCAATGATAACCACCTATAATTATCATACTACTACTACAAATTTTTTAATTAATATTTTATTGATACGATGGAACAAATCCTCCATCTCTTGCACTATATTTGGCCAAAGAGTCATTTTTTGCCCACATAATCCAAATATATCATTGATCAATAAGGTACCACATAACATTATTGAAAATAATCCATCAAAATTATTAATTTATGTTAATTATTTTTAAATGGAAAATATACCAATTTAACATTATTATCTTATAACCTCCAAAAACTATATAAAAAATCCCAAAGTCTGTACCTTAATGTATATATGGTAATTACTATTTCCAATCCATTAAAACATTATACCATATTCTCATAATAATATGATTTCCAAAAATAATAAAAATTCCAATGAAATATTTCAATGAAATCCAATAATATTTGTTCAACAAGATCTATAATGGAACTATGTGATTCCTCAAAACATATGTCACATACATTGTACCGTTGTTTTCTAACATAAACTATCCCAAATGTGTAATAAGGAATATTTAATTCAATGTTGATTATAATTAAGAATAATTTGATCATTCATTTCAAGAAACATTTTAAGAATAATAATTAATTGCATTGAAATGTTCATTAAATTATAATTTAATGTGGATGAAGGTAAAAAAAGTATTATAGGTGAATGATACATATCCACCACCAATTCCACAAAATAATAACATTATAGTTTATTGATAACCCAAAATGGTCACATTGACAGTGGTGAAAATCCATGAACTTGGTGCTATATCCAAAATTCATTAGTATACATACGTTTCAAAGCATTTTTTCCCATCTAAAATTAAAAATAGAATCATCATTCATGAAATTACAATGATGAATGATGGAGTGAGTATACATCCATACTTCCGGTGGACTTAGTGGAAACACCCAGGTTAGACAAAAATAAGGCCTTCCCTCAAAATTTTGGATTCCTTTTTTTTATAAACATCAACCACAAGGATTCAAAATATGTTATGAGTGATTGAATGAAATGATAGTCTTTACTCGATAGCCACAACTACCAAATAATAATTATAATAATTAGAACAAAATATAACTATATATTTCCTCATCATTGTCTCCTATACATGCCATTATATGGAATGATATATAAATATTTATATGAGATGAACATCTTGACAAGAGTTTGGAAATTCGTTCATAAAATCATTTTCTAAATAAGATGGAACCACCACCCTTTCCCAAAAATTGAGTGTAAGAAAAACCTGTATATTCAACACATTAAATTATGTCTAATAATTTTGTGGAAGAAACTACTTCTTATATTTTACATCATACGGTCCCCCACCTCTTCAATACCTTCATAGGTATTGATGTGACATTAATTTGATTTCAAAATACATGGGTATAATCTCATAATTATCCAAATTAATGTTTTCAATATAACACATAATTTGAATTATTTTTTGTTCTTTCAACATATTATTCATTAAAAATTATTGAATGCAATAAATCAATACACTTTTCTAGTGTTTATAGTAACTCAACATCAAAATTCCGAGGGTACCCAACAAATGTTTTTGAATCATGTTCAAATCCATTTAAAAAATATTATTCATTATTTAATTATCCAAATAAACCATAGAGTTCTCATACAATAGGTATTACCAAAGACAGTTCAGTTATGAACCACAACCAGTAACACTAATTAATGAATTATATAGTTATTTTAAGGTGGTCATTAATTATTCAATATATATACTACCATGTTCTCCCCTTCCTTTAACTTGCATCCAAAACCATCTCTTAAAAAATTATAAGATAATAAAAATCATATCCAATAGTAAGTAACATTAGTAATGGATTGTAACTAAACCTTCTTATTATATCATGATGTTTCATTTTGAAATTTCCACACTACTTATACATCCCATATGTTGAAATTCCCTGATTCTTATTATGATATATATGTTTTTTATTATTTCGTTGATGTCTTTTGTTGTATGCTACACCAAGAGAAGCTTGCACTATAAATAACACTGGGTTATATTGAGATATATAGAACACTATTTATGGATTATGTCAAACAAAATTTCAAGTTCTTTTGTTAACATTAATACTATGTATGACCATATATAAGTGAACAACAAAATATTTTAACCTAGTCCTTGTAAAGGAAGGTTTGAATCTTATGAACATTCTTCTGAAAACCTATTTAAATGAAAATAAGTGATTCTATAAAATAAGAAAATCACATTTTATCAATTTTATTAATGAAAAATACATATAATATATTAAATATAATTTTTTATAATAATATTATTAGTTTTATAGACATTATATAAGAAAAAATAGATTTTTTGGATAAATGAAGTATTTTTAGAAAAATGTAGTCTTCTTACCTTCTATTGGAGAACCCATTCTAAATATATTTTTTCAAATATATATATATATATTAAATTTGAAAAAAATAAACTTCTTCTTTTAATTTTGAATATATAAATTTACTTTGGTAAAGTTTTTTGTATTTTCGGATAAGTTTTATTTTTTTATTAAAAGTGAAAATACTGATTTTTGTTGAAAACATTATTTTCCATTAAAGTCATTATATAGTAAAATTATTTTTTTTAAAATTTCATTTTTTTAATTTTTATCCAATTATATTTTTTAAAATAATTTTATACATAAATTTAGTATATTAAAATTTAATTTCAAAGGGGGAGTTTTTTCCAAAAAAATCTTATTTCATGACATTTTAGAGGTTTTATATCTACATTAATTCTAAAACTTCTCTATTATGAATTTTAAAAAGTAAATATAAAATTTTGAATCAAGTGGTCCAAATTTGATAGGTTGTTCTCTTTTATTTCTGAACAATATGAATAGTAACAATGACACATTTTGTTACCACGATAACAAGTAATTTAGGTAATTTAGGTTAATATTTAAATTATAATGATTATAAAAAACCAAAACATATGAAAAATTTGATTGTATGAAGGTAATTCGACCCTAAAACTTTAATATTGGAAATTATGTCATTTAATGGACCCTTTCATTGAAATTACTTAAAAAAAATTAAATTAAAAAAAAGACAGAAGTGTCACTTTATTTTTCTATAATATATATTATGTATCCACATATATAAATAGTGTGGCATCAATGCATACAACTGGTAATATTTATCTTAATAAACATACTTCCAAATATAAATTTATTTATGATGTTTTGGGTCTATTTAGGAGATATTATTGTATTTAGAATATTTTATTTAATATAAATTTAAAGATGCCACATTAATATTTTAAATAATAAATCATTTTAAAAACAAGGTTATATAGAAGATATATATTAATATAGATACTAATTTGAAATATAAAATGTTTTTATTTTTCCAGATAATTTATTTTGAATTATTTGGACAAAAATAATTACCATAATGTCTTATAAATTGATGATGCAAATAAATTCAATTAATAAAAAATCAATAATACAATTTTATTATAATGATAATATGTAATAAAATACAAAATCACTTGACCAAATCTTATTGGCCCAATATAGAGCAACCTTATTTATCAAATGGTCTATTTATTGACCATTTAGAGCCTTATTTAAGAGATTGTGACACTTATATTATTTTACTAAATGTGATGTTAATGTTTTCACATTTATAATTTCATATGTATAATATTTTAAATGATGTATTTTCTAGAATAAAATAAGAATAAATATATTCTAATGAAATATAATAGATTTATATTCATAATAATAAATTATTTTTAATTTTTACCGAACAAATATGTATATTATATAATTACACAATACAGATTTAGTAATTATTTTATTGATGGAAATATTTAATTAATGATATTAAAAATGTTATAATAAATATAATATTAACTAATTAATATTTCAATTTAATTATATAGCTGACCCAGACCACGTGTGAATATAATAAAATATTTTTTTTCTTAGATAATTTGTTATCTTCCAATTTTTTAGAATCTATGAATTAAATAGTGTCAAAATTGGTATTATTGTAGTTTTGTAAAAAAATGTTTTATTAAAAGATTAACATATTGTAAAACTATTTTTTAAAATATTTAATAATTATGATATGGTCTAAAATGATGATAATTATTTATTTATGATTTAATTTACCATATATATGTTAATATTTCATCCTTTTAATTTTTAAATAATTATTACTCTAGTTAAGATAAAATCGAACAACATAGTGTTAAATTAAAATGATAAAGTTTAAAATGATAGAACAACTTGTCCAAAAAAATTAGTTGATGATATTACAAACTTATATCATCTCCACTTCTAAAATATAACATTTGAAGGTTTTTGGATGAGGTTTTAGTTTTTGAATAAGTTAATATTCTTCTAGATTCCAAATGTGCCCCTCACCTCAATTATAAAAAGGAACTTGTTCCCTCACAATTTCAATTATCATTGAGTTTTAATGATCAAATATAACCTACCCATTTCCATTATAAAATTCCATAATCACATTCTAGAGGATATAGTCTTCTCAAAAGACCAAATATATTTCCATTTATATGAGATCTATAAGGAACTTGTTGAAGAAGGGGTAATCTCCTCTGCTTATTCTTTCAAATTATTTATTCTTATACCTCCTCTAATTCAGTATTTTCAATTGTAAATGAATGACTCCATTATAAATTGTATATTGATATGTTGTTAATATTATTTAAGAAGAGTATTCTAACTTCATTCCATCTTATGAAAAACAAAATCCCCACACGTGCGTGTGAACGACTTACCGTCTCCATGATGTAGTGTAATTTTTTTCACCACCACATGACTTGGATGTGTATAATGATGTAAATAATTATTATATATGATTATTATAATAATTAATTTGTTTAGGAACAATATATATACAATCCACTTTGAAACCATTTCATAATTAATGTAATGGTATCATCGCTCATGCATAAATACGAATTACCATCTCCACGATGTGATATGATTCATTCTACATGATATCCAATGTAGAATGATTTTATAATTGTAAATAATGAATAAATATTTTATATATTATGTTTATATAATTTTTAATTATATAAATATTACATTAAAAAGATAACCATATCTTATTCCACAAAACATTCATAAGAACATATAGTAGTTAATACCTGAATAAAGAGTAATAATGAATTTTTTTAAAACTAATGATAATATGATCTTTTATGATATCATAAAAATGAAAATGATACTTAAATAAGTAAATTAAATTATTTAAATCATTAAACAGGATGTTTGGATACATAAAAATAGAGTAAAACCTAAATTTTAATGGATAATTTTTTTTCACTTTTATTTCTATGGGACATATGCCTTATACACCACATATTTCCCTTAAGTTGTGTTTAAACTTCCCATGATATTTTTTTGGTTCTTATTATGAAGGTTATGCTATAAATATAATTTTATTTATTACATGAGGAATATCATTTATCTAATTATATATTGGTATGTGATACTTTTGCAATCTCATTATTATATAAAATTGTATATACATATGTATTTACTGGGGTATATTTATCAAACATGTCCACATTTTCTAAAACTATTTTCATAAAAAGATTTATTGTTCTCATTTTGATTTTTAAAGTCATTTTTTCCCATTTTTTACTTTGACACATTGTTTTTGGAGGAAACGTTAATTCATTTTCCAATCGAGGTACTTTTTATATTCTGAAAAATGTACGAGAAGAATACATTCTTACTTATACAACATAAATGGATTTTTATGCAATCATAAAGTTATACATCCACGAAGATTCATTTCCATGATTTAAATTTAATTTATAATTAAATCATTTTATTTTAAAATTTAGTGGAATTTTTAGAAGATAAAATGATTTTTAATAAGAAATGATTTTTTCCTCGAGAATTAATTTCAAATGTTTTATCAAAATTAATTTCCATCTAATATGACATTATCTAAATGCTTTTATGTTTATATACCTATTAGTACTATTATTTTATTTTTTTAAGATTTAATTTAATAAATCCATTTTTTTTATGAGGATATGATTGAATGGTGTTTAAGAAACTTATTTTATTCCTTGGGTTATGATATAATGAATGATTTATGTTTTTGTAACACACATAGGTATGGTTTTCATCATGTGATGGGTGAGACCAATATCTCACATCAATTGATTGGGTAAAGATTTATATCTCATGAGATTAAAATGAATAGAACAATATTTAATTCCAGTTTAGTAATATAGGACTGTAAGGGAGAGTAAATATGGTTTATTAATATAGGGATGAAAAGACAAGTAAATCTGGTTCCATAAAATAGGGATGGAAAGAGGAGATATCTCATTTAATTAGTGGACTTTTTTGCTATTATTGTCATGGAAATAAGCCCTGAATAATATGGAAATGATTTTCTATGCTTATTTGTTTTCCACAATTCTATTTCTTATTCTAATGTTATTTTATCATTGTTTACTTACTATATGATTTATGCCTTTCATACAACCAAGATTTATTTCATGACTAAATATTTTGATATTCAAAATTTAGGTTCATATTTTTACATTCATTTGTTATTTTTTATTTCTTCTATGCTAAACCTTACTGATCATTTGAGATATCCCTTTAAATGTTTTATCCCAAGAATATAAAGAAAGTTTTTTGGTATAAAAACAGAAGGATAAGATCATTATAAGATATGTTGAAGATCTTACACCAAGTTATAAGAATGTATCCAATGATTCTAATGACACTAAACTAATATGGTATTTAGGAATATATTTATTTAATGTATTACTTTATCCTCAAAAGTGATGTAATGTCAATGTACGTCAAGGTTGGGTCAAGGGAGTTGGTATCAGAGAGATGGTTTAGTCATCCTTTGGAAACTAAGATGAGAAATAATTTCTGAGATACCTATAGATATTTATACGGTAGGTCTAGGGATGTAACAAAGGATAAGTATAAATATAGGTTAAAATAATAGAATTTTTGTTATAATCCTAGATAACCTAGGATAAAATAAAATATTTTAAATATTGAAAGTTACTTCCCTCAATTAAGTGGTTTTCTTCTATGATTTGTGTTTCTCACACAATGATTTTTTGTTATGGTTAGTTGTGTATAATAGAAGGAATATGGTTAACATTTAGATTTATGGATAATATAGTGATTATGAGAATTGAAATAGGATAATTACTGGTGATAAAGACATTGCGATTATGTTTAATCACATAGAATGATATATGATTAACAACATGATCTTTTGTGACTTCCCTAACACATCGCATAAGAATATAAAGAAGGTTTATAATTGTTAAAATTTTAAGAAGCATAGTATAATGAAGATTAATCTTATTAAAGTTAAGATTAAGGGAAGAATAATATTGAGGAATGCCTTAAGTAGAGGGAAATATGTTATCTCTATGATAAAAAAGGGTTATGTAGTAACCAATTATTATTGAGTTCAATGTCTCATATATGGAAATCATAGGAATTACCTAACTCGATGACCATATATGAAAGTATACTTCTAAAACAAGGAATAACCTCTTCCATGAAAATAATTTAATTTGAAGGACTGACATATTTATGTATATGGATAAAATAATTATGAATATTTAATTATACAAGAAGTATTTAGTTGATGTTTTTCACTAGGGATGTTCAAGAATGTGTTGAATAGTTATAATGTACAAGATAATTGTTTAAAGGTAAAATCATATATTTATAGAACATAACAATAAGGAAAATATAACCCTTAAGATGTCTTTAATTTGAAGGAAATGCTATTTGGATAATAACATGTTGGGTATGAACACGTAAATGGGATTATGCTAGTTTCATGGGAAATAATTATGGATTTGTGGACAAAAGTGTTATGCTATCATAGATAATGTATAAAACTTTGTGGGACTTCCGTAATATATCCAATCTGTTTTGGAATAAGGAAAAATTTTTTTTCTCAATAAGGAAACATGATAATTTTGGTTATTATCATGACTAAAGAAAAATACTTTATTAAGGTGTTAACATTTTTTAGAATGTGACCAACAAGAGATGCCTTATAATATATAAGTTATAAATGTTAATCCAAGTTAGTAAATCTTTTTCTATAGTTTTTTATCTTTTTATTTCAGAATTATTGTAAGGTTAACAATTTTATCAAAAATTAAATTAATCATTGGATGATGTTTGTTAGAATAATGTATTATCTCCCAACATATAAAATTACGCATGTCAGATAACATGTGCAAAACCTTTTGTAATAAGGAAAAATAGATTGATCTATAATTAAATTAATAGATCAGATTATCTGATATAACTTCAGGAATGAAAATTCAACATAATTTCAATGAATTATAGATGGATAGGAAATTGGTCAAGGCACAACCAATGATGAGATTTTATTAAAATCATGTAATTATTTCTTCATAAACTATAGGGGAAGGATCTTGAATCTCAAAAATGTTATCCTAGTATATTCTTATCTGATGAATCATATTTTCCCTTAGATCATTGAAGATTTATGGATTTTGAGTGTTAACATTCTTATAATAATGTTCCATATCACTCTACATCAGAACTCAATAGTTCTGTTTTTCTTCCTTATCCATGTTTTCACATCCAACCTATGTTCTCCTATGTTTAATCCTAGGGATTTGTTAAATTGGGAAACCGTTATGTTTCTAGCATTCCTTTTAAAAATTAAGTTTTAGTATTTGTATTTATGATTTGGGTTTCTATGAATGAAACATTCAAGTGTTAAACAATTTATAACCCTGATGAATCTTGAGGGAAAATTTTATTTTAAGGGGGGTATAATATAACTCTCCAATATTTTTAGGAGATATATGATTTTTTTATTATTCCTTTGATGTCTTGTGTTGTACAATACTCCAAGATAACGTTATGTTATACGTAACTATGGCTTAGCTTGTGGTATACACAACACTATGGTTGATTTGTGTTACACACTATTTCATGTTCTTTTTATTGAATTCTTTTTACATAATATTTATTATATTTGAACAATTAAATATTGAAACCAATTTATTATAATGGAAGGTAGGAATAATATCATCTTTCTTATAAAAAACAGTATAAATGAAAATAAGTGAGTATATAAAATAATAAAACCACTCTTCATGGATTTTATTATCGAAAGACATATATAATATATTCAATATAATTCATAGAATATATCTTATATGTTTTTTAGACAAGATATATGAACAAATTAATTTTTTGGGACAAAAGAAGTCTTTATCATAAAATGCAGTTTTTTCACCTTTTGATAGAGAAAATATTTTAATTATAGATTTCGACACGTTAAAATTGACCAAATAAAAGTTTTATTTTAATGTAGAATATAAAAAATTACTTTGGTATTTTTTTGGGTATTTTTTTAAAAGATTCATTTTTTATGAATAGTCAAAATATTGATCTTTGTGGAAAGCATTATTTTCTTTTAAATTCAGTACATATTAAAATTATGTTTTGGTTTGGTTTTAAATTTTATTTAGTGAATTTTTATCCAGTTATTGTTTTTGAAAATAATTGTATACATGATTTTATTATAAAGATATTTTCTCTTTAAAAAGGGTGTGTTTCCCAAAAAAAATTAATTTTCGTTGCATTTTTCTGATTTTATTTTAAAATTCATTATCAAAATTTTGTGTTATGTAATTTAAAAAAGGATTTCAACATTTGTTTCATGAGGGAAAAATTATGTAAGAAGTTCCCTTTTACTTTTGATTAATATGAATAGTAATTGTGGAAAATTATGTTTCCACGATAATGGGTAAATTAGGTAATTCATGTGGAAAATAAAATTATAATATCAATAAAATCACCAACAACAAATGAAAAAATTTATATAATGAATTTAATTATATCTTTAACACTTAAGGATCAAAATTATGTCATTTAGAGAAATAATTCATGAAAATTACTTGAATAATAAATGAATCAAATAAAGACTAAAGTGTTATTTTCTTTGACTTTAATATCAATTATGTGTACACATATAAAAATATGTCTAGTATACATGAATATAGGTTATAATTTTTATCTTAATAAACATATTTCATAATAATAAATTATTTTTGACGTTTTGGGGTAAATTTGGAGATATTATGGTATTTATAATATTTTATTTAATGAAAATATAAAGATGTCACATTCATGCTTTAAATAATAAATAATTTTTATGTAAGGTCATATAGAGTCTATATTCAACATTAAAAAGACAAAATGTTTTTCATTATAAAGGTAATTAATTTTTTATTTTTAGTAAACATATAATTATCTTAATTCTTTAAAAAATGATTATGCAAATATTATTTAATTGATGAAAAATTAAAAAATATTTGTTTTAAAATTATAACAAATATAAAAAAAAACTTTCCCCAATATTATTTTTCTAGTATAGATGAAAAAATATCTTTCAAGGGTCGAGTTAGTGACTATTTGGAGCCATATAGATGTGATTATGACACTTATAATATTGTATTTTAAAGTGATGTTAATGTTTTCACATTCCTAATTTAATAAGTATAAAATTTTAAATTTTGGATTTTATAGAAGATAATTTTACTACATATATTTATATAAAATATAAAATATTTGTCTTCATAAAAATATTTTATTTTAAATTTTTACCCAATAAATAAGTATATTAAATAATTACACAGTACTCATGTAGTAATTACTCTACAAACATTTTTTAAAGGTTGGGTCCAAAGCCTCATTTATTAATAAATCAAATAAAATGACCCTTTTTACAGGGTAGAGGGAGACCCATTACATAGCCCAAATTCCCTCTGGGCATTTATCCCATTACATGGCCTGTAGGCCCAATTTATTGGTCCAACGCCCATTATGTGAATAGTACTACTACAGTACATGCCTGCTACAGTACCACACAATACATGTCGCCGCTACAGTCTACTGAATTTTCTATATTACCAAGACCCAATATGGGTATAGTAAAATATTTTTTCTATGATAAAATCTTATTTAGATATTTTTAAAAATTTATGAATTTAATAGTGTCCAAATCAACACTATTGTTTTATTTGTTAAAAAAGGTTTTATTAAATTATTAAAAAATAAATAAAAATTTAAAAAATGTATAATGATTATTATATGGTCTAAAATGAAATATATTGTTAATTAATGGTTTAATTTAAATTAAATAACTAAATACTTCACACTTTTAATGTTGAAATATTTTTAACCCTCATTAAAATGAAAGAGAACAACTAAGTGTTAAACTATAATGACAAGGTTTAAATTGACATACAAATTTATAAAAAATTTATTAGACTGTGATATTAAAAATTTATCTTATCTAATAATAAAAAATATTACATTTTTCACATTTTTGGCGGTGGATTTAATTTTTCATAATTTAATATTTTTTAAGATTCCAAATGTGCCCCTTGCCATAATTATAAAAGGTCACATCCTCCCTCACAATTTAAATTCACATAGTGGCATATACTCGACCAATTCATGCCCGGTTCCCTTCCCCACATCGTTAATCACATGATATAGGTTCATTATTTCTCAAAAGACCAAATCTAGTGACACTAAGATGAGATATAGAGGGAGTTCACCGAAGAAGAGGTAACCTCCTCTATTGATTATTTTAAATTATTTTTTATTATAGATCAAATTATTGATTTGTTTCTATTATAAATTAATGAATACAGTATCACTTGTATACTGATATTCTATTAATATTATTTAACAACCATATTACACCTTCTATCCATCATACGAAAATGAAATCACCACGCATGTGTACGTACAACTTGTCATCTCCATTCCATGGTATAACTTGTTTATCACCACCACTTGACATGGATAGGTATAATGATCAACATAAATACCATATGTGATTATTATAAAAATTTATTTATTCTAGAACAATATATATACCATCCACTTCGAAACCAATTTATAATTAAAGGAATGATATCATCGCTCGTGCGTATGTACAACCAATCCAATAAATAATGACTATATAAATGTATAGAATGAATAAATACACTACATAGTATGTATATATAATTTTTTAATGATATAAAAATGGACTAATAATATGAACCAGAGTTTTTTGGAAAAAAAATTAGAATCACCTAAAGCATTTAATGCCTGAATAACAAGTAACAATGAATTATTATTAACAAATGGATAATAATAAGATCATATATGATATAAATGAAATTAAAATAAGTATTAAATAAGTCAATGAAATTATTTAACTCATTATGAAGTTGGTTCAGATTCATTCAATTCAAATCAGACCTATTAGATAATGGATTATTTTTGTCTGATATTCATTTCTATGCGACATATGCGTTATACACCGCCTATTTTTATTGAGTTATGTTTATACAACCCATTATTGTTTTTATTGTTCATATTATGAATTTTATGATATGTATATTATTTTATTTCTCTATGAGTAATATTATTTGACTAATTATAAAGTAGAATGTTATAATCTTTCAGTCTCAGAATTATTTGAGATTGTTTGTAGATTAGTTTATATTGGGTTATATTTATCATCCATGTTCACATTTTCTAAAATATTATTCATAAAATGTTTTAATTTTGTATATGTATGTTTATGTGATGTTTTTCCATATTTTTACATTTAATATATTGTTTGGGAGGATTCTTTCTTTCATTTTCAGTATGAGGTACTTTTTGACTTTCTGAAAAGAGTACATGAATATTTTTTTTAAATTATATGACAGATATAGATTTTTACATTTTAACAACACCTTATTTCCATAAATATTTCTCTACATGATTTCATGTTTTTATTCAATTAAATTATTTTATATTCAAATTGTGTGTCATTATGATAAGGGAAATTTTTTGGAGAATATATGATATTTTCATCCAAAATTAATTTCAAGTGTTTTAAAAAAAATATTTTACATCTAAGATTACATTATATAAATAGGGTAATTTGTTTCTCAAATATTACTATGATTTGATTCTGTTTATGTTGTAATTAATGAAATCAAATTTTTTTATGGATTATGATATAATTATGTTTAAAGCCCCATTTTATTCATTTGGTAATGCAATTATGAATGATGTAGGTTTTTGTAAAACATATATGTATGGTTTTCTTTATGTGACGGGTGGGACTTATATCCCCCTCCAATGCCTTGGGTGTAGATTTATATCTCATGATATTAAAATGGATTGAATGGAAATTTAATCTATCTTAGTAATATGAAGTAGAAATGGCAGGTAAATCTAGTTTAGTAATATAGGGCTGGATCTTCAACTAAATCTGGTTGTATAATACAGGGCTAGAATGAGTAGTGAGCTCAGCTCCAAAATAGACATTCTCCTCTATAATGGTCTTGTAAATGTGACTTGGTAAATATAAAAATTATTTCATGTTCTTATGTTTTTTCTATAATTAATTGTTTTATTCAAATGATATTTTGTTATGCTTAATTTTAATTTTTGATTTTTTCCCTATGTACTGACATCATTTATTTCATGAATTAATAATGTGATATTCAAAATTTATCATCATGTTTTAATATTCATATGTTTAAGTTTTGTTATGTTCTCATTTTTTACCCTTACGTAGCATTTGATATAAACCTTTTTATATAATAATTTCACGAGGACATGAATACAGGTTTTAGGTAGGAAATCTAAATTAAAATCTCTTTGTGGGAGATGTTGAAGATATTTCACCAAGTGAGAATAATATGTCACATGATTTCAAGGGAACAAAACTAATATAGAATATTGATTTCTATTTGTGTAATGTATTATGTTTTCCACAAATGTGATTTAATTTCCATGTATGTCATGCTTTGGTTGATTGATATTTATATCTAAACAATGGAATTAGTTCTTCTACATTTAATAAATCAAAAATTAATCTATTTAATATCTATCAAATGTAACAAAAATATAGAAGTTAATATATATATATATTTGTAATTGAATACGTCATAGTATCCATATTATATAGTTTAATTGAAATGTTATTATTCAATATGACATATACTAATATTTATAACAGTCGAATAAAAAACTACAATTTTGATGAATCATTAATCAACTTGTCCTTCCAAAATATATTTACAATAATCATTTAATACCATCAATTATCAGTCTCTAATCTATAGTAAATCAAGATATAATTTATAAGATACAATATTAATATTTTAATATATTTGTAGAATATAAAAATATTCAGGGATATATAAATAATAGGATCATTATAAACTTCAAATGGAATTTCCATTAACATATAATATTTTTTTATATTATTGGGAATTTTTTGAAAATCTTCTTACTTAACCATTAAAAAGTTACAACCTAATAAAAAACATAATTCAAATATCATGTCTCTAATTATAACTAATAAAAATGATCATAACTTGATGGGGAAGGTTGTATAATTTTAATTATTATAATATATAGTTTCTAATAGTTTATGTATAAAAATAATATGATTTTTTGGAAATATGTATTATTTTGACCCAATAAAAAGCATTAGGTTGAAAAAAAACTATTCCAATACATATTACATCTAATTATTATATTGTTATATATTTTTGATAACTCTAAAATATGATTTTAGGGATGATAAAAATGTTAAATGTAAAAAATATTATATAATGATCTCTAAATTTTATACTATGGACAATTATGATAAGACTTAAAGAAATGTTTCCATGAAAACTTATGATTCCTTTGTATGATGAATTTAATAAGAAAATTTCACTATTTGATGATCAAGGGAAAATAAAAATAATATTAGGGATCAAGGGTATTGAACAATGGTTCCAATATAGCTTACATAGATGTCTTAATCTCCCTAAAAGTTTTATTTTTTCCATAAAAAGTGAATATAACACTAAATATTTAGCATCCATCCCATTCCAAGTATGAGTTCAAATGTTTTCATCAATATAAACAAAAATTTTCATGATATATAAACATAAAAGGTTTTAAAATATTTTGGAATGTATCTGTATACATGTTTAATATTAAAATTTAGAGGGGTTTTAATCAATATAATAAATTAATTCTCTATAAACTTTCACAATGACTATTTAAATATATGTTTTATAATACATGGAATACACCTCCCCACCACCCACCATTTGAATTTTTCATTCGTTGGTAGGAACCCTACTATGTTTATTCATTATAACCACTTTAGGATCTTATCCATGTTTCCCCCTTGATATTTTTTGGGAATTATATCTCTATTGTGAAGGAAATTTTCTTTCCGGGGGACTTCTATGGACCATAAGATCATTTTAAATCATGCCCAAAACTTGAAAGAGAACCTACAGTTTCTTTTAAGTTATAACTCATATGTGTTGTTTCATCTCCCACAAGGGTGTCAATTTTTTTGATTTCTCTAGTGTATTTGGATATGTATCAGCATAAACTCATGAGGATATTTATAAACACTTCCCTTTTATGTGTTTAATTTGATGCTACAAACAATATAAAAAATGGTGTTTAATTTCTATGTTTAGTGTGATTAATCCCTCCCTTTTAATTGTTCAACAGTTCAATTGATCTAGGGATATTACGAGGATTCTGGATATATTCATACTAAATAGAAGAATGTTTTAATTGATTTTTTTCATGTTTTATTTTATTAAAACTGGGGAAGGGAGAGTCACACCTTTAATAGGAATATATAATTTTTTTACTTGTGTATAGAGTCCAATTGGGGTCATAAATACCTGTTGAATATAATTTGAATTTATATGGAATTACTAACCATTAATTTTTGTATCTCAGTATTCTATAACCACATTAGTTACTAATAAGGTAATTTTATTCAAGATAATGATTCCACTTTTTGAACAAAAAATATGATAGTTTTTTCATCTATGTTAAATCAAATATGTCATCTCATTTTCCTCATCAGGTTCTTATCCCTGGAAGATCAGTTATACCCCACAAGATGAAACAATTATTCAATAAACCTATGGTATTTCCATACAGTTTCTAGTTATAGTGTAGTTATTCTTTTTTTTCAAATTTGGAACAATTTGGTAAATATTATTTTATTGGAGGGTGTCCCTAATGACATTTCTTAGAGAAATAATTCACCTTTTAACCTATATGGGGGTCCCTATTCCTTGGGTGAGGTATAATATATTATTTATGAAGAAAATGGCCATAAAATAGGGAATCTGGCCTAGGTTAGTTCCTTCATTATATAATACCATCAGTGGTTCATGTCTTATTGGAAGCTCCTGTGACTCCTATGAATCATTTTATTCCCTATTTGATCTTATAAAAGGATTATCTAATTTCTCCCACCATAGTAAATCTAGACGATGCTCCTATCGATCTTATTGTTTATTTATTTATATTATCTCCCATTGCACAATATAAATTCCAATATGGTCATAATGGTTACAAAAAGTTGTAAAAAATTGTAGAACAGTTCAAAACCATAAAACAAAACATTAGGGAAACTGAGATTTGACCAAAGTGTTATGATGATAATCATAAATGAGACCAGATTTATGAGGTTGGATATATAGTGTCCATCTACAAATGATCCTAAAGTAGGGTCATGAGATTTTGATGAAGGGAATTCTATGTTACAGATATATCAAACCTTTTTAAGATTATAATCACATTATAGTTGTGACCAATAGACTAAAACTGCAACTAACTAGTCCCTTGTTACATGAAATCTTCCATGTATCCATATCAAGTATGTACAAGCATGAACCCTCACATGTTTTCACTCTAGAAATCGTACACCTGGTAAATAAGCACTCTTTTGAGGACCAGTTAGTGAATATCTTGTACAATAGAGAAAAAAATAAATCTGATAGAATGAATCACCTAGTAAAATTATTATTTAAGAATAATAAATATTTTGAGGTGGCATAAGAATAATTGGATGAAAAAAATAGAAGTACCATCATTTATTTCCATATTCGTGGTTCAAGTGAAATTATGATGACAAAGTGTTTTTTAGTGGGACCTAATGTCAAAAATAAAATATTTATCGATGGAACACCCTTTATTATATAAATGTTTCTTTTTTATTAATAATGAATAATATAAATAATATGAATTTACACAATGAAACAAAAAACGGCTTTTATATTAATATTTAAAATTACATTAGAGAATAAAAAAATCCAAAAAGATTTAAAATATTATAATTGGATAAAAATGGAAAATGATATTACTACCATATGGAGATTTATATTCACTTAATCCCCCACAATAATCATACTGACAAACCATAATGTAGAAATGAAGAAGAATTGTGGTAATGATATATTCAATTTGAAATATAAAAATAAAAATATAATAATTTTAAAAAAATAATTTAATGAAGAATGAATTAAATATATGTCATTTATGGAAAATAGAGATTCCATATAACCATTAAAAATATTGGTGTTGTAATAGTAATCTAACTATTGGAATAGAAATATGAATTATAGAATTAGTAAACTGGCCATTAATATAGTATACTAATCTATATAACTATAAAATAATATTTAGGTATCATATAAAATGATATTATGAATTATGTATACCATGATTCATTTATGTAATGGTTTTAAGAAATTAACATGAGTGAGTTATATAGTGAAACATACTTTTTTTATTTAGATTTTTATAAAAAAATAAAAATATTTAAAAGAGTTTTTTCTATTGAAATATGAATATAAATTAATATATTTCATTATTATAATGAAAATATAAATTTATGTGAACAGAAATAATTTTTCAAAGGGTAAAAAAGTTAATCATTATATTAAAATATTTATTTTTACAGAAAATATTATGATTATATTTAAACAATTAAATTTACCATATTTAGGGAATTATTTTACTAAAAGTTATTTCAATTTTTGGAACCAAACATAGAAAAAAACTTATGACTAGTTTTTTATAAATTAGTTGAATTTGTTGTTTATAGTGATATACCATAAAATAAGACATTTTACATTGTTAGTTAGATACAATAATAACTGCATGAGGGGCGGATATACTAGACCATTAGTTTGGAGTCATGTACACTGTATCATCTAAATATTCTCAAGAATATTCTCTATAGTTATCCTTGATATAAAACTACAAACTGGTGAATATAATATTTAAAAAGTCCCATATCCTCCCCTTATAGATACCACTCATTTTCCTAAACCCTTCTAAGCCCTAGAGTTTACCAAAACTATATTAAATTCTTCTCAAAGCCATCTACATAATGTCCTATTGTTGTTATTCTAAAAAAATACCATTACATGTACCATTAAGTGGTATCCTATTTTGAGAAAACCAAATGAAGAGTTAAACCTTTTTCTTATACATCTACTGATTTTTTCTTCTTTTACCACCACTATATTTTTTCCTTCCAAATTAAATAAAATAAAAATTATCTCAAATAAACTAATATGTTATTATTATAGTATAAAATATATATTATATGCTCACTAAAATTGATTATTAGTTCAAAACATTATTTATATTATGATTGGTTCAGTTCCTCCTTTAACAACACAGTTCATTTTTATCCACCACCTTCAAGGATAGTCATAAAATAGTTATTGTGGTTAAATTATATAATTATTAGTATTTTATAAAATAATAATTTTTTTAGAATGAATTAATAATAATTTAATTATTTTAAAATAATATAAATAATTATGGTCTTTAAAACTACCTAAATGTACTAACTATAAAAAATTAAATTTTTTACTAGTGTAATCGACCAGTTATAAGAAAAATGTATATTTGGAAATATTTAAATTTTTGGAAGTGGATGAGTAATTTTTAATTTAACTTAAATAGTTTATATCCCATTTTATAACTTCATTAATAATTATCCAAAATTATACAAACCTTGGTTTAATGAAATTAATTCCATTGGAAAAGGTATATTGAACATTATATCAAACGTTAAGATTGTATAAAAACATAAAATTGTATAGTAAATAATGAAATTTCTAAACTTTTATCTATTTTATTATTTATTTAATATAATTTTATTATATAGGATATTGGTTTCATGTGAAGAATGATTCTGCAACACAAGACAAGGGATCTCTATGAGAAACCCTATTTTTCATTTGGATATTCTTTCTCCCATTTTCGAAACTTAATTTCTCCATTATTATTATTTGATTATTTAATATTATATTTATATTCTTTATATATATATATATATAATAAAATTAAACTTCCTTCTTGGGTATATACATTTTTTAATGATTCCATTCTTAATTTCAATTAATAGGAAAACCCAAATAAACAGAACTTATCTATTTCTTCTCCCATTTAAAATACAACACCATAAAATATTTTAAACAATCCATGGATTCTAAATCTTTTCATTATGTTATCGAAAAATATTTTAGTTTATTTGAGGTTTTATAGAAAATATATTCTTTTTTCTCTATTAAAATATTCCTTATGCATTTCCTTGAAACTCAGATTGTGAAAACATTGCCAATGTTACATATCAACCATTTTTCATCATCAATTAAGTTGGACAACATTTTTTATGACCTATTATTTTTATTAACCATTTGTTTTGATAAATATATTATTACCATAATTCATAGAAGCATTTATGTGCCATTATTTGGTTGTGGTATGAGATAAGGTTATGCTACCCATTTCATTCCATGGGTAATTTCTATTTTTATGAGTTATATATGATTTCCATTTCTGGAAAATAATTTCTTGTACATGTTATTATGGGTGAACCCAAATATCTCTCAAATGAATTTGGAAATTTTTATTTCATCTGGAATGTTATTAATGGGATTAGGGAGTATTCCTAACCTATTATGGTACTGTGTTAACCATGTGATGTTTTATTAGAAGTAAGTATTTTCTTATGAATATGTAATGTTTTATATTGTCTACATATTCATATGATTCAATGATGTTATGATTTCATTTTCATTCTAACATTCATCCATATCATTATTCATTATCATTTTTTATTATGTTATCATGTAATTAATTCTGACTTATATGTTATACTTTTTTGTAATTCTTTTACAATATGGGGGTTTTTTAACTAACACATTTTTTACGTATTACATAGTTAATTATATTCATTTCTAGGATCCCAATGGGTTTCAAGATCTCAATTTTGTGATATAATAATGAAAATTTATGAAGATATTAAAGAAAAATATACTAATTATTTTTGGGTTATCGATTCATTGATCATTGTATTACTCATTATTTGTTTACTAATTTATGTATCCTCACCTGGAAATTTACACTATGAAGGATATAGAAGGAACAATAATGATTCAATTTAATGATGGATTCTATAGACAAACTGGTGACTTTAACAAAGATATGGTAATTATGGTTTAAATATTATTTTATTGATCACTCAACTCTCCCCTCTTATAAATAATAAAGTGAACAATTTATATCTCTAAAATACACCATTAAGGAAGAAACCTAGAATTTAATATTTTATTTATAAACATAGACCAATATTTAATGGGAATATTTTTTAATAGATTACTGATATGTGATTAATGGGGAAGATAATATAGTATTTTTTAATTTCTGATAGAATTAGATGTTTCTTTGTACTTTTCATTTAGATGGTGATGATAAAGATAGTTGAAACTCAATAGGAATATTGAAAAAATGGTTAAACATGATTCTATAGAATGGTTGGATTTTAAGGTAATATTATTTAAAAATATTTCTGTAATATTATTTACACATTGATAGCATAAAATTTTTGATAATTAAAACAAAAGGAAGATGCTTATATTGAATCATACAAGGAAAATATAACAAGACTCACAATATACTACTCAATAAGATCATTTATTAATTCTATATAAGCTTAATACCAAATATTTAGTAGATATTATCTGTACTGGAATTTTCTAGTTCTGATTATTTTATTTGACATGTGTTTAAGGTTCAAATTAAAGATTGATACCCACATGATTCTTTAGAAATGAAAATAAAGATGGAGTATTATATATACACTACTAAAAATTATCTAGGGAGAAAGAAATATCAACTATATAAGTATAGATTATGTGGGATGAAAATAAATGATAATTACCTTAGAGGTAAGTAAAACTAAAAAATGTTTGGTAAAGAAGGCCAACAAGATCATGAGAACCAATGGAATGCAAAGAGGATGAATAACACCACTGAAGGGAAGATAGCCTTATTTGATGATCTTCCCACACTTAAATGATTCATGTTCTAGGAATATGAGAAATCTAGGAATCAATGCCTTAAAATTAGTGCTATTAAACATAATAGGAATTATTATAATCCTGTACAATGGGATAAATATAGGGGATGTAATATAAATACTACATTGGTCAACCAAACCAATAGGGTGGTTCATGGTTCACACATTATCCACTCTAGAACCACGAATTACATATTTCATTCTATTAATTGTTTTCATAAATGTGACATATATATTATTGGAATATGGGTTAACCACTTAAAAAATTGAATAAAATGTTATCTGTGAAAATGACTTGTGGAATGTTTAATATAACTAAAGTGTAAAAATATTCTAAAAACCATATTCATGAAGATATATTTCAAAAAATATATATATTCCTATTGTTGTATTTGACTTAATTTTTGGGATGAACATACATTAAACATATAAATATCATATCAATTTCATGGAAATATAAATATCATTTCATATCCCTAATCATCTAGTTATCAAGTATTAATGAAAGGATGATAAAAAAATTAGTAAAAAAATTCTAAAATATGGGTCTTGATACATAGAAACAGGGGGCTCCATGATCATATGATAATATATGATTTCAACAAGATAACACCCATATTTGTTAGACAATACTAATTTATTTAATGATAAATTACATTGTATTCCCCATAGAGTGTGATGGAATTCTCCATTAAAATAATCCATGGACTATTTACCATCTCAATGATCTAACATATAATGGTATCTATTGAATTAGAAGAATTAGTGTATAATTAAGACAGAAAATAAAAATATTTGCATACACCCTAGTGATTCACCACGGGGTGAACAAGTCTTATTTGAAATGAATAAAGATGGATCAACTCATCATTGCATCAAATATCATTAGAATAACCAAATAATGGTACGGAATAAGAATCCTCTATCCCAAATTGATGACCAATTTTATCAACATAAATGATCTATATTTTTCTTAAAATTTGACCTATGGATAGGATATTGTTAATTGGGTGTAAAAGTGTTGATATTTAAAAGTTATTATTCCGAAAATTGCAGAGACACTTTAACATTATACTGATATCATTTGGACTTACCAATCCCCCCTCGCGTTTATTCTAGGATCATATGAATATTTTAATTAGTGATTTTCTGGTTTTATTTCTTCTAGTATCAATAGACGACATCCTTATAAATTCATAATGAATATAAGAGCATGAAAATAACTTATGGACTATTTTTAAAACTATGAGTAAAGATAAATTTTATTCCAAAATCATAAAATGTGAATTATAGCTACACATAGTATCATTCATGGGTATTTTTTTAACAATATAGGGTATATCTTTTGATCTATCAAGGACTGAATTTGATAAGAGCTAACCACGATAAACCATTATGATAGAAATAAATAATTGTTTTGAGTTATAAAGATATTAATGATGACTTGTAATAATGTTCACATGTCTTCCTAATCTATTGACTAATTTGAAAAGTAAATGATTCAATTTCCCTAGAAATAATAATGCCGGGAAAGATTCTTGGATCTTATAGAATGGTTGTTCATGGAACCTGTGATAATATTAACCTTTATTTTTATGGAGTTTTAATTTACAATGATGAATTATTAAAATAATTACTATGTTTTATAATGTAATATGAAAACATAATAACTTTTTCCTCATTCTAATTAATAACAATTGAGAAAAATTAATTGTAACATGATATAGAATTAGTCGTGGTGATACTTTCATTGAAAATTTTGAAGCATGGAAATTTTTATGAGGTGTGCGATATTTAAATTGTTGAAAATAGATTATAATATATCATCATATATGATTTAATCATGAAACAAAGGATATTTTAGTAGATAATAAATTATTCTGACTGCTCGATAAATTACCCCCTTGAATAAGAAAACATGTCAGCTTTTGCACCATGTAGAAGAGATCATCATATGTTATAAATTATTTGTATTTAAAGAGATACAAAACTAATGGATCCACAATGGATAAATCCTAGACTCATAAGTGAAATGTGAGAAATTTTTACCTTCATATGTTTATATTTAACCAAATATTCATATAAGTATCAATGATACTATTATGGTTGATTGAAATCTATAAAATTATGAAGATAATATTATGGAGTTTAACTTTTATGAAAATGTGTTATATGGTTTGAAAATTAGATATGTGTCTGTTTTTTTCGGAACTGAATAAGGGGATTATAGATGATTCAAAAATCTAATCATTTTCTATTCATTCTAACGGACCAAATATCTATATATTTCTAAAGAAATAAAATTCTAATGTGAAAAGGGGCATCATGGTGTATATACAACAATAGATGGTATGTCAACAAGTTAAGGTTGGGAAACATAAACCTAAAGTGGTAGTAAATATGTTAACTAATTCTATATATAAATTATAATAATCTCTAGGAATTTCATTGAAGGACTCCTCCGAACATTTAATGGTCACATTTAAATATGGGTTGTAGTTGAACATCATAAAATGTTAGCACATTTTATTTCGAAATAAAATTTTTCTCATTGGAATAAATATACATATTATAAATTAATAAAGCATCTAGGATTAAAGGAGTACCCCTCTCTATTTTATTTGATTGAGATATGAGTTTTACATCATGATTTATCAAATTTATTCAACATGTTCTAGTGAATGATATGAATATATACACCACATTCCTCCATCAGAAAGATGTTTAGTAATAAAGAAAAACACAAACTCTAGAATGCATGATGAGATATTGTTCAATGGAATTCCAATTATATTGGGATTGACATATTCCTCTAATAGAGTTATCATATCAAAACAATCTTTATTTTAATATCTATAAGAAACCTCAGGTGTCTATATATTGGAAGGGATATATGCATCAAACATTTTGTAATAATGTTTGCAAAATAAAGTTTATTGTGCATGACCTTGTCTAAAAATGGTGGAGAATATCTAAACCAACTGGTGGAAAATGGAACTGACACAATTATGATATAAGATCTATGTCAACAATCATAGAATATATCAATAATTTGAATTTTATGATTTTTTTATTCATTTAATATCTCCATGGAAATATTCTATGATATTTGGGGATAAATGGATATTGAGCCCCAGATAGATCTATCCTTTCATTTCCCATGATCATGTCAAAGTCAAAGATTATCTCGTACCTATCCCACCTCACCCCTTACAAGTATATGATATTTTCCTAGTAATTTATTGAGTTTTTAAACACTAGATCCATTATATGTACTATATTCTATATCTTATTACAAGGAACATGAACTCTCATAGAATAATTACACATAGAGATTGTGGATTAACAAGATATGGTTCTATGGAAAAGACCACTCATCTAGTTAATTTTAGTTGGAAGATCCACAAGATTGGGGATAAAAACATTAATCCCAATGATGAAATGGGAAGAATTTTCCTATATTTTTTCATCTGAATAATAATATTTTGAGTAAAATTTACTTTCATGGGTGGTACAATTCAACGTCACAATATTATAAACATTCTATAACATAAGATACATTAAATATATTGAATTATATTATAAATCCAATATAAATTAAGTAAAATTTAAGAAATGAAACATTATAATAATTATATAACAAACTATAAGATGGTAATATATTAAAAACTACTACCTTTAGAGGGGAGATAATTATTATGAATTATTATTGAAAAAGTTTATCATAAAGTTATTTTCTTATAATATATATTTCATTTTAAAAGATACATCTTTATATTTATTAATTTTAATTCCTTAAAATAATATTATAATTTTAATATATAATTTCAAATTTTATTTAGTATGAATTTTCATATTTTTCTAAAAGTGTTGATTTTTAGTGGAAAAAACTATTTTTATGAAAATTATATAATTTTTATTTCGTCATTATGTGTGAATAAAAAAGAAAATCAATAACTAATGTAATTAAAATTTTATCTATGTAATAATTTAATTAATTTTAATATATTTATTGGCCATATAAATAGTGGGCACAAAATGTTTATAAATAAATTAAACTGATAGATTAATAAAAAAATATTTTGTCTTCTCATTGAATAATGTGTTTAGATGGATAAATTATGTTTTTAATTTATAATAAAAGTTAAAAAATATATTAATTATGTTAAACCAATTTAATTCATTAAAATTAGTAGTAATGACAATCATATCATGTATATGAACTTAAATTTGGAAAATATTATTTTTTAACAACTCTTTTTATAAAAATTAGTGTTCATATATTAAAATTAATTTTTCACACCATTAGGAATTTAATATGATAAACAGGTTATAATTTTTTTAATTATAGGTATTAATTTAGTTGATTCCCTCAATTTAATTTGTTTTTATTAAAATTAGTATTCATGATTGAAAATAGCCACCCATGAAAAATGTAAAAACGCAAAAAAAAAGTTTTTTAATAAAGAGAAAAGGTCAAATAAATTAAAAAATGTATTCAAATGATTTTATATGTTAGTTTAGATCCATAAAAACTATTCCATGAATTTTTTTTGTTTTGTGCCCATCCCCCATTGAATAGTAAACTAATTTAGTTGATGATGTAAGGGTTACATCCAAATTTACCCTTTTATCCGCATCAAAAAATCAAACACATTTTCTACTAAAAGACTCGACAATCCTGATAATTTCTACTTGAAACTCTAATAAACATGTTCACCTATAATACTCTCCCACTTTTATATGACCCCATTCACCTTTTTAAAGGACATCATCTCTTAGGATATTTCAAAGATAAAATATAATCATCTGACATGAGTATGACTTTTTTATAGTATTTTTTTACTCTACACATTAATAAATAATCACTAAACCTAGCATTATAATGAAATATGTTACATTATAGTAATACAATTTTATTATATTACCTTGAAATGACATATCTACTCTCCTCTATCGACATAAAAAAACAAAAGAACGTTAAGCATCTGTGGTTTGGACTACCTCCAATAAGAACAAACATTTTTTATTATTTTTATTTTTATTTCATTGTAAAATCTATATAAAATATTATTAAAAAACCTATGAAAATATAAACAGTATCTTTATTATTATTTTATAATTATATTATAAAGTTCTTTATCCATGCTCCCATATCTAGATATAGTATGTTCCCATTTAGGATGTTTTAACAACCTACTTGAATAAAATCACAAAAACACATTCATGGATGATTATTGGAAGTTAGATAATATTTCTAAAAATAAAATTTAATAATAATTTAATTTTTTTGGTACTGGAATGGTCATATTAATCTTTTAACTTATTATCAAATTATTATCTTTAATTTTAATTATTATAAAAAACAAGCCCATACTGATTTAATAGACACACAAATATGTGGGAAAAAGAAAAATAATATTATATTATATGAAATCAAAATTGTTATATAAAATTAAATATAGACATATAAGGTTCCTAAGAAGATATATAATAAAAATAATATTATTATTCCAGATGTTACTACCATTCATAGATTGGATCTAGAACAATGTTTGCAGTTTTTGTCTTAGTTTCTCTTCTTTGAGACATGTCTTAATGTTCTGAACCAATTTATTATTTCCATAGTGTTTATATATACCAAAAAATCATTTTATACCAAATTATTTTATAATGGAGGGTATTATAGATCCATATAATTTCATTCATTCGAAGAATGTTTATTCAATGATTACTAAATCCATAATACTTTAAGTAATTCAATTAACTATCCTTGTGTTATAATATTCTTTATGGAATTTTTTATTCTAATTTTTGTCCCAATAATCCATATGATGATATTTTATACTAAATATTAAATTATTTAATGGGCATTATGTTTAATATAACATTATACTTCCATGATTATTTCATTTATAAAGTATGAGATTTTAGAGAATTATTCTCATGTTTTCAAATGATAATTTTGATTATTTATCTATATTTTCCTTTCCCAATTTATTTAATTCATATTAAAAAATATATGATATTTTATCACTTTTAACACTGTTATTTAAGTTTAAATATTTTTAAAATGGTTTTTTTATTCTTAATATGTTGTTGGTTTTAGATAATTATTTTCTATATTTAAAATTAATTTAATTCCAAGGAAATATATTTTCTTCTAACGCATGTTTTATTATAAAATAAAATTATTATATTATGAATCTAAATTTCAATAAATAATCATTGAATGTTAATGAAATATTTTTTAGAAAATAATTTTGAAACATCATTTTATAATTAATTTTAAATGGTTTTAAAGATATTGTTTTTAAAATATTTTCATCAATTTTCTATTATATCTCCAAATATTTTACATATAACTGAGTTATTTTTCAGGATTAAACATCTTTATTTTGTTAAACAGCCATGGTTTTAAATCCTTAACCATAATCACTCAGTCTTGGAGAGAGTGGGACATAAACTCATGAGAATCTATCTATATGAAATAGGATCCCAAATTGAAGTGAGGGTTCCATAGTTTAGTGGCGAGACTATACCCTTAGTATTAATAACCATTCATAATAATATAGTAGAGAAAATACTAATACCATAAGAGGGAACAATAGAATACAATTAATAAAAACACTATAGTAGATAACTTTTATTATATATAAAATTCATAACAAGTAAAAAAATTTGTCCCCCAATTGGGATGGATAAACTATATTATAAGTAATAATTAAAAAAATAAATAAGCCAATACAAAATCCCTCAAGATTCCATCATAGTACCACCTCCGAACACCCCTGATTTCCCTCATATTTTGAATAATATTGGGCTCTCGGCCATTCCATGATTAAAAATCATGATGCCTGTAAACACATAAATATATCTATTGAGGGTTTGATTATAAACATAATTGGACACCACAAATTATTTTATTAACACAATTCATCATTCATAATAGATATATTCCAATATAAATTGTAAATGAAAAATAAATAAAATAATAATAATTTCTTAAGTTGTTTTTTCTAACAAGACCACCACGAACCCTAGATTCATATACACTAGTTACATTCTAAAAGAATAAGAATATTTGAATTATTGAAAATTAGTTATGCAGAAGGTGAGCATAAATATACTTGAACCAACAAAATAATATAGCATTGAGTATGGATATATTCCCCTAGTGTCCCTTCTTAGTACCGAGTTAAGACTCAAGGTTATCATATCCAATCTCAGCCTTAGGTCATGTTGTTAGGTTTTCACATCATTCCAATACCATATTTTATGCCTAAAGGTTTTACCATCCATATCCTTTTCCTTGGTCCATAGTCATCAATATCACATGTCACATCGCCTCCCCCTTTATAGGCTATTGAATTCATGACAGTCAACCTTTTCCCAATATGGGATGAAAACCCATAATAGGTAATACATTCACAACAAACTAGAAGAAATAGATAAATAATATAATATATAACATAAATAATGAGCCTCATTATCCACATACATACACAAGAATATATGAGCATTATCATACATGGTTCTCATAGACTACATATTCACACACATGTGCTTAAAATCAAAAAATTGTATCACTGGATACACACAAAAATATGATCAAAATCAAACATGAGACTCATGGGAAACCCATACCAACAAAATAAATATATATTATCTAATAATAATGATAAAATCGATCAATAAGGTATGATACATCATACTTCATGTTTGTGATGCAAAAATAATTATTTTATATGTTTTGATTCCCAAATAATGAATGTTCACCACCTGGAAATATACCATAAACCTAAAATACTAGAACAAATCCTAAATTTTCATAAACCTTATTCTAAAACACAATTCATGATGGATATGTTGATATTTTTTAAGAAACAATTCTAATAATGTAATAACCCAATAATCAATGTTGGAACTAAATGCGATCCAAGAAACTGAATTTGTCCAAGAAAACATTTTCGTTCGTCAATAACTCACCATAGGCCACATAGTTCATTCATAGTCACTAAAAAAACACCTTCCTAGTTTAATTATAGATATTAAACAAAATAATAATGGGTGAAACCATGTACAAATGGAGATTTACTCTCATAGAACCCCTATGTTTTTATTCTCTAATGTTAGGGATACAACTAATAATTTTAGGGATGTATGTTCTATAAAAGATTCCGTAAAGACCTGATCACCCAATGATGAATGGATTGATAAATATAGTGTTTTATGGTACATTGGAATTTATTATAGTTTTAAGGGAATATGATTCATAGTGTATCATATAGGTAAATGGTGCAATGGGTCTCAAATCATCATGTAATATAGTGTAAGGAAAATGGCTACACCGTAAGAGCTCTATTTCTAAAAAATTTAAAAAATCCACATTGTTATCAAAGATAAGATCCTATAAAACAATTATAGGGTCTAATGGAAAATGGATATAACCATTATATAGCCTCCAGGCCATCACAATAACACTATAGCACATGATGTTCTCCATTATGAAACTAGAAACCAATTGGACGAACTATCTAAACTAGCATTCTAATAGTTCACACTACACCAATGATCTATGGTTTAAATGACATAAATTTTTTAAATTCATCAACTAAGATCTTACCACTCTGTAAATCCACAAATCGTCATCCCTAACTAAGCATTATATCTTAGCAATAATCCATGGTGTATTATAAACATCTAAATCCAAAGGATTATCTACATCTGAAATTTCATCTAAACATTTCCATGCACTCCTCAAATCCTAATCTAAATATCCCGAGTAACATAGAAATGTCTTAAGACAACATTAAGTTATTTAAGAAACAACCATATCTAATATGATACTATAATTCACTCTATTTATTCATACAATATCCCAAACATAAATCATTCTCATATCATCATTAATATGAGTTTTCGGGATCAACAAGTAATGTGACACATTCCTCATTTAATCAATCATCTCCTAAACAATTAAACTAAACCTTTTTAGTTATTATTTAACCTCTTCAAAAATTACATCATCACATCATCACACTTCCACATATGCATAATAAGTTGATTATGTTACAATGTTGGTAATTATTCCTCCACCATATCCCAACAACATGCCATGAAATGAGAGATGAAGTCTTCCATGTCTCTCTTTATTATGGGCCACCATAAGTGTCACTCAATATCCCAATATATCTTCCTTAAACACGGGATTAAATCAAATTTAGATTCACTTCATTCCTTACTCATATCATCCCTCAAGAAATCTATTACTCCCACTCTCCTCAAAATGAAGATCATGTCATAAATATCCAATGATCATCCTTGAAGTTGGTCACTTATCAACAATAATTCCTTCATTACATAGAATTTGGGATCCATATCTTGGATTTCATTTACACATTCTCTGAACATGTACCTAGTAACGAAAGTCTCACATTTCATCACTCCTCAATTTTTATATTTTCTAAATGATAATTTTTAGAACAATTTCATCCACAACCATTCTTCCTTTGAATGTATCTCTCTAAGATCATGTCTTTTCCTGGTGTGATCATTTTCATTAACATTATATTTCCTTGCAGCATAAATCATCACATAACATAATGTATGTAGAAACTCAACAAGATTACTCTTATTGAGGTTATGTTATCACTACGAATAGATGAGAAAAATGATCTTATGATATTTAAATTTGAAAAATATCTCAATGAAAAGATAATAAATGAAATATATCATAAAATGGAAGAACATTTCTCAATAAATGTGATGCATCATGAAATTTTCATAGTTTTTGAGACCTATAATACACCACTTGATCCCATAGTTTCATAAAATCTCAAAAACATACTTATGAGGTATTGAAATAAAGTAAATTCACAATACAATGCTCTTACAATGTCAGGATTGGAAAAATAATCAATATCTTCCTAATATTTAAAAAATCCTTTTAAAACAATACAATCTAAGGAAATATCACCCACCCTTCATGACAAACCATTCCATTGGAACTCTTAAATGGAATTCATCATGAATTTAACATATATAAAACATTCTTGTGTCTAGAATTAATCTATGAATTGTGTGAGTATATGTGGATATCATCGATAAAGCCCCAAAAACCAAAGAGTATGGTTATAGATAGAATATTATATCCGTGAGTGACATTATCACTGCTGGTGAATATTTCAATCCAAAATTCCGAAAACAAAACACATAAATAATGTATCTAGTTAGAAATGATATCATAGGAATATCAACTCTTTGACTCAATGAAGATTGTAGTGTGACCATAGGTCAATCTTTATGAACTAGTAGGCTCCCCATAACTAATAAAAAATGCATTCAACCAAAGATAATGGGTATGTATTCCTAAATTTTACATGATTCTATATCATAATGTTCACAAATAACTGATGGTTATTGTCTCTATTATATTTAAAATGCACTGAAGCACCCTAGAAATATGTTCTAGGTCTAGTAAAATCAATCAACTCTAAATCATCAAGTTCCGCATTTAGTTAATTGAACTTTTATGGAACCCTAAAATACGTATGAATTGATATAGGTTGTTCAACTATAATTATATTGATTTTAAATACATTCCGTCTATTATGAGGGATTCATGAAAAATTACCTTCAAATAATTCATAATAGTACTCCAATACTCAAGGAAAATATGAGGTATCAACATCATGGTTCTTTAAAGAAACCCATAATGATAACGAATCTATATATTCATTACAGTATCTAAATTTTAAACCGATTACTATTTTTAAACAACCCATTCCATTTTCAAAAGAAACAACTCTAATATAGGAATGTTATCAGGAACTCATCTCATGTATTAGTTGATGTGCACTGGGTAACTATTCAACCATTCCTTTCTAAAAATGACATTGACACAAGTCATCTATAGAATCCTGAAATACAACATATTTCAATAGCAATCAAGTACCAGAATACATTTTTTAAATCTCTTTGTTATTCATTTATATTTAATTTTGTATAAAAATAATGAAAATATGATGATAATTTGATCTCAAATTCATGTCCAATGAAAAATTGATAACATATAAATGAACTGGATGATCTTGTATAAAAATAGGAATATTGTAACATATATGTGATAAAATCCAAACCTCAAGTAGTTGATGGTTTCTAACACCATTATTCTATCTTGTCCTTCTATGTAAAATCTTCAACATTATTTCCATCTACCTACCCTAGAGGTGAATAAGGCGCCTAAGTTTATATTGTATGTGGGGTGTAATCTTGCTGTTGAGGACCTTAAGAAGAACCATAGGCCATATTCCATGTTTTCTGCATACCTCATTGAGATCATTCCAAAAAATTATCTAAAAATTAATTAATGACAATCCACTAAATTATACCGCCTATGATACTCATTAAAATTTCCAAGAAAATATTTGTGATAATGCCTAATTAATCTATAGTCAAAAAATAGTTACCTCAGTCTCCCATTTAGGGAAATGATGAAACCCTACTTTAATTTCTAATAACTGTCCTACTACATTATTCTATCATTCCACTTATTTCTAACAATAGGGAACCCACTATAACAATAGAAGACCCTCCATCCAATACACTAATATATGGAAGATAAACCAATTCTCTATCCTACTCTAGATCCCTCTTTGTTATCAAGGTATTAAAATTTACCTTTGGATATATTTTTTAGTCAAATATCCTAACTGACATCTTTAGTTCCCGATGAAGGGCAATCTCAATGTTTATGCGTATCTAGGCCTCATTCCTTGCCAATAGGTGAGGGAATTAAAGAAACTATATGACACAAGAATATTAATAAGACACTAGAATTTGTCCTCACCGAATATCTATGAACACCAATGCATGGTCTAGTTCTAGAATATACATGATGACCCATGAATGAAAATATTTTTGAAGGATTCACATGTAAGACAATAAAATCATCCTTCTTAGTTTATGATAACCCTCCACCCCCTTACGAGTTCCTAAATATTGAAAGAAGATACCCTAACCCATCAATCCTCTAGGGTATTAAATAGATCCAAGATCCCATCAATGAAGTCATGTTATTCTTTAATATCATATGGGCATTATATTCCCTCCTACGGTGGGTAGTTCAGGAGATAGAATTCCATGTTCGACTAGACCATCACAACGATGAATTCTAGTCCATAAAAATTCCAGGCAAGTATGACCCTAGCATGGAGTTGTTCCACAAATTAGATCATTTGAGTATGTAGATGATAATTTTCATGTCAGTTATCTTGCACAACTCAGGGTGTAATTGTGGCATCCACCATGTGGAATAATTATATTTTTCTTCACCATTAATTCTCATAAAATGTATATAAAGAAAAAATATATAAAATTATAAAACAATTCTTAAAGATACCACTTAAGGTAGTCACCTCATAAATTCATATGAAAAAGAAGGGATTTATATATAAAGGCCTATTCTAGAAATATTACCATAATTATAAGGTACAACTCTCCCAGTACTACCCAAGTTGTAAACCCTATCATTTTTAACTACATTCCAATTATATTTTAATAGGTAATAGAAGAAAATCACTGTCTATATTATGAAATATAATTTTACTTATTGTATATTATCTAATCACAAATAAAGGAATTTTAGTAAATGAACAAACACATATAAAAGTTATAAAAATATATTAAATTTTTTATATGTTCCTAATCATGATGCATGAATATTCTCTAATCATATAAACTGTTACAACTGAACATATTCAGGATTAGAAAGGAACTAAAAATTTATAACTACAACACCAGTCACATAACAATTAGTATAATGATATAACATATAAGAAAATTATAGGAACATATTTTACTCCAATAAATAAGATCCACATAGTTTAACTCCTTTCTACCTATCATAGAATGTAGTCTTGAAGGATATTAAAGTAAATTAACATTCGATACCACAATGTAACACCCCAACACAAGTCACCTTATTGGGGCTTGAGTACCACATGACCGCATACATTTTTCTCCACATGAAAAAGGATTTAGAATAGAGGTGAGGGTTTGAGGGTTTGATGATGTGAATATAACCTTAACCATAAAATAATACATTAATAAAAAATTACAAAATGAATAATAAAATAAAATGATATAGAAAACTAAAAAAAAGAATTATTCTATGATAGTGGAAATGGAAGGAATCTTATATTCCTAAAATTTAATTATCCAAGGAACACTATTATTACAATTCAAACTATTGTCTACAAAATTATAAAGACATACATAAAAAACCTTGAAATTAGATCACATTATTTCTTGGTACATCTTTTGAAACCATGATCCACATCTTCAGCACCTGATTGTTTGGACCTACTAGTTTTATGGATCCCTCATTATGATGTACATATGTTCATTGGGATACACAATTATAGTGTGATTATAAACCCAATGGGAGAACAAAATTCATCCAAAAAAACTTTTCATTGGCCTAAAAAGTTTAATCTATGATAATTCGTAAATAAACAAGATAATAACAATTAACCATGTGTTGAGTGGTCGTACACTATCAAAGAATCCCTGAACCCGAAACTCACCTAATTTGAATCTATGAAAGAATAATATTCATAAAATAAGGCATGAAAATGGGTCATTCATAAGGCTATAAGTCCCAAATTTCCTTTTGGTTGTATTTATTTCCAACAGATAAATGTGATGATTATGTTGAAGAAAGAAATGATGATAAGATGGTAATGTACATATTGATTAAAGAAGGTTGTGTGAAGTTAATAATTGAATCCAAAACCATCATCTTGAGACTCAATCCAAACTAATCATTTTTATTCATTGAAGATGATATTTAATATTATGGTATTGATATAAAATAATAAGCCAATAAAAATCATATTGACTCTATAATGAAAGGGTCGATAGTAATGAGAATCAATAACCATGTCTGAATAGATCCAATGTAAATATGAATATTTAATGGTGATCTTAAATGTGTTCAATGTCATCCGGAATTCATGATACATTATAGAGTTTGTAGAAGAGAATAGAAATGATGTGAACAATTCTGCCAACTGATCATTGATTTAACATTATCCTGATATTGAAATATTGACAATACTGAAGAATATAAGTTACTATCGATGATAATCCACCATAAAGTATTCTGAATCTGATTCATTTTATGTTATTGGAATATTTGATTATCAGATGCAGAGTCATATCTAGAAAAAGTTATTTATAATCATTCGATTCTTGGAAATGGTGATCCATCAAAAGGATTTAGAGACTGAGCAACTGAATGATCATCAACAATGTAGCAAACCATTTCCATCTTATTGAATTGTATCTAAAAATGATTTAATATAAAATGAATTAATACATTATTGTTTTGATTGACTCAATATATAATTATGTTGTACTAATTTCTCATTAAATTGATTCAAGAGAAAATGAATAAAAGTATTGATTATTTCAAATAAGTTGTGCCAACTGATCAGATAAGAGCTTGCAATAGAGTGAATCAAATATTGATCCATCAAATGAATTCAGATGCTGAGAACGTCATGAGATGATAAAAATTATCAGATGCAGGATCATCAGTCTGAGGAAATAATGGAAATGATAAATACATTAAATATATTTCAGAATGTTTTAATAAAGGGTAGATAAAGATCAGTAGTATAAGAATAAGATCATTATATTCAAGAGTTAACATATATGGGTAATAATTTGTTTTTCATATTATATCATCAGAATGAAGAATCAAAATGATGTATTGTCATGATGATTCCAATTGACGAATTGGAATACATAATGTTTTTACACGTAAAGAAGTCTGAAGATGTGAGTAGATTTGATAAGATTCAAGAGTATCATCGATGTTTTTATAAGAGATTAAGACATCAAAACTAATACATAAATGAACAAGAAATTGGGAAATTGGGACTTTCATTAAGAGGTAACTGTAATTCATTTTCTTACCTTTTCCATTTTAGTATGCCTATAAAATGAGATCTCAATACATTTTTGGGTTGATGACTTGAACTATTTATGTGCATTAGAGCTCTGAAAATTTTGGAACAAGTATTTAGTTCCCAAGAAGATATTCTTTCATGTTGAACCTGATGGATATCATTATAGTTAGAATCAATTCGATCATTATAACACGTTCCAATGGGAAACATTTCATCAGAGTAAGACCATCAGAGTGGAATCCATTTGAGAAGGGTTCATGAGAACAATTTCAATCAGATGTAGAAATTGTGAGTTAAAGATTGAGTTAATACTCTATTAAAAAGTAAGATAAGATCAAGTATCGAACCAAGGATAGTTAGATTTAGGTCATCATATAGAGGATTCTGGACTGAGTAGATCATATTGATTTTTTTCTAAAAAAGTTCTCCAAATATATTTTAAGGAAAGTGTTATAATAAAAACAAGTACCTTAACTAATTGATGAAATTATTGAATATTGTATATAGATGAATTTTGATATGTATTTCTTTTGTAGTAAGTGAAGACATTATAATATGGATTTGAAAAGAAAAATAAAGGTGAATCTTGTAACTATGGATAATTACAAACTGTTGAAGAGGATTGTTTATATCATTGGGGTGTTAATATAAAACATTTTTATTTAATATTTTATTAATAATAAATAATATAATCTACTCACATTTTGTTAAATATGTTTATTTATAAAATATTGTGGATAATATCATTTATTTGAAAATTTGATGGAAATTCCAGTTTTACCCTTTATTGTACACTGTAGTATTTCGAAGTTAAATATTTTAATATTTATTATTTTGACATGAAATTATTTAACTTTGTTCCTAACATAATGGGAACAACATTTTTTCAGGACATTGGAGCTAAATCGTGCATTTTATTAGACTAAATGGACCATTAAGTCAAAGGTGGGCTGGACTATGCAGATTGGACATTGGTTATGTATTTCGAACATAAATTCTTCATCCGAGCATGGATTAGGCCCCAAATTTGAGAGTATATCACCAAACCAATTTTTCACAAATCATTCTTCTAGAAGGACAACTATTTATGTGTTGTGGAGGTCAAATGGATGGTGCAAATCACCAAAAAATATTTGGCTGAGAGTCCCCCTTCACACATGAAACCTCATTAAACCTAGTCTCACATCCACTATACAAATGGATGGTACAAACAAGGGTGGAAGGATCAATTAGACATGCATTGTGGCCCTATATAACAAAAGGCCCCCTTTTCAATAAAACTTCCAGTAGCCTCCGCCTTACCATTAGGGTTTCCAACAACCCCAATAGCAATTTGAATACCAAACATCAAAATGCCAATAACAAGGAAATACCCTATCCAAGGTATAATATAACACTGATGAACTTATAAATCAAATTGTTCATAATTAACTAAATGAGTTGAAGATTCACGGTTTAGAGTTGAGGGAGTTGAAGACACAGATGGGCCAGATTGCCACCACCCTCCATGAACATGTAAGTAAGAACTCTAGAATTCTTCCTTCCCAACCTACTCCAAATCCCTAGGGGAATGTCAATACCATCTCACTGAGAAGTGAGAAGAAAATGAATGGTACATCATTACCTACCATTCCACTAGGATTCACCTCAACTCCATAGAATCTTCATTCGATACCAACAGAAGAGAAACCAAAGGATAAAGGAAAAGGTAGGAAAAATATTGATGATATTCCTATTAGACCCCTTCCCTTTCCAAATAGGGTTTTACAATCCAAAAAAATGGATGACAAGGAAATGAAAAAGAGGTTTTGGACACATTCAAGAATGCGGAGATCAACATCCTTCTACATGAACCTATCAAGTAAATCCCAAAGTATTAAAAATTCTTAAATAAACTATTTACAAATCGAAGAGGGATCAAGGGAAATGAGACGATCAGTCTTGGAAGGAATGTGTCAGCACTCATTCACCAACTATAGAAATTCCAACGAAGTTCAAGGATCCCAGGACATTAACCATCCCATGCACTATAGGGGAGTTACACTTCTCTAATTCACATTGTGAGTTAGTAGCTTCCATAAATGTGATGCCTCATTCTGTATTATCTTCATTGCAGGATGGTTATTTGAAGCCAAAAAGAATCATGGTGTATTTGTAAATTATAGAAACATCATATCCAATCATATTCCTTGAGTATGTACTTTTCATATTAAGATATATGATCGTTCCAGCAGATTTCTATGTACTTAACAAGGAAGATGATCAGGATAATTCTCATGATTCATTTATCTTAGTTAGACCCATCCTCAAAATTTCAAAAAATAACATAAATGTCAATGACGGTAAACTTTCCATGGAGTTTGGAGATGAATTTGTAATATCTATTTTTATGGACTGTATGAATTACCCCTCATAAAACTATTCTGTTTTTTTTATCTCCAATTTTGAACCACCAAATAAAAACCCCAAAGAATTTGATTGTCCTATGCTTAGGGAGATTATGAGTATTGGTTCTAGTTTGGTGTCTAAGAAAACTTATACAACTATTTATTATGTCCAAACCTCTCTTAGATTTAATTGTAAAATAGATTCATATTTTGATTTTGATAATTCTCACTTAGATTATAATATGGAGGTTGAGTATGATGATGGATTTGATGAACTATTATCTGATTCTGATGATGTCTATTCTGATACTAATGCTCTTTGTGCACATATTTTTATTACTCCTCTATCCCCATCCATATAGCAAACCCCTATTTTAGAACTCAAGACATTTCCACCTAATCTCAAATACTCAGACTTCTTTAGTGTTAAAATATTACATGTTATCATTGCTATCAATCTCTTTGTTGAACATGAAGAAAAAACCCTAAAATTTTTTAGGGAGAATATCAAGGAAATTGGGTGGACCTTGCATGAAATATTAGGTATTAGCCCCTCTATTTTCATGCATAGGATTTTATAAGAATATGGGGATAAACTAGTGAGGTAGCCACAAAGGAGACTCATTCCAACCCTTTTGGAAGTTATTAAAAAATAATTTGATAACTTGCTCAAGGCGAGTATAATCTTCCCCTTTTCAGATTCTTAGTGGGTAAGTCCTATTCTGGTTGTGCCTAAGAGAAGTGGTGTTAAAATTGATAAAAAAGATAATGATGATTTAGTTCTAATGTGTGTGAAAAACAAGTGATATGTTCATATTGATTATAGGAAACTGAATCAATCCACTCGCAAGGACCATTTCCTCCTTCCATTTATTTAACAGATGCTTGAGAGACTAGTTAGGAAAACCCGTTATTGTTTCTTGGATAGATTTTATTGATATTTTCAGGTTCTTATAGCCTTAGGGGATCAAGAGAAGACTACATTCACCAGTCCCTTCAGCACATTTTCCTACTGGAGGATGCCATTTGGACATTGCAATGCCCCAAGTACCTTTTAGAGATGCATGGTGAGTATTTTTTTTCATTTTCTTGAGACCTGCATGGAGGTATTTATGGATGAAATTATAGTGTATGGATCCTTATTTTATGAATGTATTAATAGATTAGGAAATGTTTTAAATCTTTGTATTGATAAGAATCTAGTCTCGAACTCGAAATAGTGTCATTTCATGGTTGAGCATGGAATTTTCATAGGACATGTAGTGTCAAAACTTGGGATAGAGGTTGATAGATATAATGTAGATATTATTTCATCCCCACCCTATCATTCATTTTTGTGAGATGTTAGATCATTCCTAGGGAATTCAAGATGTTATCGGTGCTTCATCAATGATTTTAGTAAGATTTATCTTCCTATTTTAAGATTACATAAAAATGTTTCAGATTTTATGTTTGATTATTCTTGAAAGACTTACTTTGACGTGCTAAAGAAAATTTTAACCACTAAACCTGTAATATATCCTCCATGGTGGGAGCCTCCTTTTGAGCTTATGTGTGAAGCCTCCAAATTCGCAGTTGGATATTTTTTATCTCATTGGTGGATAGACGTTCACATGTGATTTCATACGCATCGAGGAAAATAGAATTAGCCAAATCAAACAACAAAATAGTGGAAAAAGAGTTTTTGGTCATCATAATTGCTTTAGATAAATTCTGTTCATATTTATTAGGCTCTAAAGTAGTTTTTTTCTGACCATGAATCTCTAAGGTACCTCATGAAGAAGCCAAATGCCAAGACTAGACATATATGATGGATGCTTCATCTTCAAGAATATGATATTGAGATAAAGGACAAAAGGGGTTCAGAAAACCTAGTGGCAGACCAAATGTGTAGGCTTACTCACACACTAGAGGATGTAACCTAGGCCCAGGTACCACTGCAGGGTACTTTCCCCGATGAGTATCCTTAATCCAACATAGGTACACATCTTTGGTATGATGATTTGGTGAACTACCTTATTACATCTGAAATACCTACAAATTTAAAGAAACATCGAGTCAAAAAATTAAAATGTGTTTCTTGGTATTATGTTTGGGATGGTACATACTTCTAGTGCATGTGTAATGATCATGTTATTAGGATGTGTGTTCCTGATCATGTGTTTTAGTTTTTTCTGCAATTCTGTCATTCACATTCTTATGGTAGACACTTTTGACCCCAACAGACAGCTAGGAATGTCTTAGACTCTCGATTATATTATTCAATCTTCTTCCGTGATTCCCGCATATTTTGTAAGTCATTCTCTCGTTTCCAACCCAATGGGAACCCTTTTAAGAGACATTAGATGCCCCAATAACCCATACTATTCTATGAGATTTTTGATGTCTGGGGCATTGATTTTATGGGTCATTTTCCTAGTTCATTTGGGTTTTTGTTTATATTGGTTTTTGTCGATTATGTGAGTAAATGGGTGGGGGTTAAAGCCACCAGGACTGATGATTCTCATGTTGTACTTTACTTTGTCAAGAAATAGATTTGTTGTTGGTTTGGAGAATCGAGGGAAATCATAAGTGTCCAAGCGACACACTTCTAAATCATAATTTTGCTTCCCTCCACCAGAAGTACGGGGTGTCACACAATACATCAACAGCATACCCCCCCCCAAATGGTCAAGTTGTGGTTTCAAATAGAGAGTTGAAACAAATTTTCGAGAAAATCGTGGATCTGAATAGGAAGGATTGGATAAAACACTTGGATGATGTTCTATGGTATTATATGACATCACACAAGACACCCATCAGTATTTCTCCATTCTGGATTTTTTTGGGAAAGCATGTCATCTCCCTATGGAGGTAGAGCATCAGGCTTATTGGGATATAAAGAAATGCAACATGGATTTAGCTAAAGATGGAATTCAAAGAAAGCTATAAATTCAAGTGTTTGTGGATATTTTTTTGTCTTCATATGAGAACTCGAGGCTCTATAAAGAAAGATCAAAAGTATCTCATGACATAATGATCCAAAAAAGAGAGTTTCAAGTTGTCTATAAAGTCATGCTCTATAGTTCATGACTGAAGCTGATGCTTGGTAAGTTGAATTCCAGGTGGTTAGTTCCTAATGTTGTGACTAATATTTTTCAATATAGTGTAGTGGAGATTTCACAAGAGGACACAGGTAGAAGCATTACAGTCAACATGAAACATTTGAAGAAATTCATTGGGGGAATTCCAACTGATGTAGTGGATTTCATCTCACTGCATCACCCTATCATCACGTGAGCATATGAGGCTGTTTCAAACCATTTCACTTTTATATTCTTTATACTATTTAAAATTATACATTCCATGTACATATATATTCTCATTGGTTAACATTGAGAAAATAGAAATATTTTAAGTGTGGGGGAGGGGACAAAATTCTGGGGTAGATATTTAGGATATTCAATTGTGTGTTTTATGTGTATTTTTATTATGTTTTTAGGTAAATTAAAAAAACAAAAAATCAATAAAAAATCAATAAAAAACAAATATATCATGTAACATTCTCATGTGGAACATATAAAAAATGTATATTTTCAAAACTTATTAGTAGAAATATAAGCATGAGTAAGATTTCATCATCAAGGGTTGACTTTTAAAAAATTAAATTCACCGAAGATATAAATGGTTGTGTCATTAAAAAACCTTTTATATTTTGACATCATTATTTGTGATATTTGTTTATGGTAAACTGCGTCATTGACTTATCCACACAATTTTTCACACAATCATGACTAGTTAGTTTCTCTAACAGAATTGAATGAATATTCAGGGTATGTAATTATTTTCATTTTATTACAAGGTCGTTCCATACATTTGTTTATCTTCCACTCATTTCTATCACTATACCAGATTTTCCTATGTGTGTGCATATAATATATGAATTTTGTACTATCACTAAAAATAATCAAAACAAAAATTAAAAAAAAATAATAGTCAATGAAGTGGGGAGTGAAGAATTTACTACATGTGGGGATATTTAGGTCGGGAACTAATGGTTTGACATCTCAGAATGATTAAATGAGTGGGTTTTAGAATTTTATTGCAAAGGATGTTGAACAGGTTTGGTGGAATTGAATCATGAAAGAAGAAAAGTTTTCATTGAACTGAATAAACTAGATAAAGGGTGGAGAGACAATCATGGAATGGTTGGCACACACACATGGAGAAATAGGGGCATAGTTGACCCCTGCCTTGTTTCACTATGATTAGTATTATGAATCTCAATAGATTTTGTTTTGATACAATTTATGACACAATGACATTAAAATTTATTGATAATGAATATTGATTGGAATATTAAATTTACTATATTTTCATAGTGGATTGCAAAATATTAATATGAATATCTTTTCATAATTTTTTTCGAATACATGAAATAAGGTTTTTCACAGGAGCACAAAAGGATATGTGTAGGGGAGTTAATAAAAAACATTTTTACTGATTATTTAATAACTAATAAATGATAAATTTACTTTAAATTGTATTTAATATGTTTATTTATAAAATATTTGGTATTAGATCATTCATTTAAAAATTTGATGGAAATTCAAGTTTTACATTTTTAGAGCACTTTAGTATTTTGAAGATAGATATTTTAATATTTATTATTTGAACATTAAATTTTGTAAATGGGTTCCATACATAATGTGATACATCGTTTTTTTAGAACATTGGATCAAAATCTGGTATTTTATGGGACTAAATAGACTATGAAGTCAATGGTGGGATAGACCCGACAAATTGGACTTTGGTTCTGTATTTAGCTCATGACTTATTCATCCGAGCTTGGATTAGGCCTGCCATTTTATAGGCACTCCCCAACCTAATTATTCGCAAATAATTATTCTATAACGACAGGTGGTTCGCATGTTTTGGAGGTCAAATGTGAAGTGAAATGTGGCTTAAAATATTTTGCTAAGATTCCCCATTCAAACATGAAACCTTTTTAAACCTAGCCTTTATTACACAATATAAATGTGTGCTTTCCCATTTTGATGGGTTGGGAAGTGAATTAAGAAGTGCAGGTCATAAGAGAAGATTTTACACTCCAATTATCCCTACAATTCAATATGGGTATCTCTTGAAGCAAGGATCCCTTCGTCGAATCCTTCATCTTCTTTCCCATGTTTTAATGTTTGTGTTTTCATTAAAAACATATTTTTTCTTCTTTTATTTCTTATCTTTTCTTCTATTTAGTTAAAATATCTTATTATATTAATCATACAAATTAGGTTGGAATTAAGACTAGAAAAGATATTGGGTGCTACCCTTTCTAATCCTTTGCACATGAAAAACGTTTCTACGATGACTATACCACCCATGGAAGAGTCGTTTACATAGTAATTGATCTATATCTTACATTATTCTTTCGTTTATTTTGAATAAATTATCTAAATTAATTCAATTAATATGATCTATTATTTTAGTTTTTAATTTATATTAATTGAAATAAGGAATTGAACAATTTACACAAAAACACGCGAGGTTGAGATTTTGTGTAAATTGTGATAGTTCAAACATAATCATTAAATGAAGACCACATAGGTTATATTTGTATATTTCAAATACAATCCATAAAATAAATTAATACTAATTTAATGTGTGGATATATGATCTTATTAACCATTCACTATAATCTAACCGTAGAACATCAAACAAAGTAGGTTTTTGCGATTACATGTTCCAAAGCTAGCCTTGTGTTTATGTTATTTAATTTTGTGGATAAGTTAACTCTTTTAGGGTTCAAGGGTTAAAAAATTAGAGTATCATAATTAAGTGTTTATTAATTAAAATTATAATGATAAATAATTAAATAAAGAGGAAGGGTTATATAAATTATGCCATTTAAATATTTTTTAAAACAATATCTCCTTGTTGTTTCATTTTAATCATACGTCATTTCAAAAATAAAAACAAAAATAAAATAAAATATTCTTCCAGCTAACTTCTTCTAAATTTATAAATGAAAAACTCCCTTAAATTTAATTTTTATTATTATTTTCTTTTATTTTATTTTCAAATTAACTTTAATATGTCGTTAAATTTAATTCCGCCTTTGAGAGATGACCTGGGTCAGCCACTCTGCTGCAACTAAGTATTCAACAATCACAAATCATTTAGAAGAACCCATGATAACACATTTCAGTTTTATATTCATCTATGGGAATGTGGATACTAAAATGTATACCATGGGATATAAAAAACTATAGCTAGATTGTTTATACTAGGATTATATACCAATTCACTACATGTGGTTATTTATTCGGGAAAGAATATAGAGAAATAATCCATTTGGTGGGATTGTCTAAGATGGTTATGAGTAGGTCATTGTATAGAACACATTAAATATTTTTTTTACCCATTCTCTTTTAATTTTTTTTCAAAAAAAAAGTGGCGTTCAGAAGTTATAATTTAGTGGATCATAACATTAAAAAGTTTCTATGATTTAAAATTTTTAATAAAGAATTTAACAAAATATTATTATAAAATAATAAGTTACCACTAATTCCCCCACCCACTATCAGTTGTCTCAATCCAACATGGGAAAAAATTGGTATCAGAGAATTTTCTTTTAGAAATATCTATTTTTGAAAATAGATCATTAGAATTCCATGGTTTGTATTGGGATTCTATTTTTCAAAGGAAAGAAATATTATATATATAAAGATAAAATATGTCTATATTATATGTCCATTGGGTATGATGTTCTAGAAGCAACTATAGATGTATTTCCTCTTTTTATTTATAATTCCCCTCCAAATAATGATGATAAAATAAATCGTTTAAATGATGGAAGACCAAAAAATTCTTGACTCCCACAACTAACTGAAAGTAATTTACTTAGAGTAAAGGGATTTAGAACTACAAATTGTTTGAGGGATACATTGAAGAACATTTATGAATGTAATACAGTGTTGTAGAATACAATTTTACAACATTGGAGGCTGAAGTATGAAGATATGAAAATTGGTGAAAATGAATCTACTGGTGACTTTTTTATAATGGTGAATGATATTTTTAGCACCATAATATGTCTTTGTGAGAAGTTGGAAGAATAAACCATTGAATAATATATCTTGATAATTATTCTGGATAATTTTGTTTCCATTGTTTTATAATTTAAGAATTTAATTTCTTAAAAATCTATATTACGATGATCTACAAGGTACTAGTATTTCTTATTAAATAAAAATATAGAAGTTTATGAAAATAAATAAAAGGTATATCGTGATATGGAAATCTAATCATCATTAAAATAGAAGAACAAAGATAAATAATCTAAAAAATAATCTAGTGATTCAAAATAATGTTAATAAGAAGAATATTTAAATACAAACGTTACAATCTATTATAATAAATATAATAAGGGAAAACAAAAATGTAAAACCATCATTGTAGGAATAGTGAAGGGAAAATACATTTAAAAAAATAAGAATAAATTTGTAAACTATTATTCTAATGAAGATGATGTGAAAACACAGAAAAAGGGGATGAAACATAATGAAGTATTTCCATATGAAAATTAGAAGAAACATTATCTAAGTATAAGAAAGAAGAGTTATTCCACATCCAATGACGAATCAGATATTCAAATCAGTTTTAATTCTCAATTTATAGATGGATTAATTATTCAAAAAGTGATAATGATGTTGAAGAGACTACAGAAATGGGATGGATTATAAAAAAATTCGAAAAAGGAATTGACCACCATAATAAACACAATAAATAAATAAGAAAATTGATGAAGTATATTAAAAGAATATCTCTTGAGAAGGATGATTGGATGAAGGGGTAAGATACAAATCTCAATTTTTTTATATATTAGTATATGAAGATTGATATACAAGAGTTAAAATGGAAAATCTATAGTGTAATATAAGATCATAATTGTGATCCTAAGCAAAAACATTCTAAACTTGTTCATGAAAATTAGGAGAACAAGTTGAAGATATTTTAATCTGAAAAAATTATGAATTTTGTTAAAAAGGTTTTTCATAAGAAAGAAGACTACTTATTTATATCAAAATTTGTAATTATTATAATATAATGTGATATTAGAAAGATGATATGACACATTACAAATGTAGTTGATGTTATATATGAAATATATAAATATGGTGGAGTGAAATATTTTCAAACAAGGTTTGTGAGAAATCATCTTTCACAAAAATAGAAATTAGAGGAATACTTCAGGAATGTATCATTCCAAGAAAAGAGTTCCATGAGTTGTGAATAAAAAACAAAAACAGTTCATCAAAAGATAATTAGCACTCTAAAAATCAAGATTCATATGTCACTATTGGTGTTATAGTTTTTTCATACACAGATCTTATTCAGGGTGGTACAACATGCCTATACTGAGAAACCTGTATCATTCAAGGGGAGATATGATGAGAAAAGATGATTAAATGTTGGTAAAAATTTTGATGCATAGAAAAGGGGAACTCATAAGTTAAGGAAATTTGAGTATGTTAAGAAAGACTAGAAAAAAAATGTTGAGTCCAAAAAGACGGAGTGCTTAGTTATTTCACCAGATCAATATTCCATGGCTGTAGTTTTACAATAATAACCAAAATTAGCTGTAGAAAAGGGTATGAAATGGGTCTATGAAGATGTGACTGATGTTGATAAAAATATATCCATAGATTATGGTGTAAATATTTATAATGGATGTAACATACGGGTGAAATAACGAATGTTAATCAAAATTGTTTGACAATCCTGTTTGAACTAGAGGATGGAATTAATTATATTTTACGAATACACTATAATTCATTTACTAAATATGAATATATGTTTATGTATTTATGAGAAGAATATGAAGATGAACCTAAGGAATTATACTTACCTAATGAAAAATACAAGAATAATATGAATAATTCAATACTGTTAAAAGACGTTATGTCAAAATATATCTTCTGAGAAACTGTAAGGATCATCCTTATTCCCAAAACATATTTGTATTAATATTAACTTCTATGAAATTGAAGGGGTTGAAATAAGGAATTTGAAATTTATGATTCTATTACTATTCTTTCAGAGGAATGTAATGAGGTTTCAAATATATATATATTTTTGAAAGTTTTTTTTAAACACATGATGTTTTTGTTATGTTTTGGTGAGATGGTTGTAGGTCACTTTTATTATAAACTAATCCTTGCAATATTTCACCATAAATGAGAATGTAGATAAAAAAATGAATTACATGAATGTTGTGTTATAGAGAACATCGATATCATTGATTAATTATAATTGTATTCTATATGAATTTAAACATTATAGACTTGAAGTTTCATATTTAAAGGTAATTTTTTATGAAATTTCTGTTATATATATGTTCTCAAGAATGAGAGTTTCAATATTCTGAGATGAAAAGTTCTAGTCCTTGGAAATGATATCATTTACCAATATGGTGCAAAATTTTCATTATAGTCCCCATTAAATATTTTAATAAGGGGGAGAAAAGAAATGGGGATATATAATAAATAATAGAATAATGAAAGGAATGGGGAAAGGAAAATGTGTGAAAATAAAACTCGATGTTGTTTTTTGTGTGGGTATTGAAAACAAATTCCAAGGAAGATATTATTAGGACCAAGTTTTGTTTTCTAGTATTTTTGGCCAATACAGCAGTATATTTATTATTTTGAGGAATGAATGTATGTTGAGAAGTTAGTGAAAATTCATATTAAAGAAGGGTTTTTGTAGTTTTGAATTGGATCTAGAACCATCATCATTAGAATTATATAATGACTAATCGGTGTGAGTAATTGAATATGATTCATTATATTAGGGTTTTCATATGATGTTAGAAACTATAAAAATCATATAGAGTCTTAAATTAAAGGGTCAATTGTTTGTGAAGTTGTAATGGATTTTGAGTAGATCTGATGTAAAAAATGGATTCTATGAAAATCCTAAACATAATTCCAGACACGAAGAACTCATTATAATTTATGGAGTTTGTAGAATAAAGGAGACTTTGATGATATGTATTCTATATTTTGACTATCATTGTGACAATATCAGATGATTGGATGATTTATCATGCTAAATAAAGTATGTAACCCCCTTTATTGTTCCATCATATGGATTCTGAAACTAATTCAATTTATATTGTTTTTTCTGTTTTATATCTCATATAGAGTTATATGAGAGGCATAATTTTTTAGAGTGTTTGGATTATTTGAAATGGTGATCCAATATATAGTTTTAGATACCCATCATCCAAATTAGGTTTGAAAATTTAGTTAATATATCTCATTAGGATGAATTGTCTTTCTAATTTTATAAACATAAATGGATGGAATACTTTGTTCGGTTTCAATTTAGTTTAGAGAAAAGGTAGTTATACTTTTTTCTCTTACAGTTGGGTTTTGAGAAAAAGAAGAAGAAAAGTATTGATATTTTCATAATAAGTTGTGCGACTCATCTGACTGGTGTTAAAAATGGAGTAAAACAATGACCGAACCATAAAATGGATGATGACATAGATAAAGTCATGAGATGTTGAACTTCATCAGATATTGGATTATCGGTCCGAGGAATTGAAGAAAATGAGAAATAAATCATTGACATTTTATAATGTGGTGATAAGGATTTAATATATTGAATCTTTATGTGAATATTTAATCATATATATTAAGAAATAATATAGGGAATGCTTCATCTTTTATATGATTTCATCATAATGATAAAATTGACTAAAAAATAGGACTACATAAATGTTTTAAAACATGAAGAATTCAAGAGATTTTAGTAGATTTGGAGAATATTAAAGGTGGTCTCGTAACGATTTATAATAGTTGAAGAAGTCGATGATAAAGACATAAATGAACATGAAATCCATGTGTTGTGTATTTTTTTAGTGTTAATGGGATTTTTTTCCAACATTTACATTTTGGAGTGGTTATAAAAGGAGAGATCAATATATTTGAAATTTTAACATATTGATACACCAACATAATTATCTAAATTCCATATTGTTATAATTCGGGTAGTGTTGAACTTAGTTAAAAGTTTCCATCGCTATATCTAAACACTTCAGGTATAGCTTTATTCGGATCCCCATCATCCTCAACATATAAAAATTCTCCCCTAATTACATTGTTCCTGGAGAAAATGGTGGTTCCCAAATTCCAAGACTCTATTACCACTCTAAACACTTCATATTGAGGGATTTATTATTATCCTCACCTGATCTCAACTTTTCTTATGAATCCTTCTTCATTTTCATCATTTTTATTCAATCATGATTTCTAATTATTAAAAAAAATTCAAATACTTTGACCTATTATCACCAACTTCTAATTGATAAATTTTGAAACCATAGAAACATTGAGAAATTTTCCAAATTCATAGAATGCTTCTGGAAGTAAAATATCATATTTATCATTCTAATAACCACTTACCTATAGTACTTAAATAGTTTCATCATATATTTTCATGAAGATTGAAATTATTACTTAATATTCCATAAAATTATTTGTGAGAGTGTTGGATATCCTAAATATGTTAGCCAATGCCACATATATATAATCAGCATCTCCTTCCACGTGTATTTATTCATTATGTGTACCCTTGAAACATTTTAAAATACTATTTATAACTTATTTGGAAACATTATTCAAATGTTATTTGAATTACATGAGTATAAAATAATGTGATATATTATCCTCAAATCATGAAAAGGATTCGTTAGAAGAATAATAATCTATAGATTACTACATCACTTACCATTTTTATTTTCTCCACCTAGACTTTCATGTAAATGAACTGTAAGAATATTCTTAATATTTATTACCAATATATTATTTTTATTATTTGGATTATTGGTATCAATTTTTAGATTAATATATTTTATGTATCTTCATTTTTTTTCCATCGAAGGTATCCATTTTTTATGAAATATTCACTTTAGAAAAATTATCTTGGATCTTTAGAGGTGACCAAGATTCTTAGACCACATTCAGTTCCCAAAGCTCAATTGACCATTGATAGGGGTGAATCTATGGTTTACTTGTTATAAATTCATTATTATTAGTGAAATATATTGTACTTTTTATGGTTCATAATCCATTGAGGTATATCTCATAATCCAACATCGTATATAGGATTAATAATGTAATGAAAAACACAATATGTTTATATGGTTTGGTTTAAAGACCTACAATTTTTCATGTTGGTTATTCTCTAAAACATGGATTCTTTACTATTATCATATTATAGTGATTATAAAGGTTGAAACATTAGGTTATTTATAATGAATCTCATAGTTGTTACCAAAATTCACACTGGCCTACTCCAGAATCTACATGGGATAATTATTCTCTTTAATCAAAAAAGAGATTTATAATCTATCTCGAACAAAAGGAATTAACCTTTATTCAATTTTTCATCCAGTTTATATTTATCTTTTGATCATAAAAATTTATTTTTATATACGACGCTTCCACATGAAATCTTTAAGTGCCTCCAGAAACTACTTGTTGAGTTTTTCAGTCATGCTCAACCAATTCTGATTACTTGTATATAAATAGTTTTCTTAGTGAATAAAATGATAAGGCTATCATTAATTATGATTATAAAGTCCCAAAATCAAAAAATATGTGTATATAAATATTATATGAAATAAATATCATGCAGAATTTGGAAGCAATCTATCTTATCGAATCCTGAAATAGTGTCAACTAATATAAAAGATCTTCTAATATTTGGTCTAGATTCAGTATCAGAATAAGAACACATAGTTGATGGATTTCATAAAGTAAAAAAATTATAAAGTTTAATTATAAAGTTTCTATTATGTGGTTATGAATTATGTTTTTGGTATCTCAACTTCTCTAGTTATTAGCCATGTGTGCCTATTCATTTGGACTGTCCACCATTATTTCTCAATAAATTATTCTTTATATATATATATATTTGTAGAATTCATGAACATTTATCCTTCATATTTTCATAACTATATATTGAAAATGTCATGATAAGTAAAAAATTATGTCACCTTTTAACTATATTATCATTTTCTATTAATGGATCACTATGTGTCTTTTCATTAAAATGTTCATTGCAAGATAAAAAAATTTCACATATATGCTTTAAATTGAAGAGATCTTGTAATATCATTGCCTCATTCATTCACATATGCATTTAAGAATTAATGGTTTTCATTATGATTTTTTATTCCCCGTCCACTTATCCACTACCTCATTTACTTGTCCAAAGAGGTGTATCTCGAATATCTTCCACCTCCTACCTATTTTCCTCATTTAAATGAACTATTCTTTTGAGAACCTAGAATGGATAATGGATTCATCTCTTCCTTCACATGATGTGATCTTGTGATATCACAGCCTCATTCACATTACCGGTAAGGGTTTCAGTGATATGATAATCTTCAATCACAAAACATTTTCCCAAGGTAGTCATGTGACCATGGATTTCTTCAAAGGTCATCGCATATTAAAGAGTACTTCATGATATACTTTATCATGACACAAGTTTTGTTTGTTATTCTTTCTCAGACTTCTCAAAATATTTTCACTTATACATCATTATATTGTGGATATGTCTATGGTATAACCTTCACAAAACAACATTTTTAAATTCTTTCAATCTTTTTGATATTTCAAAACAAATATAGTTTCATGAGAACCACTATCACATGATTTGATAATGTGGATCTCTCTATTTCAAAATCATCTCTCATGTTTTTAGAAAAAAATAACTAAACTCTCTTCTCTTCCCCAGTTTATACATTTCATATAGCTTTGAGATTTAAGTCTCATTGAGAACATCTCAAACATCTCAGGGTCTATTTAACGATATTATTTTTAGCTTCTCCATGCACCATACAGGTAATCATGAAACACCTTATTAATAATCTAGTTATTTAATAGTGGTAATTTTTTCAAGCCTGGATTATTTCCAGCTCAGTGTACAACCACCTAATAATCGAAATTAATCTATATGGTAACACATGAAATATATGGAAGATCTTGTGGTCATAGAACATCATGTGATGGATATAATGGTTTTCTTTACTCTATTTCATGAATAAAATATCATTACAATATGGCCTAAAGCACTAATACAAGTTCATCAAACTACAATTGGTTATTACGATGGGATTCATGCAAAGAATCCATTGACAGTAATTTTATTTCTAGGAAAATTTCGAAGATTTATTCAGTTAATAATTCCTTGTATCAATCCATTGACATTTCTAGTAGGTTTTATAAGTTTTCTAAATAATTTGTGGTCATTTTTATAATTGAGAGGAAGAAGATTATGGTGAAATTTTAATAATTCAAGGTTTATTTCAAATATGCATAGCCAGTGATGTTCTTTTTTGTAATCATATGATGCAAGAGAGATTAAAAGGCCATTATCACATATATTGGATGTCCAAACTCATTTCTATTTTTTAATAGATGGGTGAACTATACATGATGTCCTGTATCCCTTATTGAAATGTTAAATTTGATCCTCTCCACATTATATGAAATGTTGTGACAGTGACTTGGTTAAAATGGCTATGGGGATGACACCCATTCCACCTATGCACCCCACTACCTAGGAGTTAGTGAAGAAGGTTTATATCCCATATTATGAAAGGTTGTAGTTGTATGTTCTTCTTTCCATAAACATAGGCGCTCTTTGATTAGGGGGACTATGCGTGCTAGCACATGTGGGATTCATAGGGATCTCCCTTGGGCATGGTAGAACATCAAGTACCATATGTTCCCTTGTATGAGTGTCATTATAATTATTTTTATTTTTACTTTTTTTTAATATGTGAGATTAATAATGTTAATTAAAATACATTGTTCAATTGTAAATACCTCAAGAAAAATACCCAGTATATGAAAATACAACAAAAAACTCTTTTATTATTCTTATATTCATCATGTATCATTGAATTCAATCACATTGAATCCTTATTTTATTTATAAAAGTGAAAATAATATTCTATGAGCTTATTAATTATTCCAAAAAGTGTTTACAATAGTTTGTTCCTTCTTAACAAATTTCATTGAATTTTAAGATTATAATAATCAATCATTATATTTCATCAAGGAAATATTTCCATGAATAATATCCAATTTAATTACCTGAATACATAATAATTATCCAAGAATATCCACTTCATCCACTAATAAATCTTGTATTATTGAAAAAATACTATCTATGATCCATGGAATCTCATAATCTATCAATTCACAAAAATATTCTTGGTTTTTTTTCAATTACCAATAAATAATTATTGTGAAAAAATTGTAAACATGGGATGAGCACAAAAATCTCAGAAAAAAAAATAAAATAAAAGAATTAATTAGTCCATGAATACTTATAAATAGAATAAATAATTTTCATAATGATGTGCTTCTCGTCTATAAAGTATCATATAATTAACTTGTGAAAACAAGATATTTCCATAAAACATATAAAACATAAATAAAATCATATATGTATATAAGGGTATTAAATAAATAATATTGTAACCCTTATTGATACCATATGATTTTTAACCATCATATATTTCTTACAATGTAACCCTCACTGATACCTTATGAGGTAACCCTCACATATACTTTATGTTGTAGCCATCACAATTACACTTAGAATAACCATTATGGTCAACTTCAAACATAAAAATACCCAATGCATTGGATAGAAATATATGTCCCACCCTTAATTATAAAAAATTCCCAGTATGATGAAAAAAATTAGGGAACAATAATACTACAAAAACATTCCCTATGGATTTTTTAAAAAATAGAAATTTAAAATTGTATTTTTAAAGAAATGTCCCTCACCTAGTGATTGACTTCCTTCAAACACATTTAAACCACATGTATACTGGTTTTAAGGTTGGTTTTAATTTATCAAAGAAATATATTAATTTTTTAATACCTTATATGATCTTTTTAGAATAAATTTACCTAATTTACTAAATTTCTGTTATTTTCATTATTTCAGGTGCGTTTACTTCATGGTTTCCATGGTCGGTTCATTATGGATTTTTCTTTAGAATGAAATAAATAATCCAGTATTGGAATAAAATGGTATTGATATTTTTTAATATTTTATATAATACCATATATAGTTTATTCTAACATGATTATGAATCATTTGATAAAAAAATTATGAAAATGATTTAGTGTATTTTGGTTGTGTTTTCAACAATCATGAACTTATATAATTTTGTTGAATATCATGATTATATAATAGTTTTATATAATTATATATATTATAATATATATAATAAAATGTGATTTAAAAATAATAATGTTTTTATGACCAGACATGATGGAGGAAAATAAAAATGAAAACACATTATCCTTGATGATTGTAAATCGACACATCATAGATGTTGTTTCCAATTTTTATAATAAGAGGGGAAGAGGATATTTTTTATGAATGATATTCCATTAAAAATATAAAATTAAAGTATATATGTGATACTAGAGTTATCATGTGACCTTATTGAGTTTAGGTGAGGGGAGAATAAGTAATGAAATGAAATAAAAAAGAAAATGAAATAAAATGAATGAGAATTTTAATTCTATAATTCTTATCCTTGAAATCCTCATTAAGGACATTGATTTCAGCCTTTTTATTAGACCAAAATGTCTTAGATATGTGGAGGAGGCTTGGAAAATTAATTTAGAAGAAATAAAATACGATACATGGCTTTTATGTTTTAGGAGAGGAGGTAGTGAGGGTGGTATTTATAGTGAAGGAGAGAGGTCTTTTTTAATATTTTATCCATTTTTTGATTATTTTTTCCTCAAGATAATGAATAGTTTTGATGTCATTGAAAAAATACAGAAAATGAGGATATTTTGAGATTATGGTCTTACATCATCCATACACCATCCATGACTCAATAATTTAGTTATTTTTTATATATCGCAAATTATCGTATTTCACTATTCAAAAAATTCAACTCTTTTATAAAAATACCAAAAATTAATTCATAAAATTTTTCAACATGTAAAATTAAAAAATATACTACATTTTATGAAAATAATTTTTTAATTATGTGAAATTTATTTTTTAATTAAATTCATCATTTATTCGAAAAGTAATAATTATAAAATTATAATAACAATTATAACACTTTTAAAAAATAATTATGGTCAAATAAAAGTATCTTATAATCAAAAGATAACAAAATATTAATTCATAAATCTATTTTATGAATATAAATTTCTATTAAATCTTTATTTTGATGATAAAATTTCCAATAAATATTTTTTTGTCAAAAAAATACAAACAATTAATTTATCATTTTTAAAATAAATTACATTTTCCCTGATATAAATATATCATATTTTCACTTACAAGATATATTAATATTATTTAATAATTAATATGTGGGGTTACTATTCTATTTTTTTAAATTAGTTAATTTCTTATAAATAACATTTATTCAATTATACATTTCTAGTGAGTTTAACAATATTATTCTGAATGAAAAAAATATTTTATATGTACATGGGTTGTTACATTAGGGATTTTTCATCTCGATTCATCATTGATGTTGATCGTGTTGGGAATAAAAATACTTTGACATGTAGTCATAGTTGACTTCAAATGTTTCTTGCATATTTATAACCACCATTAATTACCCAAAATACTCAATAGCATCTAATAATTAGTGTGGGGAAAAGAGATTCAACCATATGGTAATCTCACTCCCCAATTCGCATCCTATGATGACAACCTCCCCAAAACACTTATGTTCCCTCACCCAATAACCTCATATAAATTCATCCAATGTATGGTTGTCAATTAATTTGATTATCAATTTGTATATGAATGATTCTTCCCCACCCGTGAGGTGTCTTATAGAGACTTTAATGTTATGGAACCAAGAAAATAGTTTCGTTTTTAAAGAGTTTATAAGTGGTATTTGCACCCACTAGTTAACAATACCAACAATCATAGGCTTCCTTTACCAGAGGATACTTATATCACTCATCCCTATATTAATTCTGATGGTGATTATCTAGATATATAAGTACCAAATATAAAATTTTATTCACCTATGAAATATAACCCCACTCGACATTAATGATAGTGTGTGTCGAAACCACAAACTTTGGAACATGCAGATCATTTCCCAATTCTAATTACATGATCTTTGATAGTGTGTTTCCCATAGTAGAGAAATTCCACCAAACATTCTTGTTTGAACTACAATTCCACGACTCCTATTGTACATTTCACCACCATCACAACCCTTCCCATCTCATAAAAATGTAGCAAGATGGTTTTTCAAGATTGGGATCATGTCCCCAACCACCCTCCAAACAAACAATATTGACTCTAAAAACCTATGAATCCTTCAAAAGACTTCGGTTAGGTCCTCTATATAAGAACTAATTCCCCCACCATTAAACTCGTCCCTATAGTATTGGTAATACAGACCTCAGATATTTTTCTTATGGTTCCAACCATAGCACTTATTGCAAGACTCCTTGTATTTCCCAGAATATCACAATTAGAGAAGACCCATATTTTTTAAATATAATGAGAGATTTATACCAAATCAAGGATACCCAAAATCATCTAGAATAAAATATATCTAATTTTTTATAAGAAACATTTCTCCCTCAACCACCAGTTTTGGTGGCCAGAACCTATGACTTATAAATGAGCATTCTTAATGGTAAGGTCCAAATTATTAATGTGTCCCTCAAAAAAAATATGCCTGTAGATTATTTCATAGATTTTATTCAGGGAATTCTATTATATCAACTTCATGAACTATAAGAACAAATTGTCTAATAATCTATTATTTATTATCGAGAGACATCTATGTGGTTTTTTATTCACTAATATGTTGTGGAATCCAGTTTATTTGTAAGCGATTGATGAAATCCATTGCCAAACAGAGGTTATAGAAACTATATCATACATGGTTATAGATATGACTATTTTATAAAATCATTATATGATTCACACCCGCCCATTTAATGTTTTCTAAGATGATTAATATCCCATCTAATGATTACTAATAGATAAGGTCAACAATGATTTATATTTCAACATCCCATTTATCTCAAATTGAATCATATGGTACCTAGTAGTTGGGATACACTCCTAATCAGGACCAAAATGAGAATATAAAATGAAAAATCCTAGAAACAAACATGTTACTGGTTATTTTCTTCTATCTATGACTATATACTTCTCTATCCATGATATGATCGATGAAAATAATTTGTCATTTTTTCGAAGAACCTTTGGTCGTTGTTCCACCACTATTATTGGCTTCTATTAAAATCCCAATGCAGCTGTAAGCACATTAAATCATTTTATTAATTTCATTTAATATTTTATAATCTACACATCTAGTTTCCCTACACACTGACTCATATGGTTATTGAATTATATTTTAAAGGACTTGTATTTAAATTCTCATTTTTTATACACCAGATCTGGAAAGGTTCATCTCCCCAAATAATTATTATGCGCTATAGGTAGTATGCTACCCTCCAATTTAGTGTGATAGTACGATGATTCCAATAGATCCCCACTACTATCCACCACCATATAGATAATCATCATATTTAATCCACCTATTGAATAGGATCATGATGTTGTGGATAAGGTAAATAATGGTTAACCACCTAGAGGGGAAATTAAATTTCAATAGAATTATATGGCTAGTTTCCACACTTTTTGGTTGATATTGTCAATGGTAGATAAATGATCTATATAGGTACTCCAAAAAAATATAAATATTTAAAAATTGTAAAAACGAGTATCAAAATCATCTTATATTACTTGGAAATCATAGGGATCCAAAATGGATTTCAGGATCCATATTTTAATCATGTATATTAAATGTTATAAGATGATCTATTTATATATCATAGAGGGAATGCTACTAGAATGAGTTGATTTTTAAGATGATACCATCACAATACTTTATGTATAGAAAAAAATGACAATCTTTGGTCAATATATTTGTACATAAGAATGATGGTCCATTCATCCAACCAATGATTGAAGCAAGATGATCTTCTCATCTGAGATATAACTTGGTGTTCTCAATAGTTTTTTCTCATTTGTATCAACGTGGAATCCTTATGGTAGACCATTAAATATCTACCTCACATTCTAGGTGATGGGAATATAGTTATGTATTTCCTCACCTATTTTCCTCTTCTAAAACTTAGTTTGGACTGATAATTTTTTATACCATGTTTTCCTTTCATTTGGAAAGAATAAATTTAGTTAGAGTGGTGTACCTTAGGCTCCAAAACATTCACCCTCTATATTCCACATCCACTATTTTGTTTCTCATAAATTTGTGATTTTTTTAATATCCATCTTATGAATAATATCATATATTTTTATATATATATCCATCATGATTTTTCTTAGATCCAAAGTGAAATTCAAATCCATAGTGTATCATGAAAAAAAAATCAATCTATTATGAGAGGAGTATACTCATCCACTACCAGATATCAAAAACTCGTGTTTTCATCATTAAATGGAATATGTGACCTAGAAAAACACATTACACACTTCTACTCTAAATGTGTATTGATTTTGAGAACCCTATAGTAGAATAAGAAAATAGATATCAGGTTCTGTCTACAGACACTTGAAGGCCATAGTTTTAACTGACATAGTAATGTAGCACCATCTAAGAGGGTCTCTGATGAATGTTCCTCAATCAATTCAGTTAAACATTGCAAAGGATAATTATTACTAATATATTACAATGAAATAAAGTATATATTTTATGTATAAATGAATTCAATTGTTGATGGTGGAGGATATGATATTCTATGGACATCCGACTTCCCCATGAATACTTTTTGGGGATATCAGTGAACAACATTTAGGATAAGATTATTCATAACCTCACCTCTCTATGGTAACTCAGATTATTTTAGGAATTAAATGAGAGATATAAATGTATTAGGGTTTCAATTTAGCGTAAAAATAAATAATATCATCAATTACATCCATATACACTGGATAAAAATCCATTCAATGTAGCATTGATTTTTGTTGTGAAAACAACATCCCTCAAACTAAAACAACTATTGGAACCACATTTTAAATTTTCTTGTCCATACACAATGAAGAAAATTATTTCTCTTACGGCCCTTATCTAGGAAATTTTTGAATGATAACATTCACTGACCAGAAGAATATGGTGTATTTATATAAGGAAAATAAATTATTCGACTTTTTTTTCTATGATATAAAGATGAACCTAGTAATGTAAAGAAATATTAAGAACATTCAAGATATTGAATTAAATATCATTGATAATTAACACCCCTACCATCGTTTATTTTGACATAATATCATGTTGTGTTTCATCTTTATATACTCGATTCATGACATTGTAGATTGTAGAAACATTAATCATGGTGGTCCTATGACACATGTTTTTTATCTACACAACCCATGATAATGTTAAAACATCAATGGAATAATAATCACTATCTGAAAATAGATCTCATGATTTATATGGCAAGATGAACCAAAATTCAGTCATTGAGGACAAAAATATCCTTAGTACCCAAATGAATATAATAAATCCCACTATGTTCAATACCTCTCCTTTACTTTTACCGTTGTCTAGGAAAACCTATAAGGATTATAGAAGCCATCATAGATAGTGAAAGGATATTCATAACACATTTATAGTGGAAAATTATATGTGAAACATTGAGAATTAATTCCCCCTCATTGGGAAGAGGTTATGTGACCCACCAAATCCTAGAGCTCCCCTTTGAATCCATAAGGATGGTGGAAAACTATGATGTGCTCATTGATAAATCATGTTAATAATTTCCATAAAGTACCTCTGATATATTATATAAAAATGGTGAATGATATCAATCCTAAAAGAATAATTCCTATGTAATCAACCCTAAAATTCATTCTATGTTACCTAAATCGATGAAAATAGTATCTTAATGTCAATCGTGAGTAGCCTCTAGAAGTATTAGTAGCCATTGTGTATCTCCATCCTAGACGATTGGTCAATCATTTTTCATAAAAATATGATTCCAAAAATAATCCAAAACCACTTATGGTTCAATAATATTTTTTGTGTTGAAAACAAAATTTAGAAATATGATAGGTTTCCTGTTTCTTAGTTAGCTAGTCCCTCTACAATTCTTATCAAGGAGAAACATTTTTGGAAAAAAATTCCTCCATAATGTAAGTATGATTTTCTAAATCTTGTTTTTTAAATTTTTTAATCACTATAAATCCCTAATATAGTAAACATATCAATAAAGTTATGTATGTACTTCATCGAGGCTTTAAAAATAGCTCTATAGTTTGAAATTCAGTTCCTCGACGAAGAGGAAAAAAATTTACAAGAGGTTGAAAATAAGGACTATTAGGACATGATCTCCTTATTAGAGGGACATAAAGGTTCCATAATTTAGGGAAACAATATCCCTCTGTATGTCACAATAAATCATAAGGATATAGATATTGGCTAGTGATTAGTCGAAAATGGAATTGAGATCATCCTCATCCCATTATAAATTAACCAAAAAAAGTATTTATTGAGGTTGTTCTGACATTGTCTGTTATGATATTTTTAGGATTTGATTAGATTTATCAAAATCCATGTAGAATGATTATCTTAATGACACAATTTTTTGATTTAGAGTCAAATAATTAATTAATGTGTGGAACATAAGGTATTCTTTAAACACCTTTCTCAGATTGACTTGTCTCCATCGTTATATGGTGATTCCCCAGTCATATATCAAATGCATCATGTACTCCCATAATGGCCATGTTGAAGTTATAAAAGGTAATTTTTCTATCCATTTATTCTTTTGATACATGCAACCTCAATGTTGGGTACTACATGAGGGATGTAAAAAAACCATGTGATGAGGAACAAAAGAATGTCAATGATCCAAATGACTAAATACCTACCTTGACTAATCCCTAGGAAGACTTGAAGTGAATTTTTATCCATCGAATTCACCATATTGAAGATAAAATGATATATATTGGGAAACATTTCATCATAAATATAAAAAATGATTCCATTTTAATCATCTCATTTTCATAGGGAATGAAGAATCCTCTAGAGCACTAAAATATCATTACTATGGAATACTAGAAGGTTGATCTAATAGTCATTATCCAACATCAACATAATAAATACAAAAAATAAGGGATGATTTTTTTAATTTACTCACACTATTTTGGTATCATGTGTATACCCCAATAGTGAGGGCATCATGGGATTAGAGCTTCATCCTTTGTCTCAATAGTATCTATTGAGCCATAATAGAATGGGAATACTTTCAAAGATTATAACCCTATGTGGAAAGATGAAGATTCATTAGATTCACATGTACATAAGGGAATATCCCATTCTTATAGTCCACATGAATATAATAAAGTGGGTATGGATGATGATTTGACCAATTTTAAATAAGGTGTCTCTATAATCAATGAGGATCTCATACAAGTGAACCATGGTATTTAGGAATATTTGATCCCAATACTAATTTGAAACAAAATTTCACATAGTTAGTAATAGAAATATGTTTCATTCTTAAAAAATTCCACAATATATTCTCATCTAATTGTAATGATGTTCCAGGGAATGATCCTTGGGTTTACATCAATAAGATCATCCTTATTATCATCTACTATAGATTCAAATTTGCACCCAGATAGATGAATCCCCACAATAATGCTAGGATTGTGTCTCATACTTAAAAAAATCAAATACTACATTATAATATTTGTTATAACCTAAAGTTTCAAACCAATATTATCCCAACTATGAAGAATAATCAATATATCATGTTTTTTATCAACATGAGAGACCCGAAAAATCATTGAATAATGGATAATGTTCATTTTCCATCTTCGGTGTTTCTAATTATCAAATATTATAGAATTTAGGGCCTCTCATTTATATATGTAAGATTTAGATACAATCAAATATATATGGTTCTGGAAGATAATAAGGGCACAACATTCCAGGTGCTCAAATAATCCTATTTCTACTCAGTATTTTTATTTGACATTATAAACAATTAGAAAAACCTTCTAGTATTTCATTAACCAGATTTTTATACCCTCACGGGTATGATGGGATATTTATATTTAGATGACATTGTGGTGAAATCCGACCATCTCTAGTCCCACCTCAATTTTCTTATGAAATTTCTTGGCATACTCTATGCATAACAACTAAAGATGTACACCCGAAAGTGTTTATTTGAGGAAGCTATGGGATGATTCATTTTTTTATAAAAAAAGGAATCAATATCATCCTAAAAATTTTCGAGTACATAATATAGATGACTCATCTACATAATCTCAATGATATGTGACGTTTTTACAGACAACTAGCTTAAATAAAATGTTTTTCTTATTTTGTGGGATAATGTATGATTTTTTGAATGATGGTGAAGAGAGGAATCATCTATTAGTTTTATGGGGAGTTATAGTTTACATTTTAATACAAAATGAATTATCTTTTATGAACTATAATTATTATTACTGTAACGTCCCAGACCCGGGTGCCACGCAACAGGTGCCCTGAGCCCAGCTCGCCACGTGACCTCAAGCGCATTTCCCCAACCGCCAGAGGCTGCTGACTACAAATGAGGGCCCAGGTCTGATAGTGGGGAAACTATGCCCTCATTTTTCAAAGTGTAGCGCAGCGGAATACCAAAATAAACATACAGTTGAAGCAGTAAACATACTGAACTGAAATAACTACAGTAGTGGATATAACCAACAGTATATAAGTGATGATTCTACATGCTTTATGTTCTAAGAAAATAGCTAGAACATGTTATACATTAATACAGTACAGCAGAAAAAAGAGTGCAGCAAAACAAGCAAAACAGCTAGCAGCGGCATCGCAAGCCTTGGCTCGGTCCCATGCCATCCTACTCCTCAGCAACAGTCAAGTACCTGTATAGGAACTCTTTCCTTTATCTACACCTGCAGCAACGTAATTTTTTTGGGCCAAAAAGCGTGACCCAAACAGGGTGTGAGAAATATATCTCAGTAGGCACCCACCAAAGGCCCATGCTCAACTGTGTGTAAAGCATGCAACAGGTGTGCAGTAGTAAAATTCAATAACTAAGGAGTACTGAAAAGTAAATAACTTAACAATTAAATTTCCATTTTATTATTCATTTAATACATTTAATTTAGTATCACATTGTGCTCAACAGCACCAAGCCCTCAGGCCAACCAGTATCTCGCCCTCAGGCAAATATAGTGAACCACGCCCTCAGGCTTTCCCTCAGGCCATATAGAATCCAACCCGCAGGTATATCCCTTAGGCATAACAGAATTCTCGCCCTCAGTCATATGAATTGTCTCCCTCAGGAATAGAATTCAAGCCCTCATGCACGAAAGGTTTCCCTCAGGTGGAATAACGACAGCCCTCGGGCTAAAACAGTCACGCCCTCAGGCCAATCACTACAACGCCCTCAGGCTAATCACAACAACGCCCTCAGGCTAAATGGGTAACTGGGACATTCCCAACATATCAAAATGCAGTAAACAAGCAATTCCTCTCAAGGAAATTCTTACAATTACTACATTAAAGGCATACCCTCAGGTATCCTGGCCAAACGTCAAAATAGAGAAACACACCCCCGGGATGGTTCCGGATCCAAGTAATGATCCCAATCAGCGTTTTATTGTCAAAATTTAATCCCTATGCAATTCTAGGTATTAAATATAGCATCAGCCTCTGCCACACGACACCCCAACATGGGTTCGGGACGTGAAAACGCACAAAACTCACGACAGTTGGAAAAATTAACACAAAGCCACCTACCTTAAACGCCAACGAACGCTATACTCGAACACTGACTCTAGAAACGCCCAATAACGGCGTAGATCTGACGAAGAACAAAACCCATTCAAATGTAAATAACATACGTTGGGAGAAGAATTGGAATGAACGGTACCAGGAGGAAGAAGGGCTTACCCATGCGGTTCCAACGAAATCGTCCGAAGCTGAATCGGATTCTAGACGAATGCCCGGTGGATATTCAAAGATCCAGCCTCCTACTTTGGCTCCAAAACGGCTAAAGTGCCTCCTCTTCCAAATAAAGAGGCTACTGCCTGTTTTAAGCTGAAAAACAAAGTACACGGTGGGTACTTCAAAGTACACAATGTGTACTCCCTTCATTTAACTGTTCACTTGGCGGCACCGCCACACTGATCATCAGTCGACATGAGTACACGGAATGTACTCTTGAGTACACGACATGTACTGTCGCCCAGCTGGCGGCGACACCACCGCCTTACTGTTTGAGCCTGCCTACTGACTACACGGCGTGTAAGGTACCACTACACGGTGTGTAGTCAGTTCCTACACCCTTAGTCGCCGGCATGGCCACACGTCCTATGTACTCATCCCAACATGGCCAAAAATAAACGGCATGTGGATAAAGTACACGGCGTGTAGTTCCAAAATTTAGGATTTTTCCCCATTTTCCATATTTTCTCAAAAACACTTAAGGAAAAGGTAAAGAAGAAGCTCGTACCTCTAAAACAGGAACCAGGTTCTTACAAACTTCCCCCCTTGTAGCAGTTCGTCCCTGAATTTCCCTTTCAAGGGTGGAGAAGAGAATGCTCAGAACAGATCTGGCCACTGAGCACGTACGTCAGACTCCCTCTCCCAGGTCTCGTCTTGCACTCGGCCATGCTACCATATCACCCGTACGAGAGGAACTGACCGGCCTCGGAGAACCTTCGTGCTCCTATCAACGATACGGATCGGATGATCCTCAAAGGACGCATCATGCTGAAGCTCAACCACCTCAGGCTGAAAGATGAGAGACGAGTCTGAATGATAGTGACGCAACTGAGACACATGGAAGATGCCGTGTATGGCTCAGTACCACTGCGGTAACTGCAACCGATAGGCAACCAGCTCGACTCTTTCCAGAATCTTGAATGGTCCCACATACCTTGGTGAAAGCTTACCCTATCTCCAGATCTGCTTGTGTCCCATCCTTGGCGAAACACACAAGAAAACCTGATCCCCAACCACGAACTCCAAAGGTCATCTGCGGCGATCAGCATAATACTTCTGACGAGACTGCATGGTAGCCATCCACTTTTGAATCAGCTGGACCTTCTCAGATGTCTCCTGCACGAGATGTGGCCCCAGTAAAGCTACCTCACCTGCCTCTAACCAGCACAATGGTGATCAGCATGGCCTACCATATAAAGCCTTGTATGGTTCCATCTCAATAGTCACCTAAAAGCTATTATAATAGGAAAACTCGAATAAGGGTATATGCTTCTCCCAAGAGCCCCCAGAGTCTAGGACGCATGCGCACAGCATGTCCTCTAGCACCTGTATCGTCCGCTCTAACTGGCCATCTGTCTGAGGGTGGTATGTTCTGCTCAGAAGCACATGTGTACCCAGCGCCCTCTAAAAACTCTTCCAGAAATGAGATGTGAAGCGGGTGTCCCTATCTGAAATGATAGAACGGGGGACCCCATGAAGACGTATGATCTCTCAGATATACAGCCTTCCGAGCTCGTCCACACCGAAGGTCCCCTTGATCGGAAAAAAGTGATCTACCTTCGTGAGTCTATCCACAACTACCCACAAGGCGTCATTGCCACGAGGTGACCTCGGCAAACCCGTCACGAAATCCATCACGACATCATCCCATTTCAACTCTGGAATGGGTAACTGCTGTAACAGTCCAGCTGGTCTCTGATGCTCTGCCTTCACCTGCTGACAGGTGGAACATCTCGTAACAAACCCAGATGTCTCTCTCTTCATACCCGGCCACCAGTACTGACATCTCAAGTCACGGTACATCTTGGTAACCCCTGGATGAACTGCCCAAGATGAAGCATGAAACTCCCACATCAGTTCCTCGTGTATATCCCCTGGAACCCATACGCGTCCATGGAAACACAAAACCTCATCATCACCTATCGTCCAACCATGAGGAGTGTCCTCACTTGCCATCGACTCCCGTAGAACTAGGCCTTCTGAATCAGATAGTTGCCTCATCCTCACTCTGTCCAGGAGTGTAGAAGTCACATCTAACGAGGAAAGATAAGTCTTCCCCTGACTATCATGCACCTCCAGATGCATCTCAGAGAACAAATCCATAAGCTTCCACTCACCACTGGCCTCTTGCACTGCCTGTACCTGAGTCTTCCTGCTCAGTGCATCAGCTACTACATTATCCTTACCAGGGGTATAGGCAAGCTCAATATTGAAGGACTGTAGGTACTCAACCCACCTTCTCTGCCTCAGATTCAGGTCACGCTGAGTAAAGATATACTTGAGGCTTTTGTGGTCGGTGAAAACCACAAAGTGCTCCCCCAATAGATAGTGTCTCCAACAGTGCAATGCATGTACTACTGCAGCCAACTTGAGATCATGCGTCGGGTAATTCCTCTCATGTGGCCTCAACTGCCGAGACCCGTACGCAACGACTTGATCGCCCTACATCAACACTGCTCCCATCCCAATCCCTGATGCGTCACAGTAAACTGTGTAGCTCTTCCCCTGCTCTGGGAGTATCAGGATCGGTGCTGATGTCAACCTTCCCTTCAGGTCCTAAAAAGCTACCTCGCAAGCTTCCGACCAAACGAACTTCACACCCTTCTTAGTCATACCTATCAACGGTGCTGGTAAGCGAGATAAGTCATGTATGAAGCGCCTATAGTAACTAGCCAGCCCTAAGAAACTCCGTATCTCAAACACGTTCTTAGGATGATCCCAGGAAACTACAGCTCTCACCTTCTCTGGGTCTACTGAAACGCCTGCCCCTGAGATAATATGACCCAGGAAGTGAATCTGGTCCATCCAAAAGTGGCACTTTGAGAGCTTAGCATATAGCCGATTCTCTCTCAGTGTACTCAATACGATCTCGAGATGGGTGGCATGGTCGTGTCGAGTAGGAGAGTACACCAAGATGTCTTCCATGAATACTACCACAAAAGAATCAAGATACGGATGGAACACACGATTCATCAGATCCATAAAAACTGAGGGCGCGTTCATGAGTTCGAATGGCATAACCGTATACTCATACAGACCAGACCTACTCCTGAAAGCTGTGAGAGGTTTAACAGATGGTCTAACGCACAACTGATGATATTCAGATCTCAAGTCAATCTTAGAGAACACTTGTGCTCCCTGAAGCTGATCAAAAAGATAATCAATCCTCGGTAAGGGATATCAGTTCTTAACCGTCAACTGGTTCAGCTTCCAATAATCCACACAAAGTCTAAGGGTACCATCCTCCTTCTTGGAAAAAAGGACCGCAGAACCCCAAGGATAAGTACTGGGTCGGATAAAACCCTTTGCGTGTAACTCCTCTAACTGCCTCTTGGTCTCCTAAAACTCAGGCGTGGCCATCCAATAAGGAGGAATGGACACCGGTACTGCTCTTGGCACAAGATCAATAGAAAAATCCACCTCACGCACCGGAGGTAGACCTAAAAATTCATCTAGGAAGACATCGCTGAAATGATCAAAAACTGGAGGGAAATCTGTCTGACAAGTCTCGTGGTCATCCAGATACAAACTCACAATCTGGGCTGTGACTCCACCTCGCCCATGATGCTCTGGTCCAGCTCGACTCGCCTGATCATCCCACTTGCACTTGTATAGAAACTCTCTACCCTTTGGTAACGTGAAACGCAACCTGCGACGATAGCAGTCTACAAAGGCTCGATAGGGAACCAACCAGTCCATCCCAAGAATGACGGCATAGCTCGTCATCTCTAAGACATAGAGGTCCCAAAGTATGTGTAACGACCCGAAATTTTTTAAATAAATTTTGTTTCCTAATTTTATGTGTTATTGTTATACTCAACAAAAATGTTTTATTTGATAAACATGATTATAATTAAAATGAGATCAGTGGGTTTTGACTATTATATAACCATCGGTCAACATGACCGCTGTGAACAAAATGTTTTGATTATTGTCTCTAAATATAAGTAATCTTGGTTAATTATTATAGAAAGAAGATTCGATGGCCTCACCTAGTAGTCTTGGACCGATCGAAGCCCTTCTAACAGAGCTTGGGAAAGAGGTAGCACCACTGGGCTTTTCTCTGGATCAAATCCAAGCCGAACTTCATCATGTGAAGCTGGAACGAAATCTCCTTCGTGAGAAGTTCAAACTGATAGAAATTACTACTCGGGCAATGTTGACTGAGCCGCCCCAAGCTTCTATCACCCTAGCACACCTTACTCTTAGATCCTATGCTGGTATTATAAGGGGTTATGTAACGAGACCATAACTACCTTGTGTAATCCTTGTTTTAAATAAAAAATTGGGATTTCTTCTTATGATGAAGTTTATGAATTTTGAAATGACCGGATAAATATAGTATGCATATTTTTGATGAATTTTAGAAAAAGGATATTTTAAATATGTTTATGTAAACCCTAAATAATTAAAAATGTGTAATGATTTTCAAAAAATGGTCTTCTGCAATTATGTTCAGTACTAAATTTAGAGTCTAATAAGATCAACTTGATTTTTGATGAATAGTAAATTATGAATAGTGATTTTATGATTAGGATTAGTAATATGACCAAATGGATTAGTAATCTCACTTAAAGAAAGTTTTAAAATAATCTAGGCACCTTGATTAAGTAATGTGATTCAATAAAATAGTTAAATAACGGTTTCATTAATTATTATTCAAGTATTAGTTTTTTTCGGGTGAATAGTGTTTTTTTAATTAAAAATTTAATTAAAAATAATTAGAAAATTATTTTTATCAAAATGACTTTATTTTTGAACTCAGAGCATCTATAATATGTTATGGTAATTTTTGGGGTTTTTTCTGAAAAAAATGAATTTTCTATGAATAGTGTTTTTATTTAAAAATTAAATTAAAAATATTTAGAAAATTATTTTTATAAAATGGATTTTATTTTTGAAATCAGAGCATTGATATTTGGTTAATGTTAAATTTTGATATTTTTCTGAGAAAGTTGAATTTTCAGTGAATAGTAAAAATACAGTTTTAGGGTTTCGGTATGTTTAATGACATCATAACGGTGTCATGATGATGTCATGAGATCTTTTGAGGGTTGGCCGGCCAAGGGTGATGAATTATTATTTTGGGGGCCCCATGTGGCCTAACTCCATGATAAATGACGAGGGAGAGCACATGGGTTTGAGAAAAGCACATGTGAGGTGTCCCTTGGCCATTAATGCCTTGTCCCCTCACTTTCCCTATAAATACCAAGCCCTCCTCTCATCCGTTCGACTCCCCACTCATTACCAACGAATTTCTGGTCTCATTACCTCCCAAGGAGTCCTCCCAAGATGCCCCCAAGCCCTCAAGGTCCCACCCTTTGAGGTTTAAGAGTTACATTTTAAGGTAAGGGATCTGACCTCTCTCTTTCTTTTCAAGTAATCTCTTTTATGTCTTTTCTTTTATACTCCATGTTCTTATGTTAGAGGATGTTATTTTATATTCATCCTACTGCCTATATTATGTTCATATGATGAGAGGCCCCCCTTTCTCTCATCAATTCGTTTTAAGAATGTTTAAGTGGCGCCGTTAGGCTGCCGAATTTTTAAGGGATTCTTTCACCTTCCCCGTTTTCAAGTTCTATTTTCATTCAAGTCTTTAATGTTCCTTTTTGTTATATTGGGGTATGATCTCTATATATATCATACTGGAATCTTAGGTTCATATGATGAGAGACCCCATTTGATCTCTTCAATTCAGTATTTTGATGTTTTAAGTGGCGCGTTAGGCTGCCGAATTTTTAAGTGGTTCTTCACCCTTCTCGTTTTGAAGTTCTACTTTCATGTCAATTATTTCAAGTTCCTTTTTGTTATATTGGGGTATGATCTCTATATATATCATACTAGACTCTTATTTTCATATGATGAGAGACCCAATTTGATCTCTTCAATTCAGTATTTTGATGTTTTAAGTGGCGCCGTTAGGCTGCCGAATTTTTAAGTGGTTCTTCACCCTTCTCGTTTTGAAGTTCTACTTTCATGTCAATTATTTCAAGTTCCTTTTTGTTATATTGGGGTATGATCTCTATACATATCATACTGGACTCTTATGTTCATATGATGAGAGACCCCATTTGATCTCTTCAATTCAGTATTTTGATGTTTTAAGTGGCGCCGTTAGGCTGCCGAATTTTTAAGTGGTTCTTCACCCTTCTCGTTTTGAAGTTCTACTTTCATGTCAATTCTTTCAAGTTCCTTTTTGTTATGTTGGGGAATTATCCCTATATCTATCATACTGAACTCTTATGTTCACATGATGAGAGATCCTATTTGATCTTTTCAAATCATTGTTTGTTGAGGTTTAAGTAACGCCGTTAGGCTGCCGAACTTTCATAAGAGAAATCTAATTTTTTTTCTTCCTTCCATGTTTTTCATTTCAAATGGTATGTCCTTGAAATCTCATTACCATGATCATTTATCCTTCTTATTCTGTCCATGTACTATTTTATGGGTCATTTATGAATGTTTGACCCATTTTACCTCTCTTTTAATGTCTTCTAAAACCTCGGAACATTGCCGTTATGCTGCAGAATTTCTGTCTCAAAATGTCTATCTCTTTTTCTAAAGTCCTTTTATTTTATTAAGTGAATACTCAAAGCTCTTTCTTCTAAAGGGGTATTCACATATATACCAAAATGTTCTATTTTAAATTCTGGGATTTACATACATGAGACCCACCTTCTTTTTCTGTGGGTTTTAAAGTAACGTAAAGATCATGTCTTTAAAGCAGTTTTTAAAACGTTATGATTATGAAATGAAACCCATTTATTTTATGCTATATGGGTTATTTATGAAATGTTGATGATGATATATGTGGCTCACATGATAATAAAGGCAAATTTAAGGGTGCGCCCTGATAGCGCTCCAATGCATTGGGTAAAGACTTAATCTCTAGAGATGACCATTTTAACGACGCCTTGGTGAATAACCTTGGTAATTTTTAACGACACCTTGGGGATGGACCTTGGTGAAATGAAACGATTGTCAATATTAAATGTTGCAGCCACATCTTCATGTTATGAAAAAGTTTTATTTTTATTATGATATGCCTCATGATTTCATTTTCATGCATTAAAGTTCTTTTCATGACTTTATTGATGTATCTCAAGTTCATATGTAAAATGTTTCACTTGTTTCCCTTGCTGGGCCTTATGCTCACCCTTCCTTTTGATGTATGTCCCCAGGTTATGAGATGCAGTAATGAGCCTAGGGTGAACATGAGGAGAAGCCTTTCAAGTGTTTAAGAAGAATGTTTTTTTTTGTTTCATGTTTTATGTTCCTTGTTTCCAAGACACTAAACCTTAAAAATCCTCAATTCCATGTAATGGAATGAAAAGTTATGTTATAAAAATACGGGATACTATAGTTGGTATCAAAGGATGGTTTAGTTATTTGTGGAAATTAGGATATGAAAACTCTAGAAGGAACCCTATAGAAAAGTTTAATATAGGAAATCTTCCTGGAATTTTGGTGAGTATTGAGTAAGGGGTTGCCAAGCAAATACATCCCTGTCTGGATACGAGCAGGTAGAGGTGGCTCTGGCACAGATTTACATAGGGGTAAAACCCGAAAACACCGCTTTGAGCTAGACTTGAACGGGAACTGGTACACGACAACGGGCCTTGCTGCACTCTTGGTTACGACACTCCCGGGGGATATGCTTTGGTAAATTCATAAGCTTGGTATGAACCATTGTTAAAGGAACAAAGATAAAATAAAATAAAGGTTCACATAATAATATATGATCATTCATAACCTAGATGGGAACCTAGGAGATCACAACTTAGGGTATACCTTTCATATACAAGTTATCCTTATATGCTTTCAGTTCATTTTCATGATTATTAGCTAAGTACTTAAGCCCCTAATTATTCTTTCTCTTCTTAGTTAATGGTGGGAAGTGGAAGAACATGTTCCGACAACCAATGTGATAGGAAATGCGACGATTTTCGTATTAATATGACAGGGATGATTAGGGGATTAAAATATGATTATTATTTTGGAAGACGTTCATTATTTTGGGAACCATATTTGATCGAGGTAAATAGATTACTACGGTATTTTCATTGAGGAGTAAGGTTGACTTATATTTTGAAGAATCGATGAATTTAAGGTGAACATATAGTAATTTAGGTTACTTATGGGAATGACTAACATATCTTGGGTAAAATATGTTTAGGTTAGCTACTTTTTTATAAGATGTTAGGAGTGGTTGATGTTGTCTGGAAATGAACAATGAAGTTGTTTTGGAAGACTATGTTATCAAATCCTTATTGTATTTGGGTTTCAATCTTAGTTTGGTTTGTTTTGAAGAATTTTAAGGACCGTTATTTATGGAATGGTCTATGATGAACTTTGGGTAGTACCATGGATCTTTGATGATTTAAAAGTAGTTTCCATTCCTATGGGATTCTTTCTTTTTGAAGAGTTGTTTTACCTTAACCTTTCTGTTTTTGGGATAATGTTTAAAGATAGAAGAAATAGATAGTTAATCTTTTGTAGATTATGTGATTCTATAGAAGATGATTCTTGTGCTTTTATGAGACCAAGTGTTTTTGAATTCTCATCATTTGGAGAAAAGATTAGTGTTGGTAGGGACTTGTTAAAGGATGAAAATCTACTTGAAGGTAGGTATATTTTATTATGTTTTTGTTCTATGTAGTAAATGAAATCCTCCAAATTATGAAAAGAAACGTAAAACAAAAATGTTGTTGGTTTAAGTTTCCTACTAGGTAATCAAAGACCGTTTACACACATCATAAGTTTGGGATTTTCTCATGGTTAACTTTCTCCTAATCATGTTCTCTATCACTCTCCCTCAGAACTTGACCCTTTGTTTTTTCCTCCATGTCCATGTTTTCCTACATGGAACCCTAGTGTGGGTTAACTCGGGTGACCATTGTACTTCCCTTTCTTTATTTTAAAGTAATAGTTTTACTGACTCATTTTCCGATGTGGGACTTTCAATGAAATTTCAAAACCCAGTTTTAAAATTGCGAGGACGCAATTTCTTAAGGGGGGAAGATTGTAACGACCCGAAATTTTTTAAATAAATTTTGTTTCCTAATTTTATGTGTTATTGTTATACTCAATAAAAATGTTTTATTTGATAAACATGATTATAATTAAAATGAGATCAGTGGGTTTTGACTATTATATAACCATCGGTCAACATGACCGCTGTGAACAAAATGTTTTGATTATTGTCTCTAAATATAAGTAATCTTGGTTAATTATTATAGAAAGAAGATTCGATGGCCTCACCTAGTAGTCTTGGACCGATCGAAGCCCATCTAACAGAGCTTGGGAAGGAGGTAGCACCACTGGGCTTTGCTCTGGATCAAATCCAAGCCGAACTTCATCATGTGAAGCTGGAACGAAATCGCCTTCCTGAGAAGTTCAAACTGATAGAAATTACTACTTGGGCAATGTTGACTGAGCCGCCCCAAGCTTCTATCACCCTAGCACACCTTACTCTTAGGTCCTATGCTGGTATTATAAGGGGTTATGTAACGAGACCATAACTACCTTGTGTAATCCTTGTTTTAAATAAAAAATTGGGATTTCTTCTTATGATGAAGTTTATGAATTTTGAAATGACCGGATAAATATAGTATGCATATTTTTGATGAATTTTAGAAAAAGGATATTTTAAATATTTTTATGTAAACCCTAAATAATTAAAAATGTGTAATGATTTTCAAAAAATGGTCTTCTGCAATTATGTTCAGTACTAAATTTAGAGTCTAATAAGATCAACTTGATTTTTGATGAATAGTAAATTATGAATAGTGATTTTATGATTAGGATTAGTAATATGACCAAATGGATTAGTAATCTCACTTAAAGAAAGTTTTAAAATAATATAGGCACCTTGATTAAGTAATGTGATTCAATAAAATAGTTAAATAACGGGTTCATTAATTATTATTCAAGTATTAGTTTTTTTCGGGTGAATAGTGTTTTTTTAAATTAAAAATTTAATTAAAAATAATTAGAAAATTATTTTTATCAAAATGACTTTATTTTTGAACTTAGAGCATCAATAATATGTTATGGTAATTTTTGGGGTTTTTTCTGAAAAAAATGAATTTTCTATGAATAGTGTTTTTATTTAAAAATTAAATTAAAAATATTTAGAAAATTATTTTTATAAAATGGATTTCATTTTTGAAATCAGAGCATTGATTTTTGGATAATGTTAAATTTTGAGATTTTTCTGAGAAAGTTGAATTTTCAGTGAATAGTAAAAATACAGTTTTAGGGTTTCGGTATGTTTAATGACATCATAATGGTGTCATGATGATGTCATGAGACCTTTTGAGGGTTGGCCGGCCAAGGGTGATGAATTATTGTTTTGGGGGCCCCATGTGGCCTAACTCCATGATAAATGTCAAGGGAGAGCACATGGGTTTGAGAAAAGCACATGTGAGGTGTCCCTTGGCCATTAATGCCTTGTCCCCTCACTTTCCCTATAAATACCAAGCCCTCCTCTCATCCATTCGACTCCCCACTCATTCCCAATGAATTTTTGGTCTCATTACCTCCCAAGGAGTCCTCCCAAGGTGCCCCCAAGCCCTCAAGGTCCCACCCTTTGAGGTTTAAGAGTTACATTTTAAGGTAAGGGATCCGACCTCTCTCTTTCTTTTCAAGTAATCTCATTTATGTCTTTTCTTTTATACTCCATGTTCTTATGTTAGAGGATGTTATTTTTTATTCATCCTACTGCCTATATTATGTTCATATGATGAGAGACCCCCCTTTCTCTCATCAATTCGTTTTAAGAATGTTTAAGTGGCGCCGTTAGGCTGCCGAATTTTTAAGGGATTCTTTCACCTTCCTCGTTTTCAAGTTCTATTTTCATTCAAGTCTTTAATGATCCTTTTTGTTATATTGGGGTATGATCTCTATATATATCATACTGGAATATTAGGTTCATATGATAAGAGACCCCATTTTATCTCTTCAATTCAGTATTTTGATGTTTTAAGTGGCGCCGTTAGGCTGCCGAATTTTTAAGTGGTTCTTCACCCTTCTCGTTTTGAAGTTCTACTTTCATGTCAATTATTTCAAGTTACTTTTTGTTATATTGGGGTATGATCTCTATATATATCATACTAGACTCTTATTTTCATATGATGAGAGACCCAATTTGATCTCTTCAATTCAGTATTTTGATGTTTTAAGTGGCGCCGTTAGGCTGCCGAATTTTTAAGTGGTTCTTCACCCTTCTCGTTTTGAAGTTCTACTTTCATGTCAATTATTTCAAGTTTCTTTTTGTTATATTGGGGTATGATCTCTATAAATATCATACTGGACTCTTATGTTCATATGATGAGAGACCCCATTTGATCTCTTCAATTCAGTATTTTGATGTTTTAAGTGGCGCCGTTAGGCTGCCGAATTTTTAAGTGGTTCTTCACCCTTCTCGTTTTGAAGTTCTACTTTCATGTCAATTCTTTCAAGTTCCTTTTTGTTATGTTGGAGAATTATCCCTATATCTATCATACTGAACTCTTATGTTCACATGATGAGAGATCCTATTTGATCTTTTCAAATCATTGTTTGTTGAGGTTTAAGTAACGCCGTTAGGCTGCCGAACTTTCATAAGAGAAATCTAATTTTTTTTCTTCCTTCCATGTTTTTCATTTCAAATGGTATGTCCTTGAAATCTCATTACCATGATCATGTATCCTTCTTATTCTGTCCATGTACTATTTTATGGGTCATTTATGAATGTTTGACCCATTTTACCTCTCTTTTAATGTCTTCTAAAACCTCGGAACATTGCCGTTATGCTGCAGAATTTCTGTCTCAAAATGTCTATCTCTTTTTCTAAAGTCCTTTTATTTTATTAAGTGAATAATCAAAGCTCTTTCTTCTAAAGGGGTATTCACATATATACCAAAATGTTCTATTTTAAATTCTGGGATTTACATACATGAGACCCACCTTCTTTTTCTGTGGGTTTTAAAGTAACGTAAAGATCATTTCTTTAAAGCAGTTTTTAAAATGTTATGATTATGAAATGAAACCCATTTATTTTATGCTATATGGGTTATTTATGAAATGTTTATTATGATATATGTGGCTCACATGATAATAAAGGCAAATTTAAGGGTGCGCCCAGATAGCGCTCCAATGCATTGGGTAAAGACTTAATCTCTAGAGATGACCATTTTAACGACGCCTTGGTGAATAACCTTGGTAATTTTTAACGACACCTTGGGGATGGACCTTGGTGAAACGAAGCGATTGTCAATATTAAATGTTGCAGCCACATCTTCATGTTATGAAAAAGTTTTATTTTTATTATGATATGCCTTATGATTTCATTTTCATGCATTAAAGTTCTTTTCATGACTTTATTGATGTATCTCAAGTTCATATGTAAAATGTTTCACTTGTTTCCCTTGCTGGGCCTTATGCTCACCCTTCCTTTTGATGTATGTCCCCAGGTTATGAGATGCAGTAATGAGCCTAGGGTGAACATGAGGAGAATCCTTTCAAGTGTTTAAGAAGAATGTTTTTTTTTGTTTCATGTTTTATGTTCCTTGTTTCCAAGACACTAAACCTTAAAGATCCTCAGTTCCATGTAATGGAATGAAAAGTTATGTTATAAAAAGACGGGATACTATAGTATGTGACACCCTCCAACCTCAAGGGGAACTCCATTCACTGATGCACACCAGCCATTCTAGTTCCCAACAGAGTGTCTAGCATCATGATATCAAAAGAAGTAGAAAGATAGAGCCCAAGGCTCTCCACCACGGGTACAGATATGAAACTATGTGTAGCACCCATATCAAAAAGCGCTGAAGATAAGACAGAAGCTACTAGAATTCTACCTCTGACTGTCGAAGGTCCGGGATCCTGCTCCTGCTGGGTCTGTTGCACTACATATGCCTGCCCAGTGTCGTGGCCCAGCGACACAGCCTGGCTACCCGGAGTTGTCCCGCCCTTCTGCCTCTGCGATCTTGGTGTCTGGCTACCACGGGCACGACCACCATCTCTGCCTGCACGCCCTGATGCATTCCAGTTCCCCGACTGGTAAGAAACCACTGGTCCTTTTCCCGCACGCGGAGTCTGTACAGAACCCCTCTCACTAGCCATCAGTGGATACACCCTACAAAGGCGTTGCAGGTGACCCATCTTGCCGCATGCTCGGCACTCCATTGGGTCTCATGGACACTACGCCCTCTTGTGCCCCTCTTTTCCACACTAGTAGCACTTGATCGGGCCACCTAAAGAAGCTGTCTGGCTTGTACTGCCACTCTGAAAGAAGTCCATCTGTCTCTTCCTCTTGCCAGCAGAAATAGTACCAGTAACTTGTGCTGGACCGCCCTGGCCCACACCACTAGATTCCTGCAGGTTCTTCTCTGTAATCAACACCTGGTTCACAATCGCGTGTAGAGTAGGTAACCTGAAAACATTCACCAGCACCCGGATGTCATAATGAAGACAATCCTCAAAACAACTGGCTCTCAGCGTCTCATCACCCATCAGCACGGGTGCAAAGCACTGAAGCTCTGTAAAACGAGCAGAATAGTCCATCACTGACATAGCGCCCTGTTGCAGATTCATGAACTCTTTATCTCTATCTGCCCTTAGCGTCTCGGGGAAAAAGAAGTCATAGAAGACTATATGAAAATCATCCCATGCCATGTCCCTGTGATGCTCTGTCTAGGTGGTAACATCCCACCACCTCTTGGCAGAATCACGCAGCATGTAAGTTGTGAGCTTGACCCTCCTCCCTGGAGGCGTCTCTAGATGCTTGAAAATAGTCTGCATCGACCCCAGCCAAGACTCCGCAGCCTGTGGTCTTCCATCCCCTAAAAACGCAGGCAGATGCTCCTGCTGAAAGATACGAGTGAGCTCGGCCATAGATGTGGCAGCCTGCAGTGCTCCCTGAAAGGTCTGCATGAACCGCATAAAGACATCACAGAACTGCGCCTCCACGCCTGTGTGTAATATAACAACTGGTGCCACATCTGGCTCTGCTGGAGGATCAACAGGTAGCCCATGGACCACCACCTCTGGAGTATACTCGTTGCCACTCTCCTGGAGAACAACCCGCGGTCTTCTGGGCGGCATGACACTACAAGGTCAAAATCGCGCCTCAGATTCAATATTATTAAGATTGAAAGTGAAGGAACCACAAAAAGAAACAAGAGTAAGAAGGTATTCAAAATTGGCAAAACAAGACTACACGGCATGTAAAATGACTACACAGCGTGTACTTGACTTCCCTTCCCCTGCCCGGGTCCTTCCACACGGCTAAGCCACACATCATCCGTTCAACAAAACTATACGGCGTGTATAATACCTACACGGTGTGTTTGGTGTTATTTTCCAACTTCCTGTGTCTTCTGTGACACAGCCAACTACTTAGCTTTACTCTACACGGCGTGTTACACCCGAACACGGCGTGTACACCACCCCGTTTCCCAGTCACACAGCTAAGTCTACACGGTCTGTCCTCGGACAAGACTACACGGCGTGTCCTCCAAAGGTACATGGCGTGTTCAAGGAACGGTGACACCGGCCCGTGTTTGTTAGTTACACGGTCGAGTCCCCAGGTCACACTACACGGCGTGTCCATAACTAACACGGCGTGTTCTGTCAAAGAGTTCTCCAACCCGTGTTGTTAGTTACACGGCCAGACTCTGGGTCAATACTGCACGGCGTGTACAACAACTACACGGCGTGTTTTAACCAAGCCCTTACCTACCCCGTGTCGTCGCCCAGACGGTTTGTGACACGGGAAGAGACTACACGGCGTGTACTCAGGGTACACGACTTGTACTCAAAAAGTTCATTTTTTCTTCCCGAACATAAGAACATACACAGCGTGTATAAAAATACTACATGGCGTGTATACTGGGTTTCCAGATAGTATGCCTCAGAAACATTTCCGAAACCCAGAAAATACTGAAAAACAACACCTAAGTGTCAAATTTCGACCCATGGGGGCCCATACACCCCTCGAACCAAAGTTTGACATCTTATTTGTGTTATAACCAAAAATAGTCAATGATCCACCAAATTCCGGTCAATGGGTGCCCATACTCCCCAAAAACCAAAGTTTTGAATCCATTCAATAAACAAGATCAACAAAAACACCATATCAAAAGGCAGATATTTATCAAGCAGCTATCACAACAGCATGATTTTCTAGCATAACAACTATCACAACAACATGCGAATTTCTAATGAACCTACATGGCATGGAAACTATGCATGGAATGTGATATCTATCATGTTCCTATATGATGCATGATATGGAATACCCTCATCTCATCAGGTTGCAACTAAATAGATCCCACAGATAAAATATAAACATCAAAATCCAAGTACGTCACCCAACGGTGAAAACATAACAATCGTAAAATTGAAAAATCAGAAGAATTGCAAAATACGAGGTAGATTGTCTTTTCCCTGTACACAGGTTAGCTATGCCCGGGCACAACATATTACCAACTACCTTTCATCCTATCCCTGACTACGTCTCCAAACAGTAAGTCAAAGAAAATAAACCCCTCTGATACCACTTTGTAACATCCCGGACCTAGGTGCCACGCAACAGGTGCCCCGAGCCCGGTTCGCCACGTGACCTCAAGCGAATTTCCCTAAACACTAGAGGCTGCCAACTAGCAGCGAGGGACCAGTTCTGATAGTGGGGAAACTATGCCCTCATTTGTCAAATTGTAGCACAACGGAATACCAAAATAAACATACAACAAACAGCGGAAGCAGTGAATATACACAACTGAAATAACTACATTAGTGGATATAATCGACAGTATATAAGTGATGATTCTACATGTTTCAAGTTCTAAGAAAACAGCCAGAACGTGTTATACATCGATACAGTACAGCAGAAAACAGAGTGCATAAAAACAAGCAAAACAGCTGGCAGCGGCATCACGAGCCTAGGCTCGGTCCCATGCCCTCCTAATCCTCAACAACATTTAAGTACCTGTATAGGGACTCTTGCCCCTATCTACTCCTACAGCAACATAATCTGTTTGGGTCGAAAAGCGTGACCCAAATAGGGTGTGATAAATATATCTCAGTAGGCACCCACGAAAGGCCCATGCTCAACTGTGTGTAAAACATGCAACAAGTGTGTAGTAGTAAAATGCAATAACTAAGCAGTACTCAAAAGTAAATAACTTAACAGTTAAATTGCCATTTTATTATTCATTTAATGCATTTAATTTAGTATCACATTGTGCTCAATAGCACTAAGCCCTCAGGCCAACCATTATCTCGCCCTCAGGATAATATAGTGAACCACACCCTCAGGCTTGCCCTCAGGCCATACAGAATCCAGCCCACAGGTATTGCCCTCAGGCGTAACGGAATTCTCTCCCTCAGGCATACGAACTGTCACCCTCAGGCACAGATGTCAATCCCTCAGGCACCAAAGGTTTCTTTCAGCTGGAATAACGACAACCCTCGGGCTAAAATAGTCACGCCCTCAGGCCAATCACTACAACGCCCTCAGGATAATCACAACAATGCCCTCAGGCTAAAGGGGTAACCGGGACATGCCCAACATATCAAAATTAAGTAAACAAGAAATTCCTCTCAAGGAAATTCTTGAAATTACTACATTAAAGGCATACCCTTGGGTATCCTGGCCAAATGGCTAAATAGAGAAACACAACCCCAGGGTGGTTTCGGATCCAAGAAATGATCCCAATCAGAATTTTATTGTCATCATTTAATCCCTATGCAATTCTAGGTATTAAGTATAGCATCAGCCTCAGCCACATGACACCCCAACATGGGTTCGTGATTCAAAAACGCACAAAACGCACGATAGTTGAAAAATTAACACAAATCCACATACCTTAAATGCCAATGAACGCTATACTCGAACGCCGACTCCAGAAACGCCCAAGAACGACGTAGATCTGATGAAGAACAAACCCAATTCAAATGTAAATAACTTACATTGGGAGAAGAATTGGAATGAACAGTACCAGGAGGAAGAAGTGCTTACTCGTGCGGTTCCAGTGAAATCATCTGAAGCCGAATCGGATTCCAGACGAACGCCCAGTGGATCTTCAAAGATCTGGCCTCTTCCTTTGGCTCTAAAAACGCTCAAGTGCCTCATCTTCCAAATGAGGAGGCTACTGCCTGTTTTAAGCCAAAAAAGCAAAGTACACGGCGTGTACTTCAAAGTACACGGCGTGTACTCCCTTCATTTAGCTGTTCACTTGGCGGCACTGCCACACTGTTCATCAGTCGACCTGAGTACACTGCATGTACTCTCGAGTACACGGTGTGTACTGTCGCCCAGCTAGCGGCAACGCCACCGCCTTAATGTTTAATCCTACCGACTGACTACACGGCATGTAAGGTACCACTACACGGCGTGTAGTCGGTTCCTGCACCCTTTGTCGTCGATATGGCCACACGCCCTGTGTACTCATCCCATCACGGCCAAAAGTACACGGCGTGTGGATAATGTACACAACATGTAGTTCCAAAATTTAGGATTTTTCCCCATTTTCCATATTTTCTCAAAAACAATTAAGGAAAAGGAAAACAAGAAGCACGTACCTCTAAAACAAGAACCGGGTTCTTACAATTACACTAGTCCAGGGGGACCCTTGGGAACATTATATGACTTACCTAGATTAGTCCTTTAGTTCCCTCTTAGCTTATGAGATAAATTAAGGAAGGAAGATCTATATATACTATCTCAGTAAGATAATATTAGACACTAATACTATATAATCTTTTATCATGATGTATTATCATTCCATTTTCATTATGGTCTAGTAGTTACAAAATTATATTAGTAAATATGAGATCTAATTATTCTATTTCTTCTACCTGTTAATGTTTATCATCAACCATGCATTGTTTTTGGGAAATTTACATGATGGGGATGTGATTCGTATGTATTTTTATAAGAGGTTCATCCCTAAAAGGCTATTGATGGTTAATCATTATAAGATCTAATACCATCAGTTCCAACCTATGAGGAATTTTAACTATATATCAACATCCCAAAAGATTCCATTATCTCTATTGATAATGAAACCCCATGATAGAATATGCACTTCAATGGTTCCTCCTATATCATGATTGATATAATACCTCATGATAATTAGATCAATAGGGTTTTCCATGTTGTATTTCTCATCACCCCTTCCATGAACCTTATTTCATACTTATTCTAATACATAGAGGGATGAACTAATAATAAGGATGGGTATGGAAGCCCTATAACTTGATTAGAAAAGTCCCTTGAGATTATGTTTCAACAGTTTCATATATAATGAGACATTGAGAAAGTTATTATAAAATAAATAGAAAATAAATTTTTGTAATATTGGATATTCTCCCTTTGCTAATGCAATCTAGAAAGAAGATGGAATTTTTTTCATTCATTATTGAAAAGAATATTATCTGATGATCATATAACAATTGGTAAAAACCTATTGTAATTTAGGTTTCATATCTAATCAATCCTGGTTATAATGACATGGTCATCATTGTGGCACATTGAATGTGATTTCCACCTATACCTCTAATATATATATATGATAAGGGAATTATCATTTCATCCAGATCATTTAATGTTGGACCCTCAAATTAAAAAAATGACAGAAGATGTATTTGATTATATGAATACATTGATTGAGTACATTTATCATAAAACACCTTCATGTAATCTATTACAGTATAGGAATGACCTAAAATGATTGAAAATGTTATTACAATTTTTTTGGATCCAACCTAGAGTAGGAGCTCAATCAATGTTGGTTTAATGGGATCATTCATTAACAAAATTGAGGATATGATATCCCTCTTGTTTTATTAGTTTTCTATGATGGGTTATGTGTGTCACATCATTCAGTATTGATTCTCTCTTAAATTATTTGATGGTTGATCTACTTTTGGTCCCATATGGTTTATGACTACAAAGAATTCACTAAATAGTGTAATTTATTCTAGAAACATTAAATCATTTTACATAAACCATCAGATATTCTCTGTGACTAAAAATAATCACGAACCTTTGATATATGGGTAAAAAATATCATAGGTCACTACCCTCTAGCGAACAACCCATTAGTATAGTTTTATCATAATATCCACCATCTTTATTATGAAGTAAGATAAGTTTATTCCCCATAATAATTTTAATATCATTAATATGATGAAGTTCATAATTTATTATATCATTCATCATTCCAAGATAACTTAGATAATTATCCCAAAAAATAATACAAAATTCCACGAAACTAAGATAAATAAGTTGCATCCCATGTAAAACATCTAATAAAAACACTCTACTTGCTATAACTAGGTAACAAATAAGATAATCCATGTATTATAAAACCCCTATAACATTTTTGTTAAGATTATAGATTATAGTAAAGAATTATATCATATAGTATCTAAAATTCCATATAGGTATATCAGATGATGACTCTTACATCATCATAGGAGACACCTTACTCAGTAGTATAAGAAATGGAGGTGGTATTTCTCATAGAGATGATACTGAAAAAAACCCAATGAAGATGGAACCCAAATGGGACACCCCATTTTCCATTCACAGGGTATTCATCATTGTTTTACATTCATTGATCGATGTGGATAGAGATGATGTCACAACTCCCATAAATAGAAGGATTCTCAAAAAATTACATTTTATATATTTCCAATTAGTTAATCTCATCCTAGAAGAATGATTTAGAAATTCATAAACCACTACCCACAAATTAATAATTAAAACTAAATGGATATTATCCTTATAATAAGATGTTAAACAGAAAAATCACATGTCTAAGAAATAATAACCTAAATGAAAAATAAACAATATCCATTTCTCATGACCCAAAACTCCATGATTAAAATGACAATTATGAATTCCATTACATTTTGTGAAATATTTATTTTTCACAATAACCTAAACAAAATGGAATATCATCATTTCCATGCAATTTTAAACTGTGGGTTCTATATCCTAGATGTGAGATGTTAAAATAAACCTATATTCGTCCTAGATACATGACCTTAAATACATTAGATAACATATTTGTGTATGTATCTTAAAATATAAAACTATCCAATTTTTCCTCCTTAAGAGGATATCCATTCCTTTTGATGACAGTTTCCTATTATAAAATTATTACGAAATATGTATGACATGATTACATTTCCAAGGGATATGATGTGATGCCATGATCTCTTTTTCATGAACAACCACCACTTCCCCTTTGGAAATCAATTTCCCTAACTGGGTTCCTTATTATCACCTAATAATGAAATAATTATCCTTTTAGGATATGATTTGAAACCTCGCCTATACAGATATTCCTCATGATATGATCAATGAAATGTGTTGTGACACATATAGTGTAAAATAGTACCAACATATAATATTCAATTAACCTTGAAAATGTGGGTCTTTCTTGATTTCTATCACCATTAACGTATATGTTTGAGTATACTTTCTTATGGTGATTAGATTGTTATCTAAAATAGTAATTCTCCATATTTTTAGTGATCATATTATTTCCATAAATCATATCTTTATAAAAATCATATTTTTTGTATTTGTTAAAAGAAATTTAGAAGAAAAAAAATTAACTCACACTAGATATGAATTAAACTAACTATAGACAATTTATTCATAGCATAAATCTAAACAAAACAACATGAAACCAAATATGACACATAATGGATAATTACACACCATGTATTATTCCATCAATTATAATTGTATAAATTAAAATTGGATATTAAACACAAATGAATAAAATATTTAACACTGTAAGTTATCCTTGACAATATTCACCCTTGGGAATCACAAATAGCCAAATAATACATGTAATGAAGAATAAAATAATGAAACATTAAATTATATAGTGTGATATAAATTGAAAACTATTGAAATTATAACCATTACATCAGAAGTGTTTATGATGTGATGAAATTTAATAAGGATATATATAGAAAATAAATATTTTTCTTGAAAATTTTGGCTTTGTAAATATAGTCATTGGAAATATAATCAATTGATATACAAGTATTCATTATATATACAATATATTTTTTATTTTTATTAGTAATTTTAAATAATATTAATCAAGAATAATAAACAATTAAATGAAAATAAAATATGATATATTGTATACATATTTATATCTTTTCAATATGTTTTATAATTAATTTTTTTTATTAATTATTAATTGATGTATTCATGAAATTTAGTGATTTTTAATAATATAAATATATTAGTAAAATTAAATTTTAGAACATGAATAATTTATTTTATTTTTTTCAAAAGTATTATTTAATAGAAATGTAATATTTTTTAGAGAACTATTATTTATAAAAAATGTTTTTATTTTATTTTAATATTTTAAATCTTGGGCATTTAAAAAACAACAATTTTAACATTATTTAAATTTTATTTTTCAATAATTATTACTAAGAACACTTAAAAAAATTATTTCAATAAAAAAATTATTTTAATTTATAAAATTATCATTATGTATTAGAATTTGAGATATATAAAATGAAATTAATTTTTTTAATTTAGATTTTCAATATGACTTTATGATAAATTTTTTGACTTTTTTGTTAAAATGATTTTTTTAGGTTAATAGTGACAAATACCATTTTTTCAAAAACCAGAAATTTTATGAATTCATTATTATATAATCAGAACATAAAAATTTATAAAACATTTTTTGAGAAAAATATGAATTTAATAAGTAAAATTATACAATTAAAATAATATTTTTAATTTATAAAACTATTTTTAACATTTTATATACATGTCTTGTTTTATTCATATAAAGAATGTTTTTTCCTTCTTGTTAAATTAAATATTCTCACGATGAAATTTTGTTTTGGATTTATCTAAAAGAAAAATAAAAATAATTTGATTTATAATAAATTAATTAATTTCATAGAGATAAAAACATTGATAATGTTATCTAAATAAATTTTTTATGTTTAAAATACCCTATTCCAAAAATAGATTAAATCTTTTATAACCCTATATTATAAATATGTATCAAATTATTAATCTGATTAAAATAAAACTATTTTCATATATATTTATAATTATTAAATTATTTAATGATATCAATTCATTTTTTCCTAAAATAATGTTAATGATGTTAAGGATAAATAATTTTTGTAATGATATTATTAAAAACTAATTTTTTAAAATACAGTTTAATTTTTATCTATATAAATTAAATTGATATTTTTTATAAAATTCCAATTATATGATTTTTAAACATTCATAAATAATAGAATAAACCATTATATAATTTTAAATTAAAGGTAAATAATACTAATAACACTTAATAATTTAATAGTCATTTTACACAATAAAAATATTACAATAAAATTTTTTATTCAATTTTAATGATAGTTTTTTAATATTTAGAAAATGAATTTGTAAAATCAAGCCAAAATTTTGAATCATTACAAAAGTACTTGGTAATATAGTCTATATTCTATTTTTTCGATAAAATAAGTACCATGATTTATAAATATTCTAGGTTAATATGTGTTTAAACAGAAAATCAAATTTTACTGAATAAAATTTCCAAATATTCCATATAGATAACCTTATTCTGATTAGAAAATTAATATCACATGTCAAGAAAAATTCACTTATCTCTCATAATTCTCCTAACCCACATAACCCCATTGTGATTAATTTCATACCATATCCCTAATATTAGTTTGTAAGTAAAAAATCCATCTTTTTACCTATACAGAAGATCATATCTACCCATTGACCCATACCTCTCTATTTTAAACCATTTCATAATTAATTTCATATCCCTTTACCTTGATAAATCCCGACCAATGAGTTTATTTGGTCCAAACAATTCATCCTCGAGCCTTAAGAATATACCAAGTATAGTAAGGGATGCTCTCCCTCCTCCTATCAACTCACAAAATTCCTTCATTGTAAGATTTTTCATTTCAATATTATTATGCATGAAGCTGATCCTAATCAATCCTTTACTATCAAAATGGCATCCTAACAATGATATAATCCCCTTATTTTCATTAATCCCAATTCATAGTACCATTTTTATAGCATTCATGTTGTTGAAAGAATCTCTTGATTCAATATTTCATATTTTATTTTTCTGACTAACAAACTAAAATGTTATTCATGTTAAAACATATATATGTACCAATATTATTTTTCTAGGGACTTACATGTATAAAATAAAAAAATCGTATAAATTGGTTAATATAATACATTCTTATGATCACTTATTAATATGACACATATAATGATTGACATATCAAGGGTGTACCCTGATATCACTTAAATATATTTAGTAATGAATTTATATCTTATGATGGAATGTTTATTATTCATCTTCAATATGGAATGGGATTTTTTTATAATAGATTCAAGAATAACCTTGGTAATATGTTTTTAAAACACCTTGGTGATGAACTTTGGTGATATTCTTATGAATGTCTTATGTTTATGTTGTATCCACATAATCTTCTCATGCCACCTGTTTTAATTTTACATTTATATAATATGATTCCTAATTCAGAAAGGATAACTACTTAGGATCATTTTCTATAAATATCCCATACAATTATTTACTATCACTAATTTATTTTGAAAAAGTACCATAGTAAATCGTAACCAGTGTGGTGATCATGGATGGGATATTATAAGAGTATTTCGTGAGTGTGGAAATTATCTTTTCTTTTCTTCTTTCATATATGTATTCCATATATTATTTTACTTATTAATAAGACACTAAAAATATCATTTTAATTAATTGTGTAATATTTTTATTCAAAATTACATTAAAAATATTTTATTATGTTTTTGGTTTTTGTAAAATTAATACCTATCATCTTGGGTTCATTTCCTCAATGATTCCATAAGAAATATTTTATGTCCATTGATTCGATGACACAGTTATTGGTTGGTATTAATTTTCTATCCCTTTCCTAAAAAATATCTATTTGATGTTACAATTCAATGTCATGGACAATTTACTTCCTTAGAACATTTTTCACACACCACTATGTATCATATATCCGATTTCATGAGTTAATTTTCCTCCACCCTATTTTTCTCTAGTATATTTTTAAAAAACATTATGTTACACCATAATTCTTCTTTACACACATGAGTAGGGAACTTGTCTTATAAGGATTATTTCAAAGAAAACCTCTCGTTTCACATATGGTTTTCAATGGTAAATGTAACATTTTGAGCACGAGCCATGCACTCATTTTTTTACTCTTAGGTGAAATGGGCGGTCACTATAATGTACTTATCTTCCACTACATTGATGAATCATATGGGATTTTTGGTTTTACTAGATTATATTTAAATTTGATCATGGAACATTTAGTAGGGGACCTCATAGGCTGGGTATCTCTACATTAAGAAGAGCTCCATGATCTTCATATATTTATGATGGTACACCACATAACCATATACCCTCACAAAATTAAATTATTGTACATTTCCAATATCCTTACTACAAGATGTTAAATGATGAAAATTAATGGTCTATGATGCAAGACAATAAAATTAATAGTACCATGGTTTTTGTCACACTACATCCAATTTTATTGAACCAATGTCAAATCTATATTACATTAAATTACTTGGAATGGACCATCATTACATGATAATAAATTCCATGAGATATTTTTATTATCTTAAGATATTTTATGATTTGTTCAAATTCCTTGATTCATAGAGTTAAACTATACTAATATTTTTACCTTCTTCATTTCTTTAAACTATATATCTAAAAACATTATATGTGAATCATAAACTAAAAAATCATCTCATCATCGTCATTTGAGTGGAAAAATCATCATTTTGGTGTCAATCACTCATTTAATCCTTATTAATATATATATATATATATTGATTCTTATTCAATGGGGTATGTAGTGTATACCCAATAATTATTTTTGGCCCAGGCATAATCACTCATTTTCCATTTTATCAACATCACAATATCATAATGATCAAAACCCATATATCTAATTCATTTCCCTCACATGACCCATGTACGACACTCCTATGAGGATATAGGCATAAACCCCATGTGTATTGATACTTCACATGAAGAACTCAACACACAGAGGCATAATACATTGACTATTAAAATATACTAAAACATCCTTCCCAATTAATATTAATACTTTTTGTCTTTAATGATTTCAATACCCACCATCATTCACATTTAAAGGGGCTCCCCAATAGTACATCTCATGTTGTTTGTGGAGAAAATGGTCAATATTCCAACCAAATATTTATTTCCTCCATCCATGATGGTAACATAATTGAACCAATATTTTGAAGGCATGTTTTTTGTTTATCCTTAACCATGTGGTCCATATAATATTTGTTTCAAATCATATGTATCATGATTGAAACCCTACCCTTCCCCATTTTTCTAGTTGAAATATATTCCCTCCACATCCCCCACACATGTATTCCCACATTTTGGTTAAACAGATTATTTTTATAGGTTTATTTCATTAACTATATTCCCTTTTTCTTAGTTTTCCTTCATGTGTTGATGAGTCTACCAGACCCAAACCCTTCCACCCATTTTTTTTTCTCTCATTTGACATGTGTATTATTTTTCTACGCTTTTTTATCCACATAGATAATGGACTTCATGAGGTTAGGTTTTTTGGCGTATTTTTTCCAACATAACCTTGTATCCCCATGTTTATCAGTTTATAGTTCCATTTTTATCCTGACAACATTACATTCAAACTAAACAACCCATGATTTCCATTCAAAAAATATTTTATTCCATCTTTTCAGAACAATAATTCATATCATTTTTTTCCTTTTCATGATACTATATAGTACACTTATCCTTTTATCTAGGTTATATAATCTAAAACTATGAATAAACCCTTTTAGGGATGTATATTATTGTGTAGAATCTACATTCAAAAAATATTTCACTTTATAATTCACTCAATATAGTCTACCTATCCTATATTATGAGATAAATTTCTATAAAACTCATTTCATTTCACTTGGTCATTGTAATAAGACCATAAACTACGACACTAATATTTAGTCAATGCATCATGAAAATTAATTGTGTATTTATTATTTATGAAGATTAAATATTCTATAACCATAACATCTCTGTCTTTTATTCATTAATCACATCCAGTTTTCTCTAATATTTACAAATATAAAACTTGAAGAACACAATTTTTTGGTTGTTTGTGTGTTGTCATGCCATTTAGATTGGTACAAACTTTTGGTTTCTATTACATTATATTCTAAAAAAACTAGCTCACCCCATGGGAACACCATCTTAGTTTTTCCTATGACTGTACTGACTCTTAAATTCATATCAGGTTTTATCCCATCCTCTTCCATATAGATATCCCATTTTTGGGTATAAGCATTTTGACCTCCAATTTCCTATCATTACTTATAGATAACATCTATATCAGTATTTTGTCCATAATTTCGTGTTATGTGTAGTATTTTTTTTAATTTTATATAGATTATATCCCCTAGGAATAAGCCCCTTGACCTTAAACAAGTATCAACATTTCTAGTCAAATATGTGTTTATTTAAACTCAAGTGACTTCATAGTGGATGATAAAAATCTTAGACTCTTCATAATTAGAAATATACCATGCCCTCTCTGATTAAAATTAAAATCATTCCCCTATGTGGAAATCCGATCATAACATACATAAATATTAATCCATGTTAGATAAATATTAAACACATGAACATTTTATACATGTTAAAGAGTCATAAAGTTTTATATTGTTTAGAGGCTAGATATGTAAACATAAACTTTACTAAAGGATGTGCTAATTGACCTGAAAATTATCTTATCATTATTCATTAAATAGGCACACCCTACTTTACAAATTTAATTATATCGTGGAAAAAAGGAAAACTTACATGAGGGTGGGTTAGAATTTTCATAAATTGTAAACCAAGGATATAACCATCAATTATGAAATGAATGAATAATTTCACAAGAATATGATCATAACTAATAAATTTCTTAACAAACCAATTAAATATCATTTATCAAGAGTCATATGATAATTATTTATCATAAAAATGAAATGATTAATAAGGTTGTGTAATAAATAATATTCAATCTATGTCCATAGAGGCATGATATAACATAGGAATGTGAAAAAATCATAGTTGTATAACATTATAAACATGTATAAATAATAAAAATACCACTTATTAATATATCAACATAAAATCATGACTCCATATAAACATATAAAAATGAAATTATGTCCTTGCATAAATTATGTGCTTGAAATATGATCGACTCATAATGATGGGAACATGAGATTAGGTTCATTCCTAGAATATTTTTCTCATGATTTATCCATCATTACCAAATAAATTGGAGTGATATATAATCTCTATCACACCAATCACATAATGTAAACCATATATATGATTTCCCCATCGTCATAAAATGTTCATCATATCATCACATCATAACCCAAAAAAAGGAAACATTCTTCATAAACATTTCATCATTTCCTCTCAGTATTATATAAGGAACAATTAGTTTCATAAAGGATTCACCTTAACTTAGTTAACCCATGAGAAAGAAATGAGTTTCATAGAATCATACAAAAATAATCATCATTATAATATATCTAGAGAAATAAATTGTATGGTTTTATTAGATTATATACCTAGCGTATCATAACAATCATAGAAAATATTTTTATAGAAGAATGTTACATTTAAATATCGATTGAGCCATTATTTGATAGTATAATAAAATAAACCTATTATTTGGATTATATTTTATATTAAAATTCCATAAATATTAATAAAATTATATTCATTGACAATAACCAAGAAAAATGGAATGCAAGAATCAAATAATTTAAATTTTTTCATAGTAGTAAAATCATATCACATCGTATAAATTACAAAATTGGCATTCTTCTCATACTTTTATTTAATTATTAAATGATTTGTCAGTAAATATTTTCATTAAAAGTTTCTTTTACATTTTTTAAAATATATTAAAATGTAAAAAATGACCAATTTATACAATTTAATGATCATATTAAAACATTCATATATCAATTTTAAAATCATGGATATAAAAGAAAAATATTTTCTTCCAAAAAATGAAATATGGTCGAATTTTTGTTAAAAACATCACTCGATCATTTTTAGTACATAATATATGGAAATGGTATGAAGACAGTTATATTTCATGAATAACCATATTCTAATAAAATATATAGGATTTTATGAATAAAATTTATAAAATTATCATCAATGTACATTTATCATAAACAATAAAAAAAGAAATGAGATTATAACTTAAACCCTTTACCGCTTCCCAATCCACTGAATCATAAAACCAACATTATAAAATTTTAATTTTACTATAAATATCATTATTTATGAATAATTCATTACATAAAAAATAAAATGGTAAGTATATAAAATTCTTACAAGAAGATAGTTGTATAACCTAGAATATGTACCAAAGAAGATAATTTGAGACGATACCACTTACATCATGTCATTCCTCCCATCATATTTGTTCAATTATATTGTATAATAAATTTATATTTTTAATAAATTTATTCCATAAAATAATTTATACATAAATTATTATTCATCATCTCATTTTAATTCAAAAATATCATTTTTAAATTATTCCATCCTTAAAATGAACAATTAGGTGAGAACAAGTCTGTTTTTCGTGCATGTTTTCATTTTGTTGTTCCATTAATTACACCTTTTTCATGGTTAAAAAATCATAGATATATTATTAATGAAATAATTATGAACCCTATTTTTGATAGTTACTTTTATAACAAGTCTTACAATGTATTTATGAAAAAAGAAATTACATTATTACGCAGCTTGTATGTATGCACAAGTAATGTGTCCAATTTTTGATGGATGAAATGAAAATGGTAAATAATAAATTTCATTCATAGAATAATTATTATATCATAAATATTATATATATTAATTAAATATATCCTTAATATTGATCATGTAAATATGAAAAGAAAAATAATCACATCGTGTACTAGAGTCGGTAATCCACATATACGCAAGAGCGGCATGATCATTTTAGAACAGGTTGAATGATAAGAATATATCTCAAATATTATAATTAAAATATAATAATGTTTTCATAAATATCATATATAATGATTAAATTAGTCATAGTAACCATCCACTAAATATATTGATTGAAAATGATCCATAAAACTGTGTAGAGGCTATTGTGCACACATATGCCCAAGCATGCTTTAATTTCGATTTTGATATAATTGAGGTTTAAAAGTATCTTACCATATTTTTAAAAAAATATAATTATATTTATGATAATTTATTCATGATTTTATGATCATTAAAAACATTTACAATAATAAGAGGAATGGATAATCAATGATTGAATCGGGTAAGACAGTTAGCTCATCATTGAGAGGCCTCTTTAGATTACACATTAATCATTTATAGGGTCATATTAGGCTATGGAGGAAGTTCAAGAATGAATGGAATAGATATTGGAATGTATTTAGGTTGTTATTGGATAATCGAGATTCCTTGATTTCTTTTAATAAGTGAGGAAAATAAATTCCCTTTTATAAGTGAGGGAAATTACACTCATCAAATTTCCTAAAAGATTTATATATAATATATAAAATAATAATTTAAAGTGGATCAAAATAAGAATAATTCATTACATATAAAATTATCCGATCTAAATAACATTATCTAATAAAATTTTTATATTTTTAGATTTCATTTTAGACCTTATATTGTTATTTAACCCCCTCATTAATCCTTTTTAGCTTCAAATACCATAACAAATTTTTAGATTTTGAGGGCCATAAATATAATTTTAAAGTTCCAAGTGGCTATAAAATGGTCCATGGATGACTTTTTAAAGATATTTCCATAAAAATTTTCAATTTCAATATTCTTTTTTATTTTTAAATTATATATTAAAATTTTAGATAATTTAAAATATATTTAATGTTTTTTAGGAATATTCATTTATTTTTACATGAAATACTTTAATACATAAATGGAATATGAATATAAAAAATTATCCAATTTTTTTAAATTCTTATTTATAAATAAATTCTATGAATTCCCAAATTAATCAACTAATTAAAAAATTTATTCTTTTCAAAACCATTTACATTAAATGTTTTTCTTATTCCATAATAAATTTATTAGTGTTGAGTATGAATTTAATGTTAATATATCATTACCAAAATTTAAAATAAATTACCATTATAAAAATAATTTATATATTTTTATAGTGAACTTTTATCTTCACTAACAACATCATTTATCAATATGAAAATATATAAAATAAATTATTCTCAATAAATAACCATTTTGTATTTATAATTCTAATAAAATAAATAATGTTACAATGAAAGGTATTAGAATTATTTTTTTCATATTTTCATATGTAACATAGCATTGGTCAAACTCAAATCACAATTTTAACCCCATTTTACCCTTATCGAGGTGAGAAATATTTATCTTGGTTATTATTGATATTAAACAAAAATAAAAGGGAACGATTTAACTAATCTTAAACACTTGATTTCAAATATGTAATTAATTTTTCATGATTACATTTTTATCAGTGTCATATATTAACATAAATACAAATGTGTAAAACACAATAGAAACCCATTTTTTAGAAAACAATTTCCTTAAAATCATGAATGAACTTATTCAAATATACCATATAATGATGACTCATTTGTAATTAATTAAATTATTTCTAAATAAATTAATTGTATCTAAAAATAAGATTAAATTAAAAAATAATGATACTTTCATGTTAGATGTTTTAATGAAAAAATTATTGTCTTATAAAAGTTGATATCTTTCCCAATTAACATAAAAATATGTAATTCCAATAAAATACAAAAAATATACCATAAGAAAATATTGAAATTCTGGTTAAAAAACTAAATTCATTTCCCCAAATGGTATTTCTATAATTAGTAGAAATTTATTATGAGTTCTATACAAAAAATCAAATAGAATGCATTTCTTAAAAGAAATAAATTTATTATTCATACAACGACTTAATAAAAAATCATTACATATTTATTATTCAGTAGTTAATAAATTTTAAATAATTAAAAAATTTATATAGATACTAAAATATGGAATATTCTATTTATACCTATCAATTTAAATGCTATTTTACAATATATGAATATATATTTTTGTTCAGTGTTGAATCTCAAGAATTTTATCAAACATATAAAATTTATTTAAGGAGAAATATATTATAAAATATCAAGGTGTTATATTCTACCCCCATTTAAAAATTTTAACAATGACATTTTTATTATAACATTATATAATTTGTGTATCATTACATAATAATAAATTATGATGTAGATTCTATTATGATTTTATGTAACATCTAGGAAAATTTGTATTTCATAATTATTTGTTTATAAAACCATGTATGTATCATTATAAAACTAATCAGTTTTCAAAAAACATACATTTATATTTGAGTGATACTCTCTATATAAGGCTTAATATATTTATCTTACCCTTACATCTATGGAGGAAATCATTTCTCATCATGGTATAACATAAAAAACATAATTGTTTGATTTTTTATATACCATTAACATAATTTACTCTATTTCCTATGATTCTAGTAGTTTTTAATCTTGGTTACATCTCATATAGAATATGTTAAATTACAATGATTAATTTTTTCCTACCAGAAGACGTGAAATCAATATTTAATATAACATAATATATACTAAATAATGAGAAGATATTCCTCTTATACCAAGATATTTACACAACCTGAAATGTTAACAAAATGTTGTCCAATGTGAATAACTATCCAAAGACCAATCTCTTAAATCTTGATTGTAACCCTCAATATTGAGCATAAATTATTCCATAAATAACCGACAATAAAAATTTTAAAATATTTCATGAAAACCTAAAACTAAAAGATAAGAACGATTAGATCAGATATTCTTCCGTGATAAAAAAAACAATTATCTAGAAATAATATCAATCACTCTGAAGTTAATTAAACAAAAAAATATATTCCAAAATCATTTAAACACCATATTTTTTAATAATTTTGATAAATATCCTGAAACACCATATCTAAAAAAATCATATATTAATCTAAAAAATAACTATATAAAATATCACATTTAATTTGTTAATGTAAATAAACATTGAATCCGAAATAAAAAAAAATATCTCAATATCAGGCATATATTTAGGGTTATCTATCACTCAATCAGGTTCTTTACAAAAACAACACCATACAAAAAATCACTTTTCTTGGTAATCAGTACCATTAAAAATATATTTTGAAATATTTAAATTGAAACTCGTACACAATAATACATAGATGAGTCATTATTCTTATAGTCAAAATATTATTTATAGAATATGTCAAAAAAATAATTTGTTAAATACTAATAAAAAAAATTCAATGCCTTATAATTATTGGAATGAAATATTCTCATCCATGGTATAGGAGTAAACTCTTGGATTATTTAATTTACTCAGATAATTCTAATATTTCTCACGCATTTAACATAGAACTATAAATTGTACCTTAAGATATAATTTATTTCCCTGAATTATAATCATCATATTTCATTGGGGTGTTTTTTCTTTATACCCATATTTTCCACACAAAGGACTTATTTCAATTCCTTTGAGTCCTTACTCGAGGATATTCTTCTGACATTATCAATATTTAGTAAGCTAAATCATATTTCCTTTACAGTGTTAATGAAATCGTATTTTTACATGATTTGGTTCATTTGGAAACTCACCGATGATTATTACAAGGCCCCAGCCTTAAACATTACTTAATCTTGAGTTACTTCAACAATAAACATTGAGGATCTTTTTAGGTTTAGGTTTTTAGAGAATTAGATCATAAAACATGCATTACATTCCACATTTAAACAAAGTGGTTACATAAAAGATAGTATTATTTTTTCCCATCAACGGAAACATATTTAAAATAAAACATGGATTCTTTCTTGACACATCGTTGACACTATCATCATATCATGTACCTTTCCCTTGACCTGTGAAAAACATTTCAAAAACTTGGGATGAGCATAAAAAGCTCAGTAAAGGACATCAAAATATGGAAAGGAAACATGATTACATATATACATAAGAATGAAATCATACTTTACCCATTAAACATAAGCACTTTTACATACGTCATAAAATCATGAATAAATCATAGAAATCATAAGACATAAAGGTAACTTGAGGCATTCATAACATTCTTACGTAGGGAGTAACCCTCTTGGTTACGTTTGGAATACCCATCACAGTATATTCCCTAAATCTCATTGGAAAAACCTCAATGTTTAACTCCTTTGCGTTACCCAATGCATTGGAGGGATATATCAGGCTTACCCTCCCTTAGTTTATCACGGAACCACCCGTCTTCATAATAATTCCCAAGAACCATAACACAATCGTATCACATAAAACATGCATAAAAGAAAAATAACATTTCCAATTTTCAATCAAAAGTTATAAATACAGTACATTGATATAAAAACATTATGAACACTATTTTCAATACCAAAATAAAAGAAAACCAATACATGGTATTTATTTTTCTTTCAAAAAAATGTATGGCTTGTAGAGGAAGCCGAAACTGAAATAATGGTCATGGTGGCAGAGAAGTCGTTGTCACCACATACGTACGATAAAAACATTCCTTTTTGTCGATTAGTAAAACGGTTCATATAAAAATAGATTCCATTTGGATAAATGTAAAACTCAAAGGGTTTTATACACTGTATAAAAGAAGGTTCTGTATAAAACAAAATATGCCTCAATGAAAGGAGATTGAGACGAAGTCCCATACCTCGGGTCTAACTTGACTTAATCGTTCTATAACGTCCTGAATAATAAACTTGAGTTAATTTATACTTGCTTAAGAGCCTTTTTCATGTTCATTATTCCTTTTATATCACTTATTACCATTTCATGAACACTATGTAATTATTTAAATTAATAACGATCATTTTATCGATCATTGGTACTTGAGTCAAAAATAAACTCTTCATAATTACAAGATGTTCATGTATCCATTATATCCAGAGTTATACTCATGATTTATATATCATATATGTCATATATATCCAGTATATACATGAGTTTATAATATTACATAACGTTTAGAGGTAAGAAATGAAATGCACCGTTCATGGAGACGATAAGCCGTACGTACGCATGAACGCTACTTTCATTTCTATTTCATATTTTATGGAATGGAATCACAATGATATAAATGTATATTATAATTCCATTATAATATCATATATAATATCATTAATTACATCCTTTATACGTCCCACATATAGCATTAACGAATCAAATCACTTTGCGGGGGCGGTAGTCCTCACTTCCTAAAATGAAGATATCGCGTTTACCCAAAATGGAAACCATAAAGGTATGCCATAAATGAAAAATAAAGATGCTTAAGAAAAACATAAATATATTATATATACTTATATAAATATAGTGTCATATTAATGGCCACCTTTGAAGGGGTTAAAAGAATATTGAACAATCATCATTTCGTGAGGCATAAATTCGCCATCCACAGAAACAGTATGTTCTTTAACCATTAGATGTAGGTGTGTGTATGTGTATCTCTAATACTTATTATAACAACATCCTAGTATATTGAAGATATTGGTGTTATTAAAAAAATAATGAATAAAAAGAGTTTAGGTGGTTGGAGAAGCAAAATAAAATATAAGAAAACAATTGAAGACACTACCTTTAAATCGGGTAACTCTTTTTGATTTGAGATCAAAGGCTTCATTGGGAAGACTTATGGCCAAAGTGAGGCTTCTAAGAGTTAGAGAGGGATTTGGGGAGAATAACTGGGCAGGGTTTGGCCGAGAAAAAGTCCTTGGAAGTGTGGTTAAGGTGGTAGAGGTGGGGGCCTTTAATAAGAGGAGAGGAGGGGCACTCTTGGGAAGGTATAAAAGGATACTTTATTGTAAAATGCTTATCGGATTTAAAAGGTCCCAAAATTATATATTTCTAGGATAAGGTGATAATAGTTAGAAATCCACCCACCCAATAGGTTTTTTACATGTGTAGGTTATATATTTTACATTATCTTTTCATTTTATTTAAATCGTTCATTAATGAGGTAATCACTAAATCATCATGATGTCATAAATAATATAATTTATTTAATGTCTAAAAATTATAAAAAAATATCGTGATGTAGGAAATCGTTTTATCTTTCTAATGAATATTTATAGTCAAAAATATGACTTGTATAACCCCATTTAAAAATTAATTTAGTAAAACAACTCATGTTTGTGACATTTTTACTTTAACATTAAATAAAAAGATATAAATGTCATTTTCCTTCCAAAGTGGTTCCATGGGGTCCCCAAGTTGACCCATGGATTTTCATGGTCGGCCATTACACATCCAATAAGGGTAGTACATGTGTCAAGTTCATTTCATATTATTAAAACATTATTTTTAATTGAACCACATATTACTACTTAGTTACAACCATTTATGTCAGATTTTGAAATTCAAAACATAGAGGTGGTAAATTTTCATTTAAATGAAAAATCAGTTTTTTAAGTACCACTTAGTGGTTTCACTATTCATCAAAAATTGATGTTTTTCAGAAAAATAACAAAACTTCACCCTAAGATATATTTGATATTCCGAATTCAAAAATGATGTCTATGTTACAAAATTCAAAACATATAAGTTACATTAATTAATTTAATAATTAATTCACACCGTCTGAGCAAATACCGTGTTTTTATGAAACAATAAGTATCAAAAGATTGACAATAGTTTAAGTCCAATTTCAAAGTGAAATTAATTCCAACGACAAATATTAGATTAAATGGTAAAAATATATTCTAATTGAACTTCAAAACCAATTCAAAAGATAATCTAACCATATAATTAAATTAGATGAAAAATTAGTTTTGATGTAAATTGTAGTATTTCTCACTATTCATTAAAAAATGAACATTGTCAGAAAAATACCAAAAAATTATCCAATATAAATTTCAATGTCCCAATAATAAATAATAAGTTTATTTTGACGAATATAGCTTATAAAATTTTCAAAAGTTTGATTTAAAAATGGTTTTCCATCAAAAGGCAGTAAAACAATCTTTTAATAATATTAGTGTATTCCATTCTTAATATTGGATTTATTCTCATTTTAAGCCTCTAAAACACTATCTAATTCATTAGTAGACATAGATAAAAATATCTATTATTCATTAATTACATGGGATGTTATATCCTTCCCCCCTTTAGAAAATTGAATCCCTGCAATTTATTTACTTATCGAATAAGTGGGTGTATTTAGCCTTCATTGCATTTTCAGATTCCCATGTTGCCTCTTCAACCATGTGGTTTTTCCCCAAAACCTTTACCTGATGAATCGCCTTATTTTGTATCAATTTCTCCCTTTGGATAAGAATATGGACCGGTTGTTCCTCATAAGATAGGTTCCCTTCCTGCTGAACTACCTATAGACTAAAAACATGAAATGGATCTGGTATATACTTTCTCAACATCGAAACATGAAAAAATTGTGTACCTGAGATAAAATCGGAGGTAAAGCCACTCGGTATGGAATTGATCCAACTCTCTCCATAATTTCATATGGTCCAATAAGCCTTGGACTCAGCTTTCCTTTCTTACCAAATCGCATCACACTTTTCCATGGTGAGACTTTGAGAAAAACATGATCACCTACCTCAAAAGAGAGATCCTTCATCCTGTTGTCCGCATAACTCTTCTGCCTGCTCTGAGGTGTTCTCATTTGTTTCTGTATCAACTGAATGTTTTCTACCAACTCTTCTACCAATTCGGGTCCCATAAGCTTCCTTTCACCCACTTCATCCCAGAACGCTGGAATTCGACACTGCTTCCCATATAACGCCTCAAATGGTGCCATCTGTATACTGGAATGAAAACTGTTATTATATGAAAATTCAACCAAAGAAAGATGTTGGTCCCAACTTCCTTAATAATCCATCGAACAAGCACGTAACATATCTTCCAAAGTCTGAATTTTTCATTCTAACTATCCATCTGATTGAGGATGAAAAGCTGTACTAAAATTTAATTCAGTACCCGATGACCTTTGAAGGCCTTTCCAAAAGTTAGAAGTGAACCTGGGATCACGGTTAGATACAATGGAGAGATGAACTCCATGTAACCTGACTATCACTTTAAGATACAAATGGGAAAGTTGATCGAGGGAAAAATTATCTCGTATAGCAATGAAATGAGCATATTTTGTCAAGTGATCAACAATAACCCAGATTGCATTATTACCTCGAGGTGTCTTCGGCAATCCCACAATGAAGTCCATGGATATATTTTCCCATTTCCACTCTAGCACTGGTAAAGGCTGAAGCATCCCTTTCGGTAACTTCCGCTCTGCTTTAACCTACTGACAAGTCAAATACTTCACAGTAAAATTAGCAATATCTCTTTTCATTCCATCCCACCAGTAATACTCCCTAAGATCTCTATACATTTTAGTACTGCCCGGATGAACTGAAAATGGAGAACTATGAGCTTCACATAACAACTCTCTCTTCAACTGTGAATCACAAGTCACACACAATCTATTCCCAAATCTCAAAACACAATCATTATCAATGTTGAATTCAGGCGACATACCCTTCTGAACCAGCTCTACCTTTTTCTGCAACTCACTGTCTTGCTTCTGTGCTTGCTTGATTCTGTCTCATAGAGAAGATTTCACTGATACTAGAAACAAAACAGAAGATCATCCTGCACCAAAAACTTCTATGCCAAATTTCATCAAATCCTTAACTAAAGGATCACGTTCCAAACACAACATTGTTAATGAAGCATTACTTTTTCGACTCAAAGCATCATCCACTTTATTCGCTTTTCCCATATGGTAATGAATTGTACAATCATAATCCTTGATTAATTATAGCCATATCCTATGTCTCACGATCAATTCATTCTGAGTGAATATATACTTTAAACTTATGTGATCAGTATATATTTCACTCTTTACCCCATACAAATGATGCCTCCAAATTTTTACAGCGAAAAAAACAACTCCTACTTCCAAATCATGTGTAGGATAATTTACCTCATGAGTTTTCAACTGACGTGAAGCATAAACAATTACCTGATCATTCTATATTATGACACAACCATGTCCTTTCAATGAAGCATCACTGTAGATGACAAACTCACCATTCCTGGAAGGTAGTGCCAAAAATGGATCATTCACCAATCTTCTTTTCAACTCCTAAGAACAATCATCACATTCTTTTCTCCATATAAACTTAACACCCTTCCGAGTTAGCTTATTCATTGGACTAGATAACCGGGAAAATTTCTAACAAACCTTCGGTAGTAGCCTGCCAAACCAAGGAAGCTACGAATCTCAGTTACATTAGTGGTTCTTGGTCATTCTTCAACAACCATTGTTTTTGCAGGATCAACAATTATCCCATCTTTAGAAACAATGTGACCAGGGAAAGAAATTTGTTGCAACCAAAACTCACACTTGCTGAATTTTCCATACAATTTCTTTTCTTTCAAGGTTTGAAAAATAAACCTTAAATAACTTTCATGCTCCTATTTACTTTTAGAAAACGCCAAAATATCATCAATAAAAACAACTAACATTTTTCACCAGAGTCAACTGAGTCATCACTGCAACAAACTGTTTAGTTATGATTCTGACCATCTCAGTATACTGATTTGAAAGGTCATTTCCCTCTGTATGCCTTCCTAGCACTGCTTCCTTGTTTCCTCTATGGAAACCCATTCTGAACAAACATGTATTAGATGAAGAAACATGGTAATCATCAAATGATATATCATTTCAATTTGACCATAAAAAAATATTCTTGGATAATCATTTAATAGAATTCTAACTCCTAATGTTTTCTAAAATGACCCATGATACCAACTATAAGGCCTCAGCCTTAAACATTACTTAATCTTGAGTTACATCAAGAATACACATTGAGGATCTTTTCCGGTTTAGAGTTTTAGAGAATTAGATCATAAAACATGCATTACATTCCACATTTAAAAAAAGTGGTTACATAAAAGATAGTATTATTTTTTCCCATCGACGGAAACATATTTAAAATAAAACATGGATTCTTTATTGACACTTCCTTGACACTATCATCACCCTTGACCTGTGAAAAACATTACAAAATCTTGGGATGAGCATAAAAAACTTAGTAAGGGATACCAAAATATGGAAAGGAGACATGATTACATATATACATAAGAATGAAATCATATTTTACCCATAAAACATAACCACATTAACATATCTCATCAAATCATGAATAAATCATAGAAATCATAAGATATAATGGTAACTTGAGGCATTCATAACATTCTTACGTAGGGAGTAACCCTCTTGGTTACGTTTGGAATACCTATCAAAGTATATTCCCTAAATCTCTTCAGAGAAACCTCAACGTTTAACTCCTTCGCGTTACCCAATGCATTGGAGAGAAATATCGGGCTCACCCGCCCTTATTTTATCACGGAACCACCCGTCTTCATAATAATTCCCAAGAACCATAACATAATCGTATCACATAAAACATGCATAAAGGAAACATAAAATTTCCACTTTTCAATCACATGATATCAATACAACACATTGATATAAACTTGAGTTAATTTCTACTTTCTTAAGAACCTTTTTCGAGTTCATTATTCCTTTTATATCACTTATTACCATATCATGAACACTATGTAATTATTTAAGTTAATAACGGTCATTTTATCGGTCATTGGTACTTGAGTCAAAAATAAACTCTTCATAATTACAAGTTGTTCATGTGTCCAGTATATCCAGAGTAATAATAATTATGTATATATCATAAATATCATATATATCTAGTATATACATGCATTTATAATATTACATAACGTTTAGAGGTAAGAAATAAAATGCACCGTTCATGCAGATGGTAAGCCGTACGTACGCATGAACGCTACTTTCATTTCTATTTCTTATTTTATGGAATGGAATCATAATGATATAAAGGTATATTATAATTAAATTATAATATCATATATAATATCATTAATTACATCCTTTATACATCTCACATATGGCATTAACGAATCAAATCACTTTGAGGGGGCAGTAGTCCGCACTTTCGAAAATGAAGATATCGCGTTTACCCATAATGGAAACCATAATGGTATGCCATAAATGAAAAATACAGAAGCTTAAGTAAAACATAAATATATTTTATATAATATATAAATACAGTGTCATCTTAATGTCCACCTTTGATGTTTTTAAAATAATATTGAACAATCATCGTTTCGTGAGGCAGAAATTCTCCATCCACGGAAATAGTATGTTCTTTAACCATTAGATGTAGGTGTGTGTAAGTGTAGCTCGAATCCTTCTTATAACAACATCCTAGTATATGGAAGATACTGGTTTTGTTATAAAATAAATGAATAAAAATAGTTTATGGGTTTGGAGAAGCAAAATAAAACATAAGAACACAATAGAAGACACTACCTCTAAATCAGGTAACACTTTTTGATTTGAGTTCAAAGGCTTCCTTGGAAAGACTTCTGCCAAATGTGAGGCTTCTAAGAGTTATAGATGGATGTGGAGAGACAAAATGGGCATGAGTTGGCTGAGAAAAAGGCTTTTTAAGTGTGGGTAAGGTGTTATAGCTGGGGGCCATTTATAAGAGGAGAGGAGGGGAACTCTAGGAAAGGTTTAAAAGGATACTTTATTATAAAATGATTTTCAGATTTTAAAGGTCCCAAAATTAGATATTTCGAGGATAAGGTGATAATACATCGAAATACACCCATAAAATTTGTTTTTGACTTGTTTAGGCCTTATATTTTATATTTTCTTTTCATTTTATTTAAATCGTTTATTAATGAGGTAATCACTACATCGTCATGATGTCATAAATAATTTAATTTATTTAATTTCTAAAAATTATAAAAAATATATAACGATGTAGGAAATCTATTTATGTTTCTAATGAATATTTAGAGTCAACTATATGACTTGTATAACCCTATTTAAAAATTGTTTTAATAAAACAACTCATGTTTGTGACATTTTTACTATAACATTAAATAAAAAGATATTAATGACATTTTCCTTCCAAAGTGGCTCCATGGGGTCCCCAAGTTGATCCACAGATTTTATTGGTCGGCCATTACACATCCAATAAAGTTAGGACATGTGTCAAGTTAATTTAATATTATTAATATATCATTTTTACCATAAACTACACTAATTACCTCTAATCGCGATTAAAAACATAAAAGTCAATATTCACCAAAAAATTATTTTAATCCCATTAAACCACATATTACTTCTTAATTACAACCATTTATGTCAGATTTTTGAAATTCAAAACACAGAGGTGGTAAAATTTCATTTAAATGAAAAATCGGTTTATTAAGTACCACTTAGTGGTTTCACTATTCATCAAAAATCGAAGTTTTTCAGAAAAATAACAAAACTTCACCCTAAGATATATTTGATATTCCGAATTCAAAAATGATGTATATGTTACAAAATTCAAAACATATAAGTTACATTATTTAATTTAATAATAAATTCCCGCCGTCTGAGCAAATAGCGTGTTTTTATGAAACAATAAGTATCAAAAGATTGACTTTAGTTTAAGTCCAATTTCAAAGTGAAATTAATTCCAACGACCACTATTGGATTAAATGGTAAAAATATATTCTAATTGATCTTTAAAAAAAATTCAAAATATAATCTAACCATATAGTTAAATTAGATGAAAAAGCAGTTTTGATGTAAAATGCAGTATTTTTCACTATTCATCAAAAAATGAACATTGTCAGAAAAATACCAAAAAATTATCCAATATAAATTTCAATGTCCCAATCATAAATAATAAGTATATTTTGACAAATAGAGCTTATAAAATTTTCATAATATTGATTTAACAATGGTTTTCCATCAAAAGGCAGTAAAACAATCTTTTAAAAATTTTAGTGTATTCCATGCTTAAGATTGAATTTATTCTCATTTTAAGCCTCTAAAACAATATCTAATTCATTAGTTGACATAGATAAAAATATATATTATTCATTACTTACTTGGGATGTTACAATTATATTGTTAATCATGTATTGTGATAAATTTTAAATCAAAACCATGTGATTTCTCATTCAATCTCCCATTTAATTATGTTTTCCATTAATATAATCTATATATTTTCCATTATAGTGAGCATTAAAATGATTCATCCTAGTTCAATCCATTCCATTAAACCAAAAAGTGTGGCTTTGGAATAAATTATCATAGTGATTAATCACGTGAACATGAAAATTTATTATGAGGATTTCTATATCATGATTGGTTCTTTAAAATCTATTGATATTTAGGTTTAGCATAGTTCATTCATTGTCAAAATATATTCAAATACTTCTTAATTATTCAAAAATTGAATTTTAAATTAACCCAAGAATATTCCACAGTAATTTAATTCATGCATTATAGTATTAGGACCAATCATGATACACTAGTGAAAATCACATTTTACCCTATCATCCCCATTCAAAGTTATTATCTTTATGAGAATCTATGGTAGAGCTGTATCCACCTTCGAGTGCCCAAAATGGAATATATTTTCTAGGAAGTCATAGATTCTCTACTTAACAATAGATTTATGGTGTTATCTTACACATTGACTTATCCCCATTATTTTCACTAATGTTTACTAATCCCAATTAACATAAATAAATTACCCATACTCTGATACCAACATAAATTGGTCAGGAATATGATAAAAAATGTCAAATCATTTCAAAATAATATTCATCACAAAACTATATTATATATTCCATATAAAATTAATGGTTTATTGTCTTTTGTGATGTGGTACGGAAATATATTATTTAATATATGATCTTAACATGACCTAAAAAATTTTCCTATAATTATAATTTACATAATCATACCCTACTTCAAACATTTTTCATAGTCAGAGTAAAATTTAAACATAATAAATGTTTATCTTAGATAATCATTAAGGATAAACATATGAGATAACAATAAATTATCACACCTAATAATATATGTATGATAATCTGATTAAAACATAAAAAAAATTAAACCTAATAAACTAAAAATCATTAATCGTGAGTAATTGCACATGGATTTTTCATAAAATAAGTAAATAATTCATAAGAGTTTTGAATCTCTAATAATTAGTCATGAACAATGAGCACATATAATATACATATTAATGATGTAAAAGAATAATCATATAATTTTGGGAATTTATATAAAAAGAAACAATATTACTCATTAAATTATGGACATGAAATTGGGTACATAGATAAACTCATGGAAATAAAAAAATATCCATGCATAAAACTATGGACATGGAACCAGGTCCATGAATAATTTCTCAAAAAATAAATTAGGTTCATGAAAAATATTGTTTTTTCATGAATTATACATCTTTACCAAAATCATTTGGGGAATATATAATTTTGGACCCACACGTCACTTAATGATAACTGTAAATATGTGTTCCATAAAATAATAATAAAATTAACATGTAATTTAAAATTTTAGATACCTAAAAGATAATGCTAGATCTATTAAAAGAATAATTATATGTTTTTTGGATTATCAATGAAACAATTAGTATATATTGACAATATCATTATTGAGAACACAGGTTTCATGACTTCCAATGTGATGAAGAAGTAATTGAGAGACTTGTTGTTCCAAATAGCACTTTCCATGGGGATTTATTGAAAATAAGTTATTCATGATGGAATTGTTGACAATGTAACTATTTTAAATGTGGAATAATTCTGGAAAAAATCCTATGGTGAATCACTATAATGGCCAGAATAAATTTACCCAGAGACGGTGCATTATTTTAGTACATTGGCATGATTTCAAGGAATCATGTCCCGAAGGACCGATCCGTTTAGCAATCTCGGAAAATATATTACATACATGAATGTTACAATACACTTTGTAACATACAACACTACATAAATAATCCTTTGAGAATGAAAATATTCTATTATCATAACCCTGCATACTAATCATAATACTCTTCATGGAATCGTGGGAATATAAGACATAAAAAAGGGGTGAGTTCCTATGCTCGGTAATGGTAAATAATTTAGCATAAGCTATAAAAATTTATGGCCAGATTTGTAATAATAACAATAAGAATTTAAACATAAACATGAGCATAATATGGGAAAATTAAATCAAAAATTTCCATATAAACATGAACATGGATATTCTACTATTCGAATATTCAAATGTAATAACTAATTTCATAGTGAGGTAACGCACAATGCCGGAAATCATAAACACATAATTAAGGCCTCAAGCCAAGACTAAAAATTAAAATATTGTCAAGGCCTTTTTCCAAGACACTAGTTTGTCTCATGTGACCTAATGGTGCATCGAAGAGCTATATCAGGATCCACCCAACACTAACTATGTTCAATGCATTCCTCATATGAAAAAGTTTAAACATAACATAAACATTCATATTAAAACTAGCATATGAAATGTTAATACATTAACTATAAACCATGAATTGTATAAAACTAACACATCAAAATTCAAAAATATCATAACTCATTCAATAAAAAATAGAATATTGTATTATAATAAATCAACTTCAATTAAGAATAATATCCAGTAAAGGGTGTTGACATAGTTTAAAATGATTAGTAAAACTCTTTGAGAGAAATATCTCTTTTTTTGAAATCATTTAAAAGTCATGTATTTATAAAATAATTCATTTAAAAAAGTTTTTTTAATGAAATTATCCCATGATATATTGATACTATTTATATGAATTAACATATTAAAACAATCATGTCCATATAAATAAATCCTTAAAATGATTTTCAAAACATAGACATTAATTAAAACAAATTCGCAAAATAAATCATTAAAACATTAAAAATTATGATCTTGATAAAGATTCCATTCCAAAAACCTTATATTATCTATTTTTAAAACATTTTTATGAGATACACACATGTATTATAAAAATGTCCCAGTAAATACTTATAAATAAACAGTCTCAGATGATAATTATATTGAAAAATTAAACCTTACCTTGTATTTTCCATTCGTTGAGGGTGTGTTTAACCAACTATATAATGACCATCTTATGTTATTAAATTATAAAAGACCAATATTAGTATTTATGATATCATACATGATTCATTTATGGCTTTATACTACCCATTTAAGTATAATTTCTACGTTTAATAACATTTTGGGTAATAATCACTTTCTTCATCAAGCATGTTTTAACTTGTTATTCTGGATCGTATTACGTATATCATGATTTAAATGACTCTATAATATAAAAAAATATTTATGTATCATACATATTCATAGTATAATTTTGTATAATAAATTGATATATGAAATGGAAAACATCGTTTTTGGAGACCGTACGTCGTTCGTACACATAAATGTCATTTTCGTTTTCATATCACATTGAACAGAAGTAAATGAATGAGATATATGTAAATACATACATAGTTATATATATATATATTAGAATTATCATGTCATATATTACAAAATTATTAATAATATATATATTTATAATCAACGTTGAATGGTGAATGTGGAAATGAATCTCATCGTGTCGTGGAGACGGAAATCTGTATGTACGCATAAGCGATGATATCATTCTATTGATGGAGAAATAATTTGTAATTGGATGTTATATTATAAATAGAGAATAATTAATATGTTATATTCATTATTTACATCAATTATACACATTATTATACCCATCCAAATAATGAAGTGTAGAATAATAAACTACACCACGATATGGAGACGGTATGTCGTGCGTACGCATGTATGGTGACATTATCATTCATAGGATAAATAGAATAATGAATATGGTTGTACCATATTTATAATAATATCACAGTATGTATAAGGTACAAGAGTTATTATTTTAGTATGGAAACAACTAAAATAGGTGAAGTGAAATAAGAAAACAACTTTGAAAGTGTTGATGAAATAACTACCTCTTCTTCGGGTTCTTCTTTTTGATTTGCACAAAAGTGCTCCATACGCTAGCTTTCTGACCAAATTAAGTCCTATAGGATGAATTGATGGTAGTTGGTAAGAACTTTTTACAGTGTTTGGCCAAGTAAAATGACTTTGGAAGTGTGAAATTAAGTGAAGGGAAAATACCCTTTTATAAGAGAGGTTAGGGTCACTTTAGAAAAAGCTTGAAATATTATTTTATTATAAAATATTTTTTCGTTTATAATGGATCAAAAAGAATTTTTTCCACCATAAGGTTGGTATGGGTCTAAATACTCTAAACCAATCGGTTTTAGAAAATTTTAGGTCAAAATATTAACCTTATCATTTATATTTAACTGTTGATTAAAAACTTTAAAATTTACCAGGTCTCCCTATATTTTTATTTTATATAGTTAATAAACATAATATAAAATGACAAGATACACTAAAGTGGTTCATGAATAAAATATCTATCATTATATAATTTTTTTGGATAAACCATAGATTTTTAGGAATATTATATCATTTAATAATATATTATTTTTTCTAAAAACTTGTTTATGTCAATTTTGACACTATTTTGTATTTCGTTTTTGTGAAATTCATAACAAGTTTATTAATTAAAAACACATACATAAAATCAACCCTAACATGTAACATGAACCTATAAAATTTTTCTATGGCATCAAAAGTCTCAATTTCCATTAATTTTGATATTTATAATATTATTTTTTTAATCATTTGTTAATTAGGTAATTGCTTCATCTTCATAGTGTCATAAATAAATTTAACGATTTAGTGTCTAAATATTATAATTAAAATACCATGATGTATGAAATTTGATTATCATTCTAATTAATATTAATAGTCTAATTTATCTTATGTGTAACCATATATTAAAAAAGTCTTATTTATTAAATATTGAATTTAACCCTTTTAACTTTTCATTAAATAAAATATAATAAATGTCTTAATCTAACCCAAATGGATAAAATGGATCTCAGATTTTTCCTATGGTTGATTTTGGTCGATGAAAACATATCTAATATAACTAAGACATGTTTATGCTAATTTTAATATTATATTTACCTTTACTTACCTTATTTAATTTTAACCATGGTAAATAAAATTCAAAAGTTACAACTCACCAAACATTATTTTCATTCTATTGAGCCAAATTTTACATAATTATGTCAACTATGTCTCTTATATTTTTTAAATTAAATTCAAAGAGGCATTAAAATTACGTTTTATACAATTTTTCAAATGTGCCTAGAAGGCGGGTAATGTGTCGGGAAGGTGGGTAAAAAGACGTTAAAATTATTCAATAAAATTTTATATATATAATATTATTATGAAACAACTCCAATGACTTAAGTTATACTGATATATGTATTATTTATCTATTTTAAGATAAATAATTAATTAAAAATAATTATTTAAATGAAAATTTAGGTTTTTATGTACTATGCAATATTTTTTACTATTTATCAAAAAATGAAAGTTTTCAAAAAAATACCAAATATTATCCTCAGATAATGTCGATATTCTGAATTCCGAAATTATGTCTATTTTACCAAATTCATCCAATATAAGTTTAATTAATTATTTTAAAATTAATTCTCATTGTCAAAACCAGAAAGTGGGTTTTTGAGAAGTAAAAACTATCAAAAGATTGATATGTGTATATGTCCAATTTAAATGTAAAATTACTTCCAATGACCGAAATTAAATTAAATGATAAAAATATAATCTAATTATATATCCAAAAAATTTAATTGTATAATTTAACAATATAAATTATTTTGATTAATAATTAGTTTTCAATTAAAATTTGGTATTATTCACTACCCATTAAAATAAAAAAGTTATCAGAAAAACACCAAATATTTATCCAAAATAAAATTTTCAATCCCTCTTGAAAAGAAGAAATTTATTTTTTCAAATTGAATATATATATATGTCAAATAATTTATTTAAATAGGCTTCTCCATTAAAATTCAAAAAAAATTCGTTTTTTTAAAAAAATATTCTTTTATCTGAAAAATAGAATTTTTTCTTATATTATATCATAATATAGATTTCCAAATTATATGGAGTCTATAAATTTAAAAATTATGTTAATACTATTCATAACCATTTTTTGAATGGCTACTTTATAAGTCATGGTGCGCTCGTACTCGATATTGCATGTGGCGTAAGCTATTGAATTACTTTAAAGAGATAACAGAATATGAAATAATGTGGTGTTATGTTCTCCCCTCATTCAGTAAATTGTTTCACCACAATTTGAATTCATTCCTAAAAAAGTAAAGGGTTAAAATATAAAATAACTTTGTATAAAACCCAGATCGGAAATAGGGTTAATGAAATTTAGTCTGAAAAAGAGCAAAAGGGAACTGAAAAAGCCATCAATAATTTTGGATTTCTAATAGGAGAAAATTGGTCGAAATTTGAGACCCATAATTGGAGGGAAAAGGTAAATATTTATAGGAATTGACTGAGGTACTTAATAACAAACATGCGAACAATAAATAAAAAATTAAGGGCCTCAAAGCCATAAATATACGATGGCTTAAAATATTATTTCATCATCAAAACTTAAGGTATTAAGATAACACATTTTTCGTTTTAATGTCCTTTCCCAAAAGTTTAAGTATTAATTTCTTCATAGAAGAAGAAAAAATTTACATTATAAGTAGAGTTCCAATATTTAACTAATTTCTATCACAAACTCATCCTTCGGTCAAAATAATAAAACACTACCAGAAAAATGAAACTATTACAACAAACCTATAGCCACTGTTTTAAAACTGTGGCTAAAGGTCTATTTTCGGTGGACTATAGCCTTGATTTTCATAACTATGGCTATAGCCCATAGCTATATCCATAATTTTTTGGAATATATCATCGGTTTTCATACCCTTGGCTACATGCCGTTGTTTTAACACCTATAGCAATGGATTTCCAAAATCGTGGCTATAGGGTTCCCACCCTTCCGTGGGAAAAAATCCCACAAAGAATTTGGCAGGAAGGCCTACTGCCATGGTTTTGTGGAAATTTCAACCGATTTTGTAAATATATATATATATATCATTATATATATATATTATTATATCATTATATATACATATATACATCAATCATTCAGCTGTGTAGTGGTAAGCATTACAGGTTGACAAACTGGAGGATCAGGGATTGAAAGTCGGAGGGAACATTTTTTATTTAGGCCATTACCACTGTTTTTGAAGGCTATAGCCACAGTTAAAACAGTGGAAATATATTTTTTATATACATAGTTTAAACCATGGATCTAGGTCAAACGCCAAGGTAGTGAATTTTGAGGCCAATTGCCACAGTTTTGAAAACCATGGAATTTGGAAGCTACATCAACGGTTAAATCTGTGAAAAAAGGTTGAGACCTACCTCCATGGCAATAGTGGCCACGTTTGGCCAAAATCGTGGTCGTAGCCTATGGCCATGGATTTGGGGACTACTTCCACATTTTGGAAGCGTGGAAATATTCCTTTTTTATAGTTTCTATAGAACTCAAAAATATTCTATTTATCCAAATCGTATAGGGTTTCAAAAAAATTAATTCATAATTCATTGATCTTATTTAAAAAATAATACATTATACAAACTAGGAAGTCATGTAGGCTAGTGGTAAGTGATACAGCCTTGTCCCCCATTGGTTGCAGGTTAAAGTCCCACGGCCTTTCCAGATGCGACGAGTTGTTGGTCGACCTTAGTGTTGTCCTTTTTATTCAAAAATCCAAAACTAATATTTAAAACTGTTTTAACCAGAACCCATAGTATCCAATGTCCATCGTAATCCATTCCAATCTTTAGAAATATCCAAAATAATTGTGTCTAAACTCATAGTACAAAAATATATAAAGAAGTTTTACATAACATAATGAAGATCTTATTTTCCACATAATAACTTCTGAGTACATTCATCATGTATTATATAAAAACATGGTAACACCCTTAATTACTATAAAACTATATTTTTTAAATTCATTCTCTCTTATTCCTTATAGTATACTAGATATATTACTTATATCTAAAAATATTTATTACTCCAACAATGATGGAATAAAAAAACCATTAATCATTCCCAATGTAATCATGAATATCCAGTGTAATTTAACCAAATCAACCATCTCTTATTACAAAAAAACAACCTCAGTATCAATACCATGTTAATATTTATCTTTCGTTCATCCATTTATTTTCCAAAAATTTAACTTTTTGTTGAGTCACTTTTCAATGTACCATATAATTTCAAATCCATTATGAAATAATACAAAAGTAAAATATTTATTTACTTCCATAATTAATATTACCAATACATCATTGATAAAAAAATGACATAATTCATTAAAAAAATATGTGAACAATAATTATTCATCTTCATCTATGAAATTATAAGAACATGATTAATATCCAGTAGCGTCATTTGTGGTATACTCTGATGATTGTAAAATTGATTCGTGTAGTGTCCAAACTTCTTGAAGATGGATCATTATACATTTAAATCATTTTTCATACCCTTGAAATCACATTCATGGGGTCCTTTTTCTCTACACTTATAAAAAACTCCCATTCCATTCAAGAATATAACAACGTGGTTCTTTCCATAGTTATCACATATGGGAAAAATCATTATTTCTCTTCTCCCCTTTATCCATCTTTCTCTCTACCATCCTGTTATTCTCGGGATTCCCTTCAAACCCATAAGACTTAGAAAATTCATTACTTATCTTCTTAAAACCTGATATTATTTCTTCATGTGATGATAATAATTGGGAAATTATTTCCCTTCTAAATGTTAGATTAAGTCCAGGAAATATAGGATTAGTTTTTCTATATGGATCATGTGTATTGCTAGAGTTCTCATTCCTTCTACTGGCCACTATTTCTAAACAATGGCATACACTAGGTTAGTTTATGAATAAAAAATCATAATTCTAAACATGTAAAATATCTAACATAATTTCAAATGATTACTCATACAATACATAATCATAAAAGAAATTCTTTGATTATATATTTACTCATAAATCATTTATAATGGTTTGTATAGAAAATGTGAATTATCCTCAGCATATCCCCACAGCAGTGTAGTAACCAAGAGTATAGAAATGCCCATTGTCATGTACCAGGAAACCCCGAGTTAAGGATGAAACTTCTTGTCATAGTTTTTAATTCATAGGTACATATTTTCTAGAGCCACCTCTACCTAATCATATCCAAACATAGACTTATTCCCAGTAAAATACCAAAAATCTCTATGTTACCACAATTCTACAAAGATCATCTATACTAATAATCAAATTCAATCTTAGGGGAATGTTTCCTATTTAGATTTTATCAAAATATACTTCCATTTTTGTTGTTAAACTTTCTATGATACCAACTATAACGCCCCAAACCCAATTAAAAAGAGGTGGTGAATTATTTGAAAACATTGGCATGATTAAAAGGAATTAAGCCCTGAAGGACCGATTGGTTTAGAAGGCTAAAAAAATAGATTACATAAATGAATGTTACATCACAATTTATAACATACAACACAATAAAAATAATCCTCTAATAAAGATATTATTCCATTAGCATAATCCAACATATTAATCATAATACACTTCCTGTAATATTGGGAAAATAAAACATAATAAAGGGGTTAGGTCAAATGTTTAATAAGGGTTAATAATTTAGCATAAGCAATAAACATTTAATCCAAGATGTGTAACAAAAATAACATACTTTTAATCAAAAACGTGATCATAATATGAAACAAATAAATCAAAAATTAAAATATAATCTTTCACATGGATATTCAACTAGTCAAATAATCACATGTAATAACTAATTTTATAATGAGGGAATGTGTAATGTCGGACATCAAAACCACATAGTCAAGGCCTCGTGCCATGACTAAAAATAATTTTTTTGTCAAGACCTTGTTCCAAGACACTATTTTGTCTCATGAGACCTACTAATGCATTGAAGAGATATTGAGGGATCCACCTATCAATTACAATGTCCAATGCATTCCTCGTAAGAAAAGGTTGAAACATAACATAAACATTTGTATTAAAACTAGTATAAGAATTGTTAATACATTAACCATAAACCACGAATGGTATTTAAATGGAACTTCCAAAGTCAAACATATCATAGCTCATTCAATACAATATAGATGATATTATTTTAATAAATTAACTTCAATCTAGAATAATTTCTAAAACAAGATGTAGACATAGATAAAAATGATCAGTAAAACTCTTTGAGAGAAATATCCTTTTTTTTGTGAAATCATTTAAAAGTAACACATTTATAAAGGAAGTAATTTAAAATATATTTTTGAATCAATGTGTCTCATACAACATTAAATCTTTTGAATGTAATTATCATTTTAAAACAATCATGTCTATATATATAAATCCTTGAAATCATTTTTAAAACATCGACATTAATTAAAATGATTTAGAAAAATAAACCATTAAAACATTTTGAATTGATGATATTGATAAAGATTCCCTTGTAAAACCCCATAAAATATGATTTTTTCAAATATTCTTTTGAAACATAGACATGGATGATAAAAATTTCCCAGTAAATAATAACACATAAACAATCTCGGATAATAATGAGATAGAGAAATTAACCCTTACCATGTACTTTCCTTTCTTCAAGGGTAAGTTTAACCTACTGTATAATGACAATAGTATGTTATTAAATATTAACATAACCATATTAGTATTTATGATATCAAACTCAATTCACGTATGGCTTTATACTACCCATTTAATACTAATTTCTATTTTAACATAACATTTTGGGTAATAATCACTTTCTTCATCATTCGTGTTTTAACTGGTTATTCTTGATAGTATTACTTATATCATAATTTAATTGATTCCAGAATATAGAATATTATTTATGTATCATATATTTTCAGAATATATGTATGTATATTATTTTGATATATGAAATAGAAAAAACCATTTATGGAGATGGTAGGTCGTATGTATGCATAAACATGGTTTCCGTTTTCATATCATATTTAACAGAAGTAAGTGAATGAGATATATGTATATATATATATATATATATATTATAGCATTTTTATGTCATATATTACATACTTATTCATAATATATTTTTATAATCGTCATTGAATAGTGAACGTGGAAATGAATCGCATCACGTTGTGGAGATGGTAAGTCGTACTTACGCACGAGAAATGATATCATTCTATTAATGGAGAAATAATATGTAATTGGATGATATATTATATATAAAAAATAATTAAAATGATATATTTTTTATTTACATCATTTATACTCACTATTATACCCATCCAAATAAAGAAGTGCTAAATAACAAACTACACAATGACGTGGAGACGGTAATCCATACATACGCACGTCTGGTGACTTTTTCATTCATAGGATAGATAGATTAATTAATATGGTTTTACCATATTTATAATAACATCACATTATGTATAAGTTACTTGAGTTATTATTTTTATATAGAAACAACAAATAAAGAGGAAGAGGAAGAAGAAACGAACAATGAAATATGTGAAGAAATAATTACCTCTCCTCCAGGTTCTTCATATTGATTTGAAGAAAAGCGCTCTTTAGGCTAGCTTTCGGATCATATTAATGACTCTAGGATAAATTTAGGTTAGCTGGGAGGATATTTGAGTAGGTTTTGACTGAGGCAAATGACTTTGGAGGTGTTAAATTAAGTGAAGGTAAAATAACCTTTTATAAGAGAGGTTAGGGTCACTTTAGAAAAATTTTGAATTATTATTTTATTATAAAACAATTTTTTGGTTTATAATTGCTCAAAATGAATTTATTTCTACCATATGGTTGGTATGGGTTGAAATACACTCAAAAAATAGGTTTTAGACAATTTTAGCTTACAATATTAACCTTATATTTTATTTTTAACTCTTGGTTAAATAGTTTAACATATACCATGTCTCCGAAAAGTTTTATATTATATAGTTAATAATCATACTATAAAATTCCAAGGGAACCTAAAGTGGTTCCGTAATAAAATATCTATAATTATTTGAGTCCTTTGGACTATCGTTATATTTTTATGAATATTTCATCATTTAATAATAAAGTATTTGTTTTAAAAAACCTATTTATGCCAATTTTGACACAATTTCGTATTTGGTTTTTTTTAAAGACATAACAAGTTTATTACTTCAAAAAATACATTAAATGAACATTATCATATCATATTAACCTAGAATATTATTGTATTGCATTAAAATTTTAAATTGACATTTATTTTGATATTTATAATATTATTTATTTTAATCATTCACTAATGAGGTAATTACTGCCTCATCATTGTCTCATAAATAGATTTTATTATTTAATGTGTAAAAATTTTAAATAAAATACCATGATGTATGAAATTTTTTTAACTTTCTAATAATTATTTATAGTTTTATTTATTATATGTGTAACCCTATATTAAAAATGGGTTAGTTATTAAACATTGAATTTAACACTTTTAACTCTTCTTTGAATAAAATATAATACATTTCTTAATCTAACCCAAGTAGATCAAAAGGATATTAGATTTTTCCTAATGATCATTTTGGTCAAAAAACATATCCAATAGAATTAGGACATTTTTTTAGGTCATTTTAATAATATTTTTACCTTTAATTACCTTAGTTACTTTTAACTGTGGTAAATATAATTCAAAAGTTATTATTCACAAATAATTATTTTGATCCTATTGAACCATATATTACTTTCTGATTTCAACCATGTCTATTTTATTTTTTAAATTCCATTCCCAAAATTGGTAAAATTAAATTTTATACAAATTTCCAAATGTGCCTAGAATGTGGGTTAATGTGCCTAGAAGGTGGGTAAAAAGACGTTAAAATGGTTCCATAAAATTTTATATATATAATATTATTATATAATGGCTAAAATTAATTTTATATTACTAATATATATTTTTTTATCTATTTTAAGATAAATGATTATTTATAATTTTTATTTATTTGAAAAAGTTGGTTTTTATAGGCTACGGAGTATTTTTCACAATTAATCCAATATTAAATGTTTTCATAAAAATACCAAAAACATACCCTAAGAAAATTTTGATATTCAGATTTACAAAATGATGTCTATTTTACCAAGTTCGAAACATAGAATTTTCATTAATTAATTTAAAATTAATTCTTGTTGTCAAAACCAGAAAGTGGGTTTTTGAGAAGTAAAAACTATGAAAAGAATGATATGTGTTTATGTACAATTTAAATGTAAAATTACATCCAATGAAAAAAATTGGATTAAATGATAAAAATATAATCTAATTAAACTTGAAAATCATTCAAATGTATAATTTAACAATATTAATCATTTTGGTTAAAGAAGTTGTTTTCAATGAAAATTTAGTATTTTTAACTACACATCAAAATATGAATGTTATAAAAAAAACACCAAAAAATTATCCAAAATATAATTTTTAGTCCTTATTATAAAGAATAAGTTTATTATTTCAAATTTAATATAAAAATGTGTCAAATATTATATTTAAAAAGGGTTCCCATTAAAAGGCGGTAAAATTGTAATTTTTGAAAAAATACTTCTTTTATATGAAAAGTTGAATTTGTTCTTATATTATGTCATAATATTGATGTTAAAATTATATTTAGTATATAAAATTCAAAATGTTGTTAATAATATTCATAAACACTTTCTGAACGGCTAGTTTGGTAAGTTTTGGTGTGCACGAACTCGGTTTTGTGTGTAGAGTAAGCTCTTGAATTAATTTAAAGTGATAACGTACATTGGAATCCTGGGGTGTTACAGTCACTATGAGTTTTATTGAATCCAAATTGATACATAAATAATCCATGATTTCTATGACCATGGTGTAGGGTGTGTTAATATTAAGTAAGACCAATATAGAAAAGGCCATGATGAGGTCAGAAGCCATAGTGATGATGGAGATGTGTCCCAGTGTAACCATTACCATTCCATAGGGCGTATTGGAAATACAATGCCATCAAAATGAAACTAGAAAGTGACCACAATGTAGTTGTCCCAATGATTATTATTTTGGTACCTATGAGATATTCTCAAATATAACATTGTTATGTGGAGGATGTTTCTATGAAGAATATACTGAATTGATGAACATTATTGCAAGAATACCTACAATTGATTTATCATTCCCATGTCGAAAGTAGTGGGGCTATTAATGTCTCCTTGTGAGAAATATCGATGCCCAAAATGGGTTTGGTGGTGTTCAATTAAGGTTGTGAAAAATATACGAAACTGGAATCCAAAATGGCCTACTAAAGATGACCATACCCATGGTGTTTTATATTTTGGAGGATGAATAAGTAATTTTTCCAACATGCCATGGTGAGTGGATTTTCAATGGATAACACAAGTATTTTAAGAGTGTTTTGGATCGGTTTCAAAATGCCCAACGGTTCCATATCCGATGATGTGTGGACCTGCTTCCCAAAGGTAAGAGTTCGCTGGGAGATTTGGCCAGCGACACTTAAGAACTCACATTGGTTGAGAGGATGGGAAGTCGGGCTCATCGCACCCTTTTGGGGGGAATTGTATCTTGTTTTAGGACTCTCTTATAGATTTAATATGTATTCATATGTTCGTGAATCTTTGGTTTATACCCCATCATAGTATCCACGGGTTATTCTTGGTTGGAAATGGTCAACTAAACACAGGGATTCTAAATCATTTAGGCTCGAGGATTACCATCCCTCACTGGATTAATGACTCTGAGGAGTTGGGACTGGTTGGGACAATGCTGATTTAAAGCCTCGTAACTAGGCTCTCTATAGTTTATTTTCATCCATGGGGACCGATAATGACTGGAGAGTTTGGATCGAACCTATGATACGAGCTTCCTACGTATCCATGTGAAGGGAATCAGAGTCCCCGTAGTTCGGGAGTACAGTTTAACGTCATGCGGGATGAAGGATGAACCGACATGAAGGGCGTCGGAATTGTCGACTGTTGTGATTGAACCTCGAGCAGGATTCCTACTTACCATGCCATGGCATGGGTCAAAGTCCTCATAGTTCGCATGGGGGTGGTGTCGGAGAACCCACATTAAGATGGACTGGGGGTCCGATGGGTAATGGGCTTAAACCTCAGGGAGGCTTCCTACATACTATGCCTTAACATGGATCAAAGTCCTCGTAGTTCACATGGTGGTGGTGTCAGGGTTTTTGCTTACTCTAAGCCCACGTGAGTCATGCTCGATGTGAGAAACAAGAGGCAGTAGAGACCTGACGATCACATTGTGAATGGTGCGTCTGTGAGAAGTTGAGTGGGGCTTACGCATGGAGCAGCCTGAGAAGTGTAGATTGGAATCTACTCTAGGATAAGGGCCTGATGGTGACAAAGCATGGTGTGAGAGGGAAATGTTACCCTCGTGCCCATTTCCCCTATTGGTCCTTGGCACTGGGAAAGTACGGAGGGGCATGGGTGCCACCTCCCGCAAGGAAAGGCTTGGGGCGTACACCAAGGAGGATGCCCATGGAGATAAATCCCAAAGGGGGAGGGACTTGACACTAAAGAAGAGGAAAATCACCCTTCCCCATCCTTCCCTTCCATGGCCATGGCCGTGGGGAAGTACAGAGGTGCATGGGTTCTTCCTTATGATGGGTAGTTCGCCACTCCCCATGGAGGGGAGAAGTGCCCCAGTCCTAACAAGTGGTGTAGCAGAAAGGGGAACCCCGGGCTTGGACTCTGCACTATCATGGGTATGTGGAACCAGGAGTAACTCGGGAACCCTCTCAAGGAACGGGGAGACCCCTTCTCCCTTGCCTACCATGGGTATGTGAACACAAAATGGTGGGATGATGCGCCTGAAGGTTGCATCATATGGGTATGGTGGCTCTGGTGGAGGCCTCATCTCGGGGTGATGAATGGACCAATGAGGGGGTTGCGAAGGATCATGCTAGATTGGAAGGATTTTATCTGGCTTGGGGAAGGGGAACTCCAAAGGATTTTACGGGCCACACGGGTGTATGAGGGGTGGTTCCCTTCGTGTAGGGAGCTGATACGTGGCTGGAGAGGTCGTTCGTGAACAAAGGTGATCCGTGGACTTATGTACATCCCGAGAACCAGGGTGGTTCGCTACATTAGGTTTGGCCCACATACCAGGTTGTTACGCGGAAGGGTCCACGCGAGCAGCGGCGGCTGAGGGCGATGTCGGTCGGAGGTTCGTCGGTCGGGGATTTTCCCGCATAGGATGGTGATACGCAGTGCGACGGATCGGAAAAGCTGCATAAACTCCTTGGTCTACGGGGAGTGCATTCATGGAGGGGGCATGGTTCGCAATATTCTTTTCTTTATTATTTTAAGGTCATGGTTCACTAAGTTTTTATTCTTTTTCGGTTCCTTATATATTATATTTCACCTTCATACCTATTTTGGGTCGCTAACTATAACTTTGTGGTTTGCGAAATCCCTAGCTCCATCCTTTGAAATCCTTTCACCCATCTCTGATCGCTCTCCTCTCTCCTTTTCTCCCCTTCGGTGCCCTTTTATTGATGGGAGGAAAAGGGGTCAATTGTGGCCATGCGACACCTTTTGCAAATACCCAAGACCGAAAACCCGGTTTTTGGATGACTTGGTCAATCTGTAACTCACGGGGGGTTCACCTCACCCGCGAGCCAAGTTGGTTCAAGGGCTGCTTACCAGCCGCGCAGGGTTCTGCCTCCATTTTGCGAACGACAGTGGATGCGGCCCGTTCTAGTTGATGAGGTCTGCGGCTGGGGTAGTTTGTGTCGGTGGACTGGCCTAACGCCCGTCCTACTTCGCGGTCGCAGATGATCCCACCTCTGTTCCGCGAACAACAGCGGTCTGTGGAGGGGGGCGCTTCACGGAATTGGTTGCGTACCATAAACATTGGACCGGTCTGCGGACCAGATTGTCTATTCCATCCTTTGAGTATTCTCTACACTTTTCCCCAATTCATTGGAAGGAAATTGGGTAGAATATCCCTTGTATTAAAAAGGATTCTCATTCTACTTTGCAGATTTTATAGGACCCTACAAATTCCCTCCATCAGAATGGGGTCTGATCGGATTGAAGAGGATACTATTTTGATGTAGAGTGGCCCTGAAAAATTTATGGTTTGGGTAGGGGAGTGGACCTGGTAGGGGACCACGCCTATAAATACGGGGCCCCTGCCTTTTTATTTTACCAGATTCTTTGTGAAACCAGAGCTCTCTTTCTTTTTGTCTCCGCATGGTTGTTCCTTCGCGAAAATCCTCATCTGCGAACCATTCTCCATTTCCGCGAACCATTCTTCGTTCGCGGTGGCCTTTATTCATGGACCAACCTCCCAGCTACGAACCAACACTTTTAATTAATTAAAAGGTGAGTAACAACAGGCCGCGTAGGAACTCGTTACGTGGTTTTAGTGGTCCGCGAACAGAAAATCTTCCAGACATTGAAAATTTTTTATGTTTCCGATCTTAAATATTTAAATCTAGGATTGAGATTCCATGGAGCAGCCTGGTTCGTGGTTTTCTGGACAACGCTGCATGGGCCAGAGCACCACGTACTTCTTCCACGTAAGTTTGGTACATGGGATACAGCCATCATGAACCCCATTTTGAGGCTAGCTCGCGGAACTCATCGTGAAGGCCTCTTCGCAAAATTCATTGCATAATACTTGGTATTTCTGTGCAAGGTTTTATTATTTTGGACTAACCATCTGTCTGGTTTTCATAATTCAGGGAGAAAATATGGTTCCTCAACGCCCTGCACCCAGGCCTATTACCGAGCCTCTCCTAATTGGTCTAGAGTGACGTCCTATTATGGTTTGCAGGGCTGAGAGCATCAAAGAGGACCCCAACCATCCAATCATTCTCGACGATGGTGTTTTGAAGGACTTACTCTCCCTAGAATTATGGGCTATCTGCTATCGAATCATCTTCCACTTTATGGTTTCGGCCTTCAAGAAGACGTTTCTATTCCCCCTGTCTTCTCAGGACATCAGTCCCCCTGCTTGTAAGTGTTGCCGATGTGCACTCAAGTGAACCTAACCCAATCGGGAGAGATGATTTCTAATTATTACCTGAAAGACACTTTCATTTTGAGAGGCTCTGTTTGGACCCATAGTGATTGGTATACTCAGGGCTTCTCCCAAGAGGTCGTCCTCAAGAGTTACCCCACTCTAATTAACCTTGCTCGAGTGGATTCTGGCACGGCATGGATTCCTAGGTGGGATCTTCGGTCTGGAAGGATTTTCTCAAATGACTATCCCTGGGATTTTTGGGTCCTTTATCATTGATGGGAGTTTCTTGAGTCACTGGAAGAGGTAAATATATACTCTGTAGTGTGAGATTCCTAGTATGTTGTTTACCCAGCATCTTCGATCCTGCCTGACCTGCTTATTCACTGATGTTCAAGCACTAATACTTTCCACCTTGCCCATGGTTAAGTTGGTATTATCTTATGGTACATCTATCAACTGAGAGGGCTTCTGATCATCGGTGAGATGTATGAAATTTTTTTTCCCACCCCTGATGCATGGGACGATGCCGAATAGGTGCCTTTGTTAGCAAGGGATCTGCTGGTTATGGAGGAGTGGTCACTGGGATAGCCCTTGCGTGCCCGCTCACTTATTCCCTATAGCACCTGGATAGGGTTATTTCTAAAGACCACGGGTCCTGTGCCAAAGATCAAGCACCCCAGGACTCATCATTCTCAACAGTCATGAACTATCCCAGGTTCCTACTGGGATGTTCTGGAAGCGGGTGACTACCTTTCATGGAGTTACTAGGTGTGTCCCAGTGTGACACTTATGCTCAGGATGGAAGGTCTTCTTTCCATGTTTTTTAGTGGGTTGTTATTCCCGTCTCAGGATATCAACCCTGGTGTCAGATCTTGCACCCTGATGATGGCAGTTGAGCTGGAGGGAGGCCGTCCAGTGAATCTGGTCGTGCCCACTCTGGCTCGTATCTACGAACTACTGAGCCACATGAAGGAGGGTGGGTCACCATACCGTATGAGGGGGCCATTTCAATTCTTATATGGATGTGTATCGAATCATTTTCGATGTTATGAGTATCGTCATAACACGGTCATCCCACTTCCTGCCTTTCTGCCTACCCTGCTCAATGTAGTTGTAGTTCACTTGAATTTCCTCAGCTCTGATGAAGTCGTTAAGCTTCAGAGTGACTTATCCCAGTTTGATTTCACTCCCTACAACACCCCTTTCGGCATAGTGGTTGAAAATCGTAGGGGGATCCTGGAGGAACGTTCTTACCTGACTTCACTATGGGATATATTTTTGTCTGCACGTATTGATGGGGTTTCTATGTGCGAGTTGAATTACCCACATTGTTTTTCTTGACAGTTTGGATGCATGCAACTCCAGGTTTCCCTCCCCCATCCTCAGGCCTACTCTCCTTGAATGTTGGTCGATGTTGATGTGGGAGGGATCTGGAACAATCATTACCTTTCCTGACATAGGAACGGTTGCCATCCTGTCCTCGGAATAAGCGAGAATGTCGATGAAACATTATCCCGATGGGATCTTGGGGAAGGCTATCTGACAGGTTCCCAAATCAGGAGTTACTGAGGCAGCTGCGCTTATTGCACCTTCCTCGTCACCTCTGAGGGAGGACCGACTGACGGCTCTTAGGTCAAAGTGAATCAGGGGAATTTCCTATTCCAACCCCTCTGCAGCCAAAGTTGAGATGGAACCAACCTTCATGGATGTGTATGAGGATGACCCTGTGGCTTCGGGTCCCAACAAGACAACTCTTGAAGCTTTGTCGGAAGATACCAGACTTTGCAACTTGAATCCTAAGCCTAAACCATTGTTAGAAGCTCCAAACATTCCAGCTTCGGAACCATCTTCTAGCGTGCACATGTCTTTGCTGGTCACAATGCCAGACTTTATTCATGTTCTATCTTGCGATGATACAAAAGATCCTCATGTCATGGCGGTCCACTAAGCAGTATGAAGGTCGGCTCTGCCCCGGATCTGTGATATTTTTGCTGAAACTCCTCTAATTGAGATGGAGACCAAAACTGAATCTCTTCATCAAGTCTTACAAGGCTTGGGTTCAGGTGGGTTTGACTATCGACAACTTAATTTTCTGGCCTGCTAGGTCATCTTTGCCCATGAGGAGGCCGTATTTAGTGAACAAAAACTTACTCCCATAGTCACATCTCATTGCAGGACCCAGGCCTTTGAGAAGGCTATGGTGAAGCTCCATCAGCTTATAGTAGTAGAGATGAGCTCTCAAGATCAGGTACCACCCTATCTGTCGAGCAACACGAATGCGAAGCTCGAGTGGTGATGTTGTGGGATCAATTATCATCTCTTACTGGTAACCTTGAAGCTTCCAGGAAATAGATTAATGATCTCCAAAGGATGGTGAGGCATACTCATTCGGTGGCCGAAGTTGAGGTCAAGGAGAAGGTCACGCTAGAGAAAACATGCAATAACCTTCGCCGCATGGTTGCTGATCTGATGGTGAGAGCAAGCCAGGCTCCCGTTTGATCATCAGATCCATTTTTGTGTTCCTTTTGACATCTTTTGTTGCGAAAAAAGATGGACTCTGGCTTGTGGACGTCCTCCTTTCCCCCTCCTCTTCTTTTTTTTGAATGGAATAAACTGATTATTACCAGAACAACTGTCATATAAATAACAACTCGCCGAATTAGAATCAATCATAATTTAGTAAAATGATAAGAATAGAAATGAGCTCTAATTTTTTCCTGGGTCATGGGATCCAGCGAGCATAGTTTGAATATTGCTGGGGTTTTGTAGGAAACACCGACAAAAGTTTTGCCTACTTTTTTTAATACCCTAATTTTGCCCGGGTCCATTTGATGTGGACCTTGCGGGTATGGCCTGGCCTGTTCTTAGGTCGCCATTTTCGGGTTTTCAGCCTAACAGGATTTTCGCTTCATTTTGTTGTGAGTGGTTTAATGTCCCGCCGACAAGACTATCATTAATGATGTTTTAGGCCAATGATTTTTGACCAGATATAGTGGGGTGAAGGCCTCGATGAGGTTTGGTTGATTAAAATATGTCTCAATACCGTTGAAACTCACATGGGGGGAACATGATTATATTTGAATGACCTGAAAGTCATGTCTCAATGCATGGGAGTCGTATCAGTTTACCGAAGTAGGAAAGCATTACCTAAGGTAGAATTGCCTTTGGTAGACGGGCTAGGGGCTATCGATATGTAGATCCACTCAGTTCATGGTATGCATAGTCGTGCAAAGGTGTCCTTAAGTCAATGACTGTCCATTTCCGATGGCCTGAGGACTTTGTGGATGTCTGACTTCTGGAAACCACCATGGGTGGCTTGGAAAGGGTATGTGACATCTGAAAGGGTTTGAGAACCTCTGTATTAATCAGGAGTGTGGACGCAGTGTCCTTATCTTATGCATTTATTTACCGTGAAGGACGGTTGGAGCTTGACGCAGTTTAATGTCGTGAAGCCCGGACATTCTTTAAAGTGGAATGGCTTCTCCTGGTTCTCAGTAATCTCATCAGAGACGCTCCACCATATTTAGGCAGGGTTATGAAAGAAGTTGGTAAATTGCAGCATGGATGGTTTCCAAATACCGGGATGGATACGGGGGCTGAAAGGCCAAGAGGTATACGGAGAGAAGCATTGCCTAAGGAAATCTATTCTTTGGTAGATGAGCCAGGGGTAATCAATCTGCAGAGCCACTAAGGGAATGGTATGTATATTCATGCAATGGTGTCCTTAAACCAATTATTTTATTCTCCCGATAGCCAAGAAACTTCAAGGAAGTATGACATTCGAGAACACCAGGGGTGGTTTACAAGGGTTTGGCTCCTTCTGGGTATAGAGTATGATTTATGCGGAGATGGTTCCTGGATACGGGAGAAACATCTGCGCTAAATTTCCCGGGAATGGGTGAAGTCATCCCTTCTCACACTTGTGTGAGATGGTGGTTTGTGCAGGTCTAGCCCATGCACTGGGGGAAAGAGGAAAACCTCCATTCCTGACTGAACCCATGACATATTTGACTGTGCAGTTTAACGTCGTGGGGCAAGGACAGAGGGAATTTTCAATTCCGTGCAGGTTAACGTCATTGGACAAGGACATGATGAATTTTTTTAGATGCTATGTTGTTTAACGTCATGTAGTGAGGACATGGGGAATTTTTAAATTCGTTAAAATTCTTGATATTGGAGGCATTTCTATAGATGTTTAATGCTCGACCATTATAGTTTATCTCCAAGTGGCAAAGACATGCTCCATCCAGTTTTAATCATCATGTTGTAAGGACGTAGTTACAAAGGCCGCTCTTAATTAGAATATAATTGGGCTGGAATATCTCCACATGTCCAAGATGTTGAGAGGGGTTGATGGTGTAAATCATGGTTCTTGGGCTTATTGGACCAGGAGAGATGATATGGGGGCTCTGATTCCAATAAGACTACAGGGCTAGGAAGAGTGTCGCTCGAGGAAATCTTTCCTTTGGTAGATGGGATAGGGGCTATCAATATGTAGAGTCACTGAGGAAATGGTATGCATATTCATGCAAAGGTGTCCATGGGTTGATAACTTTCTGCTTCTGATGGCCATTAATGATTATGAGGATCCACGATTTACCGGGCCACGAAGTCTGTCATTGGGTAAGTAAATATCTAGACATTTCGGGGATGTTCATCCCTGGTTGCTGTTAATGCTTGAAGAATTCACCACGACGACATATCGTTCACATGGGGTATACCTATACTCCATGCATTTTGACGTCGTGCGGTATGGATAAACAACTCTTAGTTTAGCGGTCATAGAGTTCGGACCATTGGGTGACTATCGTTACAATCACCAAGAAGGAAACTGAGTTAGGAGGTTCTGGTATACTTTGAACAAGTGTGAGAGAATGATGGTGTAAACTGTAACTCTGGGGTTTTTTGGATCAGGAGGTATGGCATGGGGGCTCTGAGGCCGGTAAGCGTATGGAGCTAGGAAGAGTACTGCCCGAGGAAATCTTGCCTTTGGTAGACCGACTAGGGGATATCAATATGCAGAGCCGCTAAGGGCATGGTATGCATAGTCATGCAAAGGTGTGCATGGGTCAATAACATTCCACTTTTGATGGCCATGGATGATTATGAAAATATGATATTTCTCACAGTGCATAGTTTGGCATATAGGGATAATGGTGTCCAAGCATAAAAGAAACACCGTCACCTCAATTGTCCATCAAATCAATGAAGCCCAGCCCTTGCTTGATGTTTTTAAATGCAGGTCGTCATGTCAACAAAATATGGATACATAGGCTTACCAGGTTGGGATACCCTGGAAACATTTGGATGTTAGAGGGGAATGATCTTGTAAACCACTACTCCATGAATTTTTGGACTGGGAGATATGATATGGGGGCTCTGAGGCCGGTAAGCATACGGAGCTTGGAAGAGTACCGCCTGAGGAAATATTTCCTTTGGTGGACATTCCATGGGCTATCAATATGCAGAGCCGCTGAGGGAATGGTATGAATAGTCATACAAAGGTGTCCATGGGTTGATAACTTTCTACTTCCGATGGTCCTGGATCGTTATGAAGATATGCAATTGACTGAGTCATGGAGTTTGATGTTTTGAAAGGATGCATCCAAACACGCAAGGGTTATTCCCATCTCGTTTCTCAAAATATCTTGGGTGGTTCAGGATGAAGCCTATGCAGTTTAACATTTCACGGTGAGGATGAATTCTGTGAAGTTTAACGTCGTGCGGTGAGGATGAAGAATACACCCTGTGCAGGGTTGGTCCATACACAAGGGAAAATGCATTTTTAACTTTATTTGGGGATGGCTAGGCTAGTATAGGGGATCCTAGAGTCGCTACGTATATTTTAGGGGAATGAATCATGTTTTATGTAGTTCATTGAAAGATAATACACCCCGTGCAGGTCTAGTCCGTACACGAGGGAAGAGGGAATTTTTTTTATTTTTCTTATATGTGCAGTTGAACATCGTGCAGTAAGGACAAGGTATATACGCCATGCAGGGTTGGTACGTACAGGGTGGAAATAGGAATTTTTTTGTCTGGGGGTGGCTGGGCCAGGATGGGTAATCATGGCGTCACTACGTATCCTACAGGGGCAGGAATCAAGCGGTACGTAGTTCTTTGAAAGGGTACACCCCATGCAGGGTCGGTCCGTACATGGGGGGAGAGGAAATTTTTTTCTTATTCATGCAGTTTAACGTCGTGTGGTTAGGATGAGGAATACACCCCATGTAGGTCTGGTCCATACATGGGGATGGATGGGCTAGGATGGGGGATCCTGGCGTCGTTACATATCCTGCAGGGGCGGGAATCAAGCCGTACATAGTTCTCTGAAAAATCTGTGTAGTATAACATCGTGTGATAAGGACAGAGTACTCTTAGTTTAGAAGTAATAGAGTTTGGACAATTGAGGCTTGCCAGTTTAACGTCTTACAGCATGGACGATAACTGCTTTTGGTTATGTCGGTGAGGACAAAAAACAAAGTCCGTACAATTTAATGTCATGCGGTGAGGATGTAGAATACACCCCGTGTTCGGTCTGGTCCGTACATGGTGGAAAAGGTAATTTTTAAATTTATTTGGGGATGGATAGGCCTGGATTGGGGATCCTAGCATCGCTGCGTATCCTGCAGGGGCAGGAATCAAGTCGTACATAGTTCTATAAAAAATCCATTCAGTTTAATGTCATGCTGTAAAGACGGAGTACTCTTAGTTTAGCAGTCATAGAGTTCAGACCATTGAGGCTTGGCAGTTTAACGTCTTGTAGTTTGTACGATAACTGCTTATTGTTATGCAAAAAACATCTTCAAAAATCTCGCATTTGTAGAAGCGGTAGTGGACTGCCCGTCTATGGAGATCAGAGCATATGCCCTATTGGAGTAAACCTTGTGTATAAAATATGGTCCCTCCCACTTGGGTTCCAGCTTTCGAGGCTTTGTTCCAGGTATTATTGGGGTCCGGAGGACCAACACCAATTCTCCTTCCAAGAAAGACTGAAGACAAACCTTTTTATTGAAGTCTCGTGTGATCCGGTTCATATATACTTCCAGATGTTTCAATGTGTGAAACCACTTCTCATCTAGCCACTCCAATTCACCTAGCCATTTTTTTGATTGCTCATCATTAGATAGATGATTAGAAATGGCACCACGGAGCAAGGGAAATTAGAGCACAATGGGAAGGACCGCTTCTGCTCCGTATACTAATGAGTACGGAGTAGCCCGAGTAGCGGTGCAGATTGTGGTTTGATAAGCCCACAATGAATGGAGGAGTTTACCTGGACATAAATTCTTGTCTTTTCCCACCATTTTCTGGAGAATGTTAGACAAGGTCTTGATGAAAGCCTCTATCCATCTATTGGCTGCTGCATGGTAGTGGGATGAGTGGTTAGCCTTGATACTATATTCTTGGTATAGTTTCTCCAATTCAGTAGAGAGGAAATTGGGGTCGTTATCTGTCAGTATGGTATGAGAGACACCAAATTGGGTGATGATATTGGATTTCAAAAAACACACAATGTTTCTTACCTCGAATTCCTTGAGGGGTACAGCTTCAACACATTTGTAAAAGTTTTCAGTTGTTGTGAGGATATACTTGAGTTGTTTGGCCGTGGAAGGAGGATATAGTCCCATGACATCCATTCCCCATATGGAAAATGGAGAGGAGTACTTATCTTGATGAAGTAACTTCGAGGGTTGGTGTATGGAGATGGAATGAATTTGGCATGAGGGGAATTTTTTGGTAAACTTCTCACAATCTCATGCCACGGTGGGCCAATAGTACCCAAGCCTTCGAACCTGATGGGAAATATTTGACCCTAACTGATGTGCTCTATATACTCTAACATGCACTTCAGTCATGACGACAGTAGTTTCATCTCCAAAAATGTATCTGAGGAGGAAACTGTCGAGGCCTCGTTTGTAGAGGACCTCTTGCTAACTCGTGCTGCCGTATAGGACAATGTTGACTTCCCTTCTCAGTACTTGCTCTCATTCATCCCTGTCTGATGGGATTTCTCACATTTGAAGATAGTTTGCAATGAGGGTCATCTATCCGGTAGTAAGAGCATATGGCTCAGGGAAAATACTGAGTTCGTTGATTTCTTCTGTCTTAGTCTGAACAAATGGCAGTACAATTCAACGATGAGTTACACTGATAACTGTTTCATCCTAGTTTGGGTCAGCTAGGGTTGTGGCCGCATTAGTTAATGCATCGGCCTGGGCATTCTGAGACTGGGGAATATAGGTCAAGGTTGGTTATGTGGATAATTTTTCCATTAACCATCGGACGTGGTCAAATATGTGAATCAACTCCTCCTTTTTAATAGCATATTCACTGTTAACTTGCTTGATGACCAGTTCTGAGTCATGTTTTACCTTAAGGTGTCATACTTGTGCCTGGAGTGCCAACTTGAGGCCTACAATGAGGGCTTGATACTCAGCATCATTGTTCATACATCCTTCTGATAGGAGGAAGGAATAAGTTAATACTTCCTTTTTGGGGGACATGCGTATTATCCCCAAACCCACCTTTTTAAATTTGGGATCCTCCATCCTTTTCCCCGTCGGGCTTCGGGATGCGTCGTCGAAGTACATTTCCCATGTCGGGAGCTCCTCTGAAACCGAGAATATCTCTTCATTAGGTAACTCGATGTCTGGTATGGTGGTGCCTATTGATGGGTGCTCTGCCAGAAAATCTTCTTATGCCTGGCCTTTGATGGATTTCTGAGGCACAAACCAGATTTCAAACTGTTGTAGGATGACTGCCCAACGTGATAGGTGCTCTGTCAACATTGGGTGACCAAGGATATACTTGAGAGGGTTACTACACGAGACCAATTGAACTTTATGATGCTGCAGATAATGTCTCAATCTTTGAAATATGAAGACCAAGTCCAAACAACTCTTATGGATGTTTGAGTATCGAGTTTCAGCATCGATCATGGTTCGGTTGAGGTAATAGAGACTGTTTTCACTGCCAGCATAATGTTTCGGTGCAAGGAAGGCTCCCACTGACCATTATAGGGCTATCACATATAGAATGAGAGGTCTTCCTTCAACTGGGGGCATGAGCACTGGTGGGCTCAAGAGGTATTTCTTTAGGTTGTCGAATGCCTCTTGAAAGTCATATGTCCAGTGGTACTTAACCCCCTTCTTCATTAACCCGGTGAAGGGAAAACATTTGCCTGTCGGGATGGCTATGAACCGCCTAATATAGGCCAGGTGCACTTTGAAACCTCTCAACTCAGTGAGATTACGGGGATGTGGTAGGCCAAAGATAGCCTTTGTCTTTTCGGGGTCAACTTTGATGCCACGATGGCATATAACGAAGCCAAAGAATTTCCATGAGGTAACCCCAAAGGCGCATTTTAAGGGATTCATCTTCAGGCTATATTGTCAAAGGTTTTGAAGACAGTTTCAAGGTCTGACAGGTGATCTGAGCACTGTCTTGATTTGACCACTAAGTCATCCATGTAGAATTTGATGAATCCCCCTATGTATGGTTTAAATATATGATGTGTGGCGCATTGATATGTGGTTCCAGCGTTCTTGAGACCAAATGGCATGGCCCTATAATAAAATACTCCTTGAGGGGCTCTGAAGGCAGTTGCTTCTTCATCTTCTTGGGCCATCCGGATCTAATTATACCCAGAATAACCGTCCATGAGGAAGAGAGCCTCATACCTAGCTGTTGCATCGATTAATGATTTTGTAATTGGGACCGGGAAATCATCTTTCAGGCAGTGTCGATTGAGATCTCTAAAATCGATGTAGACGCGGATTTTTCCATTCTTTTTCTTGATGGGGATGGTGTTGGACCTCCAGATGGGGTACTGGAACTCCAAAATGATTCCTGATTTAATAATCTTATGGACTTTAACCTCTATTTTGGTAGTATGCGAGGGGTGCGTTCTTCTGGTGGCTTGTTTATTGCCCCAGTGTTCTTCATGCAAACCTAAGTGATGGGTCGCCACTTCAGGATCGTGTCCCAACATTTCCGTGTAATTCCAGGAAAAAAACTCCCGGTGTTTCTTTAGGAAGGAGGTATATACCTCGTTCTCCTTGGGTGACATGGCTTCACTAATGAGAGTGGGCCTATGGTCTTCCTTGGTACCCAAGTTTATTTGCTTGATCTCGTCTACAGTGGTGGAGATGCCCTCCTCAAATGTGGGAGGTGCATCCTTGAGAACTTCCTCCTCCTCTTCCTTCAAACCCTCACCCTCTTGATCCGATAGGGGGAGATTTCTCAGCACGGGCTCTTGGTAGTCTAGCAGCGAGGCATTGTGGGCATTCTCACTCATGTATTCTCCCCCAATTTGAGGGTCAGCGGTCATTTTCGCAATGCTATGCTTGGGAATCATGGCTGAAGTCATGAGGACAGTCGAGTGTGTGTCAAGTCTTGAATCCCTGCTCTCAACATGGTTGATGGGCAGTACGTATTCTCCGTCAAGCTACCTGAGGGGGTCATCAGGAACCATTTCTAGACCATTTGGTGCGGGGATCCATTCAATACCATCGAGCGAAGTCTTCTTCTTCTATTGCTCATAAAACCTGGTATCAATGTAGTGTGACTCAGAGAGCTCAAAAGGGGCCTTTTTAGAGTGAAATTTCCCAATTTTTCCTTTGATGCAATATTTGATACACTGGTGGTTGGATGAAGGAACGACCATGTGCTTATAGAGCCACGACCATTCAAGCAGGGCATTGAATGCTTTGTTCTGTCGGACCACCAGGAATTCCGAGTAGGCAAAAATTTTGCCAAAATGGGTTTTCAGCTTGATTTTTCCCATTGGCATATGTTCACTCTTTTCATAACTCAACAGGGTTGTGGCTGAGAGGATTAGGTCATACTCACTATATACCAACTTGCGGAGTGTTCGTAGGTGAATGAAGTTAACTCTGGAGCTGTTGTCAATAGAGACTTTATAGATCTCAACATCATTTAGTGTGTCGGACACATATAGTGGTTTGATATGTCCTTGCATGATGGAATATTCATCCTGATTGGTGAAGGAAATCACCGCATTGCATCAGCTAGGCTAGTCTTCGTTCGATAAATCTCGGCGGCAGATACCTTGGCTTGAAACTCCTAGGGGTTGAGCAAGGCTTCTTTATGTTCCTCCCTGAGGTCTGCTCACAAACTCAAGGCATCCAGGATCGACAGTTTGGCTGGTACAGATGACAGCTGCTTAAGGATGTCGTATTTTAACTCCAATCGCCAACGCTTCTCCATTGGTGGGAGATTTTTATCGGGCATCTTGGGAATTGGAATACGTGACGAGGAGAGATCGGATACGGGGTCATATGCCAATGATGTCCCCACGTTCTGGGGACTCGGACCGGCCGGTCTGTTTGTGCACACTAGGTGGCGAGAAACTTGTTCCTCCACTGATGGCTACCGCATTAAGATAGGGTCGGAGTGGCCATATGTGGAAATGGAGGGATATTCTTTCCCCTATTAAGTCTGTTGAAGGGATCTCCCACGGGTTTTCGCGATATTAATAGTTTGGGCCGGGGTAAAACCATAGGGTTGGTTTCGGTCGTGACTTCACCTCCCTCGGTATCCCTTTCCTCTGTGATTCCTCCTCTCGACCCCTTGCATTAGGAAATTAGCTTCATAACCATACCCTTCGTCAGGGAACGATTCCATTGGATGGAAGAGATTGATGGAACCAAATATTAGCTTCTCATCCTATGACAGGTCAACCTGGTCGGTTGCCCCTGATGGTTCCCTTTGGTGGGTCGGTGCTCGTGGTTCCAATCTTGAGGGTATAAAATCTGACAGTGGTGTGGATAACTTTGGCCTCGTTGCAGACTTTTATTCTTTCACTTTTCTCCCCCCTATTTTGATTATTCCTGGATGACCGGCTTGTGGAGGTTAGTGAGGCTAATTTTTTTGGTTGCATGAAATTAGGGGATGTTTGTAGCAACACCAGCTGCAGTAATTGAGCTCAGAGTATTCCTTGATCTTAGTTGACATTCTTCTGAGTCATCCAAGTATCAAATTTCTACCCCTTCTTTTTGCTGACATCCTTCCACCCCTCCCCTTTGTCGGTATTTGGTGGTAGAAATATATTTCACATGTGCTGGGGGTGATCCCAATTCAACCTTCCTGGAGTCTACCATACATTGTAAGAGGTATTTACAAATGAATCATTCCTAGATATTGTGCCCTAACATTTGCTGGTTGGTACAGTAGTCCAACCTGTCATTGCGGAAGAATTATTTGGGCTTCCTTGGCTCTGGGAGGCGGAGCAAGTTGCAATTCATGGCGCTGATGAAATAGCTACGGACTTGGTCCTGTCGAAACGAGTATAATTTTTTTTCATTCCACGAACTGGTTCCACTTCGATCCTCTTTGATCATCCCTCTTAGGAGGAGGTGGCCACTGATATACCGGGGGACCGTGAAGATTTGGTGGAGGCCTATGTAGTGGAGCAGGAACAGAGCCTGGCTTGAGCATGACAGAGGATGCTTTAGCTCTAACTGCTCGCTTTGCAGGAGCCTGTGAGGTTATTCGGGACTTCATATTCTTCTGTTGTAGAGAGTCTTCAATTCTATGGGCGATGGCAGAGAGATGGCGGAATCCAGTGGTGCACTCCACTGGTATGATCAATGTTCGAATCTCATCTAGAATTTTATCGATGCATATGGAAAGCTACTCATCTTGTGGCATTGGCATGTTCAGAGAGCAGGTCAGACCATTACATCTGGCGATGAAATCTGAGACCCTCTCATTCTCCCTCTATTTTCTATTCATGAGGTCACTGACCATTGTTTTAGGCAATGTCAAGATGAAGTGGAACATGAACTACTTCTGAAGGACTTCCAAGCTTTTTATTGACTATGCGGGCAGACTCTTATACCAGACGAAGGAAGATCCTTGGAAGGTCCGTATGAAGCATCTGAGTTTCACTGCTTCTTGTTAATCCGGAGTTCCCATCATAGGATCGCTGTAAGACATGCAGTGCATGAAGTGCTATTCCAGATCACCTGAACCATTGAAAATAGGGAATACAGGGCTCCCAAAATTTGGTGGAGGAGGTGTGTTGCTCACCCAATCTGGGTAGGGCTTCCTCTCCAGTTGTACCGGAGCGTGTTGACCATCCATTGCTTCCAATCGAGCTTCTAGTGCTTCGATGGTGCTGGCGAGTCCCTGTTTTACATCCCGTTGGGCCCGGTCTTGGGCAGGTGTAGCTCGAGGCATTGTTTGAGGATCCTGCTTGGCTGGCACCAAGGGTTCATATGCCGTTTGTGACACCTTCGTATGGCTCAGATGTACTCGCTCTGGTTGCTTCCTAAGTGGAGGTAAGTCTTGGTATTCACCTGAATCCATGTTCAAGTAGTTGGATGGTCCAGGCACCTCATTGGGCGAGGGCCCTGACCGTGCTTCTTCTGCAGGGGAAAACATTGGTCCTTGAGGTGCACTTGTTGGGATTGAAAGGTGTGGCACTTCTTGGGAAGCGCTTTCAATAAGGCAGTTCCTCCAGAGTAGCATAGCATTAAGCCACCTAAATTCGTTCATTTCCACTTCCTATCGAGCGAATCTCTCTTCGAGCGTGAGTGGATTGTTTTAATCGAGAGAAGGAGGCAGGTTGAGGGTAACCGGTCCTTTATTATTATCATTTTTGGATGCTCGTAGGGTAGGTGGATGAGGGTTAGATGGAAGGGCGGACATATTTAGTGCGGCACTCTAGTTTCGGGTGTGCACACCAGGTGGTTCGTTGTGAGTCACAGCCTAACAAGAACCATAGTCTCCAGATCCAACTGTATTTTCATCATCTCTGGTGTCACCCGTGGGGTTAGCCTCTATGGCATTTATGGATGCATATCGCGGGGTGGAGGAGGCATCATCTTCCAAATAAGAAGAGTATCTCTTGTGCCTTTTGCTGGTCATCCCTCTCCTGTCTCAGGATTTCTTTTGGACTCCATGAAGAAGGGTGATGCGGAGAGTTCTTTGATGCGACCTTACAGTTGGCCTCCCTCTTGAAGGGGATGATGATTCAAAGGATGGGATAGGGTAGGAACCTCCTCTTTCGACAGTCCTCCCTAGGTGAGAGAATACTGATTCTTTTGGGTGAGGTTGTTGTTGAGGTGGTAAAAATTCCCGTAGCCCTATGGCCTGGGGTTGGCTCCATTCCCTGGATGCTGAGTCTCTTCCCATTTTTATTGGTCTTATGGGGGAATTTGTTATTAAAAATGCCTCCAGCCCTACAGGCTGGGGTTGACCCTATATTGCGGCGGTGGCTACTATTATCACTATTTTCTTGATTACACACTCCCCCATCCAGGGGTGAACTGAATCTGTGGCCATGTCCACCTGTGAATCAATCCCCTCTAGGGAGGCAAGAAATGACTGCTGATTATCCTCTCTTAGACGAGAGGCCTACTGTATGCTTTCGGTGGCCTGATATAAGAGTTACTTAATGGCTTGTTCCCATCGGTCCTGACACTCCTGGGACATACTCAAGGCATTTCTCTGCTGGGTGTGTCTCCTTTCTCGAATAGGGGGACCACTCGATCGCTGTCTTGTCGTGATACCATTGCAAGACACTACGCCGAATGGGTTCTTCTGGGCTGGGATCAGAGTGAAATTAAGAGCTCCATGTTCTCCCCATCCTCTGATATGGACTCCTGTAATAGCATCACCAATGAGGCGGCACAGCTGGTGTAGTGCATGTATGCAATCTAACTCCATGTTACCTTTACGCCTCTCAGGTCACAGTTGTCGCACCGAGGGAAGAGATTCCAGGTCGATTTGACATAGGAGGTCTTCTATTGTCTTGACATGATCTATATACCCATTGTAGGGAATGAAGCTTCATTTCAGCCAGTGGAGGTTTTCCCACATATTGGAGCGGATGTCGTGTGCACATTCCTCGGACAACTTTCTAGGTATGTCAAATTGAGAGGTGGTCATGGGAACAAACATAACTCATATATCATATATGGCTAGTCATTTCTTCAAGTGCAACATGTTATCATACTCCTCTGCAAGAGATTCCTTTACCTGGTTAGCCCAACTGATACACTCACTGATAGTGTGGTCGGGGTCAGGGGGTCGACAGGTATTCAATTTTCATGTCGGCTGTTCTGGGGCGGTTCCAAAGATGAACGTGGTCCTGGACCATCTCTTGATTGAAAAAGGATTACGATAGCAATGTACTGGGAATCTAACATGCTTTATCCCATCCTTCTGAGTGCCTCGGCATATAAGGGATTTTCTATTCTTAATTCGGCAGGGGAGGACCTTCAAGTCGATATGATCTGTCACTACGGGGAGGACCTTCACAATGGAAGACGCAATGGTGAGGACTACCATCCCAGTTGTCACAGGGAGATAAACTGCACGGTACATCTTGGAGAGGGCCTTCTGAATGTAATGTAATGAGGGGAGGTCCTTCTCATTGAATGAAGTCTAGGTGGGGAGGGGCTCCGCTATCTGTGTCGTAACGGCGACGGCTACCATTACTACATGACTCCCCACTGGATAGAGGACTTTTTAGTGCACACCCTGGGGAGGACCTCCAAGGCATATCATAGCGAGAGGAGGACCTTCTGGCTATGTATCATTTTTACAGGGAGGGCCTTCTAAACAACTTCCATCATGGTTGGACGTTCGATGTGTATCATGGGGAGGAACTTCAAGATAAACTACGACCAGAGGAGTAAATTCTTGTTGCTTGGAGCCATCGCGGGGATGACCTTCACAATGGTGGCCGTGGTGGTGAGGACTGCCATCACAGCTTCTGTAGGGACAATGTCTATGGGGTACCCCCTAGGGAGGGACTTCATTATTTACCGCAACGAGGGGAGGTCCTTCTAGTTGATTGACGTCCCTATGGGGAGGACCTCTGTTATCATAGTGGTGAGGACTACCATCATGATATGATTCCTGGCTGCGTGGAGCGTCGTTGCAATGTAACCCCTACTGAGGACCTTCAGGGCAGGCCACGAAAAATGGGAGGACCTTCTTGTCGTGATGAGACGTCACTGTGGGGAGGGCCTCCGCAGTTGCGACTATGATAGCGAGGACTACTTTCATAATCGGTGGTCCCACTGCACAGAGAGTGTTTGCAGCGTATACCCCGAGGAGGCCATTCAGGGTGGATTGTAGCAAGTGGAGGGCCTTCTTGATGCTCAATCTTATGGTCACATGGAGGGTTTCTGTGACTCGCATCAAAGGAGAAACTCTCATGATCGATCATTAAATTCCCATCGAGGAGGGCCCCATGGGTGCTCTGGGGAGGACCTTTCGAGATGCTGGTAGAAACATTGCGAGGAGGACCATCGCAATCGCTACTGCCACTCCCATAACATGGTAATGGGTGGGCAGGGTTTCAAGCCTTCGATATGTGCTTAGCAGCATTGGGAACCCCATCTTCTATTAGAGCGGTTTTGTGAACCCGCTCTTTATTTTCCAGATTCCTTCGACGTGTTCGGGGCTCTTTCTTGCTGGTAGTGGGGACTGTCTACTGTTGACAATGGCCTTCACCATTTTGTCCCTATATAATTGGGTCCTGTGATGTTTCTAGGATATGAAAACGAACAGCTTTACTTTTATCAGGGATATATGCATGCTCTAGAGCATCCACTGTGATGTACAGGTGTACCCCAGTAGGAACGATTGAAGCCGATCGATCTAGTTTCCCTTGTGTCACAGAATATGGTCGGAGACCCTCTTGCGCGGAAGGAGGGATGCAGATCTACTTCAAGGCAGATATCTTGTCTCATAGATGAGTCACCTCAATTGGGGTGATGGGCTCACGGGCCCGAGTCCTAGCTATTTCCACTGATGCAATTACATTCTGGAAAGTCTTCAAGATATGATCTGGGATCGATACTTGCTCCTCCATCATTTCTAGGATATGTAGAGAGACATCTTTGGCTGGAACGGGTATGAAAGCCCATTACGGTATCAGATTAGGAATATCCTACTCCGGTCCTCCAGTAGCCAGTAGGTATAGACAATTCTCGTGTGTCGGGGTAAGAGAACGAATCTTCCCCTGTGCTATGATACACCGTCTTATATGTTTTTTTTTGCCACATCGGGATGGCGGACTATACATGCATCCGTAGGGAGCTGGACCTGCATATATTGGTTTCCCACCGTATTGAGTTGGTGGCCTTTGTTGGTAGGGAGGCATTCCCGCTTATTAATTTCCACCACATCTGGATGGTGGGCCTTGTTGATTGCCACCATATCAAGATGGTAGGTGTTAGGAGCATCTGCTAGGAGCGGGTCCTGCAGGTGCTGGGTCTCCACCATGTCTGGTTGGTGGGCTTCACGACCCTCAGAAGGGAGAGGTACCTGCCAAGTAGGTGTAATCCAGTGTGAGTGACAGGATTGATGGAGCTCAGCGGGGATGCGCACCTGCTCGTATGAGGCCACTACTTTTGGATGGAGAACTTTGGAGGAGCGGGAAGGTGTATGTGCCTGCTCACGATACGTCTCCGTGACTGGGTAGCGGAGTTCCTCTTCCGGGACAAGGGTGATGACTGGTCTCTGGTTGTATGTTTTCCGCCCTTGTCAGGTGGTCAGAGGGGCTGGATCTCGGCGAGTGTGGGCATGGAACCTCGGGGCTACGTCCTCCTTACCGTGAGGATATTGAGTCGTGGCGTAATCGTGATGACGTCTTCTGGTTGGGGCCTTAGAGTGGAACCCCCGTTTAGCGTGGATGAAGTCCTCCGTGTCGACCTCATCCACCTCCCTACAATAATGGAGGTACGCATTGTCTCGTTCCGGGGATAAACTCCCAAAATGGTTTGAGATGGAAACACTAGCCATCTCGGTCTGACTTCGTGGCTGTTACTAGGAAAGCGACCGGTGATCCTTAGCGGATTGGAAGGTGTGCATGGCCTCCTCCACAGTCGGGAGAGTACCATTTAGATTGTACTCTCAGATAAAAACATCTGAAACCCTGTGTTGAATACGCTGGGTAGGTGATTGGGTCCTTCATTGATGAGGAAGTCTAGTCACTACGTAGTTCGAAGCACGCAACTGCGAGTTCCTCCAAGATGGCATTGGATCAAAGGGAGTCTTGATTGGTACCTGTCAAATATTTTAACCAATACAAATAGAAAACCCGCCAAAGCAGTATCTCATGATCCCATGCATAATTAATGACCTTACTTGGCCCCCATTGTGAGTATAAGGGGGCATAGAGTGAGATTAGGATAAATCTGTAATGCTTGGTTAAATATTCACGTCGGGTTCACCATTTTTTATTTCAGATCGGTTTCGAAATGCCCAATGGTTCTATATCCGATCGTGCGTGGGCATACATTCCAAAGGCAGGAGTTTGGTGGGCGATTTCGCCATCAAAACTTAAGAACTCACATTGGTTGAGAGGATGGGAATTCGGGCTCATCATACCCTTTTGGGGGAATTGTTTCCGGTTCCAAGCCTCTCTTATAGATTTAAGACGTATTCATATGTTCATGAATCTTTGGATTATACCAAAGCATAGTATCCACGTGTTATTCGTGGTTTTCAATGGTATGCTAAACATAGGGATTCGGAATAATTTAGGCCCGAGGTTTTCTGTCCCTCATTGGATTAATGAGTCCGAGGAGTTGGGACTAGTTGAGAAGACGTAGATTTAAAGCCTCATAATTGGGCACCCTGGAGTTTATTGTCATCCAAGGGGGACAGATAACGACTGTAGAATTTGGATCAAATCTGTGATATGGGCTCCCTATGTATCCTTGTGTGGGGAATTAGAGTCCTCGTTCGGGATTACAGTTTAACATCATGCAGTATGAAGGATGAACCGACATGAAGGTTGCTAGAACGGCTAATTGTTGGGCTTGAACCTCGCGGAGGCTTCCTACGTATCATGCCTTGGAATGGATAAATGTTCTCGTAGTTCTCATGGGGGTGGTGTCGGAGGACCGATGTGAAGATGGACCGGGGGGTCCGATGAGTAATGGGCTTGAACCACGTGGAGGCTTCTTACGTACCATTACTTAACATGGATCAAAGTCCTCATAGTTCGCATGGGGGTGGGGCCAGGGTCGGTACATACTGTAAGCCCATGCGAGTCATGATTGGTGTCAGAAACAAGAGTTACCAGAGACCGGATGATCACATCGTGAATGGTGCGTCCGTGAGAAGCTAAGTGGGGCATACCTATGGAGCTTCCCAAGAAGTGGAGATTGGGGCTTACTCCAGGATGGAGGCCCAATAGTGACAAAGCGCAGCGGGAGTGGGAAAGGTTACCCCCTATATCCATTTCCCCTCTTGGTCCTTTGCACTGGGGAAGTATAGAGGTGCATGGGTGCCACCTCCTGCAAGAAATGCTGGGGATTACACCAAGGAGGTTGCACATGCTGATCAAGCCCAAAGGGAGAGGGACTTGACACCAAAGAAGAGGAGAAGAACCCTTCCCATCCTTCCCTTCCTTGGCCATGGCCATGGGAAAGTATAGAGGTGCATGAGTTCTTTCTTCTGATGGGTAGTCCGCTACTTCCCGTGGAGGGGAGAAGTGCCCCAGTCCTAACAAGTGGAGGGGCAGAAAGGGGACCCCTGGGTTTGGACTCTGCACTACCGTGGGTAGGTGGACCCAGGAGTGACTCAGTCACCCGCTCAAGGACTGGGGCAACCCCTTCTCCCTCAGATACCGTAGGTCTGTGAACACAAAATGGCACACTGATGTGCCTGAAGGTTGTATCATACGGGTATGGTGTCTCTAGTGGAGGCCTCAGCTCGGGGCTGATGAATGGGACAATGAGGGGGTTTCGAAGGATTAGTCCAGATTGGAAGGATTATATCTGGCTCAGGGAATGGTAACTCCGAAGGATTTGGCAGGCCACACTGGTGTATGATGGGTGGCGGCCCTTTTGCGTAAGGAGGTGCTACATGGGTAGAGAGGCTGTTCACGAACCAGGGTGGTCCGCAGACTGATGTGCATCCTGCGAACCAGGGTGGTTCATGGCTTTGGGTTCGGCCCATGTACCAGGTTGGTATGCGGAAGGGTAGATGAGAGTAGTGGTGGTCGAGGGTGACGCCGGTCAGAGGTTCATCGGTCGGGGCTTCTCCCGTGTAGGAGGGTCCAACGCGGTGCGACAGATCAGAAAAGGGGCATAAACTCACAGGTCCGCGTGGAGTTCATCTACAGAGGGTCTATGGTTCGGAGTCTTCTTTTCATTGTTATTTATGTTTGTGGTTCACCATGTTGTTATACATTTTTGGTTCATTATTAATTCGTTTCTAGCTTCATACCTATTCTGGTTTGCGAACTGGAACTTTGTTATTTGCAAAATCATAAGCTCCTTCCTTCGAAATCGTTCCACTCATCTCTGATCTCTCTCCTCTCCCCTTTTCTCCAATTCAATGTCCTTTTATAGAGGGGAGTAAAAGGGGTCAATTGTGGCCATGCATCACCTTTTGCGGAGGCCCATGACCAAAAACCCGGTTTTCAGATGCCTTGGTCAATCCGCAACTCATGGTGGGTGCACCTCACCCGCAAACCAAGTCGGTTCGAGGGGTGCTTCGCGGCCGCACTGGGTTTCGCCTCCATTCCGCAAAAGACAGCAGATGCGGCCCGGTCCGGTTAACGCGGTCTGCGGTTGGGGCGGTTTGTGTCGGTGGACCAGCCTGGTGCCCGTCCTGCTTCGCGGTTGCGGAGGATCCCACCCCTATTCCGCGAATGACAGTGGTCCATGGAGGGGGCGCTTCATAGAACTGGTTGCGTACCATTAACATTGGACCGGTCTGCGGACCGGTTTGTCTTGTGTCATCCTTTGAGTATTCTCCACACTTTTCCCCAATTATTTGGAGGGAAATTTGGTAGAATCTCCCTTATATTAAGAGGGATTCTCATTCTCGTTTGGAAATTTTTCAGGACCCTATAAAGAGTAATAATTTAGGTGATTAATGAGATTTAAATTTAATGATTTACATATCATGTTGTGGTATTTTAAATGATGATCTATGAAATTTAAAATTATTATTTCTATCACTGATGGTGGTTCATTAATTAAATAATTAATTTTATTTTTATGTAAATAGAGGGAAGGAACATGAAGTGATTACTTAATGATAAAATAATGTTATTATAGATGAGTTATGGGTGGGTTATTATTATCTTTATTTTCCCATAATATTACTTATATGTTTTCATATGCTTGGATTCATGTACTCTATTTTTCAAAAAAGGATGATTGTAATGAATCATATTAGATAGATACACATGATTTTTTTAAATATCTAAATCTCAAAGTATGTGATAAAAGTTATAGGATATACTGAGAGTATGGATGAATTAAAAATATAGATTATTATTCTAAAAGTTTAGTTATCGCTATTTTGTAGTGAATGACATTTTCCATTGTTTCTTTGTAATGTTAAGAAGTTTTCATACATCATGGAGTTTCACACATATTTCCAAGGATTATCAGAAAGGGATATCATTATAGTATCTATCTATATTAGAGGATGCATTCTATGCATTTGATACTAGAGATGAGACCAAAATTTCCATAAACTATGTAATGGAAATCCTTTCCACCGTCATTATGAACTAGAATGATTATTCAACAGAATGACCCTTGGGGTGTATTGAGTGATACCAAAACACAATACGCTAGTGATCCTTTCTATGGAATGATTTATATTTAACCATTGTAAGGGGTTTGAACACTATTTAGAGAAATGATCTTTAAAGTGATTTGGTGCATGAAAAATCATTTATTCAATATTTATATCCATATCCCAATGAAGATGAACCAATTATATTCTTTTATCGATATTTAAATTATACATGCACACCAAATTTGATCCTGAAACCTAATTTATCTTCTATAAAAGATAATGATAAGTGAACCTCATGTATAAGAGGCCATTATCCATATAAGGTAAGTGAAAAAAGGAATGAGTATTGTATTTATATAAGGCATTTTATAACATGGATAACCCCACCCCCTGGGTTCGGGTTATCTCATTTTATCCCATTATTGAATGGATAATAATTTCATAAACCATATAGATGAAATAATTTTCTTCAAAAGTTCTTTATTTCATCAAATATTAACCTATATGAAAGATATAGTTTCATTTGGGATACAACATAATTTTTTTAAACAATTGGGATGAAACTAATTTCATTTAATAATCATTATATCATTATTATTATAAGATATAATAAGAAATAATGTCAATGGTATCATATTATCATGTCCCCAATAAAGAATAAAAACTCATTATGATAACTATCATAGTATAACTCACCATTAAAATTCTATTACAAGATTTCATTGAATACATGATAAAAATATCCTTCACTTTTGTAAAAATATTCAATTAAAATTCCCCAAAATAGAGTATATTGTTTAATTTAAAATAGCCATTGGAACATTTATTCAAAGAGTCAAATAAAACTACGGTCATGGTTGTCAGAAAATATTATAATATCTTATATCACAAAAGATCATATTTGTTTGTAAAATATATAGAAGATTAAAAAAAATTCCTCGAAAACAATCCCGTTAAAAAAAATACTATTGCATTTTTTTTAAATTAAATAAAAGTTAATCAAAATTCATTTTTATAAATTTTATAGTATAGTTAAAAATGAGCATAAAACTATTTAGAATATTTTTTTTATGAAAAAAAATGTTCTCCTTCAAAAAATAAATAAGATATAATTTTCCAACAGATAATATTTCCAATAATTTAATGTACCCAAGATATTAAAAATAAATAAATAAAATTATCAACAAAATAAGAGAATTATGTATATGGTGTGTGAAGATTAATATCCCTATAACATACAAAAAAGTACAACATAGTAATTCACAAACACCCAAGATAGAAAAAATAAATTATAATAATAAATATCATTATCTAAAAATTATTCGTGATATAAGATTTTCAATGTTCATTATATAAAACTCAAAATATCTGATAAGTGTATAACAATGCATATGTCCGAAAGATGACAATTTGAGATGGTAAATCCTTAATTCATGTCTAATATTCCTTCATACATGTTCGAAAAAGTATATAATAATTATATATTTATTATAAATATATTCCAAAACAATATAAAAAGTATTTTATTATTTATTATCCCTTTATGATTTCATATAATCATTTTACTAGTAATTTCGTCAATAAAATGAACATTTTGGTGAAAATTGTTCTTTTTTATGTGAATTTTTCAATTTAGTAATATGTCTACATTCACCTGTTCATGGTTTAAACATCTCTAAATATTAATCATGAGATAAATATCATTAAAATTCATCATATAATATTTATAATCATTCATTTCATGTGGTGCTGAAAATAAATTACATCACATCATAGTTTATACATTTGCACGAGTGACATTTCCAATTTTAGATGGGTAGAATGGAATAAATTTAATTACTAATTAACTATTTCATATATATCATTAAATATTAAATATCATAAATAATACTAAAATATATCTCTATTAAAATCCATGTATGGCACAAATGAAAAGTTCTTAACTTCTCTTTGTGGAGGTTGTAGTCAACACAAATGAACAAGAGACGTTATCATTTTCCCATTGATGGAAACTTATAAAGGTAGAAAATATAATATAATTTCGGAAGAATAATTTTTTCAAAAGTAAGAAATATAAACATTAGATGCAATATAATACCTGATAGGGAATATGGTCATGGAATATGAATCATATCACTAGGCGGAAGCGGTAGTCCGCACGTATAGAGAAGTGATATAATCATTTACAATTTTATGGAAAAGATGTTATAAATTGGTGTAAAATAATAATAATAGCATATAATTATATTTATAAAATTTTTTCCTAAATTAATTATGGATGTAGTGGATGTATCAAATATGGAATAAGGGAAAAACATTCAATGAATCTGGGGAGAAGATTATCTATTCTTTGAAATACCTCCTTTGGATTACAACTTAATACTTCTTGGGATACTTTTAGCGTAAGAACATGAACCCAATAATTAAACAGAGGAATATGGGAAGTGTATTTTTAAGAATTGTTTAGGAAATAATGCTCATTGTTTGGGAATATGGCAGAATAAGAGGCCCCCTTTAATAATTGAGGTATGGGATAGACTTGGAATTTTATAATATAATTAAATATAACATATATAATTATCTTGTTATGTGGAACCAAAACCAAATTATTTAGTACTAATAAATTTATAAGGTTGAAATTGTTTTATCCAATAACATTTATAAATATTTATGATTTATTTTGAACCTTATCTTTTTTTTTACCCCCTTATCTACCCATTTTAGCATTAATCATAGTAACACTTTTTTTGCATTTTGGGATCCAAGATTAATTTATTAAGAGAAAAGTGCCTCATAAATGATATATGTGTTACATTTTACCAAAAATTTCATAATATAATATTATTTCACGTTTATGGATTTTAATATAATTCTAAAATATTATAGTTAACAAAAAATATATTTAAAGTAATTTTGGGTATTATTAATTTTATTTTATATTAAAGACACGCAGATAGAAATGGTATTATAATGTGAAAAAATAAATAAATTTTAAAATAGATAATTACCTTTGAAATTAATTTCATACCACAATATTTCCAAATCATATTAATGTGATTAATTTTTTAATATTTTACTTTGATTTTTCTACATCTTGTATTATATCAATTACCTAATCAATTAGGAAATTATGTTATAGTTAAAATTTATATAAACATAATATCATAATTATAAAAAATTTCTATTAAAAATAATTTTTTTAATTCATTTTCATATTTTTTATCCCTATGCAAACATATAATTGAAATTTAAATCAAGAATTTTATATATTGTATATGTAATATTCTAAAAATAATATAAAAGTCATAATCAATTTAAAGTTGTAAGAAATTTAAATATTTTCATATATATGATATATTTGGCAAAACAAAACATCTCCAACTAGGTAAATTCATGTTTTATATAGATTTATAGGCCTTATCGCATAGTATTAACCTCATTTTACGTGTTTTACACATACCGAGGGTATAAATAAAAAATTGGTATAGCTAAAAAAGTTATACACAAAGAAACAAAGAAAATATAGATAAACCGTTTTTCGGTGAATTGAACCCATGGACATACCAAAAATGTGGAATATAATTTTCAGTGTTAAATTTCTAGAACTGATATAAAATAATTTTAATATAAATGCATCAAACACAATGGAAATTAATTTTCATTGAAATGTGTGTTTATAATTACAAATGAACGTACACCAAAATATAGTATAATGATGATTACTATTTAATTAATTAGCTTATTTACAAATACTATTTATTTATATTATTATTTTTATAAATTTTGAAATATACTAGGCCTTTTAAATTATTTTTTTAGAAGAACATTAGTTTAATGAAAATCGATAAATTTCAAAATTCACATAAAAATAAATATTTTTTTAGAAAAATCCCAAAAATTCACCCAAATTAAATATTTAAATTCTTTGATAAAAAAGGTTATTATCCTCCTTAAATAAATTTTATAAAAATTTTATAAATTATTTATAATTGAAAAAATTGTAATAAAACATATTTTTGAATGAATAATATTTATTTTTAATCATAAAATGACATTACTAAAAACATAGTAGTTATTTTGAATAAATAAATAAATTAAATTAAATCAAGTGAAATATGAAAATATGTATATTGTAATTTGGTTAATCCTACTCATACCCATAAATTTTAATTCTCATTATTAATATACCACAGTACATTTAAAACATAGTGTTGCATGTCAAGAAAGATATCATATACATAAATATATGTAATGGATAATATTTTCTAAAATAATATAGTGTAACACCACATTTGTGTTGTTATTTAATTATTCCATCAAACCTAGTAAACCCCCATAAAATTTAATATTTTATGAGGGAGTAGCCTCATGGTTCATGGAATTCCCTTTTAGCTTTCTATTTCATCACAACACATTTTTTAACTATAGTTTGAGTTTCCCCATCAAACCTTCATATCGGAAAAACATACCCTAAAATGCCAACATTGTTCCCCAAGGATCCTAATTCCTACTATATCACACATCCTAGAGTATTCTTGGTAAAAAATGATGGATATTTTTATTATAATAAAAGTTCAATTGTGAGCAGTCATATAATTACATATATTAAGAAAGACATATTAGTGTAGGATGTGATTAGATTTTGGTAAATGGTCATCTTATAACTATATCTCATATCCCATTGAAATTTAAATATATAAGTTAAAACTTACCTTTATCCACTCCCATTTTATCATTTGTAGTCATAATGTCCTTAGTGTTTCCCTCTCACACCTCTTGGAATATTGAAGATGTGGACTAACCTCATGGCATCCTACCCAACCATTCTCATCATTTCATGTGTTCATTTTGTGGTCAATGAATCATCCCCTTATTGAAATATTCATCAATTAAAAGGTTTTTTCCAAAGGGAATATGAATATTTCACCTTTTCATATCAATATTGATTTACAATGGATCAGGTTATTTGGTTTCATTGCCCCATTAGCATGATCGAGATTCACAATTTTTAACCATCACTAAATGAAATTAAACCTTATGGTCTGTCATCATTTAACATTAAAATTTATTGTTCAATGACATATCATATTGATTTAAAATACATGATACATAGCTCCTCACATGAGAGGATATCCGCTCTCTGATTATGGACTATTACCACACCACCTTCTAAAACTACATGTTTCTTGATTGTAGCTCTAAAATATATGTATCGACATCCAGAAACATTTTCATCAACTGATCCACAATATCAAAAATCATTATATATTGGTTTTTGGGCTTCATGATAGACTCAATAATTTTTTTCTTCCCCATCTCTAGGATTCTTCCACTTTCTCTGCATATTAGCCCTATTTTAGTCATTGGTTTTCTCACTTATGCATTAGAAAAGGGGGTATCCCACCATTCATGTAGTTTATTCTTCTTTACACCAAATCAACATCCATTATCCAATAAATGAACCAAATATATAGAGATAATTAACCAATCACGATATCAGAACCTTATACTATGTGCACTCATAAAGGGTTACCTACATTGGTATAGGTGCAACCAATAAATATCAAGTTTTAATTGATCCCTATTCTCTCACCAGCCACTACAGGCATCCTTAATCTTATGCTCATAAGAATAAAAGGAACATAATATGTGCATTATATTTGATCATATAAGGTTATACCCATTGGGATTAGATTTCATATCCTAAAAATCACGAATGCCCTTGGTCCAAGAAAAATAACCTTAAACTATGCCCACCAGCCCTAGGATGGACATAATAATAATTAGAAAACTTAATCCACACAAAATAACTGTTATAATATTTCTTTATATCCCATATCACCTCATGGTCATGGTCTCACAACAATACTAGGAAACACACCTCATTACTAGTTGAATTAACATAAAAGGACCAACCGTATAGTATAATATATACGAATATAAATATTAGTGCATTTTTTTATAATATGTGTGACCATAAATTGAAATTTTTTTGATCCTCAATGATCTCCTACATAGATTAGGACTAAATGTAATACACTTCTATCTCACCAAGAAGAAATATCAGTTTTTAACACTAGACTACATGCCTTCTATAATAGAATTCTCCCTCGATATGATTTACGCATGACAATGTAAACCTTATTGTGTCTAATCTCTTCCAAAGAATGAAACTAAACCATAAATACCCATTGTGTCCCTTGATTTGGATTAAAATACATTTTAATTTATATAAGAGCTAACCTATAGAAAAGGAACAACGATTCAAAAGTATTCCCCCTAACTAGGTAAAAGTATTGAATGGGAAATCGTCATCATTTCTATACTAGAATCCCTATTATAAGGGTACATTGATCAAAATAACCACCATCGATATAGGTTTCACATCTCATAGGATACATCTTTAGTTGTATTATCCTAGAACCCATGTTTTAATTCCATTCAATTTCCATCCTCAAATTATCTATAGCATCCTCCGATTTCTATAAAATCACTGGGTCATTATTCATCCAACTTCACATTCCATTTTATTAAGAGTAACACTAACACCATTGGTATTGTGCCCAATTGTATCATTTATAGTTTTAGGGAAAAGAATATAGTTATCTAGATATGAACTCCATGATATTTTTCTAGATGAACATTCTTTAAGTAATATATTTGATTCAACGTGGGAAGTCTCGTGATAAACATAAATATAGTCCAATAATTGTTATATTAAATCACACAATAGTCATGAAGTCCATTGAATGGAAGTTTGGTTTTCATTGAGAACTAGATACAAAGGAAACATAATATACAATAATTTTTTACATTTCTATGTAATTGAGAAACACTAATATCTCATATTGACTTATCTTAACATAAATACATCTTCATATTATGGGTAGTGGAAATGTGAAAAAGGGGTGAGATCAACCACCCATTAAGGGAATCATATCATCATTTAATCAAGGTTTAGAACATAATATATGATAAAACATGAGTAGAAGAGACATATATTATTATTAAAAACCTGGTAAAATAAAATTTATTTATAATTCTTGATAAAACTACATGTAATATCATATGAAAAAACAGATATTATAACACCCCGATCGCTCAATCTCGAAGAAGATACATTACTTTATTGCATTTGTATTATAAAAAAGAAATAAATGAAGGACCAAAACATTTTCTATTTTTGAAAACAAGATTTCATACAGTATACCCATTTACACTGGGAAAAGAAATTAAAACATAACACATAACAAAAACAAAAGAACCACATCATTGAAACTCATTCCAAGAATTCATCTTTATATCATGTGGAAAGGAAACATGACAAGGGTGATCTTAAATTCTCAGTAAGAGTAAGGACAATGAAAGAAAAAATGAATCAATGAGCATAATCAATATGTTAAGGTAAATAACTTATCACACATTCCATATAATTATCTTGATATGTAATAATCAGTATGGAACAATAGATAACTAAATCACATGCGATTTAATAAATAAAATGAGAATGTAATGAATCCATATATTGTTTAAGTAAACAATATAATTGATAAAAATAATAAATAAATTATCAATAAAAGAAAATTTAAAATATTAGACTTCATTTTTCATAGGATCAAGATTCCTTTACCATCAATATTTATTCACAATAGAGATTAAACAATTTTGATATGTCCTACTAATTCATCTCATGAAATAGCTGATGCTTCATGGGGCCTGTATTAACCAGTCACCAACCCATAATCCTTGCATTAACATTCACCCACCCATTCCTTTCAATCCAATTCGTTCCTTATATATCAAATCATTTATTTATATTCATAAACAAAGTTCCTCATCAATTATCTATGGTGAATAAAAGATACAAATTTATCAATAATTCCCCAGTTAATCAAATAACTATCAAAGTGAACACCATTGGTAAAAATGGTATACTGTTTATGAATTAGTAATATCCATTTAATTAATATATGGATATTTAAAATAAATTTAATTTACAATAAAAATTCTCATAAGGATTTTATTGTTTCAAGGTAAATTTATAATGACAAAAGAAAGTGATATTGCAAAGATATCATTTACAACATTATAATTTTCAAGTCAAAACATCATAAATGAGATAATTCCAACTAAAACCAAGAAAACCGTGAAGATAAATAGATTAATAATTTAACATTTGAAAAGTGGAAGTATATATATAATAAAGAATAAGTAAGTGGTGAATAAGAAATTTATCTCATAGATGTAAAATGTGATTTAAAAATCCATTACATTGAGTCAGATATGTCACATGTTTATTTATCATCATGAATAATAAAATTTTGTTTATTGTTTAATTTAAAAAGATAATTTTTAAGTTTTATTATTTGATTTACTTATCTTGTTATAATTTTGTATAGAACTATATAAAAAAATAAGTTTACATCTGATGTCTTGACCAAACTCAGTTCACATGTTAAAAAACATTTGTCGGTCCCCTATGGTCAAAATGAGTCATTATATAAACATATATAATAAATATATAATAATTTAATTATCATATTCATATATTATTTATACTTTTAAAACCAATTATGAAATAATTTTAAGAAAAATGAACCAACACTACAATCATTGAGATGGTAGGTCTTATGTACACATGGGTAATGTTCCCATTTTTCAATGATATTAATAGAAAGAGGATAAGTAACATTATATATTCATATAAAGATTATTGTATCATAAATGACATGTTATATAATAAAATATACACACATATATACAATTATTTTTATGTAAAAGGAATCACATAGGGTCGAGGTGGCGGTAGTCCACATTTTCTCGAATGACGTTACCACTTTTGTGTGTGTGAAATGTGTAATAAAAAATTATTTATTTTATTAAGAAAAAAGGTAAATATGAGATGAATATAATAAATACTTAATTTATGTGAAATATTTTTAATTAATACCGATATTTATTGTATTTAATGTCCTATGTGAACGTATCACATTGCTTTGAGGAGGTGGTAGTCCATACATCCAGAGATGATGTTATTATATTTACACCAAATGATGTGAATAAGTGTTTGTGTCATATAAATATTACATAAGCCTGAAGAAAAAATAAATATAATTTATATCTTATAGAAATAAATTCTCCATAATAATGTCCAACTGTTAATGGTGGTAAAGAAAATACGAGCGATCTCGTTTTTCTTGGCAGTAGTTCTCACTACACCAATGATATGTTTGTTACCCATTTGATGGATGTGTGTGTAGGAGTAGGAAGAAACAATAACATAAAAAATTTAATATCTTAATTATTTTAATTTTATTATATAATAATCTAATAAAAAAATAATGGGTGGAGAAACAAATATAACATAAATACACATTGAACAATGTTGCCTATTTTTCAGGTATCTCTTTTTTGTTTGAACCAAACAGATGGAATGGTTTTATTTCTTCACAAGGTGAGGAATATATATTTATGTTAGGGGTTTAGAGAATTATTTGAGAATATAATTTATGAAAAAATGGGGCTTGATATGTGTGATGGAGGGGAAGTGTGAATTCCTTTTTATAATGGGAGGACTGGCATTATTATAAATACGAAATGGTGTACATAGTTGGGAGGTCTTACATACATCTTGTGCCTCCAAAATGGATTAATAAGGTAATAAAGGGGTCTTATGGTTGATAAAATCCTCAAAAAAAACAAGTTCATTTATATAATTTTATTCTTTATCTTCTATGATTACCCATTTTTCTCAGTATGGATTTTATTAAAGTAACTCGTTATTTAAGATAAGTAATGTAACTTTTAAGAATAAATTAAAGCCATGTTTATTTGAAAATATATATAAAAAAATTATATATAGGATATCTAATTCAAAAAATATAAATCAATTGAGTGTCAGAAATCTATTTTAAAACAATCGCATGTAATGTGTTAAAACATTTCTTTTACCCAGACCACGCTAATAATGTTTTTACTATCTATGGGTCAATATGATAATTATAAAAAGCTCAATTGGTCCATGAATGGACCATATTTTGTATTTATTAACTCATATAATTCACTATTTAGAATATATGAGTTTTATTGATTTTAAATAATTTAATAAAATATCATTTACTATAAAATAACATTAATGTTAATTTGTACATTATTTATTTAATTTTAACATAAAAATCTAAAAATAAATTATAACTGAAATATATTTATGAAAAATATTTGAATTATTATATATTTATGTACATGAATAATTGAAAATAATAATTCATTAAATTTACTTTACGATTAATGTTTTCATCATCGTTTAACGTATATAATTATTAACTAAATAATCAATGTATTAGGATTTGATAATTGATTAATATAATTGTATCATCTATAAAATCATAGATATATTTTCATGATAATTAAAACTAATTTATCTATAAAAATAATATTTATAGCCAAAACTACATAGCTAATTACCCCCTATAAATCTTTTTAAATGTTAAAGGTAAAGAATGTTCTTTTTTTATCATCTCCCTTACATAATATATTATATGGGTCCCTTTCATCAAAATGTATCCAAATAACTCATAAAATTTTATTCAATGGGGGATATGGTATAAAATTATTCATACAATATATTTTTGAGAGTTATATAGGTTATTGTTTCCCTTAATCTTATGGTTTTGTCCCATGTTAAGCTTAATTTTAACTTAATAAATATAATTAATTTTACATACTTTAACTAATATTTTTTCTAAAAAACTATGTTGATATTCTTAAACTATTAAAAGAATTATTATTACAACATTTTATTGAAATTTACTAAATTTAATTAAAAAATGTGGTTAAATTCAATTTAATTACAATCCTATAGTCTTGGTGAGAAAGTTTGTTTTTTATGTGAAAATGTATAAAATCTCGTAAAGTCTTTATAAATAAACTAAATATAAAAATGATTACATTAAAACACAATGGATGAATATAAAAATACTTTATCTATATTTACTTTATATATAATTATACATATAATTTAACATTAATAAATATATATATGAAAATACCGTTTTCCACAAAAATATAGTACTTTTCACTTTTTATTACAATAATGAAACTTCCCCAAAAACACAAAAAATTAACACCAGGATAATATTGATATTCTGAATTCATAAAGTAAGTTTTGTTTTACAAAAAATTTTATAAAATTTTCAAAATTTATTTTTAAAATAGGTTAACAAATAAAAGGTTGTAAAACCCAGTCTGGTGTGTAACACAAACTAACTCAGTGTTCTGTGTAGTGTAAGCTTGACATGTTGTTGGGTATAAATCAAACAAGAAACAAAACAATTATTCTAAAATTGAAATATTCTAACTTATTGGGGTGTTACATTCTCTTCGCCTTAAATAAATTGTGTGCTCGCAATTTAAATATGATATCGGTAATCAAGGGTTTGATATTTGAAAATGCTATTGTTGATAACCCCACATCATATATAGGATTAATAAGACATAATATTAATAAAAAGAAAAATTAAATGTGAAGGTCCTCATTAAACTAAAATTTCAAATAGAATAACATTATTAAAATCATTGAAATGGAATAAAACTTTATATATAACGTTCTGATGGAGACTGATAGAGAATATGCTCAGCAGAATATTGATGACAATAGTTATGAAACATGTTATTGATATCCTCAATAAAAAACAATGATAATAGAAATAAAATTCATTTCAAGGCTATTACTACCAGAGTTGATGAATTATCTCACTCTATAAGAATATAAGTAATTGTTTGTTTCTATGAACATAGTATTTTCCTTTGATTATGCATTGAACTATTTCTTCTTCATCTCCTAACACAATATTTTTCACATAGTGAAGTAACATATTAATCACTCGAATAACATTTATTTTTCAACATAATCTATTCCATAAATGTTTTAAATTTACAATATATTATCATCCCATACTTTATAAATAAGGTCACTAAATGTTCCAATATGAACATATCACTAGCCTTTACTCATCATGAAGAAGCCCTATATTTTCCACAATCCAAACATGTGATTAACTCTATTATCTATTCACTTGAAATATGATAATAACCAAAATTGCCTTATAATTTTATTTGAAACATAGATTATTTATTTTCACTAAAGCCAAAAAGTGTTTCTTTAAATATTTATAAAATCCGAAAAAAAACAAAATCCATCAATTATATCATAAACTGTGTTGTAAAAAAATCATTATTAAATTATAAGGTAGTCTATAATAACAAATATAATTTATCCATATCAATAATATCATTTTTCAAACATAATTACATCTATATTAGGATCTATTTATGTCTTATCTCTCCCTTAACCATGTTTTATTAAAAAAATTATCTTTCTACTGAATTACATTTCTTGGATATCATTATGGATCAACACATGCATTTCAATCCATGATTAAAAGGTTGTGCGACACAATAAATATTTGTTTTATAATTCTCATTGGAGGCACCTTATAGATAAAATAATCAAATGAACCCATTCTTGAATATAATCATAAGAACATTAATCATTCCACTTCATCTAAGGTTGTAGGATAATCTTTACATTGATCAATTAGTATCTTTTGTGGTATATCACATTGACACATAATGGATTATTTTTTATAATATCTACTCTCTTTGAACTTGAAGCATTTTTAACTATGAACATTTTTCGTATCCATGAAATCATAATCAGGATGGAATTTCCTTCCAAAATTCTATCAAATAATATTCCTTTTAATAAAGTACCAAAGTGATTATTTCCCCAATTATTACATAAGGGAAAATATTTATTTCCCTGCTTCCATTAATACATAATTTTTCATGTTATCCTATTTTCCGCATTCATCCCTCCTAAACATTAACACCAAGTTGATTCTTTATCTATATCATTATCAAATGATACTATGTCCTGAAATGATGAAAATGATTGGGAAACTAATTGCCTTAGAAATATTGGATTAGTACTAAACAATTTAAGATCCTTATTAGTCTATGGATCATACGCATCTGTGAAGATCCAATTCCTTCAGCTATGATCCATTTATAAATGATTGTATACACTATGATAGATCATATATTTATAAAACGTAATGTATAATCCCAAAACTACCAAAATAATTATCATAATTTAAAAATTTTATGTATATGTTATTTCAAAATCAAATACATGGTTTTATTGGGATGTTATTATATACATATCCTCAATGTCTATCTTAGGGTCATTTTCTGAAATCTATGTTTTCTAAATTTATTTTCCATGGATGTTGTGAATCCTCCTTTAATTCCAAATATAATTCCCCAACCCTTGACCAAAGGAACTAAAGGATTTTGTTATTAAATTAGATGATTACAATGAATAAAATACCAAATTGCTCAACTATTTAGCTATTTGGGAATACTATATTACATACCATATTTCAATTTTTCATTGGGAAATGAATTGAAAAAAAATACATTACAAATACATATAAACTACTTCATTGAATCTCATTCTAGTAATTATTCTTCATGTATTTAAGATATGAAAAAATTGAGGGTGAGCTCAAATGCTCAGCAAGGACAAGTAAAATGGAAGAAATAATGAATCAGTTAGAATAATCATCCTATGATGTTAATAACTAAAAACACATTCAATATAATTATATGTGTATGGTATAATAAATATGGCACGACCGATAAAATAAACACATTCTATTTAATCGAGAAAAATAAAATGAAATGCATTTATTTACTTGTGAATGAAAAAAACTTGGAAGATAATAATTAATGAATTATAAATGAAAGAAATGATTAATTATTGGATATCATATTTGTAGTGACCCCGATCCCCAGGTGCCTTATGCGACATGATATATTAACATTTAATTACAACATTTACAAATAATATATCATGTCCCATTACTACAGAAGATCGTGAGGCTCAGGATTCTGGGAAACCAGCTGCTTCTGATAAACATCATTAGTACAAAACATGCCTGAAAAATTTAAAACAAAAACGTAGGGTGAGAAACTATGCCCAGTAAGGGGTTTTAAAAACGTTTTAAGAAAACTCTTTCTCAAAGGAGTCCTTTTTAAGAGAATAAAACACTTCGCTAAAAACAAAGCATTAACTTTTCTTAAAAACATGAAATCCAATATTTTTTAAAACCACTTGCACAAAGAAGAAGTACATACTTAAAATATACTTTAAAGTAATCATGATCAAAGAGCGCAACACATGAAGAATAGATAATGCATAATTTACAACCAAGATTACTTTAGTTCTGAAAAATTTGTGTGTAAGCAAGAAGAACATTCATAACATGATTCATGGGCACATAAAGTTCTTATAACAACTTACCACATGAAATATAGTTCTTATCACATAATTAAATTTTCATAGTCATGGGAAGTTTCAACTAGGGGATGTCATGTTAGTTGAACTAACCCCCGGTTGACCATTTATCATCATATACACAGGGAATGTATAATGTCGGACTTTTTCAAGACCTTGCGTCAAGACAGTAAAACATACTTAACAGGTCAAGGCTAACCGCCAATCCTGTTTCCATGGTAGCACAAGCCAAGGATAACTACTAAGACCATCGCAGATAACGTATCATGAGACTCATACTTTACCCAATGCATTGGAGCGCTATATTATTCTGGGTGCACCCGTCACATCATTCACATTGCACTATATAATTCCAGGCGCACCCATCACATTTAAGTCCAATACATCCCTCAAATATCTTGACATGGTCTTTCATTCAGAGGGTTTCATTCATACATTCTTGATCAAACCCCCTTTTCACATACATATTCATAACTTGAAGACAGTTCAATCATTAATAAAACTAAGACATGCATGCTAAAAATCTGTACACATAAGAAATTATCTTAACAATTGAAAACATGGGTTTTAAGGAAATGAACATAACATAATACCAAGTTAAAACAAGGTCGTTCATAACTAATACACATTCTGATAAATGGGTATTGTGGGTGTTTAATTAAAATTATGTGAATATACATACAGTTAGGGATATAAAGTGTGCAATTAGGTTCATCTTGGGAAGTCATGTATATATGTATGAAAACTACATGAATATATATATAGTTGTGTAAAAACTCATTTGCACTTTGAATAACACAACCTTTCCTTTGAAAAGTTCACAAACATCATAAGAAGAACTTGTATTTGATGAAAACATATTGATACATGGTTATAAATACCTATATATATAAATACATTTAGTTGTGTATACACATGTGCATGGGTTTACCATATTAAACCATACTCAATAACATTTCTCAAGTTATATATTAAACAAAATTAATGTTTGGTAAAACTGAATGAGGTTCTTTTAAAAAAAAGAATGTGAACATAATTTTCATAAAACCATTATTGGCATAAAATCAGTCTTGCATACAACAAGGTAGATCTATAAACAAGAGTACATATATATGAGTATATATATATATACACTTGTCATCATTTAAGGAATTCACACTACCCATTTTCACAAAACAAAATCATGATTTATCAATAATTCTGATAAATGAAAATTTGAAAGAATTATTTCGATACCAAACTAACCCTTAAACTTCATCATACATATAAACATGTATACAAATAGTTTTGGGTAATTATCTTGTAATAATAATCTTTTTGAGTAAATAATGTTTTAAAAAATTACAAAACAAAAGAATCAAGTTCATCCCTTATGCACATTGATGTACATATAAATCTGTATAATTACATGTATATATACATCTTTATGCTCCACATACTTGCATGAATTACATGTTCATGCAATTACCCAAAATCTCTATATTCTTAGGCGAAATAAAACCAGGGTTATAAACATGTGAAATAAAGGTGTACATATGCATGTATCTTCATATGTATATGTATGAATACAAATTTATATGTACACACATATGCATGAAGTGTATATACATATATATGACCGTTTATATTCACTGAAGCAGATGAAAAATTAAACAAGAAGACCTCGCCTACTCAAGTTCGATCCTATGAAGAGGGAAAACGGGTATAAATAGGTTCATATGGTCTTGTATATATCTATACATATTTATATAAAAATGTATATAAACATGTATAGCTTATTGAAACTGAAAGAAACGAAGCAGAGGAGTTTCCCTTACTCCTATTTGGTTCTCCACGCTGGAAGAGAGATCCTCAAGGCCTGGGTATGCTCTGGGTGTATATACATAGAATATATTTATATATAACACGTATATATATATACCGAAGCTTAAAAAACCAAAAAAACACTTATGCCTTACCTTTTCTCGGAGAGGAGGAGAGGAAGACGAAGCAGCGACGCCGGACCGGTGGTCGAAAAGATCCAAGAAGCTCGGGTGCAAAACCCTCCCTACCTTCAGTGCAAACCGAAGATTAAGTACTGGTTCTATCCTTGCTTGGAGATACTGATGTGGTAAACGAGGTCGATTCGGTGCCGAATCTATGTAACGGAGGGAGAAAATGGGGTCCACTTGCCGGCCTAGAGAAGAAAACGAGCCCTACCCTACTGGTTCAGCGCGACGAAGGAAGAAGAAAGGAGACGCGGGACGCAGGGAAGAAGGAAACTGGAAAAAAAGATGGATGGATGAGATTATACGGAAGTCGATCAAACGGCTAAGATGCAGTGTGGATTTTAAAGAAACGAATGGCTAAGATGGAGATGCTGGATCGAACGGCTCCAGCTTGATGCGGCACTTACAAAAAGGAAACGCGGGCCTTTTGTTTAAAAAATAAGTTGTTTTATTAATATTATTTTCTATTATCTTATTACAACATTGTTTTTATTAATAATATTCAATTATTGGTCTAATTTTTATTATTTTAATATCTCCATTGGTCAATTATTTATTTAATACAAAAAAATACATTGATTAATTCACCCTTATCAAAACATATTATTTTTATTTTTATTTTCCTTTATTGACTAATTATCTTAATTTCATTAATTAAATATTTATATTATTATTAATAAAATTAAACAGTAAACATAACTATGTTTATAGTTATTTTCAAAATCACACATAAGAGTGCGTTGATATAACTATTATCATTATGAAACACATAAGTAAATAAAATCATAATTTGACATAGTTTTCAAAACTGTTAATTCAAATTATAATCATTTTCATTAATATTTTGACTTATATTTAATTTAGAGATAAATATAATACAATTAATTTAAGGATTGATGAAACATATATATATAACACAAGTGTCTGAGTATATGTTTTCTTAGACAAAGTAAAAACCCATCAGATTCAATATAATTACAAAATAAAAGTTTAATTGCTCAAGTTAAAAACATGTATAGTAAATAGTGGAAAAATAATAATATTAATTTTCACCATTTTGAAACTTAAAATATAATTCACCTTTTGAGAAAACAAGCAATAAATTAATTATATTTTTATTGATGTCACTCTTTAAATATTAAGGCAAATTTCACAATTATCTTTTCAAACATTTCGGGGGTAAACAACTCTTATCTTCAATGGTCCAAAATAAATCATTAGTGGATAGGATAATCATGGGGGAGCCAATGGTTATATTTATAGTTGTTAGGGTCCGATGGTCGAATTAGTTTTCTTATAAAAAGTCTGGTCTCAGGGTATCCCTCACTCAAGGCGACTGAAGGAGAAAAAGAGGAGATGGTTCGTGTGATTCCTTTGGTGGTCAGCACCGTTGCAGTGGCTTCGGCTATCCTCATGTTTATTCTGATGGATTCCAAATACCCTTACCACCTTCATGGGGTCCTGGTGTTTTTAAGCATTCTCCCTATAATTGGAATTGCATTTTTAATTGGGATTTTTGGTTACCTTAACTTCTTGTTCGATTGCTGTGAGTGGTAGCCACCGAGATGTTACTCATTTGATTAAAAGGTCCTTTCATTCATTTGATGTGTTTTTCTATTTTTTTATTATTAATATCTTATAAGATAATTGTTTGTTCACTTAACGGGTGGAATTGTAAAACAAACTTTTCATTACTCAAAACATGGTTTCTCGGGTCGTTACATTACTTACCCCTTCAAAGAATTGCGCCCTCGAAATTCTATTCATAAAAAAAAACTGAAACCCCAAACGTACAACATTACCGAAACTGCGGATCTGGCTCGGTTAATGGAATAACAAAGTTGCAACATAGTTATTCTGTTTCCCTAGCCTAGATGCACTTTGAACAGTACGTCTTGAACTCCTGCTCGTGCGTACTGCACACGAGCTTCCAAAGGGAGGCTCGTGTAGTGAAAAGCTCGGAAACGTATGAGTAGATGAATTCCCTGATAACTCTCTGGGCTACATCACGCTCAAGGTAGTCGAGGGGAATGATGCGCATGAGGAGACTGAAATTCAAGACCTGGAACATATAGGCTACACTAAGGTGGCCATCCTGAGCAGCTACGAGGAAGCACGCTCTGGCAGAGAAGTTCTGTGCCAGAGTAAAACACTGGAAGAGGCCTTCGTAGTACCTTCCCCTTCACCTATAGCAGGGGAGATGAGAAGTGGCGATAAGGTGAAAAACACAATCATCCTTTTGACAAAAATGAAGAATCTCAGGACCGTTTGCTAGATCGATCAGATGCTGGAAGGACCCTCGTAGGTGGAGAAAAGACAGATAATCCATTGTGCATGCCCTGATCATAATAACCTCTACTAACTCATCGGGTATTGATGAGATGTTCGTTTGACCAGCCATCTGAAAAATTATCTAAAGGAAACTCTTAACAACACTGATAATGTAGAGGCAGGAAAGGAAACATGAAATTTTCATTTATGAAAAAGTTTACATAACAAAGTCTGAGTTTACTAAACGTACACCAAAAAGAGTGGAAAAACTCACTAACTCTTCAAACCACATGTAGGCTGAATAGACAGGACTAAACTCATGGAAACATCTATGACACCTCCTTAGTTTAGCGTGATGGGTATGGAGTTGGGAAACATCAGTATACACCCCTTTCCTAAGAGATAATCGGGTAGACTCATCTTCCAACACTCCAAGGTCCATTAACTGGCCCTATAAGTTGTAGTTCAAAATCTGGCATAGGTAAGTTGCTCGGAGGTCTCCGGCAGCAATAGCTTCTTGGAAGGGGTTATCAAGCATCATGCCAAATTTTTCGCCAGTCGTGAACACTCGGAAGAGTCCCTCTTGATACTTTCCCTGACGTGCATAAGAGGGATATTGGGTCATCATCATTAGGAGATAATCCATCCCCAATCCCTGGTGAAGACTAAGCACCCTAGGTGAGTTTGACATGTCATACAGGTGCTTACATTACATGCTAATTCCGGAGTAATTTAGAATGTTCTCACGACTAGCTAGAGATACAATGTTCTCTAGAGCCTCAGTGGGAAGTGACAGTAGGTTGGTAAGTACATTTTCATCAGCCATATGAAAATTATAACATTTTTACTTAGTCAATCATAATAATACATTCATACCACCTGGTTTTGCAGAGTTTCCTGAACCCATCCTCTGATACCAATTGTACCGACCCCGATCCCCGGGTGCCTTATGAGACATGATATACTAACATTTCACTACAACATTTACAAATAATATATCATGTCCCATTACTACAGAAGATTGTGAGGCTCAGGATTCTGGGAAACCAGCTGCTTATGATAAACTTCATTAGTACAAACCATTCCTAAAAATTTTAAAACAAAAACGTATGGTGAGAAAATATGCCCAGTAAGGGGTTTTAAAAACGTTTTAAGAAAACTATTTCTCAAAGCAGTCCTTTTGAGGAGAATAAAATACTTCGCTAAAAACAAATCATTATCTTTTCTTAAAAACATGAAATCCAATATTTTTGAAAAGCAATTGTACAGAGAAGAAGTAAGTACTTAAAATAAACGTTAAAGTAAACATGATCAGAGAGCGCAATACATGAAGAATAGATAATGCATAATTTACAATAAAGATTACTTCAGTTCTGAAAAATCTGTGTGTAAGCAAGGAGAACATTCATAACATGATTCATGGGCACATAAAGTTCTTATAACAACTTACCACATTAAATACAGTTCTTATCACATAATTACATTTTCATAGTCATGGAAATTTTCAACTAGGGGATGTCCTGTTAGTTGAACTAACCCCTAGTTGACCATTTATCATCACATGCAGAGGGAATGTATAATGTCGGACTTTGTAAAGACCTTGCATCAAGACTGTAAAACATACTTAACGGGTCAAGGCTAACTGCCAATCTCGTTTCCATGGTAGCACAATCCAAGGCTAACTGCCAAGACCGTCGAACATAACGTCTCATGAGACTCATAAATTACCTAATGCATTGGATCGCTATATAATTTTGGGCGCACCCATCACATCATTCACATTGCGCTATATAATTCCGGGCGCACCCATCACATTTAAGTCCAATACATCCCTCACATATCATGACATGGTCTTTCATTCATAGGGTTTCATTCATACATTCTTGATCAAACCCCCTTTTCACATACATATTTATAACTTGAGGATAGTTCAATCATTAATAAAACTAATACACGCATGATAAAAATCCGTACACATAAGAAATTATCTTAACAATTGAAAACATGGGTTTTAAGGAAATGAAAATTACATAATACCAAGTTAAAACAAAGCCGTTCATAACAAATACACATGCTGATAAATGGGTATTGTGGGTGTTCAATTAAAATTGTGTGAATATACATACAGTTAGAGATATAAAGTGTTCAATTAGGATCATCTTGGTAAGTCATGTATATATGTATGCAAACTGCATGAATATATATATAGTTGTGTAAAAACTCATTTGCAAATTGAATAACATGACCTTTCCTTTGAAAATTTTGCAAACATCATAATAAGAACATGTATTTGAAGACAACATATTGATACATGGTTATATATACCTATATATATATAATTTTAGGTGCGTATACACATGTTCATGGGTTTACCAAATTAAACCATACTCAATAACATTTCTCATGTTATATATTAAACAAAATTAATGTTTGGTAAAACCGAATGAGGTTCTTTTAAAAAAAGAATGTGAACATAATTTTCATAAAACCATTATTGGAATAAAATCAGTCTTGCATACAACAAGGTCGATCCATAAACATGAGTACATATATATGAGTACATATATATACACTTGTAATCGTTTAAGGAATTCACACTACCCATTTTCCCAAAAAAATCATGATTTATCATGAATGATGATAACTGAAAATTTGAAAGATTTATTTTGATACCAAACTAACCCTTAAACTTCATCATACATATAAACATGTATACAAATAGTTTTTGGTACTTTTCTTGAAATAATAATATTTTTGAGTAAATAAAATTTTAACAAATTACAAAACAAAAGAATCAAGTTCATCCCATATGCACATTGATGTACATATACATCTATATAATTAGATGTACATATACATCATTATGCTCCATATACTTTCATGATTTACATGTTCATGAAATTACTCGTAATCTCCATTTTCGTAGGCGAAATAAAACCAGGGTTATAAACATGCGCAAGAAAGGTGTACATATGCATGTATCGTCATATGTATATGTATGAATACAAATATATATGTACACACATATGCATGAAGTGTATATGCATATATATGACCATGTATATTCACTGAAGAAGATGAAAAATTAAACAAGAAGACCTCCCCTACTCAGGTTCGATCCTAAGAAGAGGAAAAACAGGTATAAATAGGTTCATATGGTCTTGTATATATCTATACAAATTTATATGAAAAGTTTATATAAATATGTATACCTTATTGAAACTGAAGGAAACAAAGAAGAGGAGTTTCCCTTACTCCTATTTGGTTCTCCATGCTAGAAGGGAGATCCTCAAGGCCTGGGTATGCACCGGGTGTATATACACAGAAAATATATATATATAACAGATATATATATATATATACTGAAGCTTAAAAAAACCAAAAAAAAACTTCTCCCTTACCATTTCTCGGAGAGGAGGAGAGGTAGACAAAGCAGTGATGCCGGACCGGTGGTTAGAATGATCCAAGAAGCTCGGGTGCAAAACTCTCCCTGACTTCGGTGCAAATAGAAGCTTAAGTACAGGTTCTCTCCTTGAGTGGAGATGCCAACGGGGTAAATGAGGTCGAGTCGGTGCCGAATCTGTGGAAAAGAGGGAGCAAAGAGGGTCCACTCGCCGGCCTAGAGAAGAAAACGATCCCTACCCTACTGGTTCAGTGAGAGGAAGGAATAAGAAAGGAGACGCGGGACGCAAGGAAGAATGAAACTGGAAAAAATGGTGGACTGCTGAGATTATATGGAAGTCGATCAAACGACTAGGATGTGGTGCGGATTTCAAGAAACGAATGGCTGAGATGGAGATGCTGGATCGAACGGCTCTGACTTGATACAGTGCTTAAAAAAAGGAAATGCGGGTCTTTTGTTTAAAAAAAATTTGTTTTATTAATATTATTTTCTATTATCTTATTATAACATTTTTTATTAATAATATTCAATTATTGGTCTAATTTTTATTATTTTAAGATAGTCATTGGTCAATGGTTTATTTAATATAAAAAAATACATTGATTAATTAACCCTTATCAAAACATATTATTTTTATTTTTATTTTCTTTTATTGACTAATTATCTTAATTTCCTCAATTAAAGATTTATATTATTATTAAAACAATTAAACATTAAATATAACTACATTTATAATTATTTTCAAAATCACACATAAGAGTGCGTTGATATAAATATTATCATTATGAAACACATATGTAAATGGAATCATAATTTCGCATAGTTTTCAAAACTCTTAATTCAAATTATAAACATTCGCATTAATATTATTCCTTATATTTAATTTAGAGATAAATATAATACATTTAATTTATGGTTTTATGAAACATATATATATAACTCAAGAGTTTGAGTACATATTTTCTTAGACAAAGTAAAAACCCATCAGATTCAATATAATTACTAAATAAAAGTTTAGTTGCTCAAGTTAGAAACATGTATAGTAAATAGTGGAAAAATAATAATATTAATTTTCACCGTTTTGAAACATAAAATATAATTCACCTTTTGGGAAACATGAAATAAATTAATTATATTATTATTTATGTCACTCATTACATATTAAGTCAAATTACACAATTAACTTTTCGAACCTTTCGGGGGTAAACAACTCTTATCTTCAATCGTCCAAATAAAACATTAGTGTATAAGAGAATCATGGGGGATCCAACGGTTATATTTATAGCCGTTAGGTTCCAACGGTCGAATTAGTGTTCTTATAAAAAGTCTGGTCTCGGGGTATCCCTCACTCAAGGCGACTGAAGGAGAAAAAGAGGATATGGTTCGTGTGATTCCTTTGGTGATCAGTACGGTTGCAGTGGCTTTGACCATCCTCATTTTTATTCAGATGGATTCCAAAGACCCTTACCGCCTTCTTGGGGTCCTAGTGGTTTTAAGCAGTCTCCCTATAATTGTAATCGGGTTTTAATTTGGGATTGTTGGTTAGCTTAACTTCTTGTTCGATTGCTGTGAGTTGTAGCCACCAAGATGTTACTCATTTGAATAAAAGGGCCTTTCATTCATTTGATGCGTTTTTCTATTTTATTATTATTATTATCTTATAAGATAATTGTTTTTTCACTTAACGGGTGGAATTTTAAAACAAACTTGTCATTACTCAAAACATGGTTTCTCGGGTCGTTACAATATTACCCAGGAACATGATAACTATACCGTCAAGATTTATTCTCAAGACAGTCTAAACTATCTTGATTTGGATAACTTATTCATCTCATTAGACTATCGAAGCATGATGAGGGTTGAATTAACTAGTCCTCAACCCCTAGGGAATTCATTAAACAGTCTCCAAACCATGTATTTCATGTCCAAATAATTTTTTATATATTTAATAATTGATTCAAATTCTAAAATAAAGTGCCTTATCAAATATCCGTATAGATTAAAAGTTATAGATTTATCAATAATTACTAAATTTATCAAATACATGTCAAAGTAAAAACTAGATACAATAATCATGTATCATTAATGGAAAAGTAATTTCAATTACATGAGAATATTTATATTTAAAAAAATTAATTTACATTAAAAATGATCATAATGAAGTTATATTTTGAAGAGAAATTTAATAATCCCAAAAGAAAGTGATATTGGAAAGATATATATTATCACTTGCTTATTTCCATGTCAAAACCCCTAATATCATAAACTTAAAAATAAAATATTGAATACTAATAATATAAAAGTGTTCAAGATATAATATATCTAAATGGGGATTAGATAGACTATATAAAATAAGTAAATTGTGAATACCACATTTATCTCATATATGTAAAAGTGGGATGACAATCCATTACCATGAGTCTAACACGTATCAGGTTTCATTATCATCAGGAATAATAAAATTAGTTTAATTATTTATATTATTTATAAAATTATAAATTTTTCTTATTACATTAACATCACTTATTACAATGTTTTATACAACTACAGAAATAATTAAGATCGCATCGGGTGTCTATACCTAACTCGGTTCATGTGCCAAAATAGATTTGGTATATCAACTATGGTCAAAATAGGTCATTATATAAACATATCCATAATAATAATAATGATATTATTATTATATTTATACATAACATATACTTTTAAACCCAATTAATTTTTTTTGTTATGAATAATGAAGTAAGGTTACCATCATAGAGACAGTAGGTCGTACGTGGAAATGAGTGACATCCCCATTTTTTAGTGATAATTATTTAATGAAGGTGTGGACCATTATATATTCATATAATAATAATAATAATATCATAAATAACAAAATTTAATCATATAAACGTTTATATATGATTTTGGTGATATAAAAAGAATCAATCAAGTTAAGGAGGCGGTAGTCCATACACCCATTAACGACGTTATCACTTTTTTCTATAAGTGAAAATGGTAACAAAGCTATGTTATATTATATTAAAAAAACATCAATTATGCCATTATCATCATACATATTTAATTTATTCCACATATGATTAATTAAAACCTTTTATTAATTTATTTCATTTAATGTGTGAACATGTCACATCATTTTGAGGAGGTAGTAGTCCACGGATCCACGAACGACATTATCTTATTTACGCCAAATAGTATAAATAAAGGTGTTTGTTATATAAAAATTACAAAATTATTTAAAACAAATAAATATCATATATATCATACTTAATCAATGTTTCTTTAATATTTCTCGACCATCAAAGGTCGTAAATGAAAATCTTCCCACATTGTTCTGTGAGGAGGTACTTGGTCTTACATGAATGGTATCTTCGTAAAACATTTCATGGAATTATTCATAGGAGTTGGTAAAAAAAATAACATAAAATTATTAAGTATATTTATGATACATAATTGTTTATAAAAGTACAGAATAATAAGATATTAATGAGTGTATAAACAAATAAAACATTACTTACAATTGTAGAATGTCACCTACTCTATATGTAACTCCTTTTGGTTTGAACCAAAGGGATTACATGAATTGCTTTATTCTCAAGGTGATGATTCAATGTTTAGCGAAGGGGTGTGGGAGACTCTTTGAGAAGTATTTGGACTATACAAAGTGTCTCTATATGATTGAGGATGGGGAAGTATGAATGCATTTTTATAATGAGGGTGTGTGAAATTTTTGTAAATATCAAAATGTATACAATACTTGGAGGTATACCTTACCTAATGTTCCCCTAAAATATAAAAATAATGGATTAAAAGGGATTTTTTGGTCTACAAAAACAAAAAACACTTAAAATATGTGCATTAGATAATTAATTTTTTCATATCCTCTACGTTTCCCCATTTTTATCATTTTGGTTTTAATTAAAGTTATTAGATTTATACACCTTCTAATTTAAAAAATATGAATAAATTAAAGATATATTTAATATAAAATATGTACATAATAAATTAATAATTTTATATATTATTAAAAAATTATAAATCCCATATGGTTTGGAAATTAATTTTAAAATAAGCACGAATAACACGCAAACAGACCACTTTACCCCAGACTTTGATAACACTATTTGTAATATCTATGGGTCAATATGATAATTATAAAAGATAAATTGGTCCATAAATAGACCAAATTTTATTTTAATTAACACATAAATATGAATTTTATATGATATAAGTTATATTTATTTTCAAGCATTCAATAAAATATCATTGATTGTAAAATAACATTGATGTCAATTTTGACATTAATTATTTGGATTTAATTTATAAATATAAAAACATTTTTATAATTAAAATATATTAAGTTCAAATCAGTGTAACAAGAATTATTTATCTAAAAAATAATTTAACATAATAAATTATTAACATTACTTTAATTAAATTTTTTAGCATCATTACATTTTTAATTATAAACTAAAAAACACATGTGTTATCGTTGGTTTTGTGTTTAATGCAAATATATAATCTTTAAAATATATAATTAAATAATCATGATCAATAAAACTAATTTATCATCCAAAATAACGTATATAATTGGAAATTTTTGGCTTTTTTCGTACTCTAAAGCATTAAAATGTTAATGAAAAAGAAAATTCCTTTTTAATCCATTTCCTTAATTAACTTCTCATTTGTATGGAAATTTATTTTTTACATTAGCTAATGCAATTCATAAAAATATATTTTATATGGAAATGTGTATTTTTTAGAATAAGTGTAATTTGTAGTAAAATATCAACACACATAAATTTAATGCATATCTTGAATTGTTTTCAACGATTATTTAAGGGTTTTAATGATAATATCCATGATTTTAAATGTATTTTCTTTTGAAATGATGAATAATTTTATATTTGGAATTAAAATTGATATAGCTATTTTAAAGGATGTTATTTTTAAAGATTAATATTAATTTTTAATATTTATTGACATCTTAAATGTGTTTTCCATATGTTTTGGGTATAGAACAAATTAGCCATGCTAGATGAACCTCCACATCAAAGGCCATTCATCCACTAAACAATGAAATAGTGGTACTAGATGGCCATGCTATCCCGAGAGAAGGTCTTTTCTAAGGCAGGATTCCCATGGGGTATCATTCCCATGCATGCGTATCCCATGGAGTATTATTCCCATTGGGGGTAGGGGTGGGACACCGGCCCATGGGGGATATGTGTTGTACACCATTAGTGTGGATATTTGTGTCATTCATAAGACTATCCCCATTTTAGGTGGTTTAGGATTGTGATCCTACACTTTGATTGATAAACCATATCCCCCACTAAGGGTTGATTTAAATTGGGGATAATTGAAAAATGGGATAATGTTCATTTAAAAAAATGGTGCCTCTTCACTCCAGTTAGAATAGATCACCCTCTATCAACCTTTGTCACCTCTCCTCACTACCTGACACCTTCGTCTACAAGGGAACGCAACCTAAAATCCACAAAATTCACTATTTCTACACTGAATAGATCATTTAAACCCCCACTTCCTCTATAAATCCCATCCAAATCAATGGCCAACCCCACAATAATCTCATTTTGGTTTCTCTCTGACCAAATTGAAGGAAGACGGGCTTGAGGAAAAATAAGATACCACCACATCCATGCATAACCACCATGTGTCATTATATATAACCACTAAAATGTCACAGAGTACCCATGATCCCTTACACATATGAAGAAGGATAGCCACACTAATGATCAGTCAAATAGATTGCATAGGAAATCCAAATATATTCATATAATCAAAAATAATATTGAAATATTTATTAAAAAATACAACTTGGCCGATAATCCTTGAACACCACAAAGGAAGTAGCTTGATGCACTTATCCTACAAATTACATGCCTACTGCCAATTTTGGGATTCTGTGCCTATTTGAGGTGGGGCTTCCAACGCTACTGCTGCCAATTTTCTTATTCTATATTTTTATATTTTTATTTTATTATTTTAGTTTTTATTTAATTTAATTTATATTTAGATTCATTTAAATAAATCAAATTCATGCATGGTTTTTCTTTTTTTGTTTTCTTCCACTCACCCATGTTCATATTCTCTTTCTTATTTTTATATAAAAATCATCATCTTATCTTCTAACTACAACAATCCATGTAAATAAAGAACAAGACATTTTTTTCCAAATTATTAATATTGGTGAACTAATTTCGACTTTAAAGGGGACACTATGTTTGATAGCGTACCTGATACGCAATAATGGGATTCTTTAAAATATTATGATGCACACTAATAATATAATATTATTATTTTAAATGGTTGTTAACATCTAGCCGTTGTAATGGAGTAAATGAATAGAACTAACTAAAAAATTATTATATATATATATATCTATTTTTTTTTTACATTTATCCAATAAAAGTTGGAGGCTTAAAATGCGAATGAATCTAATTTTAAACATCATTTACTTTAAAAAGGTGATTTACCATCTTTTAAGGGTGAAAAATATTTAAATAAAGTTATGTTCACTTTTATATGCCTTATTTGATAAAATAAAATTCTTCTTTAGAATAGGGACATCAAAATTTACTTCAGGTAAATTTTTGGTATTTTTCTGATAAAATTCATTTTTTAGGAATAGTGAAAACACTGTATTATAATTCAAAAGTTCCTTTTAATATAATTTATTTATATGGATAGATTAACTTTTAAATTTATTTTAAAGTGTAAATATATTATTTTTTTACTTTTTAATCCAATGTTGGTAATTGAAAATAATTTCACTTTGAAATTGGACATAAACAAGTATCAATCTTTTGATAGTTATTGTTTCTTAAAAACATTCTATTTGTTTTGATAACGGAAATTAATTTTAAATTAATTGATTCAACTTATATGTTTTTAATTTTTAAAAATAGACATTATATTTTGATTTCGGAATATCAAATATAGCTTAGGCTGAATTTTTGGTAGTTTTCTGAAAAAACATTAATTTTTGTTGAATAGTGAAACCACTAAGTAGTAGTTAAAAAAATAACTTTTTTTATCTAAATAAAATTTTTATACTTCTGTGAATTAGATTACAAAAATCCAACATACATGGTTGTTAATATTAAGTAAAATATGGTTCAATAAAATGAAATTAATTTTTGGTGAATAGTGACTTTTTACTTTTATTTGTGGTGGCTATGGGTAAATATTATAATTCAAGAAACAAAGAATATTATTATTACATAAAATTCACTTACCAACTGTCATAACCATATTGGGTGAGTAATGTACTACCATGGAAATCTTTGGGTCGATTTTGGGACCCCGTGGAGCCACATGGGAGTGATAATGATACTTTAGATTAATAAATTTAAAGTAAAGACCAAAAAGACACAAAAACAATATCTTTTAGTAAATTAATTTTTACATGGGTTTATATAATTTATCATTTAAAATATAAATATTATTTATAAATATAAAAATATTTACTACATCATGGTATTTTTTTATAATTTTTAGACATCTAATAAATAAAATTATTTATGACACAAAAATGATGTAGTATTTACCTCATTGATAAATGATTTAAATAAATAATATTATAAATATTAAAATATCATCCCAAACCTGCCCAATTTTTATTGGATGATTTTATTTCGACCTTTATTCATCTTATCATTGAATTTAAATAGTTTTGGACAATTTGAAACCGAATATCATTATATAATAAAATAATATTTTCACACTTTCTTTAAGAGGCCCTCCTCCCCCTTATAAAAAGCCGTCATTTTTAACCCATTCCTCATACCTATAAAGCCACTTAGCTCATCCAAACCCTTCCCAAATAATCTCTCAATATCCCCATATTCTCTATAGAAGCCTTAACTTAGGCAGAAGTCACTTCAAGAGGTCCTTTTTGTTCAAACCAAAGAGAGTTACCCGAATTGAAGGCAACTGTTTCTAATAAATTTTTTTCTTTTATGTTACTTATCCAACCTATACAATCTTTTTATTACATTCTTTTATAACAACACCAATATCCTAATTATACTAGGATTTTTTTATTAGAAGTATTAGAACTAATTATACACACACCTCCACTTAATGTATAAGGAACATACTGTATTTGTGGATGGAAAACTTAGGCCTCACGAAACGATCAATGTTCAATTATCTCCTACCGCCTCTCATAGTGGCCAGTAATATGAAACTGTATTAATATATGGTATATTTTATGTTTATATTTTCTTTATGCTTCTCTATTTTTTTTATATCATACCTTTATGTTTTTTTTATGGGTAAATGTGATAATTTCATTTGAGGAAGTGTGGACTACCGCCCCCTCAAAGTGATATGACTAGTTAATTCCATATGTGGGATGTATAAAGGATGGATTTAATGATATTATATATTATATTATACTAGAATTATAATATACCTATGCATCATTAGTTTTCAATTCCATTAAAATAATAAATAGAAATGAATGTAGCGTTCATGCATACATACGGCTCACCGTCTCCATGAGCGGGTGCATTTTATTTCTTACCTTGAAATGTTATGTACTATTATAAATTCATGTATATACTGGAAATATATTATATATATTATATATAAATCATGAATATAAGTCTTTATATAATGAAATTTTGACTATGTGAACAACTTGTAATTATATGAAGTCCATTTTTGACTCAAGTACCAAATATCGACAAAACAAACGTAATTAACTTAAATGATTAAATAATCTTTATAACATGGTAATAAGTGATATAAAAGGAATAATAAACTTGAAAAAGGTTATTAAGTAGGTATAAATTATCATTAGTTTACTATTAAGGAATAATAAGGAACAAATGAATCATTTCGGACACGAGGTAAGGGGTTTCTTATCTCACTTTTAATTCAGTGAGATTTCCATTGTTCGCCACTTATTTATTCAATTTTTATTCCTGTGATATTCGTGCTATATTTGATACTATTTACTTTTTGGTGGTGTATGTACTGACCATAATTGTATTCCTTGTGAAATATACGTTAATTTATGGGTATTTACATCTTCACTATTTGATCCTTCTTTCATAGGGTGTATATTTCAAAAGATACTAAATAAGTAAGGTAACGTTTCACCCTATTCTTTTTAAAAGTCTTCATTTTTTGGTTATGTATTTTAATTTACATATTCCTATTTTGAGAGATGATATTATATATCCTTATTGTTGTAAATGTTATTTCCAAGGGATGATGTACCCTTTTTCTCACTCATCAACTTATTTTTGGAATTTTAATGTGATGTCGTTAAGCTGTCGAATTTCTGTAAGGGAACTTCTTTACCCAATTTCAATTCTTTGGGTTAAACTTCTACCTATTCATTATGTCATGCTATGAATTTTTTTAATAACCTATGATTTTTTACACATAATAACCCCTTATATTGTGTGTATGATTATTTTTCATGCATAATTATTTCATTGATTTATCCTTAATCTAAGGATATCGTCTTTATAAGGGGTTTCATCTCAAATTAAATTCCATTGAGAATTCAATGTTTTTATACACCAATTCACTATTTTGTGGTGTATATACTATCATTTGGAATATTATATCATGAATCTCTTTATTCTAATTATATTATAATGTTCTAATTAAATGTTATTCCTTAATTATTTCTGTTCAAGCGTCTCTCATTTTATTGAAAATTCTTTAACTAAAATGTTTTTTAAATGTTTTAAGGATTTACTATTAAAAATATTTTTCATTAATTTCTATGTTTTATAAATGTTATTAAAGTTTTTTATATGGATATTAATGTTCTAAAATGATAATTCCTTTAAAAGCTTCAAAGTGGTATGGGACACATTGATTCAAAAATCTATTTTTTAAATGTTTTAAATGGTTTTGAAAATTGTTTTATAAAGTATTGATTATGTCAATATATTGAAATGATATATTGTGATTAAAATGTGAAAAAATATCTTCCTTTATGATTGATTTACATGTTATGAATATATAATGGATATTCGGCATTGCTTACGTATCTGGTTGGTTATGTGATAAACCTAGGGTGGGTGAGCCTGAGATAGCTCTCCAATGCATTGGGTAACATGACAGAGGTAAAAATTAATGTTTCTCCTAATAGATTTTGGGAATATACTATTATGGGTATTCCAAATGTGGCACCTTATGTAGATGTGATAGCTACAATGTAATTATGTTATGAATTCCATAGGTTACCTTTATAGTTTATGATTTCTGCAAGTTATTCATAAATCATATGATTTCATGAGGTATGTTATGATTGAAAAGTATGGTTTCATTGATTTTTATTTATTGATGGGATAATGTTTCTTTTTATTATTTTATAACCCTTACTGATATTTTTATGCTCATCTATTGTTTTTAATTTCTCACAGTACATAAAGATGAATAGGGTCAAGGATGAGATCATGGAAAAGACATACTGTCTAAAACATGGAACTAGACATGTTACTTTTTAGGAGATTTTATTTTATGAAAAAATGGATACTGGGTAGTTGTTTTTACATGTAATATTCAAGTTGTTGTGTAATAGTTATTGCCTAATATTCTAAAACACTAAACATGAAAAGATCAACAATGTGAATTATTCATTTAATTCAAAATTATTTAATGTTTAAGGCTGAGTCCTTATAATTGGTATCAGAGGTCCGTTTAGACAATTTAGGGATTCAGAGTTTTCGTTAGACACATGGTTAGTCCCTATGTCTATTATTTCCATTAAATCCTTGATTTATAACTTTTTTAGATCAAGGAATGTCAGTTATAAATGGAAGGACCTGGATCTCGAACGAAATTCCTATCTCTTCCTGATGAATTGCTTGCAATAATTATTGCAAAGTCCTGGTTAGATTATTGTGAATCGTTTTCCAGCATATAACTCACTTTCATGCAGTTGTTTGGGATATCAAACACCTCCACTATACCTCAATATCATCATGGGTCATGGGTTTTATTTAGAAAATCCTATTTTCAAAATATTCTCATATTTTCAAGAAAGATAAATATTATAACGGAATCTTAAAATATTTTACCGTATCACAATATTCTAAAGAATAATATGATTTTGAAAAATGTGCTGAAGAAGGAGACCCTTGCACAACCAATTTATATTTTTTTACAATATAGTCTCTCAGCACATACCTCTGGTATTTTAAAAGCACCTTTAATTGAAAGTTTCAACTCAAATTCAGTTCGACTATTTTATAGAAATCATGTTTTATTAGAGGTTTTGAAATTATATGTCATACATGATTATTTTCCAAAACTATTTTTCTGTAAACATGCATATTACCTATGTTGTACAAGGTGTATCTAGATGAAGGAAGGAAATGATTTTGAAGGATCTCTAAATCACGTTTGCAAGGCATGTACCTTCTACCTACGTGAACAACATGATGATGAAACCAAATGGTCACCATGATGAAGGTATGATGTTATTCATTTCGGGGATCTTTTTATTTTATCTTATGGTGGTGAAATAAAAAAATGACATTATATATAAGACTTCAAGGATTCAGATTTTGATATCATAATGAATTGGGATGAAAATTAGAGGTATAAGGAAACCATTGAGGTTAAAACACATTAGGATTATTATTGTGTTTTATAATAAGGAAAACCCATAGGAAGGGTGATAACCCATCACATCCGGCAAGGCCACATGAATCGAACCCACAACTGAAGGGCAATAAGGTCGATTCGCCTACCACTAGCCTACTTGAAGTCCCTGGTTAATATGACTTATTATTTTAGTAAAAATATTTTATAAAACAAGAATAAGTTGGTTTTGGGAAGTTATGTTTTATAAAATGGATATACATAGTATAGGAAAATGATTTGGGGATTATGTGATAATGGATATTATGAAAGACGTTCTCTCTTTTGAGGAAACACTATATGCCTAAGGAAAATATAATACTATGGGATTTAAATTGTGGAATAATGGATGAAATTTTAGTTTGGAAGAATCTATGTTTTTATTGTTAAAATATGACGATTTGGTTTATTTATGAAAATTATTAACCTATCATGGATAAAATCTAATTAGGTTAATTAATTTTCAAATATTAGACATTATGAGTAACTGATGTTATTTGGAGATAAATGTTAATATTTATCTTGGAAGACTATGTAATAAAATTATTATGAGATTTGTGTTTCAATATTAGTTTGGATTACTTTTGAATAATTTTATGGACATTTGTTTGTTGAATTTCCTTTGTAGAACTTTGGGTTTTGTTTGACAAATTTTAGAGATTAAGAGTAGTTTTTATTTTTGTAAAAGATTGTCCTTCTTGGGTATTATTTGATCTCACACTAACCATTTTAGTTTTAGTTGATGTCTAAAGACAAGGTAAATATATTTTCCATCTTTTATGGATTATGTGATTCTCTAGAAGATTATTCTTGTGCATTTTATGTGACCAAGTATTTTTGAATGCTCATTGTTTGGAGAAAAGATTAGTTTTTGTTAGAAACCTATTAAAGGATTGAACTCTACATGAAGGTAAGTATATTTCCTTATGTTCATATTATATGTAGTAAATGAATTTATAAAAATTATTAAAAGTAATGTAAAACAAAAACATTTTGGGTTTACATTTCTTACAGGGTAATCAATGACCATTTTACACATCGGAAGTTTGTGATTTTATGGTGGTTAAATTTCTCTTATTCGTGTTTTCTATCACAATCCATTAGAACTTGAAGGATTTTTTCTCATTCATATCCATGTTTTTCTTACATGGAATATTAGTATGGGTTATCTCGGGTAACCTTTGTACTTCTTTTCATTATTTTGAAGTAATAGTTTTATTTACTCTTTTTCCAATGTGGGACTTTCAATGAAGTTTCCAAGCCCAGTTTTAAAATTTCACAGACACAATTCCCAAAATGGGTAAGTATTTAACATCTAATGTAAATAATAAAAATGTTATTTTTTCATAATTTATTAATATTTGGGATCTAAATTCTTCATTAATGGGTTTGCTATGTTCGATGGCGTACCCGATACACAACAATGGGTTTCTTTGAAATCTTATATTGCACACTATAAAATAATATTATTATTTTTAATGGTAGATAAGGTCAATTTTATATGTTCTATTGGACATTATAAAATGATTCTTTATAATCGGGACATAAAAATTTAGTTTGGGTAAATATTTTGTATTTTTCTGATGAAATTCATTTTTTATGAATAGAGAAAACACTGTATTTTAATTCAGAAGTCCTATTTAATCTAATTTATTTATATGGTTATATTATCTTCTTAATTTTTTTAAAGTGTAATTATATTATTTTTTTACCATTTAATCCAATGTTGGTCATTGTAATTTATTTCACGTTGAAATTGGACATAAACAAGTATCGATCTTTTGATAGTTGTTGTTTTTTAAAAAAAACGCTATTTGTTTTGATAACGAGAATTAATTTTAAATTAATTTATGAAAATTCTATGTTTTGAATTTTTTTAACTAGACATCATTTTTTAATTCATAATATCAAATATAGATTAGGCTTAATTATTGGTAGTTTTCTAAAAAACATCAATATTTGATGAATAGTGATATCACTAAGTAGTAATTAAAAAAACTAATGTTTTCATTTAAATAAAATTTTATTACTTCTGTGAATTGGATTTTGAAAATCTAAAATAAATGTTTATTATTAATAAATAAAATTTGGTTCAATAAGATGAAAATAATTTTTGGTGATTAGTAACTTTTTTCTTTTATTTACCGTGGTTAAAGGTAAATAGGATAATTCAAGGTAAAAAGTATTTTATAATAATAGTAAATTAGATTAAAACTCATCCTTACCTTATTGGTTGAGACATTTACGACCATGGTCATCTTTGGGTCGATTTTAGGACCACGTGGAGCCACATGGGAGTGATAATTACTCTTTAGATTAATTAATTTAAAGTAAAGACCAATATGACACAAACAAATATCTTTTAGAAAATTAATTTTCACATGGTGTTATATAAGTTATATTTTCAACAATAAATATTAATTTTAATGATAAAAATATTTAATAAATTGTGGTATATTTTATATAATTTTTAGATATCATGTAGATTAAATTATTTATGACACAAAATTATGCAGTATTTTCCTCATTAATAAATGATTTTAATAAATAATATTATAAATATTAAAATAACATCCCAAACATGTCCAATTAATATTGGATGATTTTATTTCTACCATTAGTCATCATATCATTTACTTTAATTAGTTTTGGACCTTTATAAACGAATATCATACTTTAATAAAATAATATTTTCAAACATTCCTAAAGAGCCCCTCCTCCCCCTTATAAAAAGCCTTCACTTATAACCCATTTCTCACACCTCGAAAGCATCTTGTATCATCCAAATAATACCCAAATAAGCTCTAAATATCCCCTTATCCCTTCTAGAATCCTTAACATAGGCATAAGGCACTTCAAGAGGTCACTTTGGTTCACACCAAATAAAGTTACCCGAATTAAAGGTAATAGTTTCTCTGAAATTCTTTTCATTTATTTTACTTATCCAACCCCTAAACTATTTTCATTCATTTATTTTATAAAAAACCAGTCTCCTAAATATACTAGGCTGTTTTCATGTGTAGTATTTTAAATACACTTACACACACCTCCATCTAATTTGTAAAGAACATATTGTTTCTATGGATGGCAAACTAATGCCTCACAAAACGATGATTGTTCAATTATCTCCTACTGTCTCTCCTGGTGGCCATTAAAATGGTACTATATTTATATATGATATATATTATGTTTATGTTTTCTTTATGCTTCTATATTTTTTCTTTTATAGAATACCTTTATGGTGTCCATTATGGGTTAATGCGATAATTTCATTTGAGGAAGTGCAGATTACCACCCCTCAAAGTGTTATGAATCATTAATGCCATATGTGGGATGTATAAAGGATGGAGTTAATGATATTATATATTATATTATAATGTAATTATAATATTACTATGTATCATTATTTTTTAATTCCATTAAAATAATAAACAGAAGTGAAAGTAGAGTTCATATGTACATATGGTATACCATCTCTATAAACGGTGCATTTCATTTCATACCTACAAATGTTATGTACTATTATAAATACATGTATATGATGGATATATATTATATATATTATATGTAAATCGTGAATATCATTATGGATATAATTAAAATTTGAGTATGTGATTAACAAGTAATTATTAGAAGTACATTTTTTACTCAAGTACCAAATATCGATAAAATAAACGTTATTAACATAAATGATTTCATCATATTTATAACTTAGTAATAAGTGATATAAAAGGAATAATAAAATTAAAAACGGTTCTTAATCAATTATAAATTGAGTTTAGTTTATTATTCAAGAAGAACAAGGAACAAACGAGTCAAATCATACACGAGGTATGGGGTTTCTTATCTCACATTTAATTCCGTGAGATTTCAATTGTTCACCACTTATTTATTGCATGTGGTGTATTATGTACTGCCATTTGATATATATTATGATGATTATATTTATATTTAAGGTATTTTTTCATTCATTTGGTGGTTATTATCTTTTGGTCATACGACTCAATTGAATTACACTGTGGTAAGGGGTTTTATCTCACTTTTTATTTCTGTTAGATTCATTCTATATTTGTCACTATTTCCTTTTGTGTGGTGTAAGTAATTCCCATGATTGTATTCTGTGTGTAATATAATTTAATTAACATGTTTTTACATCTATAGTGTATAAATCTTATTTCATGCGGTGTTTGTTTCATAAGTTACCCAGTCGGTAAGGGAACCTTTCACCCTATTCTTTTTAAAAGACTTCATTTATTTGGTTATGTTTTTGAATTTACATTTTCTTATGTTAGGATATTATCATATATATCCTTATTGATGTAAATTTTATGTCCATGTGATGAGATACCCTTTTTCTATCTCATCAACTCATTTTCTTAATTGTAACGTGATGTCGTTTGGCTGTCTAATTTCTCTAAGGGAAATTCTTTAGCCAATTTCAATTATTTGGGTTAAACTTTTACCTATTCATTAAGTCTTGAAATGAATAGGTGTGAATAACCAATGGTTTTTTTACACTTAATATCCCCTTATATTGGGTGTATTATTATTTTTTACCGATAATTATTTAATTGATTTATCCATAATGTAATGATACCATATTTGTAATTGATTTCGTCTCAAATTACATTCCATTGAGACTTCAATGTTGTTATACACAAATTCACTATTATATGGTGTATATAATGTCATTTGGAATATTATATCATGAATCCGTTTATTTTCATGATATTATAAAGCTCTGATTAAATGTTATTCCTTAATTATTTATTTTCAAGCATCTATCATTTTATTAAAAACTCTTTAACTAAAATATCGTTTTAAGTGTTTTAATGAATTATTATTCTAAAATTTTATCATTAATGTCCATGTTTTATAAATGTTTTTAAGGATTTTTTTATATGGATATTGATGGTTTAAAATGCTAATTTTTTTAAAAGCTTCAACGTGGTATGGGACACATTGATTCAAAAACATCTTTTTAAATGTTTTAAATGGTTTTGAAAATGGTTTGATAAATAATTGATTATGTTAATATATTGAAATGATATATTGTGATTGCAATGTTGAAATGTTATCTTCCATTATTATTTTTTACATGTTTTGAGTGTGTAAGGGATATTGGGCATTTTTTATGTATACGGGTGGTTCCGTGATAAACCTACGGTGGGTGAGCCCGAGGTAACTCTCCAATGCATTGGGTAATGGACGTATGTAGATGTTAATGTTTCTCCTAAGAGATGTAAGGAATATAATATTATTGGTATTCCAAAGGTTACTCCCTATGTAGTTGTGATAGCTACAATGTAAGTATATTAAGATTTCCATAAGTTACCTTTATGGTTTATGATTTCTGCATGTTATTCATAAATCCTATGATTTCATTAGGTATATTATGATTGAAAAGTATCACTAGTACAAGAATGACCTTTAGCGGCCGCCAAAATCCGTCGCTAAAGGTCTATACTTGTCGCCTAGCCTCCACCAAACGGCGGCCGCTACTGCCCCGTCGTTGTTGCTATCAGCGACCGTCATTTGGCGGACGTTGTAGGAAAGCCGGGGTAGGCTTTAGCGGCCGCCAAAAGGCGGCCCTAAAGGTGTCCATAGAGACACCTAGAGCGGCTGCCAAATGGCGACTACTATAAAATTTTAATTTTTTTAAAGAAATTCCAATTATACATTAATATATACCCAAATAAATCTGAGTTGTCATCTTCCAAGCTCCGCATCCATCATCACATATAACTGCATAACAAAATTTAATAACAAAATTAGTATCGAATAAAACAAAAAAAAACAAATCAACATATTTAACTTCAAACTTACTATAACATATCTAAAGTATCTGATTTTCAAAATAATATTCATAATTTTGATTACCGTTTTAAAATTTTAAAATCATTAATTCTATTGTTCCAATTAGATTGTTGTCCTGTGATTTCAGGTCAATCTGATTTCGTCCGCTATGAGTTTGACCGTTAGAAGCCCGTTTTCGCCATTTATGACACCAGAACAGTGTTCCTGGTCACCGCAGACACACGGTACGTCCAATTGACGTTCCGTCTACTCGACCACATCACAATTCACTCACCCTTTTATGTCGTCTGATTTCAGGCCATTTGGACTTTGTTCGGCCCGTTTGGACCCCCCCCCCACGCTCGTTTATCAAGCGCGTGCAACACTTAAAGAACGCATAATGAGCCCTATGGCGCAGACCGCACATCCGATTGACATTCTGTCTATACATACACGTCATGAATAAAAATTGGATTGTTGTCCTGTGATTTTAGGTCAATTCGATGTCGTTCGCTATGAGTTTTACCATTAGACGCTCGTTTTGGCCGTTTCTGACACCAGAACGGCCTTCCTAGTCACCGCAGGCACACGGCACATCTGATTGCCGTGTTGTCTACTCGACCACATCAAAATTCACTCAACCATTTATGTCGTCTAATTTCAAGCCATTCGGACTTTGTTCGGCCCGTTTGGACCCCCCACGCCCGTTTATCAAGCGCACACAACACTTAAAGAACGCATAATGAGCGCTACGGTGCAGACCGCACATCCGATTGACTTTCTGTCTATGTGTACACGTTGAAAATAATAATTGGATTGTTGTACTATGATTTCAGGTCAATCTGATGTCATCCGCTATGAGTTTGACCGTTAGACGCCCGTTTTGGCCGTTTTTGACACCAGAATGGTGTTCCCGGTCACCGCGGGCACACTGCACATCCGATTTATGTGTCGTCTGCTCGACCACATCACAATTCACTCACCCTTTGATGTAGTCTGATTTTAGGACATTCAGATTTCGTTCAGCCCATTTGGACCCCACCCACACGCATTTATCAAGCGCACGCAACACTTAAAAAACGCATAATGAGCCCTACAACGCAGACCGCATGTCTGATTGATGTTCCGTCTATGCATGCACATCTCGAATAATAATTGGATTGTTGTCCTATGATTTCTGGTCAATCCGATGTCATCCGCTATGAGTTTGACCATTAGACTCCCGTTTTGGCCGTTTATGACACCAGAACGGCTTTCCCGGTGATCACGGGCACACGGCACGTCAGATTGACGTGTCGTCTACTCGACCACATCACAATTCACTCACCCTTTGATGTCGTCTGATTTCAGGCCATTCAGACTTCGTTCGGCCCGTTTAGACCCCCCATGCGCGTTTATCAAGCGCACGCAACACTTAAAGAACGCATAATAAGCCCTACGGCGCAGACCGCATGTCTGATTGATCTTCCGTCTACGTGTGCACATCTTGAATAACAATTGGATTGTTCTCCTGTGATTTCAGGTCAATATGATGTCTTCTGCTATGAGTTTGACCGTTAGACGCCTGTTTTGGTCGTTTAGGACCCTAGAACGGCGTTCCCGGTCACTACGGGCACACGGCATGTCTGATTGATGTGTTGTCTACTCGACCACATCACAATTCACTCACCCTTTGATGTCGTCTGATTTCAGGCCATTCGTAATTTGTTCGGACCGTTCGGACCCCCCCCCCCATTCGCGTTTATCAAGCGCGCGCAACACTTAAAGAACGCATAATAAGCCCTACGGCACAGACCACACGTCCGATTGACGTGTTGTCTGAGCATGCACGTCACGAATAATAATTGTATTGTTTTCCTGTGATTTCAGGTCAATCCGATGTCGTCTGCTATGAGTTTGACTGTTAGAATCCCGTTTTGGCCATTTATGAAAGCAGAACGGCATTCCCTATCACCGCGGGCACACTGCATGTCCAATTGACGTCCCTTATGCTCAAACACATCAAAATTCCTTCACCCTTTGATGACGTCTGATTTCAGGCCATTTGGACTTCGTTCGGCCCGTTTGGACCCCCCCACGCGCTTTTATCAAGCGCGCGCAATACTTAAAAAACACATAATGAGCCCTACGGCGCAGACCGTACATCCGATTGACGTGACGTCTACGCGAGCACGTTGCGAATAATAATGGGATTGTTGTCCTGTGATTTCAGGTCAATCCGATGTCGTCCTCTATGAGTTTGACCGATAGAAGCCCGTTTTGGCCGTTTATGACACTAGAACGGCGTTCCCGGTCACCGTGGGCACAAGGCACGTCCGATTGACGTGTCGTCAACTAGACCACATCACAATTCACTCACCCTTTGATTTCGTCTGATTTCAGGCCATTTGGACTTCGTTCGGCCAATTTGGACCCCCCACGCGTGTTTATGAAGCGCACGCGACACTTAAAGAATGCATAATGAGTCCTACGGCGCATACCGCACGTCCGATTGATGTGTCGTCTACGTGTGCACGTCACGAATAATAATTGGATTGTTCTCCTATGATTTCAGGTCAATCCAATGCCGTTCGCTATGAGTTTGACTATTAGACGCCTGTTTTGGCCATTTATGACACTAGAACGGCGTTCCTGGTCACCGCGGGCACACGGCACGTCCGATTGACGTGCCGTCTACTCGACCACATCACAATTCACTCACCTTTTTATGTTGTCTGATTTCAGGCCATTTGGACTTCATTCGGCCCGTTTGGACCCCCCCCCCCCCCCCCCCCCACCGCGCGTTTATCAAGCGCGCGCAAACACTTAAAGAACACATAATGAGCCCTACAGCGCAGACCACACGTCCGATTGACATTCCGTCTGTGCGTGCATGTCTCGAATAATAATGGGATTGTTGTCTTGTGATTTCAGGTCAATCTGATGTCGTCCACTGTGAGTTTGACCGTTAGAAGGCCGTTTTGGTCGTTTATGACACCAGAACGGTGTTCCCTGTCACTGCTGGCACACGACACATTCGATTGACTTACCGTCTGCTCGACCACATAAAAATTCACTCACCCTTTTATGTCGTCTGATTTCAGGCCATTTAGACATCATTCAACCCATTTGGACCCCCCCCCCCCCCACGCGCGTTATCAAGCACGCACAACACTTAAAAAACGCATAATGAGCCCTACGGCGCAGACCACACGTCCGATTGACAAGTCGTATACGCGTGAACGTCACGAATAATAATTGGATTGTTTTCCTATGATTTCAGGTCAATCTGATGTCATCTGCTATGCTTTTAACCGTTAGACGCCCGTTTTGGCTGTTTATGACACCAGAACGGCGTTTCCGATCACTGCAGGCACACGGCTCGTCCGATTGACGTGTCGTCTACTCGAACACATCAAAATTCACTCACCCTTTTATGTCGTCTTATTTCAGGCCATTCGGACTTCGTTCGGCCCATTTGGACCCCCCCCCCCCACGCATGATAATCAAGCGCGCGCAATACATAAAGAATGCATAATGAGCCCTACGGTGCAGACCACACGTCCGATTGTTGTGCCGTCTGTGCGTGCACATCACGAATAATAATTGGATTGTTGTCCTGTGATTTCAGGTCAATCTGATGTTGTCTGCTATGAGTTTGACCGTTAGACGCCCGTTTTGGCCGTTTGTGACACTAGAACGGCTTTCCCGGTGACCGCGGGCACACGGCATGTCCGATTGACGTGTCGTCTACTCGACCACATCACAATTCTCTCACCCTTTGATGTCGTCTGATTTCAGGACATTCGGACTTCGTTCAGCCTGTTTGGACTCCCCATGCGTGTTTATCAAGCGCGCGCAACACTTAAAGAACGCATAATGAGCCCTATGGCGCAGACCGCACATCCAATTGATGTTCCGTCTACACATGCACATCGCAAATAATAATTGAATTGTTATCCTATGATTTCAGGTCAATTAGATGTTGTCTTCTATGAGTTTGACCGTTAGATGCCTGTTTTGGCCGTTTATGACACCAGAACGGTGTTCCCAGTCACCGCGGGCATACAGCACGTCTGATTGATGTGCCCTCTACTCGACCACATCACTATAAACTCACCCGTTGATGTCGTCTGATTTCAGGGCATTCAGACTTTGTTCGGCCCATTTGGACCCCCCACGCGCTGTTATCAAGCGCGCACAACACTTAAAGAACTCATAATGAGCGCTACGGTGCAGACCAAACGTCCGATTGACGTTTCGTCTGTGCGTGCACATCGAGAATAATAATTGGATTGTTTTCCTGTGATTTTAGGTCAATCTGATGTCGTCCGCTATGAGTTTGACCGTTAGAAGCCCGTTTTGGCCGTTTGTGGCACCAGAACGGCATTCCTGGTCACCGCGGGCACACGGCATGTCTGATTGACGTGTTGTTTGCTCGACCATGTCACAATTCACTCACCCTTTGATGTCGTCTGATTTCGGGCCATTCGGACTTCATTCGGCCCATTTGGACCCACCCACGCACGTTTATCAAGCACGCGCAACACTTAAAGAACGTATAATATGCCCTACGGCGCATACCGCACATCCGATTCACGTTCCGTCTGCACGAGCACATCGCAAATAATAATTGGATTGTTTTCCTATGATTTCAGGTCAATATGATGACGTTCGCTATGAGTTTGACCATTAGAAGCCCGTTTTGGCCGTTTATGACACCAGAACGGCGTTCCCAGTCACCGTGGGCACACGACACGTCTGATTGATGTGTCGTCTGCTTGAACATATCACAATTCACTCTCCCTTTGATGTCGTCTGATTTCAGGCCATTCGGACTTCGGTCGGCCCGTTTGGACCCCCCACGCGCGTTTATCAAGCGCGCGCAACACTTAAAGAATGCATAATGAGCTCTACGGTGCAGACCACACGTCCGATAGACATGTCGTCTATGCGTACACGTCGCGAATAATAATTGGATTGTTCTTCAGTGATTCCAGGTCAATCTGATGTCGTCCTCTATGAGTTTGACCGTTAGACGCCCGTTTTGGCCGTTTGTGACACCAGAACGGCGTTCCCGGAGACCGCGGGCACACGGCACGTCCGATTGAAGTTTCGTCAAATCGACCACATCACAATTCACTCACCCTTTGATGTCGTCTGATTTCAGGCCATACGGACTTCGTTCAGCCAGTTTGGACCCACCCACGCGCGTTTATCAAATGCGTGCAACACTTAAAGAACGCATAATGAGCCCTACGACGCAGACCGCATATCCAATTGACATTCTGTCTGTGCATACACATAGTGAATAATAATTGGATTGTTTTCCTGTGATTTCTGGTCAATCTGATGTCTTCCTCTACGAGTTTGACCGTTAGAAGCCCGTTTTGGCCGTTTATGACACCAGAACGGCGTTCCCGGTCACTGTGGGCACACGACAGGTTCGATTGATGTTTCGTCTGCTCGACCACATCACAATTCACTCACCCTTTGATGTCGTCTGATTTCAGGCCATTCGGACTTCGTTCGGCCCGTTTGGACCCCCCCCCCCCCCCACGCACGTTTATCAAGCGCGCACAACCCTTAAAGAATGCATAATGAGCCCTACGGCGCAGACCGCATGTCCAATTGATGTGCCGTCTGCGCTTTCACGTCGCGAATAATAATTGGATTGTTGTCCTGTGATTTCAGTTCAATCTGATTTCGTACGCTATGAGTTTGACCGTTAGATGCCCGTTTTGGCCGTTTGTGACACCAGAACGGCGTTCCCGGTCACCGCGGGCACACGAGATTCCGATTGACGTGCCGTCTACTCAACCACATCAAAAATCACTCACCCTTTGATGTCGTCTGATTTCAGGCCTTTCGGACTTCATTCGGCCCATTTGGACCCCCCCCCCCCCCCCCCACGCGCGTTTATCAAGCGCGCACAACACTTAAAGAACGCATAATGAGCCCTACGGTGCAGACTGCAAGTCCGATTGACGTGCCATCTCTGCGTACACGTCGCGAATAATAATTGGATTGTTGTCCTATGATTTCATGTCAATCTGATGTCGTCCTATATGAGTTTGACTGTTAGAATCCCATTTTGGCCGTTTATGACACCAGAACGGTATTCCCTGTCACCGCGGGCACATGGCACGTCTGATTGACGTGTCGTCTGCTTGACCACATCACAATTCACTCACCCTTTGATGTCGTCTGATTTTAGGACATTCGGACATCGTTCATCTCGTTTGGACCCCCCAAGCGCGTTTATCAAGCGCGCGCAACACTTAAAAATGTATAATGAGCCCTACGGCGCAAACCGCACGTCCGATTGACGTGTTATCTTCGCATGCATGTTGCGAATAATAATTTAATTGTTTTCTTGTGATTTCAGGTCAATCCAATGTCGTTTCTATGAGTTTGGCCGTTAGACACCCATTTTGGCCGTTTATGACACCAGAACGGCGTTCCCGGTCACCCCGGGCACACGGCACGTCTGATTGATGTGACGTCTACTCTACAACATCAAAATTCACTCACCCTTTGATTTTGTCTGAATTCAGGCCATTCGGACTTCATTAGGCCTGTTTGAAACCCCCTCCCCCCCCTCACATGCGTTTATCAAGCGAGGGCAACACTTAAAGAACACATAATGAGCTATACGGTGCAGACCGCACGTCCGATTGACATGCCATCTGCGCGTACACGTCGCGAATAATAATTGGATTGTGGTCCTGTGATTTTAGTTCAATCCGATGTCGTCCTCTATGAGTTTTACCATTAGACACCCGTTTTGGCCATTTATGATACCAGAACGGCGTTCCCGATCACCGCGGGCACACGGCACGTCCGATTGATGTGTCGTCTGCGCGTACACGTCACAATTCATTCACCCTAAAAAGATACAAATATTGAAAGAGTTCTTGGGATTCTCCCATTAAACAATTGTCTGGAGTTTCTCCCCATCCACTGACAAAACTTCCTCTGAAATTATTTGACCCAATAACTATACCTATATAATCAATACAAAACTGACATATATATAGCTTGATGTATAGTCATTAAGTGTAATCTGTATGATGTCAAGATGTTGGGTATGATCATCAGCATTCTTGGAGTTCACGAAGATGTCATCCACAAATACTAAAACAAACTAATCTATGTAAAAAAGGAAAATTATATTCATCAAGTATATAAAAAATTCTAAATAATTCATCAGCACAAATGAAATTACCTCATGCATGGGGTTCATTCTCATCTGGATCACCAATATCACAGTGATGTCCACCAGATGTATTCGGAGCCTACAATATATATCAATATTATTTATCTTAAACATATCAATAAAATTCAATATGAGTATGGTTTGTTTTATTTTTTACATGTGGCGCCACTTGTTGCGCCGTCATTTCATCGATACGTGATGACATATGTGACAACCTCTCCTCATACTCTGCACGTAACTGTTGAAACTGTGAATCAAAATTGCGCTGCATATCCTACATGGAAGCATCTATCTCAGCCTGTGTGTGCATCCCTGACTCTCTGCATGCACCAATCACATCTGCTCTAACGACTGCACGTCGTGGGACACCACCGCCATAAGTCAAAGAATAACCATGACCGTCACGCCCCACGACACGGTGAAATATTTCATCTCTATGCACAATACTATGACGTTGCTCCTATGGAAACTCTGATAACTGAGTGTCAAACATATCATGTAGCATATAATGAATCAATGAAGAAATATGAATAATTTATATAAAATAAAAAATATATTTATTAGTAAATAATTTTCTTACTATAACACCGGAAACATCAAGATCACCCGCCCTACGAGTCCTCGTCCCTATGGACATCCAATCGATTGGCTCGCCGCGTTGGTGTAACTATAATAAAGGGGTTCACCATGTTATACTACAGTATTTTTAAAATATGAATGAAATAGTGAATTCTGAACTTACATCATGTCTGAGCTGTGACACATGTCGAGTGACAAGTCTGGAAGGCGTGCCCTGCATCACCCGATTATGTGAATGATGAGCAGACTCGGTCTACATTTAACATATTTACATAAGATACATTTGAAAAATGAGTCATTTATAGATTAAAAGTAATAAATCTTACCATCACTTCCTCACTTGACCAAAACGCATCCAAATCCTGCCACTGCACAGGAAGAATGCAGGGAGGGACTCGCTGTAGAATGTCTGGCACACCCGCAACTGTTGTCCAGTGATCTCTATTCACCCTTGACTTGTAATCCTTCCATAATTTTCGACATTTGGACATACAAACAGCCCAAAACTCATCTGGATAGGATTTCAAATTATCCTGTTAAAAATATTGTCAGTAGATGGGACAATAATAATAACAATATCATGAAAAATTAAACATTTAATTTACCTGAACCTCCCTCCATAATCTGTCCATCGTATCCTGAGGGAAAGAACTCCAGTCACGAGTCGTCATAGGGAATCTTTGTGAGTCTCGTATCATATGCCCAAACTGATGACTCAATGCAGTAGAACCATCTTTAACTGGATGAAATGTGTCGTCAAATAACACATCCAATCAGGCTCTAGAGTTCCAGGATCGAACCCCTCTACTAGGACCCCTGCGTCTGCTAGAAGAAGTCGTAGATCCTGACAAACATAAATTCAAAATTCAATTACAATATAAATTAATGATTAGAAACAGTTAGGGAAATATAAATAGAAAATTAAAATCAATTAATATAGAAAAATGAAAACATACATACCAACAACATCAGGTGAACCACTGTGATCACCCTGTGACATACCTACATTAAAAGAAATTATAGTCCATTGTATACATATATAACTAGGGATAAATATTTTTACAAATAATAACTAGGGATATAATTACAATTTCCACTAATAATGAATGTCTATCGTATCTCCTCTAACTTTCTCTCTAGTCCATTGTATATCTTCATCTCGTACAGCTACTTTTGTTTGGTCAAGTGTTTGATCAGGAAATGTGACAACTTCAGGTTCCTCTTGGTCAATCAGAAAAACCCCTCTTCTAGACATTTTCACCAGAACATTCCAATCAGAATCAACTCCGACAAAGTAAACTTGTTCTTCCTACGATGTCATTGTGAAGGGATCATTTCTAACCCGGTCATCTTTATATAGAATATTGTTAAAATTTAATAATGTAAATTGTAAGCTATCAACTTTAGTTCCACGAACTGGATCGACCCAATCACACCTTATCAATATGTGTTTTAAGCCACGATCATAAATAACCTCAATAATATCTCTCAACAATCCATAATAATAACCCGCACCAACAAAAGAACAACCAACACCACTATTTTGTGTGGCTCGGTTCATGTTAACATTCCTAATACGAAATCGGAATCTGTTAGCATCCAAAGACTTGTAGAGATGAGATGTAATAAATGGACCATCAGCTAGTTGGTTGAGTTCTTCGCTCACACGCTGGGTTAAATCACGTAACTTTTGAATCTGGAAATTTCACATATATAGTTTAATGGATAAAGGATTGTGAAAATACAACTAAGTTGCACTATAAAAGTATTAAATCAATTATACGTACATGAGTCTTGAACCACTCATGAAATGTGTTGAAATGAAGTTTTTGGATTTGATACTCAGTTGCACGGGGCCTTTCACGTTTCAACTCAGTGATATGCATCCTAAATCACAACACAATATAAGGTAAGCAATAAAATAAATATAGAAACAAAATACACATCAAATATGAAACTTACTGTATCAATGGAATAACTGATGGAGTGTTGAACAACACATATCAATGAGCTTGAACCCACTCGTCGTTCTGCATATCAAATGTTATTCCTTCTCCAATTGGACCCTCGTCAGTCTGGGACGGTTTATCTGTATTTGTTTCAACCTCATTAATATTTGAAGCATAGAAATTTGTACACTCATCCATTAAATATCCCTTGGAAATTGATTCTTCTGGACGAGATTTGTTGCGCACATAGTGTTTCAATGTATTTAAGTATCGCCCTATTGTATACATCCACCTGAATTGTACGGGACCGCCAGCAATGACTTCACCAGTTAAATGCACGGCCATGTGAACCATGACATCAAAAAAATATGGCGGAAAGAGTTTTTCTAGGTGACATAGTGGAAGTACAATCTTATTCTGTAGCTTTTTCAAATCACTCATGCGATGATTCCTAGAACAAAGCTATCTGAAAAAATTAGCAACTCCAATAAACGGCTCAACAACCTGGGAAGGTAAGAAATCATTAATTGCTATGGGGATTAACTGTTGAAGCAGTATATGATTATCGTGACCTTTCAAACCCTGTAATGTCATGCTTGTCATATTCACATGCTTCGAAATATTAGAGAAATAACCATATGGCACCTTAATAGTATTAAAAATTGATAGAAAAGTTTTTTTCTCTTTTTTACTCATTGTGTACTATGCAGTAGGCATGTATGCCCGATTACCTTCACCCAGCTGTAAATGTAAAGGTTTTCTCAATCCCATTTCTTGCAAATCACGTCGAGCATTAGTACTGTCCTTTGATTTCCCCTTGAGGCCTAAAATGGTGGAAAAAATATTATCACATACATTTTTTTCAATGTGTATCACATCTAAATTATGCCTTAAAATATTATATTTCCAATAAGGCAATTCAAAAAAATTATTCATTTCTTCCAATTATGACTTCACTGTATATTTGCAGCAGGAATAGAAGGAAATTCAGGAACCAATAAATCTTGAAAATCATACATTTTACAGATGTTTTCTTCATCAAGTTGTGCACAAATTTCAACCCCAGACAGTATTTGTGGTGATGAGTCAAACTCTCTATTCCCATCAAACAATACACGGTCTTTTCTGAACCTTTGCAATGGAGGAAGAAAGCATTTGTGACCAAGATATGCCCACTTTCTATAGTTCTTAAGCCATATAGTTTTCTTACTCTTATTACAACAAGGGAAAGCAATTTCTCCTTTTGTACTCCGACCTCATTAGTTAGCATACGCTGGGAAATCATTAATTGTCCATAACAAAGCAGCCTGAAGTATAAACATTTCATTTTCTGCCGAGTAAAATGTCATTACACCATCGGCCCAAAATTCTTGCAGCTCATCAATCAAAGGGTGCATATAAACATCAATTTTATCACTAGGTCCTCTTGGTCCATCAATTAGAATTGACAGTAACAAAAAAGGTTGCTTCATACATACCCATGGGGGAATGTTGTATGGAACCAACACCACTGGCCATGTACTATGTGTTGCACCAACCACAGACCTAAATGGGTTAAAACCATCTGCTGCCAAACGTAGTCGAATATTACGATCATCTCAGGAAAAGACTTGGTGTCTTTGATCAAACTCTTTCCATGCCAAAGAATCTGCCGGGTGAGTTAATTTATCAACCTATTTATTTCTCTCTGAATGCCAATTCATCAATTTAGTAATTTTAGTGGACAAGAAGAATCTCTTCAGTCTCAGTTTTAGTGGGAAATAACGCATCTATTTAGCGGCACCTTGTTTCCCTTAATCCAAGAATCTCCCACTAAGAATCTGACTACCTTGATTAATCACATTGGTCTTCCACCTGGATTTATAGAAAACAGTACAATTATTTAATTGCGCATTCTCTTTTCTGAACAACAGAAAATTATGGCAACATGCATCAATTGTATCATATGTAAACCCAAGATCATCGATTAACTTGAGAACTTGATAGAATGACTACGGAATCTTCGCTCTAGCAGGGAGTACCTTCTTCAATAATACCAACAACATGTCGAATGAGGTGTCTGACCACTGGTTCAAGTCCTTAAGGTGTAACAATTCAACGATGAACGAATGTTTACTAAATTTAGTGCATCCAAGATATTATTCAGTATGCGCATCGTCAAGAATTTCAAAGAGTTTCAATGCTTCTCCATCTGCAAACGAACGAGGATTACTCAATCCAACATCATAATTTACGACATTACTGTCTTCAGATTGAAACTGACGCATCATATCATTCAGCATTATGTTCATCAGATCAACTGTTCTTGAATCAACATTCATATGAATATTTTCTGAGCGATGACATGTAATAGAATCTTCTCCATGACACGTCCATGTCTTATAGATTTTAAAAAACCCATTCAAAAACAAATGTTCTCTAACACTATCTCGTTTGGAGAGATATCTATTTGCACATTTTTTGCATGGACAACTAATCATATCACTTGGAAATTTGTTGGTGAAATCCATAAATCACTTAATCCCCTCATAATATTCAGCTGAAAATCTATCTTGCATATCAATCCAACTCCTATCCATGTCTGTATTTAATAGAAATCAAAAGTGAAATATCTTATTTTAATTAAAAAAAACACATATCATTACAATTTAAAAACCAAATTTGGATAAAAAACATTACCTGCGGAGGAACGACCACGTGTAACGGGGTCTGACTCGATTGCGGATCCATGACGGCGCATTGACTTGACGACAGAGGTTCGAGGCCAGACTCGAAAGGAGCGGAACTGTTGGACGAAGCGTGGAGAGTTCTACACGGAAGGGAACAATGGACCAGAAGGGTCCAACGGAGGCAAGAGGACTTGCCAGAGGGATGCAACGGAGCAGCGAGGGGATGGCGGCGGTGGGGATGTCCAAAGGTGTAGCCCGGGCAGGGGTGGGGGTTGTCAGGTCGCGGGGGTGTCGGGGTCACAGGGGCGCACCACAGAGGCAAGGCGGTGGGGGTCGCCGTGATGCAGCGCGGGCAGGGGGTGTCAGGGTCACGGGGGCGCAGCATGGAGGCAAGGCAGTGGGGGTTGCGGGGTTGCCAGTGGCGTAGCATGGAGGCAGGGGGTGGTGATTGTCGGGGGTCGGGGTCACCGGGGGTCGGGTCGCCGGGGGTCGGGGAGGGGTCGTCGGGGGTCGGCCTCACCGGGGGTCGGGGTCGCCCGGTCGAGGGGTCGGGGTTGCGGGGTTCGGGGTTGCGGGGTCGGGGTCGCGGGGTCGGGGAAGGGGGGTCATGGGGTCAGGGAGGGGAGGGAGGGGAAAATAGGGTATTTTTAGGAAGTAAAGTGCAGCGGCCGCCATTTGGCGGCCGCTGTTGATAGTATTAGCAGTCGCTATAGGTGCCCCGCCTTGAAAACTAGAAATTCTAGTAGTGTATGGTTTCATTGATTTGTATTTATTAATGAAAAAATTATTCTTTTCATTATTATATAACCCTTACTGAGCTTTTTTTTCCTCATCCCATGTTTTGAAATGTTTTTCACATGACATAAAGATGAATAGGGTCAAGGATGAGATTAAGGAAATGTCATGTTGTCTAATACATGGAACTAGACCTGTTTCTTTTTAAGATTTTTATTTTATTAAAAATTGGATACTGGGTATTAGTGTCTCAATATAATATTCAAGTAGTTATGTAATAGTTATGATGTAATTCTTTAAAACTCTAAACCTGAAAAGATCCTCAATGTAAATTATTCATTTAATTCAAGATTATGTAATGTTTAAGGTCATGTCCTTATACTAATAGTATATTTATATGTTACCATTATTTTATTTTTGTTTTATTTTTTCACTAAATATCTCTTCTTATATTCTTATTTTCGTGATTTCATGTTTGTGTTTTCTATCACATTCTAGTCACTTTTCTTTTTTTTATTCATTTTATTTTACTTCTATTTTTTATCTTCTTTCTCTTTCTCATCATACCAAAATAACCTATTATCCTAAAAATGGGGGCATAACCGAATACATTCCCCGAGGGAGGTATGTGGTGTTTCTATTCATTTCCCACTAAAATTCATATGTTTGATTATGTTTATGGTTCATAAGGGTGAAGTGCCTGAGTGTGGTGATTTTACACTATGGAATTGAACTCCATATAATTTTTATTCTTTTCTTAAATCATTACACTCTATTCTAATAAAAATAATCTCTTCATGTAATGATGATGAGCCATTTAGTGGGTGAAACAACATACGATGGAGTCATGTCAAATAATGTTACACACTATCAATCGAGGTGTGACATCAACACTGATTACAATAAGATGTGGTATTTGGAATTCTAAATAAACTGAATATTTCACAATAGTAAATTAATTAATGGTATTTTAAGAGTGAAACATCATGGATAAAGCATCAAATTAAATTTAAACACCAAAAAATAGTGTCGTGAAACACATAAACCAATCTACAAAAGTAATATTCTATCTTTATTAACCATATTTTTATAATTTAATTTTAGTTTACTTTTTTATTCCATTGTATTAATTTAAATTCCAATTCAATCCTATAAAAATAAAACAAAAATATCATCTTTAGGAAAACTATTACTAATTGAATATCTGAGGAGGCTATTAAAATGAGTTTACACTAGTCCGCCTTTGTACTGCATTTGGAATATAAATTTTCGTTTTCCATGTCGAAGAAAATGCGTACAATAAAACTGGAATCATTTCCATGGATCGAATTAAAAGAATATTTATATATTATATTTTCACATAATAGATATTATTTATTTATTTTCAAATTAAGAAAACATAAAATAAATTCCTAGGATGTTTTTAAAAAATACATTTTTTCAACACATGGAATAATTACTCTAAGGTGTATGATCTTATGGAAAAACTGATGTAGAAAACATATAAAAAAGTTTTATGGAACTAATTGACATACCCAAACATATAGTAAATAATTATGAAATATGTATCACACATCATGATCTAAAGATCATGCTCAATCAAGTCAAGGTTGGTTTTAAAATACATCATTCTAAGAAGGAACTGGCATTGGTTTTCACAAATTTCACTAAATACATCCATTATGTTTAGTGGAATGTTGGGTAATATCAATATCCCAACCATTTTAGGGAACATATCCCAAATGAACATGATATTCTATAGTGAGTTGACGACACATAATGCTTGCATACAATGCTATGTGTGAGACATAGAAAAGATATGGAGGGAGTCTAGAATTAGTATGAGGTTCAAAATGAACTCCACAATTCCGAAAAATTAGAATATCTATTATCATTTAATAAAAATATCTCTAGGGAAGAAGAATACACCACTCATGTGGTGTAATATAAAGAGATGATGGAGGTTCCCAACTACCTACATCTACTCGCTACCATAAAAATTCATGAGGCACATTCCATATAAGGATAGATTAAAGCTGAATAATCTTAGGGATTTGATAATGTATAAAGCTCTATTTAAATTGATTTTATTAATTATTAAGAGTATTGATCCCCCAACACAGGATAATAATAATAATAATAATAATAAATCATTACTTTTACATAGAGGAATATAAGGAAACAATACATGCACATATTGAGGAATGCATATAGATCACTTATTTTGATGAGATTACATTTAATAAACCCATAAATAAATATTTTTGTTGTGCATGAGGAAAAAAAGACAGTGGAAGCCCATATTGAAATTTGGATGTTTTTTATTAATTTCAAATCTAAATATATTAAAGTAAAAATAAATTATTATTTTCACTTTAATCATTCCATTCATAGATCCCATGTTAGTTCAATACTTAATGAGCAAGGTTAGTTACACTTGTAGCAACCAAAAAGTTGGATTATCCATAATTAATGATACACCTTCCAATATGTTTTATTTTATTTGGAAAAATATTAATCCATTATCATCTACTTGTGGCTCATTCCTCACTAATAAATAAGATGAAAATATGAGTAAAACTATATGTGGTGGTTCCAGTCAAAGAAGATCCATCCACTAGCTGATTTTGGCTGTCACCTGGTGCTTCCCTATCAAGGTAGTAAAAAGTAGAGGGCCAGATGGGGGAAGCATAACAAGACTTATCTCATTTACTATGTATTATGAAATTACGAATTCAATTTAATTTTTAGGATTTGTTCATCATTAAACTAATACAAACTGAAAATTAAATTTTTTATTTGAAACACTTAGAAAAAGTGAGAATCCAAAAATCACTTTGAGGGAATGTGATAAACCGTACATGATCACAATAGACAACAGCCACAATCTGAGAACATGAAATCAAAAGACAAAAACATATCAACACAACCACTGCAAATCATAATATCCATACTCACCACACCCAACCCAGGAGTCCTCCGCGGTGGCAGATTCCCATTCAAGTGCTGGATTATACCTCCTAAGGAGATTATCAACTTAGTCCTGACTACAAACCGATCATCATCAACGAATTTCTTGAACTGGATGCTTGAACTCACATCCCAAAGAACCAAGAAGACCACAATGCTCTCCGCCTTGGAAGGAATGAAGGAATTATGGAACCAGAGTAGAGAACCCAACAAATAGAAACAGAATGAAATGTCGACCGTGAAATGGCTAGAAAGTCAATCAACTGTAGAAGAAAACGACACCTTTTTCCCGCAGACATGAACCTTTACATCAACACATCAAAATAATCCCAAACAGACAAAAATATTCAATAGGTTCAACAGAAAAATTAAAATCAGCAACACAAAGAGTAAGCCAAACTAGCTCGACCCCGTCAACCACCTTCTTGAAACCCTTGCTTAGAACACACCAGCTCCTTTATTGCAGCATCAGCAATAAGTAACATTGAAAAAGAAACAAGAACCAACAATACTGGAAACTCAATAAGTAAATCCCAGACCAGAAGAAAGCCTCGATATATAGTCCAAGGCTGCAGCCAATGACCATGATAGCAATTAAAGAATGGACCCGTGATAAGAACAGAAAATGAACCACCTAGCAGAACAGGCAACCGCATACCAGATCTGAAGAAATATCACAGAAGAGGCAACATTATAGAATAGGAAATAACACATAAGAGCCAAAAAACCAGATCCAAAACACCATCGTAGAAGAGGCAAAATACCAGATCCAAAGCAGATTGCAGAAGAGGCGTCCGACCATCGCCGATGCCAAGACCTACGCGACCGCTGACCCTCGCCGCCACCGTAGAAAACCAACCAAACCTTGGAGACTAACCGAACCCGCCGCTGCATAGCCGAAAACCAAAATACATGCAAACAGAAAGCTGAGAGCCAACCCACCCGTCGCCGATGAAAGGAAAACCGATCCGAGAAACATCCAGCCGTCATAGAGATACCGTTGCAATGACCCGAACTGGTAGGAAACACGAAGCCACCATGTAGAAGAAGACCAGTCGTGGGATGCAAAAGAAATCCTAAGTGCACCTGGGAGCTCTCGGTCGAAGCCGAGAGCCCCCCTCTAGGAAATATTTCACTATTAAACCAATACCACTATTCATTTTTATCATAAATGAGATGACCATTATTATTAATAGGGTAATTTTATTTTATAGGTAAATTATTGAATAAGAAATTCCCCAAAATAGTAAAGTGGGATAATAATATCCCTGGGAAGGGAGTCCAGTTTTAATTGTTACCATGTAAGAGAACATATTTTGGTGTTACTCATGCCTTAACAAGAAATTAACCAAAGGATCCGTTCATATTATTTTATTTAATGGTTTATTCTATGATTGAATGGTGTTTATGAAATCTATTTCACATTCATGGTTTCTATTCTTATGAAACTCACTTCTTTTCATGGGGTATAATTTGACGAAATTATTATAAAAATAATCTATTCTTAATATGTTATGATTTGATTAAAAATTTTGGATAAACTTTTCATTTATGGGTTGTGATATGATGATGTTTTATTATCTTCTAGCACACATATATATGATTTCGTTATATGATAGGTGGGACCTATATCTCCCTACAATGCATTGGGTAATGATTTATACCTTATGAGGTAATTATGGGAATCATGTATATGTGATTTATCCTCTATAAAAGATGGGGAAACTCAATCCACTATGGGAAGATCAGGAAACCCGATCCACTATTGAAAAATAGGGAAACCTGATTCAATATTGGATGATAGGGAAACCAGATCCATTAATAGAAGATGGGGAAACTTGATTCACTATGAGAGTATGGGGAAACCAGATCAACTATTAAAATATGGTGAAACTCGATCCCTTATAAGGAAAAGGTTGTGACTGGGGATGGTAGTGTGCCTTTCTAAGTAGGTGTAGTCATCATTAAGTTCCTGTATAAGTTCTATCAATTCATATCAACTTATATGGAATGATATTACATTTTTATGTGTATTACAAAATTATTATCTTATGATTTCTGGAATTATGCTCTTGTTTCCCTTATAATTAATGTATTCTGATCAATGCATCAATATTTCGTGATTCAGGCTTATGATTTTTAAAATATATAGTATGATCTATTAATATTACAACCATGATCTCATAACCTTATGCTCATAATTATTCTTGCATATCTCACTTTTTTACCCCTAATAATCATCTGATATAACCCTTTTTATTGTTTCCGTCCATAGATTATGAAGATATAATTCATGTATGATATCTATAATAGGTTTTATTATCATATAGACTCATGTTAGAGATAATATAGCCCACTCATGTACCATAATATTAGATTCCATGTTTCAAAAGGCAGTAAACTGATATGGTATGTGGACCTTTATTCTGTAATGTATTATATATTCCATAATAATGATGAAATTAATATGTATTTAAATATGGGGTGGTTATAGTTGGCATCATAGGGAATGAATAGTCAAGCATTGGAAACATAGATAACAAAAAATGAGTGATATCCCTAGGAATATTTCTACAAATATATGTAGGTATTTCTCTTTGGATAATTTTAAGGATGAAAAATAGTATAATGAGATATCCTAGAATTTTGGAAATGCATAGGGAGAGTATATTATTAGAAGTAAATACATATCTTGATACTACAGGTATATGTGGCTCAGACACAAATTTTCCACGGGGTGATAACTCTAAAAATGTACATCAGGCGTGACTTGATCGTAACCTGGTAAAATACAATAGACAATATTTCATACTTTGTTTGAAACTCTGGGGGTATTTTCTCTGGGAATTCAAAAAACTTTATGAACCATCATGAAGTTTTTACATAGAATATTATTATTAATAACATTGTGTAAACATAATGTGTCATAGATTTAGGATTTGTGTGTTATTATTTAGACATCTAATAAGTAATTTTTTAAGGAATTTCTGGTTTACTGTTATGATATGTGTTTCTCATCTAATGATTTCTTGTCTTATTAAACAGTGGGAATGAGAAGCAAGTGGGTTAGAATTTAATTTTTCATATATTGAATGTATGGGCAAGATGAGAACCAAATATTTAAGTGGACATCCTCGTAAAAAGAATAGGAAGGTCCATGTTTAATGGATACACTGGTGAATATAAAGAGACTGCAAATTACATGTGAATGCTATGGGATTTTCTTACAGTATTTATTACATTAAATGTATGAATCATTATTTTATTGAATTTGTCTAACATTTATAAATTATTCATATTTCATATTCTAGGAAATGGGTCTTGTAGGATAATAGGATGAATCATAAATAATGGTTTAAGAATAATGTAGGACGCTTGAAGAATATATTTAGAGGAATTGTTGAATTATATTATATGAATCGTGGAGAATATTTTTTCAATTAATGATATCTAAAAATTATAGTGAATGGTTTTGAGTAACTATAAAATTTATTTAAAGGAATTATTATATTTTGGTTAGTTGAATGAACCCTTAATGTGAACCTAGTGTTGAGAAACATGTATTTATCTTGGATTAAGATATGATTGATATGGATAATGTTAATTGGATAGAATTGATTTCATAGAAACTATTTATTTATTTATTTACAAAGATTCCTTTTTCATCATGGATAACAATTAAAAATTCATTGATTTAATGAATTTATCATGTAATTCTAGGAATAATGAAGCATCCATGTTTCCCAAAAGGATTTTTGGTAATTAATGTTGGTGTCATTTTTCAAGAGAATATATAGTTAGGGTATTCACTAGATTAGAATGTGAAAACAAAGAGATAAAGTATTATATATAGTAGATTAATGATCATCTTATTGGATGATTTTTTTTGAAGTTTTAGATCTATATATTTTGGAAGGATTATAAGGTTAAATATTTATAGATGTTTAAGTAACACATCATATTAATTGTATCAGATTAATGTATTATAACAAAAAATGAGGATTTTTTCATATTTTATAACCTATTATTAAATATATGTTTTGATGGTAATATATGATAGATATAATGGAATATCATGGATTTAATTATTTGTTAGTGCTTCTGGATTGAAAATTTATTTTTTTCTTTGTTGAGAAATTGGTGATGTGGAAATTGGTCAAGGAATGAATAAGGTGATATTTTAATAAATTAGGTAAGTATATCTTCTCAGGAAAATTCCTTACCTTTTGGTAAAGGATAATGAAACCAAAAGTTTTATCGTATTACTTTATTTTTCAGTGAATCAAATGGCCTCTTATATCATAACAAATTTATGGCTTTGTGAATGTTAACTTTATCAGGACCTTATTCTATATAAATCTCTATCATAACATGATGGTTAGATTTGTCTTCCCTTTCCATGTTCATACTTTACACATATGTTGTATTATGTGGAATCCTAGTTATGATTTACTTTTGGTTTCCTTTATTTTGGAATATTTTATTTTAAAAGGATTTTTTATAATTAGTTTTTACAATTTTGAATTTTATGAAAAAATAAAGTATTAAATCTTTATTAACCTAGTATAATTTATTGGGTTAAATTAATTTAAATGGTGGTAGAATACAATACCATGACATTGTGTGAAATATTTTTTCTAAATTAATTTAATATTTTTAATATTTTTCAATTAATAAAAGTATAAATATAACATGTGTTATATAAAACAACTAGTTTTTTCTAGAGTTTCACACAACACAAACATAATCTTTCTATGGACCATATTCATAGATTAAATTTTGGAACATGAAACACAATGTTTTTCTTATGTTGTACGCAATTTAATTTTCCTTCGTTACCATGTGTTACACGAAAGACCTTGTATTACTAAACGGAAACATTTTATTAGTGTTATTGTTAAAATATTAATATATTTTTCCCCTTTCCATTTGTAAGGATGTTATGATTAAAATTTTATTTAAACATCTGAATAAACTGAACCCTTTTAAATATAAATTGAAGTAAGAATTATTTGAAAATAAATATATTCCATTTCTAAGAAAAATAAAGTTTTTGGTTTGAATACCATTTAATCTAATTAATCTAAAAAATTATTAATGTTTATAATATATTATATATTCAATGATATATATTTTCCCTCATTAAATATATTTTATCGGCATAATATAAAAATAAATCAAAAATTATGAAAAGAAAGATGTATTTCTCAAAAAAGTAATTTTAATAACTTCTAATAGAGAACCCATTTTAAATATAATTATGAAAAAAATATTTGTTTTAAAAAAATGACCTAGAATTTTTAAATTAGAATATAAAATTTTTCTTTGGGAAATTTTTTGGTTTTTTGGGATGTTTTTTATTTTATTAATAGTGAAGAACATTGAATTTAAATATAAAACTTCTTTTTAATATAATTTATTAGTAAGAATATATTCTATTTTTTATCAGATTAAATTTTTAATGACCTAAATTACAAATAAAATTAATTCAATTTAATTAATTGTAATCAATTTATCATGAAAAATGGATATTAAAACATATCAATCTTTTGAACGTTTTACAATAAAAATTGAGATTATCATCCCTTGAGAAGAATTAAATGTAACGCCCTGACCCTAGTTACCCAGAATCGGTGCATTATTACATAACATTGACATGATCACAAAAGATCAAGTCTCAGAACAGCGATTAGTTTAGTAGTCTTGGAAACACTAGATATATTCATAAGTCTTACATTAAATCATAAACTCAAAAAAAAACTACAACAACATCTTATATTCATATCTTCTCATACAATCCCTGCAGGTCATTCATAAATTCCTTCTTCACATCCTGGAAAAAATAAAACATTGAAAGGGGTGAGCTCAGATTCTCAGTAAGGATAACAATATAGCGAAAAATTTCATAAATAACCATAAAAATTTAAGGCAATGTAAAACTAAAAAAAGACTTTTAAACTTGAACTTCATCATACTATGGAAAAGATAAAATGAAATAACTCCATTTACATATTCACATGGATATTCTACTGGTCGAATAATCACATGCAATATCAATAACCACTTTCATAATGATGGAATGCATAATTCTAGACTATCATAACTACATAGACAAGGCCCCATGCCAATAATACAAATACGATTTTGTCAAGGCCTTGTGCAAAGACACTAATTTGTCCCATGAGACCTACTGATGCATCGAGGAGCTATAGTGGGCTCCAACCGTCACATATTAAGTCCAATGCATTTCTCATATGAAGAGGTTTAAACATAACATAAAAATTCATATTAAAACTAGAATAAGAAATGTCAATACATTCTCCATAATCCATGAATGGTAGAAAAATAACACATCCACATTCAAACATATCACAAAACCTTCAATACAATATGGAAGTTTTGTATCAAAATAAATCAACTTCAAATAAGCTTAAAATCCATCAAAGGATGTTGACATAGATGAAATCAAAACTATTTGAGAGAAATATCTCTTTTTCAAAATCATTTAAAAGTCACATAATTATAAAATAAAACATTTACTTTGAAAATATTATTATAATATTGTAGTGGAAACTTTGAAGATTTTATAATAGCAGAAAATAGCCGCACCCTCTGTATAAGTTAAAAAACATTCTTACATTAATTCAGTCGAAAAAATTAAAAAGGACCTTGTTTGGAAAACTAAAGAAAGATTCCTTTATAATATTCATATAAAAATTAAATAAGTGTATAAATTACTTTATCCCATAGTCTTTAAAATAGTAAGAATTATTTGAAATACATTTTTAAGAAACATGGTTGTGGATGATAAAGAGGTCCAGTAGATAATCACGTATAAACAACCTCGGATAATGAAGCGATTGTGAAATAGACCCTTACCTTGTAATTTTCCTTAGTAGATGGTATTTTAAACTCCTCTATAATAGTTAATTTTTTGTATTATGTTATAAAAGAACCATATACATAATTATGATATCATATATGATCTTCTATTAATTCTTTATTAATAATATTTTAGTATTATCGTTGTTTCAGGTGTTAACATACTCGTTTTCTTTTATATGTTCTATTACATAAGGTGTTTTTGTTATGGATAGGTTGTATCTTATTCATATAAATAATGATATAAAGTTCATAAAAATTATATTTAATCATCAAATTATAATTAGTCTTGAATGGATACGATGGGGAATGAATCTCATCGCGTTCGTGGAGACGGTAGTCCGTACGTACACATGAGCGACAATATCATTTTTTGATATTAAAATAATATATAATTGGATTATATATAATATATACATAATAATTATCATGTTATATTTATTATCTACATTAATTAAACATCATTATTATACACATACAAATAATAATATATTGAATAACAATTACACCACGATGTGGAGACGGTAAGCCGTACGTACGCACGTATGGTGACATGTCATTCAAAGGATGGACAGAATAGTGAATATGGTTGTACCATATTTATATTAACATCACAGTATATAGAAGATTCTGTGGTTCTTATTTTATAATGGAAATAACAAATAAAGAAGAAGTTTCAGAAGAAAGAAACTTGAAAGAGGGTGGTTAAAACATTACCTCTTCTTCCGGGTCTTCCTTTTGATTTGGTCAAAAGGGATCATTATGTTGGATTCCTGATCAAAATAAGGCCTCTAGGATGAATTTAGGTAAGTTTAGAGAGTATTTGTTAAGGTTTTGGCCGAGCCAAAAGGCTTTGAATGTGTGAATTAGTGGGAAGGTGGAGAGCCCTTTTATACGAGGGGTGAGGGGCACCTTTGGAAAAGCCCGAAATATTATTTTATAATAAATTCATATTCGGTTTCTAATGGCTCAAAAGTTTATTATTTAAATCTTAAGGTTGGTATGGGTCAAAATAATTTCAACCAATAGATTTTAGACATGTTTGGGTTACTATATAAGCCTTATCTTTTAGTTTTAACTCTTAGTTAATTAGTTTGACATTTACCATGTATCTTTGTATTTTTATATTATATAGTTAAAAAACATTCTATATACTTCCAAGAGAACCCCAAGTTGTTCATTAATGACATAAATATCATCATATAAGTCATTTGGCTGAAAATTATATTTTTAGGAATATTATATCAATTAATAATATAATATTTGTTTTAAAAACTCATTTGTGTCAATTTTGACACTATTGGGTATTTTGTTTTTGATAATTTCTTAACAACATTATTAATTCGAAAATAAATTATATAACCAATAATAATATGTCATATTAACCTAGAAATTTATTTAAATTTATAAAAAGTCTCTAATTACAATTATTTGGGTTTTTATAATATCAATTATCTTAATCTTTCATTAATACAGTAATTACTGTATCATCATTGTGTCATATATAAATTAAACTATATAGTGTATAAAAATTATAAATAAAATACCATTATGTAGGGAATCTATTTATCTTCCTAATGAATATTTATAATCGAATTTATCTTTTGTATAACTCTATATTAAAAATGTTTTAGTTATTAAACATTGATTTTAACTCTTTTGATTCTTCTTTGAATTAAATAATAATAAATGTCCTAATCTAATCCAAGTATAACTAAATGATAATATTTTAATCCTAAGGTTGCTTTTGGTTGAGGTACACCTGTCCAATTGAATTCGTACATGTGTTAGGGTAATATTAATATCATTTTTACCCTTAATTACCCTATTTACTTTTAACCGTGGTAAATAAAAGTAAAAAGTTACTATTTACCAAAAATTATTTTTATCTTATTAAACCACATTTTACTCCTTGATATTAACTGTGTCTCTTGGATTTTTAAAATTCCACTCACTGGAGTGGTAAAATTATGTTTTATGTGAATTTGCAGATTCTCCTAGGAGATGGGGAAAAGACGGTGAAAAGTTCAATAAAATTTTTATATATCTAATATAATTCTAAACTAACTCCATTGAATTATATTTAACTTATATGGGTATTATATATCCATTTTGACATTAATTAAATTTAAATAAAATAAATAATTATTTAAATAAAAATTCAGTTTTAAACTATAACTCAGTGTTTTTTCACTATTTATTAAAAATTGAATGTTTTCAGAAAAATAACTAAAATTCACCGTAATCTAATTTCGATATTCTGAATCCAAAAATTAAGTCCATTTTGAAATATAAAATTTATAAAATTTTAAAAGGTGGGTATTACTATTCATAACGGCTAGTTTGATTGGTTGTGGTGTGTGTTAGAACTCAAAGATGCGTACAACACACGCTACTGTATTATTAAAATAGAAGTGTACCATGGAATCATGGGGTATTACATTCTCCCCTCCTTCAATAAATTATGTCCTTGCAATTTAAAATTGTTCTTTGAAAATAAAAGGTTGAAAATAGAAAATATCTTTTTGGGAAAACACAAATTGCAAATTGGGTTAATAAAATTTAGGCTTAATAAGTGGAAAATAGAAATGAAAGGGTCACCACCAAATTATGATCTCGATTAGGAGAAAATTGGTGGAAATTAGAGACATATAATTGGATGGAAAACGTAAATATTTATAGGTAGTGATTGAGGTGATCAATCACAAACAAGTGTAAAATTGAGGGCCTTAAATTCACCAATCTATGATGATTTAAAATACCATCAGTTCAACAAAACAAATGGTATTAGGATAACACATTTTTTGTTTTATGATCCCTTCACTAAAGTATGATAATTAATTTCTTCATAGAATAAGAGAATAATAAATATATATATTTGACAAGTAGAGTCCCATCCTCTAACTAATTTCTACCAAAAACTCATCTTTCAATTTAAAATATAATTAAACATAAAAATAATATTCTATTTATCATATTCATATAGGGTTAAAAAATTAATTTATAATTCATATTCCTGAATTTTTTGAAAAAAGACTACATTATTCAATCCAGGACATCACGTGGGCCAGTGGTAGGTGATAGACCCTTCTCGCCCTTCAGTTGTGGGTTCATGTCTCGCGACCTTACCAGACCCGACGGGTTGTCGCCCGACCTTCGGGATGTCCTTTTATCAAAATCCAAAAATAATCTCAAACTAGAACTATCCAAAATACGTCTGTCCAAACACACAGTCCAAAATTTATAAGGAAGGTAAACACAATTAAGATCCTTTTTTCCGCGTACTAGAATTTGAACACCTTCATCATGTATTCTTTTAAAAACACCGCAACATCCTGAATTACTATAAAACCTTATTGATTACATTCATGATACCTTATTCCTTATAGAATATTGCATATACTCCTTCTATCCAAAAATTTTGTAAACTCGAACAATGATAGAATATACAAATCATTAATCAGTTTCAAGGTAATCAAGAATATCCAATATAATTTATCCAAATAAAACATGTATTATTCCGAAATCACTACCTCGGTATCAGAACCATTTTATGGTTTATCTTTCTCTCAACCATATATTTTCCAAAAATTTAACCTGCTATTGAGTAACTTTTCTTGGTTCCACACAATCACAAGTCCTTAATGAAATAGTACTATAGTAGAATCCTTATATACTCCATAATTATTATAACCTTTACATCGTTGATACAACACTCAAATGAAAAAATTATTTAAAAACAACACAGGAACTCTAATCATTCCTATTCATTTGTGGTAGTTTCATAACTTGATTATTATCCAATAGCACCATTTGGGGCACACTCTGATGACTTTGACATTGGTTTGAGTAGTGTCCCAACTCCTTTCAGATGAAGCATTGTACATTTGAAACCTTTTTCTCACCCTTGTAGTCACGTACTTTGTGTCCATTTTCTCCACACTTATAACAATCTCACATTCCCTTTAGGCAAGATCCAGGTTATTTATTCCCACAATTATCACATATGGTAAAATTATTCTTTTCCATCTTCCATTTATCCATATTTCTCTCTTCTATCCTTTTCGTCTCTTCCTTCCCTTCAAAGCCATAGGACTTGGAGAATTCTTGACATATATTATTAACACATGATACCATTTCTTCATATGTTGAGAAAACATGGGAGACTATTTCTCTTCTAAATGTTGGCTTAATACTATGAAAGATATGATCCTTCTTACTCTTTGTATCATACGTATTGCTGGAGTTGACATTCCTTCTACTGGGATCCATTTCTGTATAATAGCATAAACTAGGTCAGTTTATGAATTACAATGAATAATTCCTAACATGTATAATACCTAACGTAAATTGAATGGTTTATGTATATAATCCATAATCATAAGGATGTTTTTATTGAGGAATTATATACTCATAAACCCTTCATAATGATTTGTAATGAAAATGAAAATTATCCTAAGTATATCTCCCGGGGGTGTCGTAACAAAGAGTTCAGCAAGGTCTGTTGTCGTGCACCAGTTCTCGTTCGAGTCTAGCTCAAAGTGGTGTTTTCGGATTTTACACCTAGGTACATCTATGCCAGAGCCACCTCTACCTGATCTTATCCAAACAAGGATGTATTGCTCGGAAAACTCACAAAATCTCTACAATACCAAAATTCTAAGAAGTTCTTCTTTACTAATCCTCAAATACTATCTTAGGGATACATGCTCTAATAAGAGTGTATTTAAATCTAGCTTCCAAGGTTTGTACTAAACTTCCCTTGATACTAACTGTAATGCCCCGACATTAGTTACCCAGAGTCGGTGCATTATTACCTAACATTGTCATGATCACAAAAGATAAAGTCTCGAAAGACTGATTAATTTTGTAGTCTTGGAAACACTAGATATATTCTTAAGTCTTACATTACATCATAAGATCAAAAAAACTAAAACAACATATTATCTTCATATCCCATCATACTAACCCTACAGGTCATTCATAAATTACTTCTTCGCATCCTGGGAAAAATAAAACATTGAAAGGGGTGAGCTCAGATGCTCAGTAAGGATAACAATATAGTGGAAACTTTCATAAATAAGCAAAAACATTTAAGGCACTGTATAACTAAAACAAAATCCTTTTAAACTTTATGTTCTTCATAATATGGAAAATCTAAAATGAAATAATTCCATTTAATTATTCACATGGATATTCTACTAGTCGAATAATCACATACAATATTAATAATGACTTTCATAATGATGGAATGCATAATTCCAGACTATCATAACCACATAGCCAAGGCCTCGTGCCATGAATACAAATAATATTCTATCAAGGCCTTGTGCTAAGACACTAGTTTGTCTCATGAGACCTACCGATGCATAGAGGAGCTATATCGGGCTCCACCAGTCCCATATTAAGTCCAAATAATTCCTCATATGGACAGGTTTAAACATAACATAAACATTCGTATTAGAACTAGCATACGAAATGTCAATACTTTATCCATAAACCATTAATGGTATAAAAATAACACATCCACATTCAAACATGTCACAAAACCTTTAATACAATATGGAAGTTTTGTATCATAATAAATCAACTTCAAATAAGCTTAAAATCCATCAAAGGATATTGACATAGATGAAATCAAAACTATTTGAGAGAAATATCTCTTTTTTAAAATCATTTAAAAGTCACATAGTTATAAAATAAAACATTTAATTTTAAAATAATCTTATTATATTGTAAGGAAAGCTTTTGATGATTTTATAACAGCTGAAAATAGCCGCACCCTCCGTATAAGTTAAAAAAATATTCTTACCTAAATTTTGTCGAAATGTTTAAAAGGGACCTTATTTGGAAAACGACAGAAAGATTACTTTATAAACATCTTATAAAAAGTCAACAAGGTTATAAATGACTTTATCCCATAGTATTTAAAATATTAAGAATTATTTGAAATACATTTTTAAGAAACATGGATGTGGATGATAAAGAGGTCCCAGTAGATAATCATGTATAAACAACCTCAGATAATGAAGAGATTGTGAAATAAACCCTTACCTTGTACTTTTACATAGTTTATGGTATGTTAACCTCCTTTATAATAGTTAATACATTGTTATTAAGTTATAAAATAACCATATAAATAATTATGATATCATATATGATATTCTATTAATTCTTTGTTAATAATATTTTAGTATTATCGTCGTTTCGAGTGTTAACTTACTCGTTTTCTTTTATATGTTTTGTTACATAAGGAGTGTTTTTATGGATAGGTTGTATCTTTTTCATATCCATAATGATATAAATATTTTAAAAATTACTTTTAATAATCAAATTATAATTAGTCTTGAATAGATACGATGGGGAAGGAGTCTCATCGTGTTGGTGGAGACGGTAGTCCGTACATATGCACAAGCGACAATATCATTCTTTTTATATTAAAATAATATATAATTGGATGATATATCATATATATAGAATCATTATCATTTTATATTTATTATTTACATTAATTACACATCATTATTATACCGATCCAAATAATAATATATTGAAAAACAATTACACCACGATGTGGAGACGGTAAGCCGTACGTACGCACGTATGGTGACATGTCATTCAAAGGATAGATAGAATACTGAATATGGTTGTACCATATTTATAATATCATTAAAGTATATATAAGATACTAGAATTATTATTTTAGAATGGAAATAACAACGAAAGAAGAAGTTGAAGAAGAAAAGAACATGAAAGAGGGTGGTGAAAACATTATATCTTCTTCGGGTTCTTCCTTTTGATTTGGTCAAAAGGGATCCTTAAGTTGGATTTATGATCAAACTAAGGCCTCTAGGTTTCATTGAATGAAGTTTATAGAGTATTTAGGTAGGATTTGGCTGAGAAAAATGTAACACCCCGAGCTTCCACGATACGCTTCTCATTCAATAATGCAATAACTTGCATTGTACGCAACTTCGAGTTCTAAAACACCGCGACTAATCAAAGTAGCCGTTATGAATAGTAATAACCACTTTTTAAAATTATAGAAATTTTATATTTCAAAATGGACTTCATTTTTGTATTCGTAATATCGAAATTACCCAAAGTTGAATTTTTTGTAATTTTCTGAGAACTTTCAATTTTTTATGAATAGTGAAAATTACTTAGAAACAACTTTTTTAATCAAAATAATTTATAGTGATAAATTATACTATTTAGTGGTTTTAAAGTATAATTAGAATATATTTTTACCATTTTATCCAATGGTGGTCATTAGAATTAATTTAACATTGAAATTGGACATAAACAATTGCCAATCTTTTGATATAAATTGTTTTTTTAAAAACACGCTATTTGTTTTGACAGCGGGAATTAATTATAAAATTAATTAATGCAACTTATATGTTTGGAATTTTGTAAAACAGACATCATTTTTGAATTCGGAATATCAATTATAGCTTAGGGTGAAATTTTGGCATTGTTCTGAAAAACTTCAATTTTTGATGAATAGTGAAACCACTAAGTGGTAGTTAAATAACTGATTTTTCGTTTAAATGAAATATTACCACTTCTTTGATTTGATTTTAAAAAATCCTACATACATGGTTTTCATTAAGAAGTAAAATGTGGTTCAATGAGATTAAAATAATTTTTTGGTGAATAGTAACTTTTAAGTTCTTAATCGCGATTAGAGGTAATTAGTGAAGTTTAAGGTAAAAACAATGTTTTAATAATATGATATGAGCTTGAAACTTGTCCTACTCCTATTGGATGAGTCATGGACGACCAAGAAAACCCATGGGTCAACTTGGGGACCCCATGGAGCCACTTTGGTTGGAAAATGACATTAATATATATTTATTTAATGTTAAAATTAAATTGACACAATCATGAGTTGTTTTACTAAAACAGTTTTTAAGTGGGGTTACACAAGTCCAAATTTTGACTATAAATATTAATTGGAAAGATAAAAAGAATTCCTACATCATAGTATTTGTTTTATAATTTTTAGACATTAAATAAATTAAATTATGTATGACATCATGATGATGCAGTGATGACCTCATTATTTAACGATTTAAATAAAATGAGAAGATAATGTACAATCTAAGGCATACACTTGTCCAAAGCCTATTTTATGGGTAGATTGAGAACCCTTATCACCTTAGCCTCTAATTATATAAGTGTGGGACCTTTAGAATCCGAAAATCATTGTGTAATAATGTAACATTTCAATACTTTCCAAAAGTGCCCCTCCTCCCCACTTATAAAAGGCCCCCACCTCTCCCACCTTATTGACACATTAAAGCCATTTGGCTCGGACAACCTCTGCCCAAATACTCTCCCAACTTCCCCCTCTTACTCCTAGAAGCCTCACTTTGGGCAGAACTCTTCCCAAGGAAGCCTTTGGCTCAAATCAAAAAGAGTTACCAGATTTTGAGGTAATGTCTTCTCTAATGTTGTTTTGTTTTATTTTTCTACTCCAACCCCCTAAAATCTTTTTATTCATTTCTTTTGTAACAACACCAGTATACTCAATATACTAGGATGTTGTTATAAGAAGGATTCGAGCTACACTTACACACACCTACATCTAATGGTTAATGCAGATACGGTTTCTGTGGATGGCGAATTTCTGCCTCACGAAACGATGATTGTTCAACACTCATATAACACCTTCAAAGGTGGCCATTAAGATGTCAATATATTTATATATTATATAAAATATGTTTATGTTTTAATTATGCTTCTGTATTTCTCATTTATGGCATACTTTATGATTTCCATTATGGGTAAAACGTGATAATTTCATTTTAGGAAGTGCGGACTACCGCCCCCTCAAAGTGATTTGAATCGTTAATGCCATATGTGGGATGTATAAAGGATGGATTAAATGGTATTATACACTATATTATACTGTAATTATATTATAAATTTATATCATTATGATTTCATTCCATTAAATACGAAATGGAAATGAAAGTAGCATTCATGCGTACGTACGGCTTACCGTCTCCATGAACGGTACATTTCATTTATTACCTCTAAATGTTACGTGAAATTATGAATAAATGTATAATATATATATATATATGATATATATGATATCTACATCATGAATATAATTCTGGATGTAATGGATATTTCACCACATGAAGAACTTGTAATTATATGAAGTTTATTTTTGACTCAAGTACCAAAGATCGACAAAACGACCGTTATTAACTTAAATAATTAAATAATGTTCATAACATGGTAATAAGTGATATAAATGGAATAATGAACATGAAAAAGGTTCTTAAGTAAATATAAATTAACTCTAGTTTATTATTCAGGAGGTTAAAGAACGGTCGAGTCAGGACAAGACGCAAGGTAAGGGAATTTCTTAACCCAACTTCCATTCTTTGGGTTAATCTCCTACTTTAAAATTATGTAATGATATTATTATGTAATATTTTGTATTTTTACTTTCTTTATGTGTACCTATAGTGAATACACATAATAGATCTATTTTATTTTAAAAAAATGATCTTTTTTTAGGACTTCGTCTCAATCTCCTTTCATTGATTCATATTTGGTTTTACACACAACTTTGTTTTATACAGTGTATAAACCCCTTTGAATTTTACGTTTATTCAAAAGGAATCTTTTTATACAAAGCGTTTTACTAAACGACAAAAAGATAATGTTTTTCTTTCCGTACATATGCGGTGACAACGACTTCTCCACCGCTGTGACCATTATTTGAGATTCGGCTTCCTCTACAAGCCATCATTTTTTTAATGAAAAATAAATACCATGTTATACTTTTCTTTTATTTTGGTATTGAAAATGGTTTTGAAAGAGTTTTTATTATATCAATGTGTTGTATTGATATCTTGTGATTGAAATGTGGAAATGTTATGTTTCCTTTATGCATGTTTTATGTGATACGATTATGTTATGGTTTATGATATGTTTAAACCTATTCATATGAGGAATCCATTGGACTTAATAAGTGACGGGTGGAGCCCGCTATAGCTCCTTGATGCATCGGTAGGTCTCATGAGACAACTAGACGTGGAATTGGCCGAGGCCCTTTCCCAATTTGATTTGTGATTTTGGCCGAGGCCTTAATCATTTTAGACGTCTTGGCCGAGGCCTTGATAAAATGTTTCAGAATGTCTGGCATTATGCATTCCATCATTATGAAAGTGGTTATTGATATTGAATGAGATTATTCGACCAGTAGAATATCCATGTGAAGAAGTGAATGGAATTATCTCATTTTAATTTTTCCATATTATGTTGAAGTTCAAGTTTAAAAGGCTTTTGTTTTAGTTATACATTGCCTTAAATGTTAATGTTTATTTATGAAAGCTTCTGCTATATTGTTAACCTTACTAAGCATCCGAGCTCACCCCTTTCAATGCTTTAATATTTTCCCGGATGTGAAGAAGTATTTTATGAATGACCTGCAGGGATAGTCCGAAGAGGATAGAAGTGTGGACTATGGAGACTATGTTATTATAGTTTTTCACTTTGTGATGTAATGTAACACTTATGAATGTATCTAGTGTTTCCAAGGCTACTAAACTAATCGGTCTTTCGAGACTTGATCTTTTGTGATCATGCCAATGTTCCGAAGTAATGCACCGACTCTGGGTAGCTGGGGTTGGGGTGTTACAGTTGGTATCAGAGGCAGTTTAGTACTAACCTTGGAAGCTAGATTTAGATAAACTCTGATTAGAGCACATAGCCCGAAGATAGACTTTGAGGATTAGTATAGAAAAACTTCCTAGAATTTTGGTATTATAGAGATGTTATGAGTTTTCCGAGCAATACATCCCTGTCTGGATACGAGCAGGTAGAGGCGGCTCTGGCACAGAAGTACCTAGGGGTAAAACCCGAAAACACCGCTTTGAGCTAGACTCGAACGGGAACTGGTGCACGACAACGGGCCTTGCTGCACTCTTGGTTACGACACTCCCGGGGGATATGCTTAGGATAATTCTCATTTTCTTTACGAACCACTATGAAGGGTTATGAGTATATACTTCCTCAAAGGAAACATTTCTTTTTATGATTATGGATTATATCGATAAATAGTTCAATTTATGTTAAGTATTTTACAAGTATGGAATTATGTATTTTGATTCATAAACTGATCTAGTTTATGCAATTGTTTAGAAATGGCGCCTAGTGGAAGAAATGGAAACTGTATCAATGCACGCACTCCATGTAGGGATTTCCCTCCTTCTCAAGATAATTATGGTGGAGCTAGTGATACAACTGGTGCTGATCAGCTTCTCACCGTACTGGGACAACTCACGCAGGTTATCAATAATAACCTTACTCGTATGGAGCACCCTGATCCGCAACGTGGAGGATCAATGCTAGACCGTTTCATGAGGCAACAACCACCAACCTTCAATGGGAGTACAAATCCTATAGTAGTTGAGCAATGGATAAATTCCTTAGAAAAAATATTCCATGCCTTGGGGAGTAGTGAAAGGGAAAAGGTTGTCATGGCAGTTTACCGCCTCACTGGAGATGCCGATCAGTGGTGGTCGCTGATTCAAAACACAAAGGAAGATGATGACGTATCGAATATGGAATGGAGGGAGTTCAAAGAGATTTTCTTAGAAAAATACTTTCCTCATGACCATCGAGCAGATATGGAAAGGCAATTTGTGAGTCTGAGACAAAAGGAGGATGAGAATGTCGCAAAGTATGAGGCCAACTTTACAAGGTTAGCGAGGCATGCTGCAGATTATATACGTAACCCAAGAAGTATGATTGATCGTTTCTTTGATGGGTTAAAACCATTTCTTCGTCGAGCTTTAGTATCACAATCCTTCTCATCATACGAAGACATTGTCTCATTTGCTATCAAGATAGAAAAGGAATTCTCTAAATCTTTTGACAATAAAGTAAAGCAAGAGAAGAAGAGAACTGTGGAACAAGAGACAGATAAAGGGAAAAAGGGAAAGAAGGATTTTCCATTATGTGATAATTGTGAGAAGAATCACCCTGGTACTTGCCTAAAAGGAATGCGAGTTTGTTATAAATTTGGAGAAAAAGGTCACCAGGCGCGTGATTGCAAGGGAAAGAAAGAGGCTATCAATGTTGAATGCTAAAATTGTAGGGAAATGTGTCATTATGCAAATGAATGTACTAAGGGTCAAGGAAACATACCTCAGAAAAGGCCAAGGGATCAAGGACAATCTTATGTTGTTACAACAGTTGAAACAGAATAATTAATGTATTGGTGCTTTTGGACTAATGGATTATATTCTGGTTGTTAGAATAATGTGATATATATATATAAGGATTTTACTGCAGTACTTGTTGATTTCAGTAAGGTTTTAATATGATGAAGGTAATTATATTTTAGTATGTTACAATAAGAGAAACTTTACTTTGTTTGGGGAATCTGATAAATTGATTTTGGAATTAAGAGACCTTTTAGAGAAAGTCTGGACAGAGGTATTTTGGATAACTATAAAGGTTGGAGTGGATTAAGTTGATCTTTGGATAGTATTGTTTAAGGTTAAAGCATTTCTGAAGACTATTTTTGGAATATTATAATACTATAGTTTTAGAAAAAGGACAACCTGCAGGGTGGGGAATAACCCGTCGCGTCGGACAAAGCTGCAGGAATCGAACCCAAAACCATAGTGCGACAAGCCTTTATTTCCTACCACTAGCCTACAGGAAGTCCCTGGTTATTACAAAATAGTTTTACTAATCTAAATGGTATGTGTTAATATTTGAAACCTTATACAATTAGGATAAATAGAATATTTTTGAGTTGTATTACCTTTTAGAGTGAAAGGTGGGTTTGTGGTAAAAATTTATTAAATAATGAAAGTATACATAACAAGTATGTATATTCCCTTACGTTCTTAGTAAATCTCCTAAATAAATTCCTCAACATTATAAAAGGTAACTTAAAACAAAAATGTTGTCGGATAACTTTTCCAACTGGGGATTCAATGACCGTTTAACCAATCACAAGTTTGCGATTTTCTTGTGGTTAAACTTTCTCCTAATCTTGTTTTCTATAACTCTCCATCATACCTTGATGGTTTGTTTCTCCTCCATATCCATATTTTCATAGAATCCTAGAGTGGGCTATATCGGGTGACCTTTGTACTTATCTTGCTTTCTTTTAATGTTATATATTTATTAACCTTATTTCCGATGTGGGTTTTCCTCAAAGGTATTTTCTCTTTTCAACCTTTTATTTTCAAAGAAAAATTTCAAATTGCGAGGAAACAATTTATTGAAGGATGGGAGAATGTAACACCCCGAGCATCCACGATACACTTCTCATTCAATAATGCAATAACTTGCATTGTACGCAACTTCGAGTTCTAAAACACCGCGTCTAATCAAAGTAGCCGTTATGAATAGTAATAACCACTTTTTAAAATTATAGAAATTTTATATTTCAAAATGGACTTCATTTTTGTATTCGTAATATCGAAATTATCCAATGTTAGATTTTTTGTAATTTTCTGAGAACTTCCAATTTTTTATGAATAGTGAAAATTACTTAGAAACAACTTTTTTAATCAAAATAATTTATAGTGATAAATTATACTATTTAGTGGTTTTAAATTATAATTAGAATATATTTTTACCATTTTATCCAATGGTGGTCATTAGAATTAATTTAACATTGAAATTGGACATAAACAATTGCCAATCTTTTGATATAAATTGTTTCTTAAAAACACGCTATTTGTTGTGACAGCGGGAATTAATTATAAAATTAATTAATGCAACTTATATGTTTGGAATTTTGTAAAATAGACATCATTTTTGAATTCGGAATATCAATTATAGCTTAGGTTGAAATTTTGGCATTGTTCTGAAAAACTTCAATTTTTGATGAATAGTGAAACCACTAAGTGGTAGTTAAATAACTGATTTTTCGTTTAAATGAAATATTACCACTTCTGTGATTTGATTTTAAAAAATCCGACATACATGGCTTTCATTAAGAAGTAAAATGTGGTTCAATGAGATTAAAATAATTTTTTGGTGAATAGTAACTTTTAAGTTCTTAATCGCGATTAGAGGTAATTAGTGAAGTTTAAGGTAAAAGCAATGTTTTAATAATATGATATGAGCTTGACACTTGTCCTACTCCTATTGGATGAGTCATGGCCGACCAAGACAACCCATGGGTCAACTTGGGGACCCCATGGAGCCACATTGGTTGGAAAATGACATTAATATATATTTATTTAATGTTAAAATTAAATTGACACAAACATGAGTTGTTTTACTAAAACAGTTTTTAAGTGGGGTTACACAAGTCCATATTTTGACTATAAATATTCATTGGAAAGATAAAACGATTTCCTACATCATAGTATTTTTTTTATAATTTTTAGACATTAAATAAATTAAATTATTTATGACATCATGATGATGCAGCGATGACCTCATTATTTAATGATTTAAATAAAATGAGAAGATAATGTAAAATCCAAGGCTTACACTTGTCCAAAGCCTATTGTATGGGTAGATTTCGAACCCTTATCACCTTAGACTAGATTTATATAAGTGTGGGACCTTTATAATCCTAAATCCATTGTGTAATAATGTAGCATTTCATTACTTTCCAAAACTGCCCCTCCTCCCCACTTATAAAAGGCCCCCACCTCTCCCACCTTATTAACACATTCAAGCCATTTGGCTCGGCCAAACTCTGCCCAAATACTCTCCCAACTTCCCCCTATTACTCCTAGAATCCTCACTTTGGGCAGAACTCTTCCCAAGGAAGCCTTTGGCTCAAATCAAAAAGAGTTACCCGATTTTGAGGTAATGTCTCCTCTAATGTTGTTTTATTTTATATTTCTACTCCAACCCCCTAAAATCTTTTAATTAATTTCTTTTGTAACAAAAACAGTATCCTAAATATACTAGTATTTTGTTATAAGAAGGATTCGGGCTACACTTACACACACCTACATCTAATGGTAAAAGAACATACGGTTTCTGTGGATGGAGAATTTCTGCCTCACGAAACGATGATTGTTCAACACTCATATAACACCTTCAAAGGTGGCCATTAAGATGTCACTATATTTATATATGATATAAAATATGTTTATGTTTTACTTATGCTTCTGTATTTTTCATTTATGGCATACATTATGATTTCCATTATGGGTAAAACGCGATAATTTCATTTTAGGAAGTGCGGACTACCGCCCCTCAAAGTGATTTGAATCGTTAATTCCATATGTAGGATGTATAAAGGATGGATTAAATGGTATTATACACTATATTATACTGTAATTATATTATAAATTTATATCATTATGATTTCATTCCATTAAATACGAAATGGAAATGAATGTAGCGTTCATGCGTACGTACGCCTTACCGTCTCCCTGAACGGTGCATTTCATTTCTTACCTCTAAATGTTAAGTGACATTATGAGTGAATGTATATACTGTATATATATGATATATATGATATCCACATCATGAATATAATTCTGGATATAATGGATATTTCACCACATGAACAACTTGTAATTATAAGAAGTTTATTTTTGACTCAAGTACCAAAGATCGACAAAACGACCGTTATTAACTTAAATAATTAAATAATGTTCATAACATGGTAATAAGTGATATAAATGGAATAATTAACATGAAAAAGGTTCTTAAGTAAATATAAATTAACTCTAGTTTATTATTTAGGAGGTTAAAGAACGGTCGAGTCAGGACAAGACGCAAGGTAAGGGAATTTCTTAACCCAACTTCCATTCTTTGGGTTAATCTCCTACTTTAAAATCATGTCATGATATTATTATGTAATATTTTGTATTTTTACTTTCTTTATGTGTACCTATAGTGAATACACATAATAGATCTATTTTATTTTAAAAAAATGATCTTTTTAAGGACTTCGTCTCAATCTCCTTTCATTGAGTCATATTTGGTTTTATACACAACTTTCTTTTATACAGTGTATAAACCCCTTTGACTTTTACATTTATTCAAAAGGAATCTTTTTATACGAAGAGTTTTACTAAACGACAAAAAGAGAATGTTTTTCTTTCCGTACATATGCGGTGACAATGACTTCTCTGCCTCTGTGACCATTATTTGAGTTTCGGCTTCCTCTACAAGCCATCATTTTTTTAATGAAAAATAAATACCATGTTATACTTTTCTTTTATTTTGGTATTGAAAATGGTTTTGAAAGCGTTTTTATTATATAAATGTGTTGTATTGATATCTTGTGATTGAAATGTGGAAATTTTATGTTTCCTTTATGCATGTTTTATGTGATACGATTATGTTATGGTTTATGATATGTTTAAACCTATTCATATGAGGAATGCATTGGACTTAATAAGTGACGGGTGGAGCCCGCTATAGCTCCTCGATGCATCGGTAGGTCTCATGAGACAACTAGACGTGGAATTCTCCGAGGCCCTTTCCCAATTTTATTTGTGATTTTGGCTGAGGCCTTAATCATTTTAGACGTCTTGGCCGAGGCCTTGACAAAATGTTTCAGAATGTCTGGCATTATGCATTCTATCATTATGAAAGTGGTTATTGATATTGCATGAGATTATTCGACCAATAGAATATCCATGTGAAGAAGTGAATGGCGTTATCTCATTTTACTTTTGCCATATTATGTTGAAGTTCAAGTTTAAAAGGATTTTGTTTTAGTTATACATTGCCTTAAATGTTAATGTTTATTTATGAAAGCTTCCGCTATATTGTTAACCTTACTGAGCATCCGAGATCACCCCTTTCAATGTTTTAATATTTTCCAGGATGTGAAGATGTATTTTATGAATGACCTGCAGGGATAGTCCGAAGAGGATAGAAGTGTGGACTATGGAGACTATGTTATTATAGTTTTTCACTTTGTGATGTAATGTAACATTTATGAATGTATCTAGTGTCTCCAAGGCTACTAAACTAATCGGTCTTTCGAGACTTGATCTTTTGTGATCATGCCAATGTTACGAAGTAATGCACCGACTCTGGGTAGCTGGGGTTGGGGCATTACAAAAAAAGGCTTTTAATGTGTGAAATATTGAGAAGGGGGAGTGCCCTTTTATAAGATGGGTGAGGTGCACCTTTGGAAAAGCTAGTAATATTATTTTATAATAAATTCATAATCGGTTTCTAATGCCTCCAAATTATATTCCTTAATGTTTAAGGTGGGTATGGGTCTAAATCCTTGAAACCAATAGATTTTAGACTGGTTTGGGTCACTATATTAACCTTATATTTTAGTTTTAACTCTTAGTTAATTAGTTTTACATTCACCATGTCTCTTTGTATTTTTATATTATATAGTTTATCAACATACCATATACTTCCAAGAGAACCCCAAATGGTTCATTAATGACATACCTGTAATCATATAAGACTTTTTTCCAATCCTTATATTTTTATGAATATTATATCAATTAATAATATAATATTTGTTTTTAAAACTCATTTATGTCAATTTTGACACTATTGAGTATTTTGTTTTTGATAATTTCATAACAACATTATTACTTCAAATTTTTTTTTTACAACCAATCCTAATAAGTCATATTAACTTATAAAATTATTTTTATTTATAAAAAGTATCAAATTACATTTATTTGGGTATTTATAATATCAATTATCTTAATCTTTCATTAATACAGTAATTACTGCATCATCATTGTGTTATAAATAAATTAAATTATTTAATGTATAAAAATAATAAATAGAATACAATTATGTAGGTAATATTTTTATCTTTATAATTAATATTTTTAATCTATTTTATCTTATGTATACTCACATATGAAAAAAATTTAGTTATTAAACATTGATTTTATCTCTTTTAACTATTCTTTGAATTAAATAATAATAAATGTCCTATTCTAATCCAAGTGGACAAAAATGATAATATTTTTTTCCTAATATTGGTTTTGGTCGAGATACAGGTGTCCAATAGAATGAGGACATTTGTTTGGGTAATATTAATATCATTGTTACCCTTAATTATGCTATTTTATTTTAACCGTCGTAAATAAATGTAAAAAGATACTATTCACCAAAAATTATTTTTTTATTATTGAACAACATTTTACATCTTTATATTAACCGTGTCTCTCGTATTTTCAAAATTCCACTCACATAAGCAGTAAAATTATGTTTTATGTGAATTTTCAAATTCTCCTATGAGATGGGTAAAAGACGGTGAAAAGTTCAATAAAATTTTTATATATCTAACATTATTATAAACTAACTCCAATGAATTACATTGAATTATATAGATATTATTTATCCATTTTTAAATTAATTAAATTTAAATAAAATAAATACTTATTTAAATAAAAATTTAGTTTTAAACTATAACTCAGTATTTTTTCACTATTCATCAAAATTTGAATGTTTTTAGAAAAATACCAAATATTCACCCTAAGATAATTTCGATATTCCGAATCCAAAAATGAAGTCCATTTTGAAGGATAAAATTTATAAAATTTCAAAAAGCGGGTACTACTATTCATAATGACTAGTTTGATTGGTTGTGGTGTGTGTTAGAACTCAAAGTTGTGTACAACACACACTACTGTATTATTCAAAGAGAAGCGTACCGTGGAAGCTTGGGGTGTAACATTAAATTTAAATGTACTTATATCACTTATGTTATTGGAATTTAGAATAATTTATTACATATTTTGAATAATTATAATTGATAATGTCCATTGAGGTAAACAGAGTTTTTGACCAAAAATATTAGTGTCTGTAATTATAATTAATGACAATAATTAATGTAAAATTAAGCTTATTAAAAGACTAAACCTTAACATGAAGGACCAAAATGACCTATAAAATTGTGTAAAATTCATTGTGTGGTAATATCTATAACCAAACATCCATTTTATCTAATTGGGTTTATTATTGGAGACACATTACCTTGGAAAAACACTGGTGTAATTCTCTATTTAAATATTGACAAGAATGACACTCCTCCACCACTATTAGGAGGAACTCACCCCTCACACATGTTATCACTAAAATATCTCTTTAAAAATCAAAATAAATTTTTAATAAGATAAAAAAATCATTATATTTAGCTTATAATCGTTAATTTTGGCATAAATCCATCCAAGGAAGACATTTAGTGTAAAAAGGCATGAGTTATATAAAGAATATGTAACATCCTTCCTCAAGATCCATTGTATTATATTCATTATCTAACCTATAAATTCATCTTATTAAAGGATTATGTAATAATGTTAGTATCATAAATGTATTTATATGTTTTTTATTCTAATGTTTGTTCATACACTTACAAAAACATCCATCTAATGGGAAACGAACATACCCTTCTTGTGTACAATGAACTACCTCCTCATGAAACAATGTTGTTAATTTCTAAATCTCCACCTATCATGGTTGGAAATTATGAGGGGAAATATTTTTTTAATTGATATATATTATTTTTATGGTGAATTAAAATTTTAATTATTATATAAAACATACCTTCATTCATTAATTTTTGTGTAAATATGATAACTTAATTTGTCAATGTGTGGACTGTTGCTGCCTTAAGCGGATGTGACTCATTAAAACTACACATGGCACATATAAAAGATGGTTTTAATAGAAATATGTGACATGAATAAAATAAATATGATATTAATGAAATAATTACATTAATATAAATAACATATATAATTTATCATTATTACCCTTTTCACACACTAAAAAAGTGGATAACATCATTCATTAATTTGTGGACTACTACAACCTCAATGTGATGTGATTCTTTTTACAGTCCAATAATTCCATATATAAATATATATTAATAAAATAAATGGTATTTAATATATAATTTTATTTATGGATATATATATAATTTTTCAAACCTTATTTCTATAATGATCATTTAATAATTGTAACTTTACTCACACGTACTTATGACCTAATGTCTTCATGACTGTAGTGTTGGTTCATTTTTTAATTACCATGTTCCAAAATTGGTTTTAAAATTATAAATTATGTATAATTATTAAAATTATTTAATGATTATTATTCTGGATATTTTTATATGTTGAACCCATTCACCATCATTAAGCTACAAATGTCATTTTAACATATGAATCGAAAATTGTCAAAACACCCGACATAAACTTAATTGTTTAAGTAGTTGTATAAAAGAATGTAATAAGTGAGGTAAAATTAATAATAACCTTGAAAAAGTTTATTAAGAAAATTCATTCTTAAAATAGGTTTATTAATCAAAAATATAATATCACATGTGACAAGTTAGACTTTAGGTAAGGGGATTTCATATCACTTGTTATTTCCATAAGATGCATTATATATTAACAACATGATTATTTTTTGACAATTATATACTACAAAATGACATGCTAAAACATTAAATTTATTTATTTAATGATATTACAATCCATTTTTTTTATTATCTGATCTGGGACATGATTCTATTTATACTCACGTAGTTATCTTTTTCTACTCTCACTTTCGTTTTCCAGGGCAAACAAGCTATGTTCACCCCCCATTGCATATATGTGGAGTTCATAATGGATGGGGATTTATTTTAGGATTTTTATAAATTAATTTATGGTTATTTAAATATATGTTTTCTTATTTTAAATTCATGGAGTTTATGTTTCAAAATTTTGCAAATCAGTAAAGTAATTTTATCTCAAATTTCATTCATTGAGACACATTCCATGATTGGAAAATATATTATATTACAAGGTGTTTATATGAAAATTTGAATTTTTCAATCATTAAATTAGTTATTTTAATGATATTTTAGGATCTGGGTAATTTCATTTTCTTATGTGGTGAGTATAATTCATTTTTAATATGTGGTAATAGTTAATTGAAACAATCTAATCATTTATCATGATTTCTTATGATTTTGCTTATATTGATTAAATATTTTTATCCATATCTCAGGTGAACTCATGATGCTTAAATTGATATTTATATCCATGATGTATTCATTTATTTTTACCATTTCCAAAAATATTGTACTTAATAAAACTAAGAATTTTTTTTTATGAAAATTCATCTATGTTTCTTCTTTCGGTCGAAAATATGTGTTCTTTGAAAACCATGTTTCCAAAAATTATATCCAAAAATATTTTACTGATATCCAATTATATTTAAAGTATATTTTACCCATATTTTAACATTTTAAATATCGTTTTACAATGAAAATTCTTGAAACATTCTAATCAAGGTACGTTTCTATATTTTTATGGTTAAAAATGAATGATTAGATTAGATAGACTTACCCATAATCATGAATGTCTTATAAATTAATTTTATTTTTCTTGTTTATAAGGTTATTTTTAATGAAACGTTTTCTTAACATTCATGGAATTGTTGAATTTAATTTTAATTTCAATGAAAGTTTATTTCAATTATATAATTTTTAAAATTTGTTTAAAATGATTTTCAAAGAATCCATATGTGTTTTTAAAAGGATACATTACATGAAAGTGATTTCAATTATTTCATGTATTCTTTATATGTTTTAAAATTCATTTTATATAAAATGGATTTAAATTTATTTCAATCCTTCATCTTAGGGATTCAAAATATTTTCAAATAAAATGGTTTTCAAAAATTTTTCCAGATTGTTTTATATGTTTTCATAGAAACCTGTTTTCAAAATAATTTATAGACCCCTGTATAATTTTTCATGTTTATTTAAGAAGGTAATGGTTTTAAAAATTTATTATATAATAATTATTTTTCCAAGATGAATGTATATTTTCCTCCAAAATATTTTTGGAAACATCTTGCCAAATTAATTCCATTCTAATATGTAATCTATTTGTAATACTTATTTCCTTCTAGGAAAAGATATGAAAGATCCATACATATTATTTATCTAAATGGTGATTGTTTTGATGAATGTATTTTTATGAAACATTTTTATCTTAAATGTGTTATATTATTATGAAACCCTCATCTTTTCATGGGTTATTCTTTGAAGAAATTATGGAGAAAACTATCTCATTTCCATATGTTATTATTAAATATCATGTTTATGATAACAATTTAATTTCTTGGGTTTTGATATAATGAATATGTTATTATTGTTTGGCACATATATATATGATTTCATTATTAGTTGGGTGAGACCTATATCTCCAACCAATGAAATTGGTAAATGTTTATATCTCATAATACAATGATAGGAATATAGTTGATGAGCTTGGTTCACTATGAAAGATGGATAATCTTGATCAACTATGGGAGGATGAGGAAACCCAAACCAATATTAGAAGATAGGGAAACTTGATCCAATATGGGATGATAAGGAAAACCCAATCCACTATAGGAAGATGTCATAACATGATCCCTTATAAGAAAGAACTTCTACTAGGGATCATCGTGTATCTCCCCCAGTAGGTGTTGTCCCGATTATGTACCCTTTTAAGTTCATGAAATTCATATTCAATTATATGGAATGGTATTTCGCATTTATGTGTATCCCCAATGTATATGTTATAGTTACATGGATTATTCTATTGTTTAAATCATGATTCATGTATTATGAACTACAAATTATTATTCCATGATTCATGTTTTTGATCCTTGATATAGAGGGTATGATCTGATAATGTTATGAACATGTTCTCATTCCCTTATGGTCATGTTTATGCTTACATAACTCCCTTTTTTACCCTTAAATAGCATCTAAGATCACACTATTTATTGTTGCCTTCCCTAGGATATGAAGATATATTTAATATATTATAGGTCTAATAGGGGTGGTATTATTGGACAACCTAGTGCGAGATAATGTTTCTCAGTCATGTAACATAGTTTATGTTTCCATGATTCCAATGTAAATAAACTAATATGGTATTGGGGTGTATATTTTTTGAAATGTTTTAAGTATTCCAAAAAAATGATGAATTTCTATGTATATTAAGGTTGGGTATTTAGAAATCCATAACTAGGGAGGCCTTCTTACAGGAAGGATATGCATGTGTCATCAATAGCATTCTTCTGTGGCCTCTTGGGGATCAAACCAGCTAGTAGTACGAGTGTTCGGATGGCCCACATGGTCCATCTATTCTGTAGCCTGAGTGTGAATGATTTTTTATTGATAGATACCATCATCATTGTAGGGTGTTTTGGATGGTCCTCCTGTCCCTTTATTGGTTATCCAAACACCCAACCCGGTTTCAATGTGCGATAGCACAAAAATTGCTTATATATAATTTATTTAGCAATGGAACTTCTTTTCTCTAGCTCATATACATCGGTGCAAAAAACCTTCCACCATCACTCTTCATCTACTTCTACCTTCATCCCTACAAAACTAACACCTATAACTCATTAAAGCCACAATTAAAATTCTAGAGTGATCGGATCGAGCTCCTCATTCACCATGGATCCCATATGAAGCCGCAAATGATCGTCGTGAAGAAAATTTCAGTCTATCCCCAACCACTTTGAATGTCTTAGGGGTTGAGTAAAAATAGTAAACTAATGCTTCCATGTATGATCTCCTTATTATGTTTCACATTTTTCATTCCATGTCATTAATTCTTCATGATACAATAACCATATGAAGGAGTCTTCCCACAATTATGCTTGGCCCATCAAACATATCTAGGAATCCCAATATATTTAGAGAGTCAAAAAAAGATATTAAAATATTACTTCAAATAAAATTCTTATTTTAAGGATATTTCATCACCACGACCATGTAATGAGGTTGAGGATCTTCTCCTATAAATGTGTATGCCTAATATCAAGTCTAGAGTTTTCACCAACTAGAGAAGAGGCTTCCATGGATGCTACTACCAAATTTTTTCAAATTATTTTTTATTCTTAGTTTATTTTTTTAGTTTTTAGTCTATATAATTTCAATTTATTTTCTTTTAAATACATCTAATTGTATAATGGTTTCTATGTTTGTGTCTTCTTTAACACACCCATATTATTTCTCTACTTCTCATTTTTATATTTCATTCTTCATATCTTCTTATAACACACACTATATTTATATATATTATATTATATTATTCTTCTTCTTCTCTCTCTCTCTCTCTATTATTACTATATTATTATTATTTCTTATTTTATGTTATTTTTTTGCTCTATCTCATCCCTTTTCTGTCTATTATATTTATATTTTTGTTTCATCTTCATCTTCAATAACATATTAACACCACAACCTCTTAACCTAAAAAATGATGGTCTAACCCAATAATTTCACCAGGGGGTTATATGATGTTTTAATTCATTATGCCACTACATTAATAAGTTTGATTTATTTTTTCACTGAGTAAGTGTGAAGTGCACAACTATAGAAATTTTCCATTATTGAACTAAACTGAATCACATTTCACTAATTTATTTAAATCCTTTTCCTCCCATACACTAAATATTATCCATTAATTTGATTTTCTTGAGTTGTTTAGTAGATGAAATGAAAAACGATGGAGTTGGGTCGCTAAAGCTATACCACTCTCAATTAGGGTTTCCCGTTACCATGGATGATAGATGGCGGTGGAATAGATATTGATGATGGAATTTAAAATTTCACACCACTAAGTATAATAATATTTGTTTATGTGTGATATTTCATTATTACACTATTAAACTATATTTAAACACCAATAAAATGAATGATGTAACCCATAATCAAATCTAAATAGGTCGAGTTTTATTTTCATAATTAACCACATCATTTTATTTAATGTTAGAATAATCTATTTAATATTTTATATTATTCAAAATACATTAAATTCATATAATATAGAAATAAGTATTTTAGGAGCGTTAAATAATATAGGTGAAAAATAATGAAAACCATCAAGTGAGATAACACTTTTTAGCCATTTTGCTACGTTATAAAAATAAATTTTCTTTTTTCAATACCCTACGAGAAGCATGCAATAAAATATTTTGAATGTTGTTTCTTTAATGAAAATAATTATTTTATTATTAACTATTGGAGGGTTATGTTACTTTAAAAAATGTCTAAAACCTAATTTCACATAGTCAAACCATAATTAAAAGAACATTTGTTTTTTATAATGAAAAATGTTATTTAAGTATTGAAATTTCAATCATTGATCTTATAAATTATACATTTCATTTTTACAGTATTTATTTTAATTAAAAATTATATTTTTTTATAGTGAAAAAGATTCACAAATTTTAAAATCATTCTTGAATTATGACTATGTCATAAAGGTGATAGTATTTGCAAAATATGTACTTCTCACTATTCTCCACAAAATTCATCCTTTTCATGAAAATATTTAAAAATAATCCAAAAAAAATTCTAACATATTGAATTAGAAAAGTATTTTTTTTTTTGAAAATTCAAATTACAAAATTACAAAATTATAATATTTATTTTTTAAATGGAAAATATATAAAAAATAATTTTTTTATTCAAAATGACATTTTTAAGTGTTATTAATGTTTTTTCATTTTAATTTTAAATTTATGAAAATTCTGTTATATTTTTTCACATTTAATTGTATTTAAAATTTTTTCAACTGAAATTATTATAATAAAATATGCAATAATTTAATAATAATTTTTTAATAAAGAAAATTCCATTAAATTATTAAATATAATTAATTATTTTTTTCTTAATTTAGTATATTTAAATGGAGTAACATAATTTTATTTAAATTATTTTTAATTCTATTATTATTTTCATAATAATATTCATCTAATATATAATGGATCATTTTAAACTAGTGTTTCATGGAAATATAGTAATAAAAACAGTATTTAATTAAAGAAAAACATATATTAAAATCATAAGAATTTTTAATCAATGTTGTGGAATCAGAAAAAACCTGATCTACAAACTCATAGGGCTTTGAGTAGTTTTTAATGGGATGTTCTAATCTAGAACAATTATTCATATTCATCACTCTCTCATATTTGAATTAATTTGAATTTGTCTCTTGTTTCTCACATAAACCATGACTCATGTGGGATTATATATTTTAACATGGTCATTTCATTAATGTGATTTATTTATTCAACTCAATATTGGGAATGTAAAAAATTAATATTTCTATTTCATATAAAAATGAATATAAGGCCCCAAATTTTTAAGATCTTATCCATTATTTATGAAAAGATCCACATCGGTCCACTCCGGAGAAGTATTGTTACAGAACTACTTGCCTATATTATATAGATTAAATAAAATCTCACCAAATGGGAATCCTTGTCTTCTACTCATTAGAAAAAATATCATCCTCATCCTCCCACACCTAAATTTTTGATAACATTGACTCTAACTATATTCCATGTTATGATACCTAATCCAACTCTTTATTTGATATCAATAGTTACAACTACATGTTTAAGGTAGTCTTATCTCAAGAATATATGATGGACTATAGGTGGTGTACCCCATCATACAGAAGAGAATACTCATATTCGGTCACTCTAAGATATGTAAAAATATCATTAATTAATGCATACCTGGTACATTTTTTATATTATAGGTCACGATATACATCATCAGTCAAGAAATCATGGTCTAGTGAATAGGGTGCATGGTACTGAATTCTACATGTCCCCAGGTTAAACACCCAAGGGTGATTGTATCCCATCCGAATAAAAAGCCTTAAAAAACATTTGAGGGATGAAGTTTTAGAAGATTCTCAATGTCTAGTGTTGGTATACCCAGTTCTCTATAGTAACAAATGAACCTAAGATGTCTATTTTATTTTCTTTGGCCTAGTACATGGTAAAATATGTGATAAATTACATATGATGGTATTTTTTGTGTACTTAGATAAATTTTGTGATCTATGATGAGGTAAATATTTGACTCACCTTACACTATGTGCACTCATCAAGGGTTACCTACATTAGTATGTGTGCTACCAATAAATATCATGTCTTAATTGATCCCTATTCTCTCACCAGCCACTGCAGGCATCCATTGTCTTATGCTCATAAAAATGAAATGAACATAATGGGTGCATTATATTTGATCATATAATGTTATACCCATTGGGATTAGATTTCATATCCTAAAAATCTGTAATGCCCTTGGTATAAGAAAAATAACCATTAACTATGTCCACCAGCCAAAGGATGAACCTAATAATACTTAGACAAATAAATCCACCCAAAATACTATTACAATATTTCTTTATATCCTATATCACCTCATTGTCATGGTCTCAAAACCATACTAGGAAACACAACTAATTTCTAGTTTCATTACCATAAATGGACAAACAATATAGTCTAATATATACAAATATAAACATTAGTGCATTTTTTTAAAAGATGCGTGACTATAAATTGAATATTTTTGGATTTTCCATGATCTCCTACATATATTAGGACTAAATTTAATACTCTTCTATCTCACATAGAGTAAATACTAGTTTTTTACACTAGACTACATGCCTATCATATTAGAATGCTCCTTCAATATGATTTACACATGACAATGTAAACCTTAATGTGTCTAATATCTTCCTAATAATGAAACTCACCCATAAATACACATTGTGTCCCGTGATTTGGATCAACATCCATTTTAATGTACATAAGATCTAACCAATAGAAAAGGAACAACGTTTCATAGGTATTCCCCTTAACTAGGTAAAAGTACTGAAAGGAAAATCATCATCATTTGTAAACTAGAATCCCTATGATAAGGGTACAATTATCGAAATAACCACTATCTATATAGGTTTTACATCTCATAGGATACATCTTTAGTTGTATTGTCATGGAACCCATGTTTTGATTCCATTAAATATTCATCCTCATGTTATCTACATCATCCTCCCATTTCTATAGAATCGTTGGGTCATTATTTATCCCACTTCACATACGATTTTCTAAAGAGTAACACTATCACCATTGGTGTTGTGCCCTATTGTTTCATGTATAGTTTTAGGGAAATCAATATAGTTATCCAGATATGAACCCCCTGAAAGTTTTCTAAATGAACATTCTTTATGTAATCTATTTGATTCAACGTGGGAAGTCTCGTGATAAACATACATATAGTCTAGTAATTGTTATTTTAAATCACACAATAGTAAAAAAGTCTATTGAATGGAAGTTTGTTTGTTATTAAGAACTAGATACAAATGAAACATAATATACAATACTTGTTTAAATTTCTCTATAATTGAGAAACACTAATATATTATCTTGACTTATCTTACATAAATACATCTTCATAATATGTGTAGTGGAAATGTGAAAAAGGGATGAGCGCAACTACCCATTAAGGGAATCATATCATCATGTAATCAAGGTTTAGATCATAAGTATATGATAAAACATGAGTAGAGGAGACAGAAATTATTATTAAGAACCTGGGAGAATAAAGTTTATTTATAATTCTTGATAAAAGTACATGTAATATCATTTGAAAAATTAGATATTGTAACCCCCTGAACCCTTAATACTGAAGTAGATACATTACTTTATTACATTGGTATTATAACAAAGAAACAAATGAAGGACCAAAACATTTTAAGTTTTTGAAAACAAGATTAGATACATGATACCCATTTACTTTAGGAAAAGAAATTAAAACATATCACATAACAAATACAAATAAACCACATACTTGAAACTCATTCCAAGAATTAATATTTATATCATGTGGAAAGGAAACATGAAAAGGGTGATCTTAAATTCTCAGTAAGAGTAAGGACAATGAAATAAAAAATGAATCAATGAGTATAATCAATATTTAAAGGTAAATAACTTGTCACACATTACATATAATTATCTTGATAAGTAATAATCAATATGGAACAGTAGATAACTAAATCACATTCCATTTAATCAGTAAACTGAGAATGTAATGAATATATATATTGTTAAAGTAAAAAATATAATTGATAAAAATAATAACCGAATTATGAATAAATGAAATAGTTAAATATTAGACTTCATTTTCATAGGATCATGATACCTTTACCATAAATATTTATTCTCAATATAGTTTAAACTATTTTGATATATCATACTAATTCATCTCATGAAACTGATGATGCATCATGGGGCTTGTATTAACCAGTCACCAACCCATAATGCTTGAATTAAACATTCTCCCACCCATGCCTTTAATGTCCAAGTCCTTACTTATATATCAAATCATTTATTTAAAATCATAAACAAAGTTCATCCTAAACTATCTGTAGTTAATAAAAGATACAAATTTATCAATAATTCCCCATTTAATCAAATAACTATCAAAGTGAACACCATTTATAAAAATGGTACACGGTTTATGAATTAGTAATATCCATTTAATTAAAATATGGATATTTAAAATAAATTTAATTTACAATATAAATTATCATAATGATATTATTGTTTCAAGGAAAATTTATAATGACAAAATAAAGTGATATTGCAAAAATATATTTTACAACATTGTAATTTTCATGTCAAAACACCTTGAATGATATAATTCAAACTAAAACTAGAAATACCATGAAGACAAATAGATTAATAATTTAACTTAAGAAAAGTGTAAGTATATATATAATAAAAAATAAGTATGTCGTGAATAAGAAATTTATCTCATAGATGTAAAATGTGAGTTGAAAATCCATTACATTGAGTCAGATATGTCACATGGTTATTTATCATCATTAATAATAAAAATTTTTGTTTTTTAATTTAAAAAGTACGTTTTTCAGGTTTATTATTTAATTTACTTCTCTAGTTATAATGTTTTACACAACTATATAAACAATTAAGTTTACATCCTGTGTTTTGACCAAACTAATTTCATGCGTTAAAACAAATTTTGTCAGCCCACTATGGTCAAAATGAGTCATTATATAAACATATATAAAAAATATATAATGAATTAATTATCATATTAATATTTTATTTATAACCTTAAAACTAATTATGAAATATTGTTAAGAAAAATGAACCAACACTATAATCTTGGAGATGGTAGGTCTTATGTACGCATGGGTAATGTTCACATTTTTCAATGATACTAATAGAAAGAAGATAAGAAACATTATATATTCATATAAAGCTTATTATATCATAAATACCATGTTTCATAATAATGTATACATGTAAATATAATTATTTTTTTAAAAGGAATCAGATAGGGTTGAGGTGGCGGTAGTCTACATATCCTCGAACGACGTTACCACTTTTGTGTGTGTGAAATGCGTTATAAACAATTATATATTATATTTAAAAAAAGTAACGATGACATGAATATAATAAATATTTAATTTATGTAGAATATTTTTAATTAATACCCATCTTTAATGCATTCAATTTCCTATGTGAACGTATCACAATGCTTTGAGGAGGTGGTAGTCCACACATCCAGAGATGATGTTATTATATTTACACCAAATGATATGAGTAAGGGTTTGTGTCATATAAATATTACAAAAGTCCGAAGAAAAAATAAATATAATATATATCTTATAGAAACAACATCTCTATAATAATTTCCATTATTAATGGTGGTAAATGAAAAACTAGCGACATTGTTTTTGTTGGAAGTAGTTCCCCTACACTAATGATATGTTTGTTTCTCATTTGATGTATGTGTGTGTAGGAATATCTATAACCATTAACATAAAAAAATTCAATATGTTAATCGTTTTCTTTTTATTATATAATAATCTAGTAAAAAAATAATGGGTGGAGAAACAAATAAAACATAAATACATATTGATGAATGTTTCCTCTTTTTCAGGTATCTCTTTCTTGTTTTAACCAAACAGCTGGAATGGTTTTATTTATTCACAAGGTGAGGCATATATATTTTTGTCAGGGTTTTAGAAAATTATTTCAGAATATATTTTATGAAACAATGTGGCTTGATATGTGTGATGGAGGGGAAGTGTGAATTCCTTTTTATAATGGGGGGACTGGCATTATTGTAAATAAAAAATGGTGTACACAGTTGGGAGGTCTCACATACATCATGTGCCTCCAAAATGGATTAATAAGAGGCTAAAGTGGAATTAGGGTTGATAAAATCCTCTATCACAAAAAAAAGTTCATTTATATAATTTTATTCCATTTCTTCTACGATTACCCATTTTTCTCAGTATGGATCTTATTAAAGTAACTAGTTTTCTAACATAAGTAATGTAAATTTTAAGAATAAATAAAATCCAGATTTATTAGAAAATATTTAAATTTTTTTATATAAGATATCTAATTTAAATAATATAAATCAATTGAGCATTAGAAATCTATTTTATAACAATCGCATGTAATGTGTAAAAACATAGCTTTTACCCGGACCACCTTAATAATGTTTTTAATATCTATGGGTCAATATGATAATTATAAAAAACTCAATTGGTCCATGAATGGACCATATTTTGTACTTATTAACTCATATAATTCACTATTTAGAATATATGAGTTTTATTGAATTTATATAATTTAATAAAATATCATTTATTGTAAAATAACATTAATGTTAATTTGGACATTATTTTTTTAATTTTAACCTAAAATTTTTAAAAAAATATTACTAAAATATATTTAGGTAAAATATTTTCATTATTATATATTTAGATACTATCATAATTAAAAATAATAATTCATTAAATTTACTTTAAATTTAATGTTTTCATCGTCCTTTAATGTGTATAATTTTTAACTAAATAATCAATGTCTTGGAGTTTGTTAATTGATTAATATAATTGTATCACTTATAAAATCATAGATATATTTGCATTATAATTAAAACTAATTTATCTATAAAAATAATATTTATAACCAAAACTATATATCACTCTACCTGCTATAAATCTTTTTAAATGTTAAAGGTAAGGAATGTAATTTTTTATCTTCTCCCTTACTTAATATATTATATGGGTCCCTTTCATGAAAATGTATCCAAATAACTCATAAAATTTTATTCAATGGGGAATATGGTATAAAATTTTTCATACAATAGATTTTTGGTAAGTATACAGGTTATTTTTTCCCTTAACATTATGGTTTTGTCCCATGTTTAACATAATATTAACTTAATCACTATAATTAACTTTACATACTTTCACTAGTATTTTTTCTAAAAAACCAAGTTGATCTTCTTAAACTATTAATATAATTATTATTACAACATTTTATTGAAATTTAATAAATTTAATTAAAAAATGTTGCTATATTCATGTCAATTACAATTCTATAGGCTTGGCAAGAAAGCTTGTTTTTAATGTGAATATGTTTAAAATCTCATAAAGTCTTTTTAACTAAACTAAATATAAAAATGATTACATGAAAATACATTAGATGAATATACATATAATTTATCTATATTGATTTTAAATATAATTTTTTATATAATTTTTCATTAATAAATATTTATATGAAAATACATTTTTCAACAAAAATGTAGTACTATTCACTATTTTTTTACAATAATGAAACTTACAAAAAAATACAAAAAATTAACACCAGGATAATATTAATATTCTAAATTCATAAAGTATGTTTTGTTTTTAAACAAAAGTTATATAATTTTCAAAATTTATTTTTAAAATAGGTTATCAAATAAAAGGTTGTAAAATCCAGTCTGGTGTGTAACATAGGCTAACTCAGTGTTGTGTGTAGTGTAATATTGACATTTGTTTGTTTGTAAATCGATCAAGAAACAAAAAAAATTATTTTAAAATTAAAACTTTCTAACATATTGGGGTGTTACATTCACTCCACCTTAAATAAATTGTGTGCTCTCAATTTAAACATGATATCGGTAATCAATGGTTTGATATTTTAATATACTATTGTTAAAAACCCCACATCATATATTGGAATAATAAGACATATTATTAAAAAAACAAAATGTGAAGGTCATCATAAAACTAAGATTTCAAATAGAATAACGTTATTAAAATCATTAAAATGGAAAAAATATCTATCTATCATGTTCTGATGGAGATTGAAAGAGGAGATGATCAGCTAAATATTGATGACAATGGTTATGAATCATGTCATTGATATCTTGAAAAAACAATGATAATAAAAATAAAATTGGTTTCAAGACCATTACTACTAGAATTGATAAATTATCTCACTCTCTATGAATATAAGTAATTGTTTGTTTCTATGACCATAGTCTTTTCCATTGATTATGCCTTGAACTATTTCATCTTCATCTCTTAGCAAAAGATTTTTCACATAGTGAAGTAACATATTCATCACTCAAATAACATTTATTATTCAACATAATCCATTTCATAAATGGTTTAAATTTCCAATATATTATCATCCCACACTTTATAAATAAGGTCACTAAATGTTCCAATATGAACATATCAATAGCCTTTACTCATCATGAAGAATCCCTATAATTTCACATTCCAAACAAGTGATTAAATCCATTATATATTCACATGAAATATTATAATAACCTAAATTTACTTAGAATTTTATTTGAAACATGCATTATTTATTTTTACTTAAGAAAAAAAGTGTTCCTTTATATATATATTAAATCCAAAAAAATTAAAAATCCATCAATTATATCATAAACCATGTTGTAAAAAAATAATAATTAAATTATATAGTAGTCTATAATAAAGAATATAATTTATCCATATCAATAATATCATTCTGAAAACAAAATTACATTTAAATTAGGATCAATTTATATATTATCTCCCTTAACCAAGTTTTTTAAAAAATATTATCATCATACTCAATAACATTTCTTGGATATCATTATGGATCAACACATGCATCTCAATCAATGATGAAAAGGTTGAGAATTATAATCAGTATATGTCTTGAAATTCTCATTGGATTCACCTTATAGATAAAATAATCAAATGAAATAATTCTTGAATATAAACATAAACACGTTAATCAATCCACATCATCTATGGTAGTTGGATAATGTTTACATTGATCTATTAGCCTATTTTGTGGTATATCAAATCGACACATAAGACATTATTTTTTATAATATCTAATATCCTTGATGTTGAAGCATTTTACACTATGTACATTTTTCTTATCCATGAAATCATAATCAGAATTTCATTTCCTTCCAAATTTCTATAAAATACTATTCCTTTTGATAAAGTACAAAGGTGATTATTTCCCCAATTATTACATAAGGGAAAATATTTATTTCCCTTCTTCCATTAATACATAATTTTTCATGTAATCCTATTGTTCGCATTCATCCCCGCTAAAGAATAATACCTAATTTATTCTTTATCTATATCAATATCAAATGATACTATGTCCTCATATGATGAGAATGATTGGGAAACTAATTTACTTCGATTGATTGGATTAGTACCAAACAATTTAAGATCCTTGTTACTCTATGGATCATATTCCTCTCTAAATATCCCATTCCTTCATCTATGATCCATTTATAAATTATTTTATACACTATTATAGATCATATATTTATGAAACGTAATATATAATCCCAAAACTACCAAAATAATTATCATAATTTGAAAATTTTATTTGTTTGTTATATCATAATCATAAACACGGTTTTATTGGGATGTTATTATATACATATCCTCAAAGTATATCATAGGGTCATGTTCCCAAATCTAATGTTTTATAAATTTATTTTCCTTGGATTTTTTCAATCCTTCTCTAATACCAACTACAATTCCCCAACCGTTAAATCATGGATCTAATGCATTGTGATATTAAATTAGATGATTACAATGAATAAAATACCAAATTGCTGAACTATTTAGCTATTTGGGAATACTATATTACATTCCAGATTAACATTCGTTATTGGGAAATGAATTGAAAACAAAATCCATGACAAATGAAGATAAACTTCTCTGTTGAATGTCATTCTAGGAATTATTCTTCAAATCTATAGGAAATTAAACAAATTAAAGGTGAGCTCAATTTCTCAGTAAGGTTATGTAAAATGGAAGAAATAATGAATCAATGAGAATAATCATCCTGTGATGTTAATAACTAACAACACATTCAGTATAATTATATGTATATGGTATAATTAATATGTCATGATCGATAATAGAAACACATTCTATTTAATCTAGAAAACTAAAATGAAATAAATTTATTAACTTGTCAATGAAAAAAAACATGGAAGTAAATAATTAATGAATTCTAAATGAATGAAATGATTAATTATTGGACATCATATTACCCAGGAACATGATAATTGTACCATCAAGATTTATTCTCATGACAGTATAAACTATCTTGATTTGGATAACTAATTCATCTCATGAGACATCCAATGCATGATGAGTCTTGAATTAACTGGTCCTCAACCCATAGGGAATTCATTAAACAATCTCCAAACCATGTATTTCATGTCCAACAAATTTCTTATATATGTAATAATTTATTCAAATTCTAAAATAATGTGCCTTATAAAATATCCATACAGAATAAAAGATATAGATTTATCAATTATTCCCATGTTAATCAAATAACTGTCAAAGTGAAAACTAGATACAATTGTCATGCATCATTAAGGGAAAAATAATTTCAATTACATGATAATATTTATATTTAAAAATAATTTAATTTAAAGTAAAAATGATTATAATGAAGTGATTGTTTGAAGAGAAATTTAATAATCCCAAAAGAAAGTGATATTGCAAAGATATATTTTATCACTTGGTTATTTCCATGTCAAAACCCCTAATATGAGAAACATAAAAATAATATATATAATAAAAAGAATATAAAATTGTTCATTATATAATATATCTAAATGGGGATTAGATAGACCATATAAAATAAGTAAATTGTGAATACCACATTGATCTCACAGATTTAAAGTGGGATGACAATCCATTACCACGAGTCTGACATGTATTAGGTTTCATTATCATCAAGAATAATAAAATTAGTTTAATTATTTATATTATTTATAAAATAATAATTTTTATTTATTACATAAACATCACTTATTACAATGTTTTAAACAACTACTGATATAATTAAGATAGCATTGGGTGTCAATACCTAACTCGGTTTATGTGTTAAAACGTCTTTGGTATATAAACTATGGTAAAATAGTTCATTATATAAACATATCCATTTTAATAATAATGACATTATTATCATATTTATACATAAATTATATTTTTAAACCCAATTATAAATTATGGTTATGAATAATGAAGTACGTATAAAATCATAGAGACAGTAGGTTGTACACGCAAATGAGTAACTTCCCCATTTTCAATGATAATTACTTAATGAAGGTGTGAACTATTATATATTCAAATAATAATAATAATATCATAAATAACATTTTTTAATCATATAGGCATTTATATATGTATTTTTTGATATAAAAAGATTCAATCAAGTTAAGGACGTGGTAGTCCATACACTCATGAACGACGTTATCACATTTTTCTGTTAGGGAAAATGGGAACAAAGAAATGATATATTATATTAAAAAAAATTATGTCAATATCATCATGTATATTTAATTTATTCCATATATGTTTAATTAAAACCCATAATTAATATATTTCATTTAATGTGTGTATATATCACATCATTTTTAAGAGGTAGTAGTCCACACATCCAAAAATGACATTATCTTATTTATGCCAAATAATACGAATAAAGGTGTGTGTTATATAAAAATTACATAATTACATAGAAAAAAATATCATATACATCATACATAAACAATTTTTCTATAATATTTCTCAACCATCAAAGGTCGTAATAGAGAATCTTCCCACATAGTTCTGGGAGGAGGTACTTGGTCATACATAAATGGTATGTTTGTTTCCCATTTCATGGAATTATGCATAGGTGTTGGTGAAAAATGTAACCTAAAAATATTAATTATATTTATGATACATAATTATTTATAAAAGTATGGAATAATAAGAGATTAATGGGTGTATAAACAAATAAAACATAACTTAACATTGTATAATGTCACATATTCTTTATATAACTCCTTTTGGTTTAAACCAAAGGGATTAATTGGATTGATTTATTCCCAAGGAGATGATTCAATGTTCAGGAAAGGGGTGGAGGCGACTCTTTGATAAATATTTGGACTATACAAAGTGTCTTTATTTTATTGATGATGGGGAAGGATGAATGCATTTTTATAACGAGGGTGTGTTGAATTTTTGTAAATATCAAAATGTATACAATATTTGGTGGTATACCTTATCTAATGTTCCCCTAAAATATAAAAATAATTGATAATGGATTTTTTGGGGTAAAAAAACAAAAAACACAAAAAAATATGTGCATTTAAATAATTATTTTTTCCTATCCTCTATGTTTCCCCAAATTTATCATTTTGGTTTTAATTAAAGTATCAAGATTTATACGCCTTCTAATTTAAACAATAAGAATAAATTAAGGAGATATTTAATATAAAATATTCAAATAATCAATTAATAATTCTATATATTATTTAAAAATTAGAAATCCCATATGGTTAGGAAATTAATTTTTAAATAGGAGTGAATAACACGCAAAAGCACTGCTTTATCCCAGACCATTCTAACACTGTTACTAATATCTATGGATCAATATTTTAATTATAAAAGATTAATTGTTCCACAAATGGACCAAATTTTATTTTAATTAACACATAATATTTAATTCTTATATGACATAATTTGTTATTTATATTAAATCATTCAATAAAATATCATTGATTGTAAAATAACATTAATGTCAATTTTGGCATTAATTATTTGGATTTGATTTATAAATTCCAAAACATTATTATAATCTAAATATATTAATTTCAAATCAGTGTAACAAAAATTATTTATCTAAAAAATAATTTATAATAATAAATCATTAACATGACATTAATTTTAATTTTTTAGCATCATTACTTTTTTAATTATAAACTAAAAAACAGATGTATTACCGTTGGTTTTGTGTTTAATGCAAATATATAATCTTTAGAAAATATAATTAAATTATCATGATTTGTAAAACTAATTTATCATCCAAAATAATGTATATAATAGGAAATTTTTGGCTTCTTCCATACTCTAAAGCATTAAAATGTTAATGAAAAAGAAAGTTCTTTTTTATCCATTTCAGTAATTAACTTCTCATATGGGTCACATTCATGAAAATATATCCGAATAAAAAAATAGTATATAAAAGTGGGTATATGGTCGACATATTTGCAGTGAACATATCTGGTACAAGTTTCTTGTTCATTTAGCCCTTAAGAACATGGTTTGGTCCTTTATTATTTCTAATTTTACCATAATCACTATAATTAATTCTAATTACCTTATATTTCCACTTTATAAAGAAACAATATTGATATAAAAAAATATAAATATCATTATTATACAATCATTTATGTTTTTTTTACAAAATTCAATTCCAAAAAAGTGGTAAGGAATATTATTTAATGTTATTCTCATAGACATGGCATGAAATCATTTTTTGTAGTGAAAATGTTTAATATCTCAATATATTTTTATATCTAAATTAATTAAAAATGATTAAAATGGCTTAAATTGAATTAATATACATATTATTGACTAATTGTGACTTCAAAACAAAATAATACTTTAATTCACAAATAAAAATTATTTATATGAAGAGGCGGTTTTAAACTAAAATGCAGTATTTTTTATTGTTCATCAAAACATTACACTTCCCCAAAAATACCAAAAATTGACCCTCAGATTATTTTGACATTAAAAATTGAATAATAATGTTTATTTTGACAAAAATTGTTACATGAGTTTCAAATGTTAGTTTGAAAATAGGTGTTCCATTGAACGGTGTTTAAACTAATTCTTTCATGTAGCCTAAGCTTAACATGGTGTTGCGTATATTGAAATAGTGAAAAAAATAAAATTTTCTCTAAAAAATATATGTTCAGTATAAGAATTGGTATCATAACCATATTAATTAAATAATAACACTCACACTAAGAGATAAAAGTTTTTTACACCCATTTATATATATCTTATAAGGTATAAAAATTTAGGTAATTCATTGGTGGTCAGTTTACGACCGCTCCCATCAATCATCCATATATATATGTAACACATTGAATCACTAATTCATTATAACATAAAGAACCAATACAAATAAAATGTGTTCCATTAATCATATCATAATCCACCAAAAGATATATAATGGGTTTCGTATCATTTACAAATGGTATGACATAAAATTAATTTATAAATTAAGTTGATTCATACAAATAATCAATTAAAGAAATGTAGTATTTCATAGCAACCATAATATGGTGATCTAAAAACATAACTCTATTGGAGACAAAACATTTAGAGTTAAATAAAAAAATTTATGAAAACAAAAAATTATTTTCTATAATGTTTTTCATAACATGTTAATAAAATTATGATGTTATGAGCCAGTTATGAAAATAATATTTTTGAGGAATTAAAATTCTTACATTTTCAAAATAATTATTCTTAATGAAATATCAATAATGAATCCTCAAAATATATATATTGGATTCAAAAATGGTACGTGATTTGTTTTTGAAAAAATTTATTTTTAAAAAATATTATATAATGGAGTCCTGAAAAATACAGAAGGATTATAAAAAAGGGAATGTTGATTGGAAGATAACACACATTATAGTGACAGTAAAAACCATTCCATTTTTTATAATAACATTATTGAATTCCAAATCAAAAAAATGGAAATAATGTGTTCTATTAAAAATGAGAAATATAAATGTGATGGTCACAACCGAAAAACAATAATATTATTTCCAATTATAATATAGATTATTTTTGAGAAGTGGAAGATATGTACATGGAGGAGAAACTGTTGTTAATGATTATGGGTATTATTTCAAAAATGAAATAAATTTTGAGAAATAAATATATTAATGTTAAAGAATTTATTTGAAAATTGATTTTCCCTATATAGGGGAAAAACTACCATGAAATAAAATATTATCTATGAAGAAGGCATGTGATTAAGAATCATGTCCATGAAGGTGATGTATTGCTCGAGAAAAGAGATTTCAGTTTTCAAAATACCTTATTTAATTCTTAATGTCACCATGAAAAGATCTAGAGAATGGGATAGTGACATGGAAATAAAAAACTTCATAAATTAAAATTATTTATCATGAAATGAATGTAAGAGTGAGATAAATACACCATATAATAGAAAACGCCTTGTAAAACATCATACATGCCTCATATGTTTTAAAATTAATACAATAAAACCCTTACATAATCATTGTTATTAAATTTTTAAAACCAGGAAGAGTATAACATGAGATGTTATCTAAAATCCCTTACATTCATGCTAATTTATGTTGAAAAAATTAAATAGCCAGTATATACTCCAGAAAATGTTAAAGAACTGCTAAATATATATCATCTCTCAATATACCAAAATTGATATTCAAAAACCATTACCATAGTAACAAAATTTAAATAAAAATTCTATAACATATTTTATAATAGAATAAATAACTTAATCTCTTATTTATGAACCTTATATTTAGCTATATGATTTTAAAATCACTTAATATGAATATATTAGTAATTTTTATTTCATTTTCATCATCGTATGTTTATTAGTTTCAATTATTTTGGGAAGAGTAATTTCATAATGGAAGTGTAAATTCATATTTAAAATTTCAATGTTCATCGTTCTATGTTTAATAAAGTTACATGAATAAATATTTTCAAATGATTAATAAATATTAAATTTAATGTCATAATTATTTTTGTTTTGAGTTGTGATAACTATGTTAGATATGAGATTAGGATTATAATTTCCCCTGATGAGGGAGGGTTTGTTAATAACGGGTCAAATATTACAATTAACATTAATGAAAAAAACTCTTTTTTATCCTCTTCTTTTCCAAAAGAACTAGTAATTATTTTCCTCTGCTCTCCATGATAGAAATTTATCATATTTTTCATGTATGTGGTTAAACCTAAAAAAACAATAAAATGATTTAATCTATTGGTTTAGATTGTTAAGAAAGTGATTCATTCAATATAATTTAATTTTTAAGGACGTATTATTTTATTATATCAATTATTTTAAGGTTGTGAATTAGGTTACAAGTGAGTTGGATAAATTCTAAAATATTAGGGTGAATAAAGAAATACCCCAATTTCATTGATGTGGTAGTCCACACATGTGCATGGGAGACACATTTTCTTCTATTGAACGAGATGATAGAGGTAATGATTTATAAATCAGGATTACTTTTAATTTTATAAATATCATATTAATACATAATATTTAATTTTATAACAATGAATGTTTTTAAGTGAATAAAATTTAATCATGTTGTTCAAATCGGTCTCAGTCTGCAGGTACGCATGACAACATCTTCATTTTCCGAATTGTTTTTAAAGATGGAAAAAAATATTATACATAAGTATAATAAATTTTCAGTATAATAGTCATTCTATTTTTATCATATATTGATGTATATGGATGTTTTTTGGTGATAGAATATTAAAATAATTATGAGGGATTGGTTGAAAACATTACCTCTCCCTTTGGTTATTCTCGTTTGGGTCACACCGTAAGGATCCTTATCTTGATCATTTTTCAAGATAAATGATTCCAAGATATGGGTAGAATGTTTAGTAGATATTAGTGTATATTTTTAATTTATCTAATACATTATAATAAGTGGATAAGTATCTTATAAATGAGATAATTTAATAGTCAAGGGGAATTCCATTATTGTAATTTTTACATGTTAATATGAAGAAGGAATATATTTCACATGTCCTAGGGATCCACAAAAGAAAATAATGGAATGAGGGTTGAGTCAAGTTCAATAATTCAACAACAAATCACTTACACACATGTTTTAAACATATTATTATTTATTTTAGTCTTATATTTTACAGTTAATTTTTTATGAAATGGTTACTAGTTTTTACATAAATAATTTAGTATTAATTATTATAAATAAAATATTCAATAATAAATAATTATAATTACTAATTCAAAGTAGGAAATCCATTTTTCTATATAACATTTTCATGTGTATTACAATTTATTTTTATCATTACCTAATTCAATTCAAAAATTTATATTTTATATGGAAATGTGTATTTCTTAGAATATGTTTCATTTTTATTAAAATATCGACACACAAAAATATAATGCATATGTTTCATTGTTTTTCAACGATTATTTAAAGGTTTTAATGATAATATCCACGATTTTCAATGTCTTTTTTGGAAATAATGAATAAATTTATATTTGGAATTAAAATTGATATAGTTATTTTAAAGAATGTTATTTTTGAAATTCAATATTAATTTTTATTTTTGTTGACATTTTAAATGTGTTTTTCATATTTTTCGGGTATAGAACAAATTAGTCATGTTAGATGAACCTCCACCTCAAAGGTCATTCATCCACTTAACAATGACCAAGTGGTACTAGATGGCCATGCCAACCCAAGAGAAGGCCTTTTCATTGGCAAGATTCCCATGGGGTATCATTCCCATTTATGTGTATCCCATGGATAATTATTCCCATGGGGGTAGGGGTGGGACAAAGGCTCGTGGGGGATATGTGTTGTGAAACATTAATGTGTATATTTGTGTCCTTCATAAGGCCATACCCATTTTAGGTGGATTAGGATTGTGATCCTGCACTTTGATTGGTAAACCATATCCCCCACTGAGGGCTGGTTGAAATGGAGGATAATTGAAAAATGGGTAACTTTTCATTTAAAAAAATAGTGCCTCTTCACCCTAGTCAGCATAGATCACCCTATATGACCCTACTTCATGGATCCTCACTACCTGACACCTTTTTCTACAATGTAACATAGCCTAAAATCAACCAAAGTTACCATTTCTACACCAAAGAGATCATTTGAAGCCACAATTCCACTATGAATACCATACAAATCAATGGCCAAACCCACAAGAATCTCATTTTGATCTCTCAATAACCAAATTGAAGGTTGAAGGGCTTGATGAAAAATTATATACCACCACTTCCTTGCATAACCACCATGTGTCATTATATATTTCCCTTACAATGTCACCGTGTACGCATGATCTCATACATATATGAAGAAGGCTAGCCACACCAATGATGAGTCTAATAGATAGCTTAGGAAATACAAATATATTCATATAATCAAAAATAATATTCAAATATTCATTAAAAACTCAATTTGGACGATTAATTGAACGTTTCAACTCAAATTCGGTTCGTCTGTTTTGTAGAAATCATGATTTATCAGATGTTTTGAAATTAAATGTCATACATGATTATTTTCCAAAATCGATTTTCTGAAAACACCCATATTACCTATATTGTAAAAGGTGTGTTTGGATGGAGGAAGAAAATGATTTTTCAGGATCTCTAAATCACTGTTTCAATGCATAGACCGTCTACCTACATGAACAACATGACGATGAAACCAAATGGACACCATGATCAAGGATTGATGTTATTCATTTTTCGGATCATTTTATTTTATCATATGGTGGTGAAATAAAAATATTACAATATATATAAGACTTCAATAATTAAGATGTTGTTATCATAATTAATTTGGATGAAAATGAGAGGTATAAGGAAAACATTCAGGTTAAAACACATTTGGGTTATTTTTGAGTTTTATAAGAAGGACAACCTGTAGGATGGGTGACAACCCATCACATCCGACATGGCCACAGAAATAGAACCCACAACCTAAGGGAGATAAGGTTGCATCGCCTACCACTGGCCTACTTGATGTCCCTCATTAATATGACTTATTATATTAGTACAATGATCTTATAGAAGAAGAATAAGTTGATTTTGGTAACTTATGTTTTTTCAAATGGATATATATAGTATAGGAAAATGATTTGGTGATTAAGTGATAAATGTTATTATGAAAGACCTTCTCTCTTTTGAGGAAACAATGTATGCCTAAGGAAGATAGAATACTATGGGATTTCAATTGTGGAATAATGGTTGAAATTTTAGTTTGGAAGAATTTATGTTTTTATTGTGGAAAAATGACGATTTGGTTTATTTATGAAAATTATTAACCTATCATGGAGAATATGTGATTAGGTTAATTACATTTCAAATATGAGAATTTAGGAGAAACTGATGTTATTTAGAGATAAATGTTAAGATTTATCTTTGAAGACTATGTAATTATATCCTTATGAGATTTGGGTTTCAATCTTAGTTTGGATTAATTTTGAATAATTTTATGGAAATTTGTTTATTTAATGGTATTTGTTGAACTTTGAGTTTTTTTTTTAAAAAAAATGGAGATTAAGAGTAGTTTTTCTTTTTGTAAAAGATTGTTCTTTTTGGGTATGATCTGAACTCGAACTAACCATTTTGGTTTTAGTTGATTTCTAAAGACAAGGTAACTATATAGTTCTTCTTTTTTGGATTATGTGATTATGTAGAAGATTATTCTTATGCTTTTTATCTGACCACGTTTTTGGAATGCTCATTGTTTCTGGAGGAAAGATTAGTTTTTGGCAGAAAGTAATTAAAGGATGAAACTCTATATGAAGGTAAGTGTATTTCTCTATGTTCATATTCCATATAGTAACAGAATTCCTAAAAATTATGAAAAGAAACATAAAACAAAAACATTCTTGGTTTACATTTCATACAGGGTAATCAAAGACCGTTTAACACATCATAAGTTTGGGATTTTCAGGTGGTTAACTTTATCTTATTCATGTTTTCTATCACTCTCCATCAAGACATGATGGATTTTTTCTCTTACATATCCATGTTTTATTACATGGAATCCTAGTATGGGTTATCTCAGGTAACCTTTGTAATTATTTTTCTTTATTTTAAAGTAATAGTTTTATTTACTCTTTTTCCGATGTGGGACTTTCAATGATGTTTACAAGCCCTGTTTTAGAATTTCATGGACACAATTAAAAAAAGGGGTAAGGATGTGACATCTCATGTAAATAACGAACATGATTTTTTTTTTCAAAATTTATTAATATTTGGGAACTAAATTCTACATTAAAGGGGATTCTATGTTGGATGGCGTACCCGATACGCAACAATGGGATTCTTTCAAATCTTACATTGCACACTAATAATGTATTATTATTATTTCAAATGGTTGTTATCACCTAGTCATTGTAATGGCAAGAATGAACAGAAATAACTACAAATTTTTTATATATGTTTGTTAAATGTTTTTACATTTATCCAAAAAAAGTTAGAGGCTTAAAATGTTTATGAATCTAATTTTAAACATAATTTACTTTAAAATGCTGATTTACCTATTTTTAATGGTAAACCATATTTAAATCTATATTTTGTAACCTTTATATATTCCATTTCACAAAATAAAATTCTTCTTTATAATCGGGACATCAAAATTTACTTTGGGTAATTTTTTGGTATTTTTTGATAAAATTCATTTTTTATGAATAGTGAAAAACACAGTATTTTAATTCAAATGTGCCATTTAATCTAATTTATTTATATGGTTATATTAACATCATAATTTGTTTTAAAGTTTAATTATATTATTTTTTACCATTTAATCGAATGTTGGTCATTGGATTTTATTTCACATTGAAATTGGACATAAAAAAGTATCAATATTTTGATAGTTATTTTTTTTAAAAACGTGATATTTGTTTTGATATCGGTAATTAATTTTAAATTAATTTATGCAACGTCAATGTTTTTAATTTGGTAAAATAGACATAATTTTTTAATTATTAATATCAAATATAGCTTAGGATTAATTATTAGTAGTTTTCTGAAAAACATCAATTTTTGATGAATACTAAAACCATTAAGTAGTAGTTAAAAAACTACATTTTTCTTTTTAAATAAAATTTTACTACTTCTATGAATTGGATTTCGAAAATCAGAAATAAATTTTTGCTATTAGTTTGTAAAATGTGGTTCGATAAGATGAAATGTGTTTTGGTGATTAGTAACTTTTTACTTTTATTTATCGCGGTTAAAGGTAGATAGGATAAGTCAAGGTACAAAGAATATTATAATAATAGAAAATTACCTTAAAACATGTCCTAGCAAATTTTTATGAGTAATTTAAGACCATGTGTATATTTGGGTCAATTGTGGGACCCCATGGAGCCACAGGAGAGTGATAATGACTCTTCAGATTAATTAATTTAATGTAAAGACCAAAATGACACAAACAAATATCTTTTAGTAAATTAATTTTTACATGGTGTTATATAAGTTATATTTTCAACTATAATTATTAATTGGAAATATAAAAATATTTAATGCATCATGGTATTTTTTATATAGTTTTTAGACGTCATGTAGATTAAATTATTTATGACACAAAATGATGCAGTATTTACCTCATTAATAAATGATTTAAATAAATAATATTATAAATATTAAAATAACATCCATAACCTGTCCAATTCTTATAGGATGATTTTATTTCTACCATTAGTCATCTTATAATCTACTTTAATTAGTTTTGGCCCATTAGAAGCTGAATATCATAATATAATAAAATAATATTTTTACACATTCCTAAAGAGCCCCTCCTCCCACTTATAAAAAGCCGTCAATTCTAACCCATTTATCACACCGCTCAAGCCCCTTGTCTCATCCAACCTCTACCCATATAATCTATAATGATCCCCTTATTCCTTATAGAAGCCTTACCTTAGGCAGAAGGCACTTCAAGATGTCCTTTTAGTTCAAACCAAAGGGAGTTACCCGAATTAAAGGTAACTATTTCTATTAAATTATTTTCTTTTATTTTTCATATCCAACCCCTAAAATATTTAAATTCATTTATTTCATAACAACACCAATATCCTAAATATACTACGATTTTATTATGAGAAGTATTAGAACTACACTTACACACACCTCTATCTAATGTGTAAAGAGCATACTATTTCTATGGATGGGAAACTAATGCCTCACAAAAAGATGATTGTTCAATTATCTCCTACCGTCTTGATGGTGGCCATTAAGATGGAACTATTTTTATATATGATATATATTATTTTTATTTTTTCTTTATGCTTATTTATTTTTTCTTTTATAGAATAACTTTATGGTGTGCATTATGGGTAAATGTGATAATTTCATTTGAAGAAGTTCGGACTACCGCCCCTCAAGGTGATATGACTCATTAATGCCATATGTGGGATGTATAAAGGATGTATTTAATGATATTTTATATTATATTAAACTGGAATTATAATATACCTATGTATAATTATTTTTTAATTCCATACAATTAAGAAATAGAAATGAAAGTAGCGTTTATGCATACGTACACCATACCATCTCCATAAACGATACATTTCATTTCTTACCTCCAAATGTTATGTAATATTATAAATACATGTATATACTGGATATATATTATATATATTATATCTAAATAATGAATTTAATTATTTATATAATGAAATTTTGACTGTGTGAGAAACATGTAATTATAAGAAGTACATTTTTAACTCTAGTACCAAATATCGACAAAATGAATGTTATTAACATAAATGATTGAATAATGTTTATAACATGGTAATAAGTGATATAAAAGGAATAATAAAATTGATAAATGTTCTTCAGCAGTTATAAATTAACTTTAGTTCATTATTCATGAAGAAAAAGGAACAAACGAGTCATGTCGGACACGAGGTAAGGGGTTTCTTATCTCACTTTTAATTCCGTGATATTTCAATTGTCCGCAAATAATTTATTTCATATAGTGCATTATTTACTTCCATTTGATATATATTAGGATGATTATATTTATATTTATTGTATTTTGTGATTTATTTGTTGGTTATTAACTTTTGGTCGTACAACTCGATTGAATTACAATGTGGTAAGGGGTTTTCATCTCACTTTTTATTTCCGTTAGATTTATGCTATATTTTCCACTATTTCCTTTTGTGTGGTGTATGTACTGCCCATGAATGTATTCCTGGTGGAATATAATTTAATTAATGAGTATTTACATCTTTATTGTATGATCCTTATTTTATGGGGTGTATGTTTCATATGTTACCAAATCGGTAAGGGATCCTTTCACCCTATTCTTTTTAGAAGACTTCATTTTATTTGATATGTCTTTTAATTTACATATTCCTATGTTGGGATATGGTTTTATATATACTTATTGATGTAAATTTTATTTCCATGTGATGAGATACCCTTTTTCTCTCTCATCAACTCATTTTCTAAATTTTAATGTGATGTCGTTAGGCTGTCTAATTTCTCTAAGGGAACTTCGTTACATAATTTCAATTCTTTGGGTTAAACTGCTACCTATTCATTATGTCATTATATAAATATGTGTTATAAAACACTAATTGTTTTGCACATAATATCCCCTTATATTGGGTGTATTATTATTTGTCACCTATAATTATTTAATTGATTTATCCTTAATCTAATGATACAATCTTTATAAGGGATTTCGTCTCAAATCAAATTCCACTAAGACTTCAATGTTTTTATACACCAATTAAATATTATATGGTGTATATACCATCCTTTGGAATATTATATCACGAAACCCTTAAATCTCATGATATTATAATGTTATGATTACATGTTTTTTTTGATAATTTCAATTTTTTATTTCATTGAACAAAAGAGGGGAGAACATCCTCTCCAAAACAGGCACTCAAGGAGGCCAAAAGTTATGGATCCCAAGGGCGTCCCTAAGAACAAAACTATCTCATTATTGTGGCAGAAACCCTAAATGAGAAAAGACCGAAAGGGGTTCCTCGGGATGACCCCCTCTAGACAATGCATCTGTCGCAATGTTCCCCTCTCTATGAATATGTCGGATTGAACACCCTCTAGAGATCTATAAAGAATAGCTACGTATAAGATACATCACGCTCCATGGTGACCAAAGTTTCCCCTACAGTGCCCTGATCAACACCTCGGAGTCTGATTCCACCGCCAATAGCCCCACTGAAAAACCTTTACATAGCATTAAACCTTTGTGCAAGGCTCTCACTTCCGCACCCACTGAACTACCCAGGCCATAGTAGCTGCTAAAGGCAATTAAAACGGAACCCTTCTTGTCTCGGACCAGACCACCACCCCACAAAAGCCCCCCCTTCAAGGAGTCGTCAACATTGATTTTAATGCCGATTAATGGAGGGCTCTATAGAACCTAACCTTAAGCATCTCTCATTTTATGAAAAACTCTTTAACTAAAATATTGTTTTAAATGATTTAATGATTTATTCTTATCAATATTTGTCATTAATGTCCATGTTTTATAGATGGTTTTAAGGATTTTTTTATATGGATATTAATGGTTTAAAAGGGTAATACCTTTAAAATCTTCAAAGTGGTATGGAACACATTGATTCATAAATCTCTTTATTAAATGTTTTAAATGGTTTTGAAAATGGTTTGAAAAATCATTGATTATGTCAATATATTGAAATGATATATTGTAATTGCAATGTGGAAATGTTATCTTCCTTTATAATTGTTTTACATGTTCTGAATATATAAGGGATCTTGGGAATTTTTTACGTATATTGGTTGTTATGTGATAAACCTAGGGCGGGTGAGCCCGAGATAGCTCTTCAATGCATTGGGTAACGTGATGGTTGTAAACATTAATGTTTATAATAAGAGATTTACGGAATATACAATTATGGGTATTCCAAATGTGACTCCCTGTGTAGTTATGATAGTTATAATGTATGTATGTTATTATTTCCATAACTTTCCTTTATGGTTTATGATTTCTACGTGTTATTCATAAATCTTATGATTTCATGAGGTATGTTATAATTGAAAAGTATGGTTTCATGGATTTGTTTTTATTATGGGACTAATGTTTTTTTCATTATTTTATAACCCTTACTAAGCTTTTTATGCACATACCATGTTTTGAAATGTTTTTCACTGGACATAAAGATGAATAGGGTAATGGATGAGATCAAGGAAAGTTCATGTTGTCTAAAACATGGAAGTGGACATATTTATTTTTAAGAGTTTCTATTTTATGTAAATATGGAGACTTGGTAGTAGTGTTTACAGGTAATATTCAAGTTGTTATGTAATAGTTGTGGCCTAATTCTTTAAAATGCTAAACATGAAAAGATCTTCAATGTTAATTATTCATTTAATTTAGGATTATGTAATGTTTAAGGTTGGGTCCATATACTAACAATATATATATATATATCCTTTATTTTATTTTTGTTTTATTTTCTCACTAACTATCTCTTCTTATATTCTAATTTTCGTGATTTCATGTTTGTGTTTTCTCTCACTTTCTTGTCACATTTCTTTTTTATTTTATGCATTTTATTTTACTTCTATTTTATTTTTATCATCATCGTCTTTCTCATCATACCACAATAACCTATTAACCTTAAAATGGGGGCCTAACTGAATACTTTTCCCGAGGGAGGTTTGTGTTGTTTCTATTCATTTCCCACTAAAATTCATACGTTTGATTATGTTTATGGTTCATAAGGGTGAAGTGAATGAGTGTGGTGATTTTTCACTATGGAATTAAAATTCATATTATTTTTATTCTTTTATTAAATCATTCCATTCCCTTCAACTAAATATAATCTCTTCATGTAATGATGCTGAGCCATTTAGTGGGTGAAAAAACATATGATAGAGTCATGTCAAATAATGTGACACACTATCAATCGATGTGTGACATCAACACAGATTACAATAAGATGTGGAATTTGGAATGATAAATGAATTAAATATTCCACACTAATAAATTAATTAATTGTATTTTAAAAGTGGAACATCAGGGCTAGAGTATCAAAATATATTTATACTCCAAACAATAGAGTGGTGAAACACATAAATCAAGCCACAAAAGTAATATTCTATCATTATTAATCATATTTTTATAATATAATGTTAGTTTAATTTATAATTCCACTGCATTGATTTAAATTCCAATTAAATCCTATAAAAATAAATCAAAAATATCAATTTTAGGATAAATAATACTAAGTGAATATCTGAGGGAGCTACTCAAATGAGTTGAGACTAGTCATCCTTTGTGCTGTATTTGGAATATAAATTTTTGTTTTCCAAGACGAAGAACATGCATACATTAAAAACAGGCATCATTTAAATGGATTGAAACTAAATGAATATTTTATATTTATATTTTTACATAATAGATATTTTTCATTTCTTTTCAAATTTAATAAATTAATAAAAAAAACCCATGATGTTTTAAAAAAACAATTTTTTTTCAACACATGGAATAATTTCTCTAAGGTGTATGATCTTTTGGATAAAAATGATGCATAAAACTATATAAATTTTTTTAGAACAAACTGATATACCTAAACATACAGTGAATAATTATGAAATATATATCACACTTCATGCTCTAACAATCATTCTCAATAAAGTCAAGGTTGGTTTTAAAATACTTGATTCCAAGAAGGAACTAGCATCGGTTTTCACCAATTTCATTAAATACATCCATGATGTTTATTGGAATGTTGGGTAATATCAATATCCCAGCCATTTGAGGGACCATATCCCAGATTAATATGATTTTTTATAGTGAATTGATGACACATAATGCTTGCATACAATGATATGTATGAGACATAGAATAGATATATAGGGAGTCTGGAAGGAGTATGAGGTTCGACCAGAACTCCACAATCTCAAAAAAGTATAATATCTATTACTGTTTAATAAAAATCTCTCCAGGAAAAAATAATACACCCTTAATGTGGTGTTATATAAAGAAATTATGGAGGTTCCCAACTACCTACCTCCACTCACTACCATTAAACTTCAAGAGGCACTTTCCATATAAGGATAGATTAAGGCTGAATAATCATAAGGATTTGATTATGTATCAAACTCTATTTAAATTGATTTTATTAAATATTAGGAGTATTGATCCCCACATAACTAGATTATAATAATAATAATAATAAATCATTAATTTTCTTTAGAGGATTTAAAGTAAACAACACATGCACATATTGAGGAGAACATAGAGACACCTTATATTGATGACATTACATTTAAGAAACCCATTAATAAATTCATGTTGTTGGGCCTGAGAAAATAAAGATATTGGAAGGCCATATTTAATTTTGGATGTTTCATATTAATTTCCAATCTAAATATATTATAGTAAAAATAAATTCTTATTTTCACTTTAATCATTCAATTCATGGATCCCATGTTAGTTCAATACTATATGAGCAAGGTCAGTTACACTTGTAGTAACAAAAAAAGGATTATCCATAATTAATGATACACCATCCAAATTTTTTTTTATTTTGAAGAATATTGATCCAGTTTAATCTATCTGTGACTCATTTCTCACTAATAAAAAAGATGAAAATATGGGTAAAACTATATATGGTGGTTCCAGTCAAAGAAGATCAATCCACCAACTGATTTTGGATGTCACCTAGTACTTCCCTATCAAGGCAGTAAAAATAGAGGCCCACATGGGGGAATCATGACAAGACATATCTCATTTACTATGTATTCTAAAACATGGAATTCAATTTCATTTTTAGGATTAGTTCATCATGAATCCCAATACCTCTTTCCATTTTTATCATAAATGATATGAAAATTATTATTAAAAGTGTAATTTTATTTTATAGGTACATTGTTGAATAATGAATTCCCAAAAATAGTAAAGTAGGATAATAATATTCCTTGGGTGGAAGTGAAGTTTTAATTTTTACCATGTAATAGAACATATTTTAGGGTTACTTATGCCTTTCTAGGAAATTAACCAAAGGATATGTTCATATTTTGTAATTGAATGGTTTATTCTTTGATGGAATGGTGTTTATGAAACCTATTTCACTTTCATGGTTTCTATACTTGTGAAACTCAATTATTTCTATGGGGTATAATTTGAAAAAATTATTATAAAGAATCTATTTTCAATTTGTTATGATTTTATTAAAATTTTTGGATAAACATTTCATTTTTGGGCTGTGATATGAATAAGTTTTATTATATTTTGTCAAAAATATATATGAAATCATTATGTGATAGGTAGGACCTATATCTCCCTACAAGGCATTTAGTAATGATTTATATCTGATGAGGTAATTATGGGAATCATGTCAACAAGATTGATCCTATATAGGAGATGGGGAAACTTGATCCACTATGGGAAGATTGGGAAACCCTATCCACTATAGAAAAATAGGGAAACCTGATTCAATATTGGATGATAGAGAATCCTGATCAACTAATAGGATATGGGGAAACATGATCCACTATGAGAATATAGAGAAACCAGATCAACTATTAGAATATGGGGAAACCTGATCCCTTATAAAGAAAAGGTTGTGACTGGGGATGGTAGTGTGACTTTCCAAGTTAGTTTAGACATCATTAAGTTCCCAGATAAGTTTTATCAATTCATATCAACTTATATGGAATAATATTACATTTTTATGTGTATTACAAAATTATTATGTTATGATATGAGGAATTATGGTCCTGGTTCCCTTATTATTATTGTCTTATGAACAACTAATCATTATTTCATGGTTCAGGCTTATGATTTTTAAAATACATAGTATGATCTATTAATATTACAACCATGCTCTCATACACTTATGCACATGATTATTCTTGTATATATCACTTTTTAACCCCTAATAATCATCTAATGTGACTCTGTTTATTTTTTCCTTCCATAGTTTATGAAGATATAATTCATGTATGATATCTATAATAGGTTTTATTATCATATAGAACCATGTTGAAGATAATCTAGCCCACTCAGGTACAATAAATTTAGATTCCATGTTTCCAAAGGCAGTAAACTACTTTTTTATTTGGAAATTTATTTTGTAATGTATTATATATTACATAATAATGATGAAATTAATATGTTTGTAAATATCGGGTGGTTATAGTTTGCATCGTAGGGAATGAATAATCTACCATTTGAAACATAGATGAGGAAAAATGAGTGATATCCCTAGGAATATTTCTACAGATATATGTAGGGATGTCTCTCTGGATAATTTTAAGGATGAAGAATAATATGGGGAGATGTCCAAGAATTTTAGAAATTGATAGGGAGAGTAGATTCCTAGAAGTAAATACATATCTATATACTACAGGTAGATGTGGCTCGGACACATATTTACCAAGGGGTCATAACTCTGAAAATTTTCATCTGGCGTGACTTGATCGTAACCTGGTACACGAAAATAGACCATATTTCACACTTGGTCTGAAACTATTGGGGTATTTTCTTTTGGAATTCAAAAACTATTTATGAACAATCATGAATTTTTTACATAGAATATTATTATTAATATCCTTGTGTAAAAATAATGTGTAATAGATTTAGGAATTTTGTGTTATTATTTAGACAACTTATAAGTAATTTTTAAGTATTTTAAGGGTTTCTGGTATGATATGTGTTTCTCATCCAATGCTTTCTTGTCTTATTCAAAAGTGGTAATGAGAAGAAAGTGGGTTAACTTTTAATTTTTCATATATGGAATGTATGGGCATGATGAGAATAAAAAATTTAAGTGTACATCCTTAGAAAATGAATAGGAAGGTCCATGAGTAATGGATACACTAGTGAATATAAAGAGACTGAAATTTGCATGTGAATGCTATGGGATTTTCTTCCAGTATTCAATACATTAAATGTATGAATACTTATTGTATTGATGTTGTAAAACCTTTATAAATTATTCATATTTCAAATTCCATGAAAGGGGTTATATTGGATAATAGGATAAATCATAAATAATGGTTTAAGAATAACGTAGGATGCTTGAAGAATATAATTAGAGGAATTAATGAATTGTGTTATATGAATCATGGAGTATATTTTTTCCATTAATGATATCTAAAAAATATAGTGAATGGTTTTGAGGAACTATAAAATTTATTTAAGGGAATTATTATATTTTGGTTAGGGGAAGGAACCCTTAATGTGAACCTGGTGTTGAGAAACATGTATTTATCTTTGATAAAGATATGATTGATATAGATAATGTTAATTGGATAGAATTGATTTTCTAGTAACTAATTATTTATTTATTTACAACGATTACTTTTTCATCATGGATAAAAAATTAAAAATTAATTTATTTAATTAATTTATCATGTAATTCTAGGAATAAGGAAGCATACATGTTTTCCCAAAGGAGATTTGGTAGTTCATGTTGGTACCATTTTTCAAGAGAATATACAGTTAGGGTGTTCACCATATTATAATGTGACAACCAAGAGATAAATTATTATATATAATGGATTACTCTTAATCTAATTGGATGAAATTATTTTTGAAGTTTAAGATCTTTATATTTTTGATGGATTATAATGTTAAAAATTTATGGATGTTTAAGTAAAACATCATATTAATTGTGTCAGATTAAAGAATTATCATAATAAATGAGGATTTTATAATATTGGATAACCTATTATAAATATATTTTATGATGGTAATAGATGAAAAATGTGATGGATTATCATGGATCTAATTATTTGTAAGTGGTTCAGGATTGAAAATTTATTTTTTCTATTTTGAGAAATTGGTGATGCGGAAATTGGTCAAGGAATGAAAAAGGGTGATATTGTACTAAATTAGTTAAGTATATATTCTAATGAAAATTCTTTAACTTTAGGTAAATGATCATGAAACTAAAAGGTTTATCCTATTACTTTATTTTTCAGTTAATCAAATGGCCTCTTAGATCATAAAATATTTATGGCTTTGTGAATGATAAATTTCGCAGGACCTTATTCTCTATAACTCTCTATCATAACATGATGGGTAGATTTGTCTTTATTTTCCATGTTCAAAGTTTACAACTATGTTTTATTATGTGGAATCATATTTATGAGTTACTTTTGGTTTCCTTTATTTTAGTATATTTTATATTTAAAAGGATGTTTTAGAATTAATTTTTACAATGTAGAATTTTATGAAAAAAATAAAGTATTAAAACTTTTTTAACTAAGTTGAATTTATTGGGTGAAGTTAATTTATATGGTGGTAGAATATAATACCATGATATTGTGTAAAGTATTGTTTTAATGAATTAATTTAATCTTTTCAATATTTTTGAATTAATAAAATTATAAATATTACTTATGTTATATAAAACAACTAGGGTTGTCTTGAGTTTCACACAACACAAAAATAATCTTTCTATGTACAATATTCGTACATTAGATTTTGGAACATGAAACACAATGTTTGGATTGTGTTATATGCTATTTCGTTTTCCTTGGTTACCATGTGTTACACGAAAGGCCTTGTATTACTATACTAAAAAACATTATTAGTGTTATTGTTAAAATATTAATATAGTTGTACACTTACCTTTTGTAAGGATGTTATGAATAAAATTTTATTTAAACATGTGAATAAACTGAACCCTATTAACTAGAAATTATAGTATGAATTATTTAAAAATAAAGGAATTCCATTTCTAAGAAAAATAAGTTTTTTTGTGTGAATACCAATTTATCTAAATAAAGTAAAAAATAAATTATATTAATGTTTATAATATATTATAAATTCATTGAAATATATTTTCACCCATTATATAGATTTTATTGGTATAATATAAAAATAAATCAAATATTATGAAAAGAAAGATACATTTCTCAATATAGTAATTTTAATAACTTCTAATAGAGAACCCATTTAAAATATCATTATGAAAAAAAATTAACCAAATGACCTAAAGTTTTTAAATTAGAATATCAAATTTTACTTTGGGATAATGTTTGGTTTTTTTGGGATGTTTTATATTTTATTAAAAGTGAAGAACATTGAAATTTAATTTAAAACTTCTTTTTCATAGAATTTATTTATAAGGATATATTATATTTTTCATTGTATTAAAATTTTTAATGTCCTAAATTATAAATAAAATTAATTAAATTTCATTCATTGTAATCTATTTATCTAGAAAAACAGATATAAAAACATAACAATCTTTTGAACGTTTTACTATAAAAACCGAGATTATCATCCCATGAGAAGAAATAAATTTAAATTTTATTCTGTCACTTATGTTATTAGAATTTGGAGGAATGTATTCCATATTTGGAATAATAATAATTTATAATGTCTATTAAGGTGAACTCAGTTTTTTGACCAAAAATATTAGTGTCTGTAATTATAATTAATGACAATAATTAATGTAAAATTAAGCTTTATAATAGACTAAACTTTAACTTTAAGGGCTAAAATGACATATAAAATTGTCCAAAATTATTTGTGTGGTAATATTTAAAACCTAACATCCATTTTATCTAATTGGGTTTATTATTGGAGGCACATTACATAGGAAAAACATGGGTGCAATTCTCTTTTTAAATATTGATAAGAATGACACTCTACCACCACTATAAGGAGGAACTCACCCCTCACAATTATTATCACTGAATAATCTCTTTAGAAAATACAAGGTATTTTTAATAAGATAAAAAAATAATTATATTTATCTTATAATATTTAATTTTGGCATAAATCCATCCAAGGAATCCATTTAGTGTAAAAGGCATTAGTTACATAAAGAACATATAACATTCTTCCTCAAGATCCATTGTATTATATTCATTATCTAACCTATAAAGTCATATTATTACATTATTATGTAACAATGTTAGTATCATAAATGTATTTATATTTTTTTTATTCTAATTTATATACATACACTTACAGAAAAATCCATCTAATGGGAAATGAACATCCCTTCTTGTGTACAACAAACTACCGCTTCATGAAACATTGTTGTTCATTTTTCAATTTCCACCTCTCATGGCTAGAAATTATGAGGGGAAATATATTTTCAATTGATATATATTTTTTATGGTGAATTGAAATTTTTATTATTATATAAAACATACTTTCATTCTATCAATTTTTTGTAAATATGATAACATCATTTGTTAATGTGTGGATTGTTTCCGCTTCAAGCCGATGTAACTCATTCAAAATAGACATGGCACATATAAAGGATGGTTTTAATATAAATTTGTGAAATAAATGAAATAAATTTGATATTAATGAAATAATTACATTAAAATAAATATAATATATCAATTATCATTATTATCCTTTTCACACACTAAAAAATGGTGGTCACATCATTCATTAACGTGTGGACTACTACAACCTCAACGAGATGTGATTATTTTTACAATCCAATAATTACATATATAATTATATATTAATAAAATAAATGGTATTTACTATATAATTTTATTTATTGATATATATAATTTTCAAACCATCTTTCTATAATGATCATTTAATAATTGTAACTTTACTCATGCGTACATATGACCTACTGCCTCTATGATTGTAGTGTAGGTTCATTTTCCATTAGAATATTCCAGAATTGGTTTTAAAAGTATAAATTATGAATAATTATTATAATTATTTAATTATTATTATTCTGGTTATTTTTATATATTTAACCCTTTCACCATTGTTAATCTACAAATGTCATTTTATCCTATAAACCGAATATTTTCAAAACACCTGACATAAACATAATTGTTTAAGTAGTTGTATAAAACAATGTAATAAGTGAGGTAAAATTAATAATAACCTTGAAAAATGTTATTAAGAAAATTCATTCTTAAAATAGGTTTTTTAATCAAAAATATAATCTCACATGTGACAATTTGTACTTTAGGTAAGGGGATTTCATCTCACTTGTTATTTCCATAAGATACAAGCTATATTAATTACTTGATTATTTTGTGACAAGTATATACTAAAAAATGACATGGTAAAACATAACATTACATTATTTAATTATATTAAAATCCTCAAATTTTGTTATTATCTGGTCGGGACCATGATTCGATTTTTACTCAAGTAGTTATCTTTTTCTCATCTCACATTCATTTTCCATGACAAAAAATCCATGCTCTCCCCCATTGCATATATGTGGTGTTATTAATGTATGTGGATTTATTTTAGGATTTTAAAACATTAATTTTTTGTTATTTAAATATATGTTTTCTGATTTTAAATTCATGGCGTTTATGTTTCAATTTTTTCCAAATTAGTGAAGTAATTTTATCTCAAATTTTTATCATTGAGACACATTCCATGATTTGAAACTATATTAATTTACTTGGTGTATATACTACCATTTCACTTTTTTAATCAATAAATTACTTATTTTAATGATATTTTATGATCTGGGTAATTTTATTTTCTTATGTGGGGAGTATAATTCATTTTTACTATGTGGTAAGAGTTAATTGAAACAATCTCATCATTTATCATGAATTTTTATGATTATGCTTTTATTGATTAAATATTTCGATCCATATCTCATGTGATCTCAGGAAGTTTGTTTTGATATTTATATCCACGATGTATTCATTTATTATTACCATTTTCCAAATATTTTGTACATGAGATAATTAAGAATATGTTTTTATGAAAAATCATATATGTTTTTCTTTTCTGTAGAAACTATAAGGTCTTTGAAAAAAATGTTTTCAAAAATTATATCCGAAAATAATTTAATTCTATCTAATTATATTTAATGGAAATTTTTACCCATATTTTCCCATTTTTAAAAATATTTTTACAATGAAAATTCATGAAACATTCTAATCATGGTACATTTCTATATTTTTATGCTTAAAAATGAATGTTTAGCTTGGATAGACTTACCCATCATCATGAATTTCTTATAAATTAATATTATTTTCCTTGTTTATAAGGTTATTTTTAATGAAAATGTTTCGCAAAATTCATGGATTTGTTGAATTTAATTTTATTTTCAATGAAAAATTATTTCAATTTTTTTATTTTTAAAAATTGTTTAAAATGATTTTCAAATCACCCATATGTGTTTACCAAAGGTTATTTTCCATGAAATGGATATCAATGATTTCAAGAATTCTTTATATGTTTTCAAATTTATTTTATATAAAATGGATTTAAATTTATTTCAATCATCCATCTTTGGGTTTCAAAATATTTTCAAAGAAAATGGTTTTCAAAATATTTTCATGATTATTTTATATGTTTTCATAGAAACCTATATTCAAAATATTTTATAGACCCCTGTATTGTATTTCATGTTTATTTAATGAAGTAATTGTTTTAAAAAGTTTTTATATTAGAGAAATATTTTTTTCCAAGATGAATGGATATTTTCTTCCAAAAATGTTTTTAATGCATGTTGCCAAATTAATTCCCTTCTAATATGGTGACTATTTGTAACACATATTTCATTCAAGGAAATGATATGAATGATCCATTAATATGATTTATCTAAATAGTGTTTTTTATGATTGTATGTTTAGGGAACATTTTTCTCTTAAATGGGTTATATTCTTATGAAACCCTCATCTTTTCATGGGTTATTCTTTGAAGAAAATATGACGAAAACTATCTAATTTGTATATGTTATGATTAGATTTCATGTTTATGACAACCCTTTAATTTATTGGGTTCTGATATAATGAATTTTTATTAATGTGTGGCACAAATATATATGATTTCATTATGAGTTTGGTGAGACCTATATCTCCCACCAGTGAAATTGGTAAATAATTATAACTCATGATACAATGATAAGAAACTAGTTGATGGGCTTGGTCAACTATGGAAGATGGATAATCTTGAACAACTACAGGAGGATGGGGAAACCTAGAACAATATTAGAATATATGGAAACTCGATCCAATATGGGATGATAGAGAAAACCCAATCCTCTATAGGAAGATTTCATAACATGATCCCTTATAAGAATGAACTTCCACTAGGGATCATCGTGTATCTCCCCAGTAGGTTTTGTCCCGATTATATACCCATATAAGTTCAGGAAATTCATCTTCACATAAATGGAATGGTATTTCACGTTTATGTGTATCCCCAAAGCATATGTTATAGTTTCATGGATTATTCTCTTGTTCAAATCATGATTCTTATCTTATGAACAACAAAGTTTTATTACATGATTCATGTTTATGATCCTTGAAAAGGAGGGTATGAGATTATAATATTATGAACACGTTATCATACCTTAATGGTCATGTTTATTCTTACATACATCCCTTTTTTACCCTTAAATATCATCTAAGATCACACTATTTATTGTTTCCTTCCCCAGCATATGAAGATATATTTAATATATTATAGGTCTAATAAGGGTGGTACTCTTTGAGAACATAGTGGGAGATAATGTATCTCAATAATATACCATAGTTTATGTTTCCATGTTTCCAATGTCACTAAAATAATATGGTATTGGGATGTATATTATTTTTAAATGTATTAAGTATTCCAAAAAATGATGAATTTCTATGTATATTAAGCTCAGGTAGTTAGAAATCCATAACCGGGGAAGACTTCTTAGAGGAAGGATATGCATGGGTTATCAATAGAATTCTTGTGTGACCTCTAGGTGATCAAACCAGCTAGTAGTACGAGTGGCCTGATGGCCCACATGGTCCATCTGTTCTGTATCCTGAGTGTGAATGAGTTTTTTTTGATAGATCCCATCAGCATTGTAGGGTGTTTTGGATGGTCCTCCTACACCTTTATTGATAATATAATCACCACCCCCCAGTCTCAGTGTGTGATAGTGAAAAAATAAGTTACATATAATTTTTTTTAAAATGGAACTACATTGCTCTAGCTCATATACATCGGCACCAAAAACCCTGCATCATTACTCTTCAACTGCTTCCACCTTCATCTCTACCAAAATAACACCTATAACTCATTAAAGCCACAATTTACATTCTAGAGAGATTAGGTCAAGCTCCACATACACCATGAATCCCATAAGAAGCCAAAAATGAACCCCATGAATCAAATTTCAATCTCTCCCCACCCACTATGAATGTCTTAGGGGTTGAGTAAAAATAGTAAACTACTTCTTCCCTATATGATCTAAATATTTTGTTTCACGTTTTTCATTCCATGTCATAAATTCTTCATGATACAATGCTTGTATGAAGGAGGCTTCCACACCTATTCTTAGTCCATCAAACATATCTAGTAATCCCAATATATATAATGAATCAAAAAAATAAATATATTAAAATATTCCTTATAATAAAATTCTTATTTTTACGATATTTCATCACTACCCCCAAGAAACTTTTATGTGGATCTTATCCTATAAAAGTGTTTCCCTAATACCAAGTATAGAGTCTGCCCCAACTAGAGAAGAGGATTCCATGGTTGCTGCAATGAAATTTTTTCAAATTATTTTTTATTCTCAGTTTATTTGTTTAGTTTTAGTCTATATAATTTCAATTTATTTTCTTTTAAATGCATCTAATTCTTCAATGGTTTTTTTTGTGTCTTCTTTAACACACCAATATTCTTCTTCTACTTCTTATTTTTATATTTCATTCTTCGTATCTTCTTCTAAAAAAACTATATATATATTTTAATATATTATATTATTATTATTATTCTTCTCTCTCTCTCTTATTCATATATTATTATTTTTTCTTATTTTATTTGATTTTTTTCTATATCGCATCCCTTTTCTATTTATTTTATTTATATTTTAGTTTCATCTTCATCTATATTAACATATTAACACCATTAATTCATAACCTAAAAAATGATGGGAAAACCCAATGATTTCACTATGGGTTATATGATGTTTCAATTCATTATTCCCTTAAATTCATAAGTTTTATTTAATTTTTTCTTGAGTAAGTGTGAAGTGAATGAATGGGGAAATTTTCCATTGTTGAACTAAATTGAATCACATTTCTATAATTTATTTAAATATTTTTCCTCCCATAAACTAAATATAATCCCCTAAATTGATGATCTTGAGCTGTTTAGTAGATGAAATGACAAACGATGGATTTGGGTCCCTGAAGCTATCACACTCTCAATTAGGGTTTCCCGTTAACCTGGATTATAGATGGAGCGGGAATATATAATGCTCATGTAATTAAATATTTCACACCACTAAGTAAAATAATATTTTTTTAATTATGATATTTCATTATTACACTATCAAACTATATTTAAACACCAAAAAGGTGAATGATGTAACCCATAATCAAATCCGAAGAGGAAGAGTTTTATTTTCTTAATTAACCACATCGTTTCATTTCATGTTAGTATAGTCACTTTAATATTTTAAATCATTTAAATTAAATTAATTTCATATAATAAAAAAATATTTATTTTAAGATAGTTAAATAATATAGGTGAAAAATAATGAAAACCATCAAATGAGATGACACTTGTTAGCCTTTTTTCTACGTTATAGAAAAAATTTTCTTTTTTCAATACCCTATGAGAAGCATGCAATCAAATATTATTAATTTTGTTTCTTTAATGAATAAAAATTATTTGATTTTTAACCATTGGAGTGTTATTTTACTTTAAAAAAAGTCTGAAACCGAATTTCAAATATTCAATCCATAATTAATAGAACATTTGTTTTTTATTTTGAAAAATGTTACATAAGTATTGAAATGTCAATCATGGATCTTATAAATTATTCATTAATTTTTTACAATTTTTATTTTAATTAAAATATATATACTTTTTATAATGAAAAATATCCATAAATTTGAAAATAATTATAAAATTAGGACTATGTCCTAAAGGAGATAGTATTTGCAAAATCGGTATTTTTTACTATTCTCCACAAAATTCATCCTTTTCATGAAAATATTTAGAAATAATACAATAATAATTGTATCATATTAAATTAAAAAATTAATTTCTTTTTTGAAAATTCAAATTACAAAAATTTTTATGTTTATTTTTTAAATAAGAAATATATAATGAATAATTTTTTTTGTTGAAAATGGAATTTTTAAGTGTTATTAATGTTTTTTCATTTTAATTTTTATTTTTGATAATTATAATATATTTTTTCACATGTAATAGTATTATAAATTTATTCAATTCAAATTATTATAATAAAATATGTAACAATTTAGTATTAATTATTTGATAAAGAAAAATACATTAAATTATTAAATGTAATAAAATATTAATTATCTTAATTTAGAAAATTTAAATTTAGTACCATCATTTTATTTAATATATTTTTAATAATATTATTATTTTCATTATAATATTATTTTAATATACAATAGATCATTTTAAACAAGCGTTTCATGAAAATGAAGCAAGAAAAACTATATTTAATTAAAGAAAAAAATATATTAAAACCATCAGAATTTACAATCAATGTTGTGAAATCACACAAACCTGATCTAGAAACTCATAGGTCTTTGAGTAGTATTCAATGGGATGTTCTAATCCAGAACAATTATTCATATTCATCACTCCCTCATATTTGAATTAATTTTAATTTTTCTCTTGTTTCTCACACAAAGCATGACTCATGTGGGATTATATATTTTAAATTTCTCATTTATTTAATGTGATTGGTTCATTCAACTAAATGTTGGGAATGTAAATAATTAATATTTCTATTTCAAAGAAAAATTAATATGAGGCCCCAAAATATTTAGGATCTTATCCATTATTTATGAAAAGATCCACATGGGTCCACTCAGAAGAAGAATTAGGGAAGAACTACTAGCCTCTATTATATATATTAATTAACATCTCACCAAATGGGAATAGTTTTCATATCCTCATTAGAAAAAGGAACATCCTCATCCACCCACACCTACATTTTTTATAACATTGCCTCAAACTATATTCCTTGTTATGATACCTAATCCACCTCTTTATTAGATATTAATAGCTTCAACTACATGTCTATGATAGTATTATCTAAAGAATATATGATGACCCATATGAGGTGTACCCCAGCATACATAAGAGAATACTCATTTTCAATCACTCTAAGATATGTGAAAATATCATTAATTAACTCATAAATGGTATATTTTTAATATTATAGGTCACGATACACATGATCAGTCAAGAAATCAAGGTCCAGTGAATAGGGTGCATGGTACTCAATTCTACATGTCCCCATGTTCAAAATCCAAGGGTGAAGGTATCCCATCTGAACCAAAAGCCTTACCAAAAACATTTGAGGGGTGTTGTTTTAAAATATCCTCAATGTCTAGTGTTAGTATACCTAGTTCTCCACGGTAGCAAATGAACCTAAGATGTCTATTTAATTTTGGTTGGCCTAGTAGATGGTGAAATATGTGATAAATTACACAAGATGGTATTTTTGGTGTACTTAATGAAATTTTGTGATCTATGATGAGGTGAATATTTGACTCACTATATCCCCTGTTGGTTGATCTCTACATCCTTGAATTCTCATCCACTTGTGTGCAATCCTCTAATCTATAATAATGAGTGAAACATTTAGGCTGTAGTGTGGTTAGAATAAACATTTTCATTCTTACATAAGTATCCCCTCTTAATTAAATTTCCGAAAATAGTTTATATTAACTTAATTTTTTGAATATGAATGTTGGATTATGGTTATGATAGTGATAGTATAAATTTCAAAAATACATTATATACTTATCTTTCTATAAAGGGTAAAAACCCTATGAGAAAATCATTCCACGTATCTATAATGACTCTTAGATGTATGAGATCCAAAGAACATGAATCTAAGTCCACCATTGGAGATCTATCTATGCTAGCATAAACCAAAATAGTCCCCACAAGACCTTTCATGTTTGAGTCCACAAGTGTAATTCAAAATAAAAACAACAAAGTTAGTATCTAATTCTAAAAAAAGTCAAAAACATGGCCAATAAGATGAAGGGATATAAAAATTCACATTTAGGACTCAAAGGGATTTGAGTCATCAGCTACCCAAGATGAAAGGGGATGCTAGAAGACATAGTATCCTCCATAATACCACAGTGTGGGACATCATATATGTCAAGTAATAATAGTTAATTAAGTGATTGAGTCCCATATTTCATCAATTACCCCCTATAGTTTTCCCTGGTGGAGACTCATAGGCCATCCCCATTGAAATTTTAAGGATGTATCCACCTCACTCAATGTCTCCTGCATATATCAAAGTATGTAAGTCAGTACTACACAAAGAATAGAAATCATGATAAACATTCTAGATCTGGATTCTCATCAATTTGTGTGGTCTCACATGACCTATACTGGGGAGTGATCCTCATGATCTTTTCCATGGAACTACCTAACTCAAAATCTATTACATAGGAGTCCACATCACTATACTCTCTCATCCTCATATCATGATCTTGAAAATTTAGAGATAGAACTTCTAGATAATGAAAATTATTTGTTTATAAATCACAAGGTATTTAACCACGATTATAATTATACTAATAATATTTTGTATCAACAACATCATGAAATAATAGAAATGCAGTAAGATTGGAGATGTATTAAAACATATCTTACGAGTCAACCATATGGTTGAGTGAGGAATATGTAATAATTGGTATATTTACTTCGTACAATCTAATATCCCACTATCAGTAATCCATTTTGAGTTTCTGCCAAATCAATCCTACTCTTATAATTTTTTATGGAAGATCACATCATTATGTATTATTATATGGTTTCATAGAATCTTCTTCTATGTTATAACAGATCTATATGTGGTTGCATTAGAACATTAAGGGTTCCTTTATGGTCACTCACTTTGGAGAAACTAATATTTAGTCACCCCACCCCCAAAATCCTCTTTTAGATGATTAGTATGTGACCTCATAGATCTTTCATCTATCACCTCTACCATCTTGGATTCTCTAATTTCCACTTGCTGAGTCTTACTATCATTAATCAGCCTTATGTTATCCTACACAAGGGTATCTTATGATAGTTCTTCTCAAATCTCTCATCATCTCCACACTACTTTACAGTATGTTTTTACCCAGTAGTGAACATTTTCTTGATCTAGAAATAACTTCACATCATCTTACCATATAATAATTAGCTCCTTGGGGGCCTATTGTATATGATATTCATGAGTTTGTGTAAAACTATAGCGTTCAACTTATATCTGATCAATATTGAAACTTTTGGTGTTAGGCAAGGAATGATGTAAAACTTTTTAATGAAATTTTACGGGGAATATAGATAAAAAAATTTCTTTTTTAACCTTTGTGATTTAAACCCCACCATAGAAGGATTATTGATTATTATAGTGTTTGTTATATCCCTCTAATTTTAATCATTTACTTCTAAGAATTGATAAGGGATGAATGTTTAGGTTTCTTGGGTTTCTAATTTGATCCACATCCCATGATTTTTCATTCAACAAGGGAAAGTTATTGATAATTGGTAGGTGTTATTTACTAAAGGTGGTTTTTATAGGGTTTAAAATATTCAGGAATCTATACCCATCCTAGTGTTTGATGAACCATCTATAAAAATATTGGATGGGACTGTAGATATTATTGGGAAATGACACTCTGATTATATTTCCCAACCCATCATAAATCATTTGTATCAATTGAAAAGAAAATTGATCTTGTTATTAGTTACTAGTGATGTATCCTAGTCATGGATTTCCATTCAACTTTCATATTTGTGTCTCTCATGGGAAGAAACCATTATCTATTGAATTATTCTATTTATTTTATGAAATTGACTATAAGGTAATATTCCATCATGATGTAGCAGAATTTATTATACAAGACATTATTGAAAGGAATATTGTATAAGAGTTTTGGCCAAAACATGTGATTTGGGTAAATTAACTTAGAACACCTAGTACTAAATTCACTCATACAGTACAATTATAATTTGAGTAAAAACATATCACCATTCAAAAATATTAATAAAACAAGTTTTCCATGTGCCAAATGATTTCTCATTCACCAAGAAATCGAGATTCTCTAAAAATGTTTTCCTGATCCATGACTTGGGTATTAGAAACTCCCATTGCTGTTTGGTGAATAATTTTAGAATATTAATATTTAATTAGTTTTGTATCATTAAAAACAATTTTATATTTCTTTAAAGTATTTCTTGTCAATGGACAACTATTGTTTATGGTATATAAATAGTATATTGTGTTGAAGTTTCATTATAAGGCATGGATATGAATTCACATTGATCCAAAATATACTTAAAAGTGAAAAGATATAGATGACTGAAGTTGGGATTGTATTATGTCCCATTCACATGGTTCAATTCTCCCTAATCACCCAAGACATATACAGAGATCATAATAACACATTACCACCCTTATTAAATAAAAGTTTACATATACCCCACAATATTCATATATAAATATACCACTTTTTCTATAATTTTGTAAACACACACTCATGGGGATAAACATCCAATATATGTTAGAGTTCCCTCATTCTTACTAATTCTTGATCCACTCATAATGTGAAGCCACTGGGTTGAGCCACATGGGTGAGCCTAAAAATGGGTGAGCTTCCATATATTTGAGATCCCTCAAGGGTGGGTCCAACATGGATAAACCCCTAAATTAAAAATCCAACAATAAGCTAAAACTCAACTAGGGAAACCCTATACTATGGTGATCTATCACATTATAGAGACGCCAAATAATACTCATCATATGGGTGATTCTTTTCCCTAGGCCCTACAAATAGGGTGAATCAAACTCTAGTACATTCACCCGAGAGACCATTTTCATTGTTTTGATCACTAGAGTTATGATTTCTAGAAATCCGTTCACGTGGGAGATTATTCACCGAATTATTTTTATTAGAGTGTTCCATATCACAAATATCATTTACTAGGGATAAAACACCACAGTGATCCATTAAAAGGATGAAAATGCACTTAATAGCTCACTGAGACTATGTATTGTTTATATCCCTCACTAGAGATTAAAAGAATTTCATTCAAGTCCCATAACATGGAAATAATTTTATTGATTTAAAGACATTGAAATACATCCATTTTATATAAAATTAGTTTCTATATTTAACTCTTAGTATCGTTATTCTACTTGAGTCATGATAATCTACTTGGGGTCCCCAAAATCATTGAGTAAAGATACTCCTTTCTACACTCCCGGATATCATCATAAGGACCATAGTAATATGTGATCATTTTTGGGAAACCTCCTTAGGTGTAATCCCCATCATCTTCTATCAAGGCCTCCAACTAGTTTTATCTGAAACCATAAAAATCTCATTTCTTCATTATGTTACTAGTGGACATGTGGAGCAATAAAAAATATAATATTATCCTACTAGGTGTAATCCCTAATAAATCAAACCTACATCTAAATTAGTTATTAGTTATGGAATCGCAAGGAAGTATAAACTAATATTCCCTATAAAATATCCTTGATTCAGTATATTACTCAGGGCATCCTTAACACCTTAATTCAATATACTTTTACTAGTTTCCCTATACATGGGACTCATCTTATGTGAAATATATATGGATTATTTCAAAAAAAGTCATCTACTAAGTGATATATCTTAGGAATTCTTCTTCATTATCCCTATCACCTCTTTTTTCATAACCCTTTCAAATTATAGTGAGATTTCTATAGGGTCATGCAGTACCCTTGATAGGTGGGTTTTAGGGATGAATTTGAGGGGACCAACGTTTACTGATTTTGTTAAACATAAATTAATTGTTTTATTAGGTTGATTGAACCTATATCATTTGTTAGAATGTGTATATTTTATGTATAATCCCTCGACCATTTTCCCTTTTGTTTTGAAGATACTGAAAATAAAAAATAAAATAGGTATTTTCACATGGTTTAACTTTAATTTGAGAAGCTACTCTGTTATATGTTAACTCCATTCATGTCAAAACATTTCATATAATAAAACCATGATTTTTTAAAAATGCAATGGGATGTTATCGTCATTTTCCAGAAAAATGAAACACAAAAATTAATTTTAAAATGATGTTACAGAAGTGGTTGAGTTATTTCCCAAATAGCACATTCTACCTCCTAGTATGAATGGTGTAATTCTTCATGATATAACCGACAAACATCAAACATCTTTTATGAACTTAGACACATCAAAAAAATTCTTCCTTATATCTTAAACTATAATATATCGAGGTGTAAGCCTATCCTTCATCGGGTAGGCCAATCTCCCAGATCACTCTTTGCATTAAACAAAAATATCTATAACTATCCCAAGTAAATTATTGACATTTATCTATCTATCCCCCTTCTAGTCTTCTGTATCTATATAAATGGACACATAATTTAGATCTTGATGTTTCAACCTTCCTGGACCTTATATCCTTTGATATAATTATGTAATTTAATGGTTGGATGGGTCCCCACTTTGATAATCACAAAATCTATCAATGCGAAATCTTTTAATAATATGAACACAATTGTTGTTAATCATTTTTTATACCCACTATTCCTCTAATAAATTAATGGAATTCACATAATTTATATTGAGATTAAAAACTTCTCAACTCAAGATTCTACCATTATTAATATCTTATAGAGATATTAGTATTTGAATTATTTAAAGATGTTTCAAAATATCGAATAAACTATATTTAATAATCCCTCATATCCTAAGTCAAAATATTTTTTATTTCAATGTCAGCATCATTAACAATTTGGACTTTATAATGATGTAAATTCCTTCAATAATCTTCTAGAAAAGGTTCTTATATATATCTCAATCATAACCTTCTGAATATTCATCTGTGGAAGATCTTATGACATTAAATATTCTCTATCATGAATCGTGACCTTCTAGTGGACTACATCCTACATACCTTCTTTTATATTGAACATGACTTGTAACATTTTCTTTTGATCAACTCATCACCCTCTTACAGATTCATATACTTGTAAAATCAAGATATCTAGACTCACTGTATATTGGGATCCTAATATAATCTCCCCATATTATTCTCCATCAAAAAATACATTATAATTCCATACATCTGGGATTCATGTTTACCTTACATTAGAGAAATCACTTGTACTTATGTTACCTTCGACACTTCAGAACAACTAATGTTTCATTAGAATGAAATACTATTTTGAATTTGTTTCTTTGAACATTAGTCCCTCATATATCTGGTGTTTAATATTCTGATCATCAGTTTCTTAGGACTCCACTCATGCACCTCTTAATTATTTAAATGATTTTTTATGTGAATTATCAGTACTTTATCATCTTATAACTTCAAAATTCCATAATTTATTACACGCATCATAAAAACCCAATTACAATCCTTATAACAATTGAATTATCTTCCAAAAAGATTTATCATCTACCAATGTGATATTTTAACAGTGATTAAATATTAAGGAATCATCTAATCTAGATCCTCTAAAAATCTCATTGGTTTAGATTTTTACAATTTACTTCTAGAGACATTGAACATTATATAACAACAACTGTAGGGTTTATATTTAGAAAGGCACAATATTTAATCATGCTTTCAAACACATTATATGTTAAGGATTATCCAACTTTACATCATCCTTCGTATCATCATTGTTTATGAAACATCATTCATCTTTCATAAAATGGAATTAATATCGGAGATACATTATTTATCATATACATATATTTTTATGACAGTTGATCTCCTGGTTCTATATTCATATGTTGAACATATAGTCCCCTAAATCTTATTTAGGGCTCTTAAATACAACTATTTGGTAGAAAATACTTTTTTAAGTAAAAATATTGTTTACCGGGTTTCTTAAAAAATCATTACAATTCGTAAGTATAATCAATATCACTTTTAAATGTGTTATATATTTATGGTTACATATAAATATAAGCATTTCAATAAATTTATCTTTTTTTCATTCACAACAATAAATCCATTTATCTTTATTACATATGATCATATTTTAGTAGTATATGTTTCACCTATAGTATTCCTTCTTCTCAGGGTTACTCCATCAAATGCATGTTCTTATGATAAAACTTATTATATAATACATATAGGAATTTAAATCGCCTTCAACATATTAGAGGATTTTTCTTGAAAATATTGAAAAATAATACAATGTATCCTCACAGTAACTGATAGGAACCTAAATCTTCCCATTATTATTTTTTTAAAACCCATTAAAAAATAATGACGAAAATGACAGCACATATTGGAAATAAATTCAATATCATATTTATCAACATCTGATAAGAACATTATGTGCTATAAAAATTTATACCCCCCTTAATGATATGAATTTCAATCCCCCTATAGTGAAATATTAGGGAGAGGGGAGAAATTTATTCACAAGTTTTATTCTTCACACATTATATCATTTTTTAAATGGAATATAAAAATGATATTTATTAAGATAAGGATATCATATTTTTTTAATATAATGAAACCTATCTCAACCAATTATAATAATGCTTGTGCATTTATCAATTTAGAAAAAATGATTGATTAACTCAAATATTAATGTTTTTAATAAAACTACAATGTGATCCTATATTTTATAAATTGTTTATGGAAATTTTAATATATTTTAATTGAACTTATTTTTACAAAACCATCTTAAAAAATAAAAAACAGTAATACAATCATATAAAGTAAGTTTATCCGAATTTGAAGGTTAATTCTAACATTTTTAGCAGAAGAATATTTTTTCTTTTATATTTTACAAATTAGTTATCATATAAGGAAGCGGGATTAAAGAATACCTTGTTAACAACAAAAACATTGATTATATGGATTTTTAGTATCCATAATTTCATCAATATCTTTCCATGATTAAACATTATGTTACATAAATATTCAATCTATCTCCTTTTAATCATATAGTTTTATAGAACATTAATTTTCTATAATATGAAATTTAATGTTATTAAAAAATGATTTTTGAAAAACTAGATTCTTCATTACATCATGGATCCCCCGGAAATACTACACCATCAACCACCTTTAGAATGTATTATCTCTATAAAATTATATATATTAATTCTTTCATCTATTTTATCAGAATATTGGGAAACATGGATGGGAATTTTATTTCAACCTAGAAGGTATCATTAATTTATCTTCGTATTCTTTATGATTTAGTCCCTGGTTTTCCAAGAATTCTTTATTATTGAATTCAATGAATACTCTTACCTACCTAATATTTTCACTATTTATCTAGATTTATTTATAATATATTATGAAATAGTGTTTGAGTAGTTATTTTCATCTAATTAATACATTATTACTACCTCCAATTATTCTCATTAAAGTATCATACAATCCTTCAGAACACAATCTTGTATATTCCTTTTTTTAAAATATTCTTTCATGTTAACCATTGTAGATTCGATATCATATCTCCATTTACATAAAAAATTATCCTATCCTTGAAATTGTTAAATGTTATTTTCTATATTTTTTATACAACATACACATTCCACACAGTTTTTTATCTCGTAGTGTGTTTCTCATCACAGGTTTCATCTTTTGAACATTAATTTTAACATTGGAGATGTAATTAACCATTCTAATGAGCTTTTGTCTTTATAAAATTGACTAACATTGTAGCCTAATATATATTTATTTAATATTAATATTCATGGTGTTTTTATAAATATCCATGATGTTTAATATTCTTACTCATAAGTATAACCTCTTCATCTTCATGACATCTTCCAAGAAATTTGTCTACGGTGTAACCTTCCTTTTAGATTTTGGTTGTTTTCCACTAAAGGTATACTTTTAATAAATATTGTATTTTTATGTCATCTGTTTGGTATCCTCCAATTATTATTCACCAATTTTTTATTTTTATAAAATTAAAGGCACTCATTATGCCCCTGACCACTCCTTCTTAATATTCCACAAAACATTTCATGAAATTAATATTATCAGGATTTAAAAAAAAATTCTAGGGGGGTTGGGTTTACAGAGATGAGTTTATAATACCTTTCATTAAAACAATTTAATGTTTTGATTAATTATTTTCCATACCTTGTCATATTATATGAACATTTATGTCCATGTTCAGTAAAAAATACATAGTTCTAAATTTAGATAACAATCCTACGATTCTTCTTATTGCATTGAATTTTGGAATATAAAGTCTTATTATGAAATTTATTTTTTCTATATAATGACATTTTGATTTTTTGAATCGTAATAGGAACTAATATTATATTTTTATATATAAAACTTCACAAAAATGATTTTCCCCAACTTTTCATCACCCATATTCTTCGAGAAATATAACTTGAACTACTCAATGTTCATAAATTACTACGAATATATTCTCAAGAATGTGGAATTAAATTTTCCATTAATTTTGTTTGGAGGGGAATATTTTTATGGTAATATTTTTTCATCCAAATTGATAATTTTGGGAAGTATGAAATGATTTTTTAATTTATGGAAATTTATATTTTCTCAAACTCATGTGAATATCCATATTTAGAAGCATACATGTTCCCAAATCCCACTGCCTATTTATGGTATATGAAATTTAAATTTTCCTCATCATTTTCATGTCTTAGTATTTTATCCTCACCATAATATTATTCATTTTTTCTAGATCAAAAATAGAAATCAATTTTAAGAAATGATCAAATTTTTTTAATCATTTTTCTTAGTATCTTCTTGAGTATTTTTAACAATAATAAATTTATTATGAGTAACATTTTATGCATCAGTCATATTATTAATAACTTCTTGTGGATACTACATCATAGAATAACTCTGTTTGAATGATTCTTATTTAATGTTAAACATTTACAAATAATTTATTCACATTTTTTCCTTTCCTTCTATGATCTTATTAAAAGTTTTACCTTATTAGAACTTCATTCCAAATGAATTCTTTATCTCATCATTTTATAATTCCATTAATGAGTTTTAATTCTTTAAACCATTGAATAATTCATTTAAATATGTGAAAACATTCACCGGGACACCATTTTTGTAATCATTTATTTCCATGTAAAAATAATTAATAGAATTATCATGCTCATAAAAACCAAATCCAAAATAATTTTCTACCAGAGGATGAATTAATTAGATTTTCATAATCTCTTATCACACACATTAACAACTGGGCTTTGTGGATCCTTATTATATTAATTTAAAGAGGCTAACTTTATACTCTTGTGGGATAAAATCATATTTTAGTTCATTATTAATTTTTATTAAAGTTCTATTTTCTATAAATAGGGATAAAGTATTTTTTCTTCATCACAATTTTACCTTCCCCATCTACCAATAGTGTTGTTTCTTCAACATCATGAATTATCACTTAATTTAAACACATTAAATATGATAGGGAACAGAACATATTGATCATAATATTGTAAAAATTCTATATTGTACTAATTTTTATTCTTATAGGATAATTTAGTCACCATAAAAGTGGGTAGGAATCAAGTTTGACCATATTTTACTAATTAATATCATCTTAAATTCATTCTCTTGTTAAGATGATCAAATAGTTGTGATAATTTAGGATATACGAATATTATTTATGATCTATTATCATTTTTCAATTATTTTATTTATATGATTTATATTAAATATCATATAGGGTTTTTAAAAGGATTTTCCTCAATATTAGAGCATCCTTATTTTTGTGTGGACTCCCATTGAAGAATTTACTTTTCACTAATTTATCCATCATATATTATAATTGTTATCAAATTTTATAATCTATAACCCATGGAATACATCACACACACTTTCAAAATGCAAATATTCAATTTTTGGTAGAGTTATCTCTAAAAAATAGCTTTCTACCTCAAGGATTGAATAATGGAATTCATTATAGTGAAACCCTAGTCATCAATGTTTCATCATAAACATCCTTAAGGGTGGATAGTCAAATACATTTTGTCTTATCATATAATCAAAATGAATGTATTAACACTCTATTTTTGGTAGACTGATCATCTATATATATCACTACCATGAACATCAATATTCAAAGCATCTAAAACTCATTTCTTGACCATAGTTTGGCAATCCTCCTTCCAGTCTTCTAGATATCTATAACACACTCTATATTTCAAAACATAATGTTTTGGTTTTATCAAACATTTGATCTCCATATATTCTTATAAAATATATTGGTCATTTAATTTCCCAATTTGATAATAAAAAAATGTCCTAGTTTTTTTACATTTTTATATAAAATCATCTTTTATCAAAAAATTTATACCTTGTGATATTCTGATAAATGGGGGGAACACAAGGATTTTAAATTTAAATTGCCACCATCTAAACCTACAAGCCCTTGGCCTTAAACATCACTTAATATTGAATTAAATTAATAATTCATATTGATGATATTTTCAGGTTTAAAGTTTAAGAGAATTAGGACATAACTGTTACATCTCAAAAGATTACAAAGTAGACACTTCTACTGGGTTTCCATAGAATAAAAAAACTCTTAAAAAGAAACATGTCTAGTTCCATGTTTTATATAGCATGACTTTCCCTTGATCCCATCCTTGACCCTATTCCACATTAAGTCCTGTGAAAAACATTTCAAAAAAACCTGGGGTGAGCATAAAAAGCTCAGTAAGGGATACACAAAGAACGAAAACTGTTAGTTTTTCAAACATTAAGTAAACCATGTATACTTTATCAAAGTAATACCTTCACCTTCATGAAGTAGTAAAAACTCTTCACTTAATAAAAGATCATTACTTACCCTTTTGTAACCAAAATATTACCATAAAACCCATAAAAATATCACAGAACATATAAAGGTAACTTGGGGCATAAACATACTTAAGTGGAATAACCATACGGTCGGCTTCCACACATACCACTTAATGGAATAGCCATACGGCCAAATTCTATACATACTTAATGGAATATCCATATGGCCGACTTCCATACCCAATGAATTAGAGGTTATATCATAACCACCCTTCCTGGTATTCACGGCACCACCCGTGATATGGTATATAACGTAACCACCCGTCAAATGTCCAAGTACCATTATAAAAATCAAAAGACATAAAACAAATATAATGGAAAGAAAACATTTCCACACTTTGATCACAATATATCACTTAAATATATTGGCATAACAAATCTATTATAAAAAACCATTTTCAATACCAAAATACATGAACGAGTATATGGTATTTATTTCATTTTAAAAAAACATTACGGCTTGTTCAGGATGCCAAAGACCAAATAATACTCGCGACAGCGGAAAAAGTTGTTGTCACCGTGTACTTTAAAAGAAACATTCCTTTTTGTCTTTTTGTAAAACACTTCATAGAAAAAGATTACATTTTTATAAAAGTAAAATTCAAAGGGGTTTATACACCGTATAAAAGAATGTTTTGTATAAAACGAAATATGCCTCAATGAAAGGAGATTGAGACGAAGTCCCTTACCTCGGGTCCGACTTGATTCGATCGTTCTTTATCGTCCTAAATAAAAAACTTGAGTTAATTTCTACTTTCATAATAACCTTTTTCAAGTTCATTATTCCTTTTATATAACTTATTACTATGTCATGAACACTATGTAATTATTTTAGTTAATAACGGTCGTTTTAACAATCATTGGTACTTGAGTCAAAATATGCTCATTATAATTACAATTTGTTCATGTATCCATTATATCCAGAGTTATAATCATATTGTATATATCATATATATCTAGTATATACATGAATTTATAATATTACCTAATCATTTAGAGGTAAGAAATGAAATACACCGTTCATGGAGACGATAAGTCGTACGTACACATTAACGCTACTTTCATTTCTATTTCGTATTTTATAAAATGGAATCATAATTATATATAGGTATATTATAATTCTAGTGTAATATAATATATAATATCATAACTCCATCCTTTATACGTCCCATATATGGTATTAACGATTCAAATCACTCTGAGGGGGCGGTAGTCCACACTTCCTAAAATGAAATTATCGTGTTTACCCACAATGGAAACCATAAAGGTATACCACAAATGAAAAATACATAAGAATAAGGTAAAAAATAACTTATTATATATCATATATAAATATAGTGTCATCTTTATGTCCACCTTTGAAGGTGTTAAAAGAATGTTGAACAATCATCGTTTCGGGAGGCAGAAATTCACCATCCACGGAAACAGTATGTTCTTTAACCATTAGATGTAGGTGTGTGTAAGTGTAGCTTGAATCCTTCTTGTAAAAAAATCCTAGTATATTGATGATACTGGAGTAGTTACAAAATAAATGAATAAAAAGAGTTTAGGGGGTTGGAGAAGAAAAATAAAACAAAAGGACTCAAGTGAAGACATTACCTTAAAATCGGGTAACTCCCCTTCGGTTTGAGCTCAAAGGCTTCCTTGGGAAGACTTCTGCCCAAAGTGAGGCTTCAAGGAGTAAGAGAGGGATGTGGAGAGAAAACATGGGCAGGGTTTGGCATAGTGAAAGGCTTTTAATGTGTGGGTAACGAGGTATAGGTGGGGGCCTTTTACAAGAGGAGAGGATGGGAACTTGTGGAAAGTAAAGAAATGTTACTATATTTTAAAATGCGTTTCAGATTCAAAAGGTCCCACATTGATATAATTCTAGGGTAAGGAGATAAGGGTTTGAAATCAACCCATACAATAGGTTTTGGACATGTTTATGTCTTAGATTTTACATTATCTTTCCATTTTATTTAAATCCTTTATTAATGAGGTAATCGCTACATCGTCATGATGTCATAAATAATTTAATAATTTTAATGTCTAAAAATTAGGAAAAAAATATCATGATGTAGGAAATATTTTAAGCTTTATAATGAATATTTATAGTCCAAAATATCATTTATTTAGACAAAACTAAAATTATTGTACTTAGGTGATACATTCTTTGTTACATTTAACATTCCTTAAAAATAAAAAGATAAAAAGTCACTTTCTCACAAAAGTGATTCCATGGGGCCCCCTAGTTTGGCACAATGCATCCCATGGTCGGCCATGAGGCAACAAGTAGCATTAGGAAACATTTTGTTGTCATTTTTTGTTATTATGATATTATTTTATTATTTTTAACTACCTGATTACTCATTAATCAAGATAATTAAAGATAATAACCGTCGTTACTATTCATAATGTCCAAAAATAAAAGAGTCTTAAATACATAATTTTGACCTTATGATTCCAAATATGTAATCCATTTTACCAAATTACAAACACATAAATTTCAAAAATTAATTGTAAAATAATTCCTATTGTTAAAACAAATAGTGGGTTTTTTAGAAACAATATTTATGAAAAGTTTGGCACTTGTTTATGCCCAATTAAAAAGTGAAATTAATCCCAATGACCATCATTGTATTAAATGGTAAAAATATATTCTAATTACACTTTAAAACAAATTAATAAGATAATATAACCATATAATTAAATTATATGAAAAAGTAGTTTTGATGTAAAATGCAGTATTTTTCACTATTCATTGAAAAATGAACATTGTCAGAAAAATAAATAAAAATTAACCCAAGGTAAATTTCAATGTCCCAATCAAAAATAATATGTTTATATTGAATAATTGAGCCTATAAATTTTTCAAAAAGTGGATTTAAAAGGGGTTCGCCATCAAAAGGCGATTAATCGACCTTTTAAAGAATATTAGAATGTTTACGCTTAAAAACTGGATTCATTTGCATTTTTACTCCTCTAACATTTATTGAAAAAAAGAAAAAATATTTGACAAACATATATACTCATTTTGTAGTTATTTCTGTTCATTCCCGCCATTATAATGGCTAGGTGTTAACTACCATTTAAAATAATATTATTTTATTACTACTGTGCAACATAAGATTTCAGAGAAACTCTTTGTTGCGTATCGGGTATGCTATCGAACATAGCAACCCCTTTAAAGTAAAATTAATATTTAATTTGTAAATATTATTAAATATGAAAATGTTTTATTTATTATTTACCTGGGATGTTACATCCTTCCCCCCTTTTGGGAATTTTGTCCTCACAATTTTATTCATTTATCAAAATAAGTGGGGGTATGTATCCCTTATAGCATTTTCGGATTCCCACGTTGCCTCTTCAAAAATAAGGTTTTCCCACAAAACCTTTACCTGGTGAATTACCTTATTTCGCAACACTTTCTCCCTTTGGTCAAGAATCTAGACTGGTTGTTCTTCATAAGATAGGTTCTCCTCCATCTGAACTACCTCTGGACTCAAAACATGAGATGGATCTGGCATATACTTCCTCAACATCGAAACATGAAAAAAAATTGTGTACCTGAGATAAACTCAGATGTAAAGCCACTCGATAAGCAACTGATCCAACTTTCTCCAGAATTTAATATGGTCCAATAAACATTGGACTCAGCTTTCCTTTCTTACCAAATCTCACCACACTTTTCCATGGAGAAACCTTGAGAAAAACATGATCACCTACCTCAAAAGATAGATCCTTCCTCCGGTTATCAGCATAACTCTTCTGCCTGCTCTGAGCTGTTCTCATGTGTTTCTGAATCAACTGAACTTTTTCTTCCAACTCTTCTACCAATTCTGGTCCCATCAGCTTCCTTTCACCCACTTCATCCCAAAATGCAGGAGTTCGACACCGCTTCCCATATAATGCCTCAAATGGTGCCATCTGTATACTGGAATGAAAACTGTTATTATAAGAAAACTCAACCAATGAAAGATGTTGGTCCCAACTTCCCTGATAATCCATCAAACAAGCTCGTAGCATATCCTCCAAGGTCTGAATTGTTCGTTCTGACTGCCCATCTGATTGAGGATGAAAAGTTGTACTAAAATTTAATTCAGTACCCAACGACTTCTGAAGGCCTTTCCAAAAGTTAGAAGTAAACCTGGGATCATGATCAGACACAATAGAGAGAGGATCTCCATGTAACCTGACTATCTATTTAAGATATAAATGGGAAAGTGGATCTAGGGAAAAAGTATCTCGTATAGCAAGGAAATGAGCCGATTTAGTCAAGCGATCAACAATAACCCAGATTGCATTATTACCTCTATATGTCTTCAGTAATCCCACTACAAAATCCATGGATATATTTTCCCATTTCCACTCTGGAACTGGTAATGGATGAAGCATCCCTTTCGGTAACTACCGCTCTGCTTTAACCTGCTGACAAGTCAAACACTTCACAGTAAAATCAACAATATCTCTTTTCATTTTATCCCACTAGTAATACTCCCACAGATCCCTGTACGTCTTAGTACTGCCAGGATGAACTGGAAACCGAGAACAATGAGCTTCACATAACAACTCTCTCTTCAACTGTAAATCACAAGGCACACATAATATCTTCCCAAATCTCAAAACAAAATCATTATCAATGTTGAATTCAGGAAACTTACCCTTCTGAACCAGCTCTACCTTTTTCTGTAACTCACTGTATTGCTTCTGTGCTTTCTTAACTCTGTCTGATAGAGATGATCTCACTGATACCTGAAACAAAGTAGAAGAACTTCCTGCACCAACAACTTTTATGCCATATTTCATCAAATCCTTAACCAAAGGATCATGTTCCAAATGCAACATTTCTAATGAAGCATTATTTTTTCGACTCAAAGCATCAGCCACTTTATTTGCTTTTCCTGGATGGTAATGAATTGTACAATCATAATCCTTGATTAATTCCAGCCATCTCCTCTGTCTCATGTTTAACTCTTTCTAGGTGAATATATACTTTAATATTTTGTGATCAGTATATATTTCACACTTTACTCCATACAAATGATGCCTCTAAATTTTTATAGCGAAAATAACAGCAGCTAATTCTAAATCATGTGTAGGGTAATTTACCTCATGAGTTTTCAATAGTCGTGGAGCATAAGCAATTACCTGATCATTCTACATTAGGACACAACCAAGTCCTTTCAATGAAGCATCACTGTAGATAGCAAACTCACCATTCATGGAAGGAAGTACCAAAACTGGAGCATTCACCAATCTTCTTTTCAACTCTTGAAAACAATCATCACATTCTTTTGTCCAGATGAACTTAACACACTTACGAGTTAGCTTAGTCATTAGACTAGATAACTGTGACAAATTTTCAACAAGCCTTCGGTAGTAACCTTCCAAACTAAGAAAACTACGGATCTCGGTTACATTTGTGGGTCTTGGCCATTATTCAACAACTTTTGTTTTAGCAGGATCAACAGTTATGCCATCTTTTGAAACAATGTGACCCAGGAAAGAAATTTGTTGTAACCAAAACTCACACTTGCTGAATTTCCCATATAGTTTCCTTTCTTTTAAGGTTTTCAAGATAACCCTTAAATGACTTTCATGCTCCTCTTTACTTTTAGAAAACACCAAAATATCATCAATAAAAATAACCAACATTTTTCACCTGAGTCATCCTCCTGCCTCAAATCTACGAACTATTTTTCCATCCTAAGAAGAAACACCTTAGGAAAATATTTCTCAAGAAACATACCTTTGAATTATTCCTAGTGAAGATCATCAATCTCATCATTATCCCTAATATTTTTCACCATCGACCACCACTGATCAGCGTAACCTTCAAAATGGTAAACAGCAAGACTACCCTTTTGATGTTCTGAACACCCCATGACATCAAAAATCTTCTCTGGTTCTTTAATCCACCCTTTAGCTTGCACGGGGTCAGATGATCCTCTGAATGATGGGGGATGTTGCCTCATGAAATGTTCCACCACTGACATGTTCCTCTGTAGTTGATCTGGCTTATCTCGTGCATGGATACCACCACCATTTATAGCATGAGTCAACTATGCCATCACTGCAACAAACTGTTCAGTTCCGATTTTGACCATCTCAGGTTGCTGATTTGGAAGGTTGTCTTCCTCTTGATGTCGTCCCAACATAACTGCTTTGTTTCCTCTGCGGAAAACCATTCTGAACACAGAAATATCTTAGGCGAAGCAACATGGTAATCTTCAAATGCTATATCACTTCAATTTAACCATAATCAAATTTATTTTGGATAATAATTTAATAGAATTCTAACTCCTAAAGTTATCTAAACCGACCTTTGATACCAACTATAAGGCCCCAGCCTTAAACATTACATAATATTGAATTAAAAGAATAATTCACATTGAGGATCTTTTCAAGTTTAGAGTTTTAGTAAATTAGGACATAACTGTTACATCTCAAAAGATTACAAATTAGACACTTCTACTGAGTTTCCATAGAATAAAAAAACTCTTAAAAATAAACATGTCTAGTTTTATGTTTTATATAGCATGTCTTTCCCTTGATCCCATCCTTGACCCTATTCCACATTAATTCCTATGAAAAACATTTCAAAAAAACTTGGGGTGAGCATAAAAAGCTCAGTAAGGGATACACAAAGAATGAAAACTGTTAGTTTTTCAAACATCAAGTAAACCATGTATACTTTATCAAAGTAATACCTTCACCTTCATGAAGTTGTAAAAACTCTTCACCGAATAAAAGATCATTACTTACCATTTTGTAACCAAAAGATTACCATAAAACCCATAAAATGATCACATAACAAATAAAGGTAACTTGGGAGATAAACATACTTATGTGGAATAACCATACGGTCGACTTCCACACATATCACTTAATAGAGTAGCCATACGACCAACTTCCATACATACTTAATGGAATAGCCATACGGCCGAATTCCATACCCAATGCATTGGAGGTTATAACATAACCACCCATCCTGGTAATCACGACACCACCCATCATATGGTTTATCACGTAACCACCCATCAAATGTCCAAGTACCATTATAAAAATCATAAGACATAAAACAAATATAATGGAAAGAAAACATTTCCACACTTTGATCACAATATATCACTTAAATATATTTATATAACAAACCCATTATAAAAAAACCATTTCAATACCAAAATACATGAAGGAGTATATGGTATTTATTTCATTTTAAAAAAAATTTACAGCTTGTTCAGGAAGCCAAAGACCAAATAATACTCACGACGGCGGAAAAGGTCGTTGTCACCGTGTACATTAAAAGAAACATTCTTTTTTTTCGTTTTGTAAAATGCTTCGTAGAAAAAGATTCCTTTTGTATAAAAGTAAAAGTAAAAGGGGTTTATACACCGTATAAAATAATGTTTTGTATAAAACGAAATATGCCTCAATGAAAGGAGATGGAGACGAAGTCCCTTACCTCGGGTTTGACTTGACTCGATCGTTCTTTAACATCCTGAATAATAAACTTGAGTTAATTTCTACTCGCTTAAGAACCTTTTTCAAGTTCATTATTCCATTTATATCACTTATTACCATGTCATGAACACTATGTAATTATTTTAGTTAATAACGGTCGTTTTAACGATCATTGGTACTTGAGTCAAAATATTCTCTTTATAATTACATGTTGTTCATGTATCCATTATATCCAGAGTTATAATCATGATGTATATATCATATATATCCAGTATATACATGCATTTATAATATTCAATAATCATTTACAGGTAAGAAATGAAATGCACCGTTCATGGAGACGGTAAGCCATACGTATGCATGAACACTACTTTCATTTCTATTTTGTATTTTATAGAATGGAATCATAATGATATAAAGGTATATTATAATTCCAGTGTAATATAATATATAATATCATAACTCCATCCTTTATATGTCCCACATGTGGTATTAACGAATCAAATCACTTTGAGGGGCGGTAGTCCGCACTTCCTAAAATGAAATTATCGTGTTTACCCACAATGGAAACCATAAAGGTATATCACAAATGAAAAATACAGAAGAATAAGGGAAACATAAAAATATTATATATCATATATAAATATAGTTTCATCATAATGGTCACATTTGAAGGTGTTAAATGAATGTTGAACAATCATCATTTCAGGAGGCAGAAATTCGCCATCCACAGAAACAGTATGTTCTTTAAACATTAGATGTATGTGTGTGTATGTTTAGCTTGAATCCTTCTTATACCAACATCCTAGTATATTGATGATACTGGATTTGTTACAAAATAAATTAATAAAAAGATTTTAGGGGGTTGGAGAAGCAAAATAAAAAAAAGGACTCAAGTGAAGACATTACCTTAAAATTGGGTAACTCCCCTTTGTTTTGAGCTCAAAGGCTTATTTGGGAAGACTTCTGCCCAAAGTGAGCCTTCAAGAAGTAATATAGGGATGTTTAGAGACAAAATGGTCAGGGGTTGGCCGAGCCAAAGGCTTTTAAAGTGTGGGTAAAGAGGTAGAGGTGGGGGCCTTTTATAAGAGGAGAGGAGGGGCACTCTTGGAAAGTAAAGAAATGTTACTTTATTTTAAAATGAGTTTCGGATTCAAAAGGTCCCACATTGATATAATTCAAGGGTAAGGTGATAAGGGTTTGAAATACACCCATCCAATAGCTTTTGGACATGTGTAGGTCTTAGAGTTTACATTATCTTTCCATTTTATTTAAATCCTTTATTAATGAGGTAATCGATGCATCATCATGATGTCGTAAATAATTTAATAAATTTAATGTCTAAAATTATGAAACAAATATCATGATGTAGGAAATATTTTTATATTTCTAATGAATATTAATAGTCTAAAATATCATTTATGTAGACAAAATTAAAAATATTTTACTTAGGTGATACATTCTTTGTTACATTTAACATTCCTTAAAAATAAAAAGATAAAAAGTCACTTTCTCACAAAAGTGATTCCATGGGGCCCCCAAGTTTGTCACAAGGAATCCCATGGTCGGCCATGAGACAACCAGTAGCATTAGGACACATGTTGTTGTCATTTTCTATTATTATGATATTATTTTATTATCTTTAACTACCTGATTACTCATTAATCAAGATAATTAAAGATAATAACCGTCGTTACTATTCATAATGCCCAAAAATAAAAGAGTCTTAAATACATAATTTTGACCTTATGATTCCAAATATGTAATCCATTTTACCAAATTACAAACACATAAATTTCAAAAATTAATTTAAAAATAATTCACGTTGTCAAAACAAATAGAAGGTTTTTTAGAAACAATATTTATGAAAAGTTTGGCACTTGTTTATGCCCAATTAAAAAGTGAAATTAATCCCATTGACCATAATTGGATTACATGGTAAAAATATATTCTAATTAAAATTTAAAAGAAAATAAAAAGATAATATAACCATATAATTAAATTATATGAAAAAGCAGTTTTGATGTAAAATGCAGTACTTTTCACTATTCATTGAAAAATGAACATTGTCAGAAAAATACCAAAAATTAACCCAAGGTAAATTTCAATGTCCCAATCATAAATAATATGTTTATATTGAAAACTAGAGCCTATAAAATTGTCAAAAAGTGGATTTAAAAGGGGTTCTCCATAAAAAGGCTGTTAATCAACCTTTTAAAAAATATTAGAATGTTTACGCTTAAAAACTGGATTCATTTTCATTTTTACTCCTCTAACATTTATTGAAAAAAAGTAAAAATATTTGACAAAAATATATAATCATTATGTAGTTATTTTTGTTCATTACTGCCATTACAATGACTAGGCATTAACTACCATTTAAAATAATATTATTTTATTACTAGTGTGCAACATAAGATTTCAAAGAAACTCTTTATTGCGTATCGGGTACGCTATCGAACATAGAAACCCCTTTAAAGTAAAATTAATATTTAATTTGTAAATATTAATAAATATGATAATGTTTTATTCATTATTTACCTGGGATGTTACAAAACCCATTAAATTTATTAATATATAATGTTATAGTAATTTTAATACCCTATATTTTCAATAAAACATAGAGTAAATCATCTTCAACTCTTCCTCACATCTTGAGTAGAATAGGGAGCATTCATTTGGTAAATAATTGTCTCTAGGCGTCCACCACGGCATCATTATAATGTTTTAATTTAATGTAACTCTTATTGATTCCTTAAAAAATGTTATTCCATAGAGGCTAATAATCTCCTTATGTTCTAACCATTAATATATATTTTAGTACATCAAATATACCCCATAATGATTCATGTTCTTTTGGTGGCCTCCATATGATGAACCATTATCTAGTTTGAATAGAGACTATATTTTCTTTTTTTAGAACTCTTTATGTTCATATTCTATAATTTAATGTTCTAAAAAACCACATATCTAGAATCTCCTCATCTTATTAACATCATATATTTTGATTTTCTTATCATCCAGAAGATGATACATTAAGATTTCTTACATCTAGGATTCCTCATGTCCTTAATTTTGATTAGTCGCTTATATTTTCTGCACCTCTAATACTTTAAATCAACATCTTATTTATCATAATATTTCATTTTCTTTAATTTTATAGATCTAAAATTTAGTACTACTTATTGATGGTCATTCATCTTCTAATTTTCCATGGATTCGAACTCTAATAAAGAACATATTCATTGTTTTAGGGAATTTTTATTTCCTCTATCAATTCTATATCTTCTAGTAACTTAAAAAAATATGATTATTTACATGAATTATAAAGTCTTAATGTTAATTATTTTATAAATTGAACTCATATTTTATAACTATTTTGATAGCCTAATGCATTCCTATTCCAATAAATAAACACTACAATATCATGGGACTTACAAAAAACAAAACCATAAATGCTTCATTTTTTGTCAATATATTCTTCTCCATATTATAAAACTTTTATTACACTTATTACATCATTATTATATGTCAAACTCATAATTTTCAATCTGGGATCACCTTCAAGTATTTTTATGAATTCTATAGTTTTTGATTCTCAATTTCCTCTTGAAAATAACTTTCTCGAGTTGTTCAATATCATACCATCACCATTATTATGGATGCTAATCAATTTTTCAGGAAACTTTCACCTTAAATTCCCAAATAATGAATCATAGATACTTTATAAAGACGTTAGGGTTCTTCTTCCATCAAATCATACTATTTTAATAAAATTCGTTATTTTTATTATAACTATGTTACTTTAATGTTTATATTATTCCACTGATCATTGTATTATTTCTGAAAGTTCATCATAATTTGCACTATTCTTTAGGATAACGTATTTACTTATGAAGCTTTTTTTTACTTCAATATCTCGGAAATTTGGAACATACATATTCAAATCCAATTGTGGTCGAAAATGATTATTCATCTATTAGTACTATTAATAAATACAACGAATATAGATTATAAAAATATCTAATGTTTGAATCTACTTTTTTAATATAAATATTTCAATATATTATCCATTTACCCATTAGAATAAAAAACCCATTATCTTCATTAATATTAACTAACTTCTAGAAGTTTATCTTGTATATATGGAGTTCCTTTTTCTAATGGTTACTCTATCTAAAGTATGGTCTATTTGTGGTATGTCATTGAAAAATCCACAATAAAACATATTATCATTTATCTTGGTCAGTTAATATGCCACAAAATACTAATAAACAATATAATATATCATCTAATTATAATCTGATGGGGATTTCACATTGCAATGCTATATGAAACCCCTAATGGGTGTAATCCCAAAACTACCTTAAAGGTAGTGACCACATTGTCTCCTCTTGTTAATACTTTCATGAAACAGTAATCCCCTATGGAATCATTTGAAATAGATCTATACAATCCATTTTTTGTGCTCAAAAATAGTACACCATATCTACTGTCTCTTATTTCTCACACCAATAATGTCTCATATGGGATAAAATATCAGTTGATCAATTAGTTAGCACAATTTGTTTACATCATAGATATCCCCTCATGGTCTATTCTACATGACATTATACATCATAATGAAAATCCTTTTCTATAAATACATATAAAATATTGTTAAAAATAATAGGTCATACCTCATATGTGACTTTAAAATATTGAAATCAAACAATGTGGGATTTGATTCCACTTCACTATGATATAAAGGATTTGTCTCTGAGTCCCATTCCACATATCCTAAAACATTCCTTCATCTTCTGTGGTGAGGATAAGAAAACAAATTTTTTCATATTTTGATATAATCTTCTTGGTTTCCCTATATTAATTATGTATTCATATTCACCTATTGGTTTCTAAGGATACATAGTTTCTCTATCCTCTTCTTTGCCGCCCCATATTTGGGCCTCGTAGGATGTGTATTCTAAAACCAATTTTAGCTTCCTCCAAGGTGGGTATCCTAGTACCTCCTATGTGATGATCATAATACCTCATATGTGTTGAGAATAATACCTACTTATGTTAATGAGTATATAGATAATCATCCTAGATTTGTGATGAGGTATATACACCTCTAATGATGTTCTAGGGATGATCCATACATTATAATGTTTATTTACTAACAATATTGAAAAACCAGGAAGTTTCATTCATAAATAATATTCAAAACAACCATTGATAGACCCCATTATTCATGTTTTACTTATTTCTTGATATTAAAATAAATGGATTGGTCCTTGTCCCAAAAACCCTAAAAATTCATTCACCTCTCATTATGTGACATCGAAGTATATGATTATTGATTCTTACTCTCTTAGAATATTTAGGGCACCTATAGAAGTTTAAATCTAAAAATTCTAATACTAACTACCTTCCTAGATTTTGATATATTTTAGAGTTTCTAGTTATGGCTCTAAACCATAAATTCATGACATAATAAGAAAAATATTGAAAATCATTGATACAAAAAGTGGTTCGCATCACCAAATGGATTAAATCCAATCCCTGGAATATAGGAAATTGGTGTCACACAAATGTTTATTATAGATAAAAAAACATACAATAAATCTATATGATTGTCCCTTTGAATAAAAAAATTCCCCCCATTAGTTTATAATGTTCGCAACATCTCTGTTCATTACCAATGTGAATTTTGAAGAATCTTTGGTACAAAACCTTAATGATTTCCTACCATTTAAAATTTGGTAGGAAAATATGATTACACTAAATAGTTAGGATGAAATATCCATTGGTTTCCCCATTACAAATATTATATAAGACCCAGTGTTAGAGATACTAATTAATTTTTGATATTAACATCACCTTCCATCAGAGTTTCTTTTCAGAAACAAGAATGGTAAACCTTATGTGAATCCTTTAATAATTCTAATCCATTCATAAATAAAATAATTATTTAACATTGGATTAGGGAATTAGATTCCAATGGAGATTCCCCCTATAAATAGTGTGTTGAACATGATGTGGGGCCCTTAACATGGAAAGGGATTGATCAATAATTCACTCTTACTTATTATTAAATAATGATATAATTTTTGTTGATGTTTTCTTTTAAGAACAATCGGGACTTCCAATAATCCAAACTGAATCACCATATTATCAAATGAAAAATAATATAAAAAAACTACAAAATATTATAATTGGGACATCTTATATCACCGCACACAACAAGATGATCGGCCAAACATACACCCCAACTTCCATAGAAGTCATCGACCTGATGACCTGGCATAGACCATCACTAACATAGTCACTCCAATAATGATAGGCATTGTACTCTCTGGTTCATTAATATCACTACAATGACTCTCTCACTACATTTCATGCTTCACAGAAAATCATTTATAAGAGGAATCCTAGAAGTAGATTTATCTAATTAAATGCCACGGATAAACAAATAGGATTAATTGAAAGATAAAACCCCATCATCAACATATCCCTAATGTATAAAAAACAATTCCTACCCCAAAATAACCAATCACATAGAATAAATATGCATAATTACACAATTTAAAATTTTGGGTTCATATTCATGTAAATAAGTAATCCCATAAAAACCATTCCTCAATTTTCTTATTAGATTACAAGAAATTGAAATTATGATGAAATCCTACAATTGAACAAAACTATAAAATTACCATTGTTCATTTCAAATATCCAATTTAATCCACTCACCTTTGGTTAGTCATGGATCTATTTAATAGAGATAAGAATCCCCACGATCATTCATATGTTCACCAATACCCATGGATCATCATTATACAAATCATGGGTCTATGTATGGGTAATTAATTTTATTTATGATGTAATTTTGATGTGTGAAAAATACAGACTCGGTCAATGTAGAGGGATAAATATGACATTGTTATTTCTTTATTTTCTAACTTTAATACATGAGAGAGGGGGAATGGGATATTTCAAAGTATTTATAATGGTTTTCCACCAAATTTGTGAATCTAAAATGGGATTATATACTAATCATATATTTTCCTTTATTTCAAAATTGTCCTTGTAATGTAATAACATTAATTATGGACCCTTTTTTATAACGTTGAATTTATTAAATATTTCTTCAGTTTAATTGATATTTAATCTCCCACAAGTAATACATTATCATTTCATAAGATAAACTGTTCAAAATTACCTCATGTAGATTTATAAATTTAAAATTATACAAACCTAGAACATGTTTTGTTAAATGAAAATGTTATATTTCATTTATTCACATTTATAATTATTATTATAAACATGAATATTATAACCCCACGAACACAATTATGATCAATCACACTCGGATGTCCACATATATTAAAAATAATTCCAAATTCATCATAAAATAATATTTATCCAAATAGGTGGAACCTGTGGGTACCCCTACTATGATACCCTCTATGTACTTTTCTCAACAGAAACAAGTCAAGTACACAGACCCAGAGTGGTATTTATGAATGTTTCATAGCCTTTATGGAGGTAAATAATACAATATATATGAAAACCTCCTATGAAAAAACCTTGGAAAATTTAATCCCTTTCTCTCAAGATATCTCATAAAGTAAGATCCACACTTTGAATAAATATACTTTCGATTATTTATATACTTTTTAATGATACTAGATCAATTTTTTTCTTTTACTCTAGAAATAGATTTAATTAAGGCACTACTACTATGGTCAACATTAGCCCATGAGATATCCCTTACCTTATAAGTGAAAAATTCTTTCTTGATCATTTGAATAATTACATGCCACCAATGAAGAAACCAATGTAAGCTAAATCTCTAGGAATTAAACTTCATGATTATTTATTTAAATCAATGTAAAAAAATAAAATAGTACACATAGAAAATGATCTCAAATCAAGAGACCAATAGACATGTTTATACATTGAAATAACCAATGACACCTAAAATATTTTGTGTTCTTATTTATGGTAAGGACCTTATTATGTCATCTACTTTAGATCTCCAAGTGAAAAAATACTATATAAAAGTCTCAATGATTATATGACCCATTACTTATAATAGTCATACATCATATATGTCTCATCAGTACGATGTATCTAGACCCTAAAGAAAATATTTAAAATTATAGTTATTGTATCTTGATGTCCTTGTTATTGGATGGAGCTTTTGTAACCTTTTGATACAATATATATTCTAAAGCCATTATTATATAATTAGTTTATGTATAATTGTAAACAAAATTATGGAAATGAATGAAACATTTATATATCATAATATATATATATTATGGTAATAAATGTACATATATATGTTGGGTCAGGTGCACCCACTAACAATACTCAAACATTATCTAGATATATATAAGAAAATTTCAATTTTCAAGCTCCCTTATAAGAATATTAATTTATCATATATACAGAACTACTTAGAGGTTACTCTTTTTAATCAACTGTGGATACTCTACTAACTAGCACTTCTCCACTATGAGTGAAATCCCTCAAAAAATAATCTTCCAGAGTATATGATGTTTCCTCCTGTTTTATAAGTGACCATTGACAATATATAATTATAATATTATCATAGTATATTGTCATTTGGTTTTCACATCTATATAAAATTCCAAGACTAAAATTAATTTAATGTTTCCAATCTTCTTGTTTAGCTGTAATGTAATCCAGTATATACATTGATTCTATCACTCCTAGTTCCTTATGTCCTCTAGAAACTAAGAATATATATTTTCTACAAGTAAGTTAATTTAGGATAGTTTTTATACACATAAAATTATTATTTTCTATAATTACATGATATTTTTTAAATATAATTAAAGAAAAGGAAAAAACCAAGTAGCTTCCATGGAATATATGATAGACCCCACTACTAAAGCATAAAGGATTATTCCCATTCTTTAAATATCATATTATATTTAAAGAAACATTTTTTTGTAGATATCGACACCATATATCATAAGAAATATGTCACACAATGATTGATCTATATTATATATTTTCATTACCATGTCAATACATGCACTTTTACTTTGAAAAAAAATTAAATCTATATTGATAGATCTTAATCGATAAAATGAATTCTTATCCCACTATGGATTTCATGGAAAATAATTTATTTTAACAAGTATTAAATAACTGTAATATATGTACTTCATTTACCAAGATTAATATGTAATTAACATATAAAACTAAGATAATATATAATTCCACTAAAAATCTTACAAAAGTGGATAACATTAATTCATAATGAATCCAAATTCTATAATTTCCTTTTCAGAATAATAATTCCATAATATTGATTCCTATATAGACCAATAAAAGGATCTTTGTATATTTAAAAACATTATAGGAAATTATGGAGATAATAAAACTCTCAGGTTGTTTCATATATATATATATATATCTTCAACCAACATACAATTTATAATAATAGTATTTATATCATTTTTCCTTATATTATAATCATGGAAAGATGATATTGAATGTAATATTAGAATGGATTTCAGTATTCTTGTTGTATAGAATATTTATTGATAATATATTCCTTGAGATTGTTTGAAAAAAATTTATAGGTGAATTCTTTATTATCAATTTAAAATATATTCTGAAATACACATTCACACCCAGTCAATATTATATCTAGTTTTGGGTTTACCAAAAATTCAAACATGATTTTGGTATAGGAATTTTATTGTATTATTTTCATTAATCACCATAAATTCAATTTACTACATCCATATAGGGTATTGGATTATCATTTTCTTGGAGTAATGTGTCACTTGACACGATAATAGGAAATCTATATCTCTATAGTTGTTTTACCTCTCTACATGAACTATCAAGAAATCTATCTCAGGGACGTCGCCATATTCTACTGTCATATGTGGTTATTTTGTTTCATAACAACTATTATGCATCTTGAGAGTTAACATCATAAATAATAATAAAATTCTCAGTATTTCCATTGTAAATATGTTCCCCTTCTACAAATATGTTAGGTACTTCAATAATTAATTTTCTATTTCAAGGGTGATATTTTTTATATCATTTAGTTTTCATAGGATAACATATAATGGTAATTGTTTTTCCACGGGATACTAATTTTTCATTCAGTATTGTCTTCAATAACTCCTCACATCCCCATACAAGTATATTCTATAGAGTATGTTTATTTTTATAGCAGAACCTATATAAAATACCATATTATATGTTAATTGTTACATTGTAATTTTATATCATGTTTTCGATAGGTAATATCCCATAAAAGATAAAAAAAATGTATTTGGACTCCTCATAGATCATAAAACATAAAAATGGTATTATTAATCACATCACTAACACTATTCAATTGAGGTTTATAATTAGAAGTGTTCTTGTAATATAGAACACAATCCTTTAGTAGTTAAAAATATACATGCATAATATATTTTATATCATCATCTGATTTAAAATTATTAATATTCTAATAATGTGGATTCACTACTACATTCTAATATTTTATAACATACTTATAGAATCTGAATTCTACCTAATTTATACAATATATCCAAATCTATTATAGTCATTAATAAAATTAATTATGTCATAAAAACAAACCATTTCCTCTAATTGAAGTTGAACTCATACATCAATATGATTTAATTACAATGGTTCTTCTCTCCTGATCATTTACCACTAAAAGGTTGTGTGGCTATTTTACCATGTAAATAAGTGTGATATACATCAATGTTTTTTAATTAAATAGATTCAAACCACCCTACATGATCTATTTGTCTTAGAAACTATTCATTTATATGACCAAGATATAATATCTATAGGATGGAAGATTGTGATTCATAATTAGTGTATTTTTCATTGGTTTTCATAGCATGATTTTGAATAACAGTTATATAAAATCCATTGGAAATATGTTCCATACCAGAACATATGATCTAATTATTCAGGATACAATTTTTTAATTACAAATATGAAATACAATCCAATGGTTTCTAAAATGTATATCAAGATTTCTTTCTTGTAACATATGTTTCATAATAACAAATATTAAATTCAAGAATGACTCATCCAAGGAAAGTAATATGAAAATATGAAATTAGTAATAATTCAAAACTTGATCCATTTTCTACTTTAACATAAACATCTCCTTTTGTAATTTTCTATAATCTAATTTCTTCTAATATTTGAATACAAATGTTTGAGACACATGAAGTATCCAGTTCCAAAATTATAGATAAATAGAACGTTTAATTCTTTAAGTAATATACCTTATATAGAAGTGTCAAATTGGTTATTCCTCCAATATGTTCAGTTCTTCTTCAAGTGGAAAATAGTTTAACATAGATTTCAAATTTATTACTCATGTATTTTCCTTTTTAACAGTGGTTTCTCTAAAGGGTGGTGTGTCAATTTCTATGACAATAATTTATCATTTTACACCATATCATTTACTTTTCTATCTTTTATTCACTATATGTACCAATGATTTGGAACTGATAATATCATTTTGAGCTGGGTGAAATAAGATTTAAAAGACTGGGAGATACAAATTCATGATATTAATATTATAATTAATAATGAATGTTTAGAATATCAATGGTAAAGATGAAATAATGAGATAATATTTATGATATTGGTTTTTTTAGCCCAATTTTCACTAGTCTCTCAATGTATGTAATCACATTAAGCTCCTAAGATCCTACCTGAGTCCCTTATAGTAGTATATATATATATTGATCAATGGATGATGATATATCTACTTATATAACTCTTGTAGATAAAAAAGTGTATAGAAATAATATTTTTCTTCATTCATCATATACAACATTTTTTTCATAGATGAAATCATAAATCTGAAAGGATATATAATACCATATGTATTATTGTTATATTATTATCCATCTTACATGCTTATTCCTTGATGATGTACTACAATTATTGTGGATTACACGAATTAAATATTCCTTTCATGCATTCATAATATGTGAAATGCCTTGTACCACTCATGGATGTTCTCGTTATTCAGGATATTTTATTTATAAAATATCAATCGTAGTCATATTAAAGTTGTGTTTTTTTATTTTATCTAAAATAAGTAAACATTGAATATCAAAAAATTATCTTTAATAAATTTTAATATTTTAATGTTATTAAAATTTAAATTTCCCCCACTATTATATTGAATCACATTTTCCCTCAATTATTGGATTCAAAATAATTGGTCACTAGAGTATTCTACGAAAGTAAACCCTAAAACCTATTTCTATAGCCAGATCTATGAAATCTGCACTACTATAAGAGTCTAGAATGTGATTTCTATTAGATAACCACATCAACATTGGGTTCCATGATATATCGAGTGTATTCATATATCCTAGAAAGTATTATATTGAATTTATCAATGATTTTCTTCTAAAATTGAATAAAACTTTTTATTGTAATTTATTTATTTTCCAATTTTAGTTAAGTGGAAATAACACTCTCATAAAAACATCATTTTAGTCGGAGGAGCCTTCAACTAAGTCCAATAATAATAATGATCCATTATTTCTGTCCAAATTCATATTATTGCTAACTTAAATAAGTTATCATTAGCTTTGAGGGAATTTTAATATAGTTAGGGCACTCAATTTCTTTTAAATTTAACAATATTACATTATATGACCACACAGAAAACATAACATAGCCTTAAATATATGATTTTCCCTACAATTATTAATTTTATTGATTAAATATTATTTATTTTTTTATGGTATGATCACATATAATAAATACACATTCCAGAAATAATAAATCATGAAATTGATAAATAAATAAATATAAAATGATGCGATTATAAGTCATTAAATATATTTTAATCCACTGATTAAATAATGAATTAAACCAGACTCTAAAAGAATGTTCATGTTCAACACCTTACTAAAATTTCAATGCATGACGATCCATTTCAATTCACATGTTTGGTTAATACCAACTCTCGACTCGAACAATGCCACCACAAACTTCTCTGATCTATAAAAATATATTCTAAGACGCAGGTGAGGGGAACTCAGGATATGAGTTAAATTTTAAATCTAAAAGTTTTACATATAATTCTATATAAATTTCAATAATGGATGTATGATTTGAATATCATTAAATAAAAATAGTTATTTATACTAAAATATTAATTAAATAATTAAATTAAATAATTAAATTAAATATACAATAAAAAACATACACAGATAATTCGTAGCTAATTTTCATTTATCATTCAAGTATATTTGATAATAAAATTAAATTATCTAAATTATAAAAATGGTGTATTTTTAATACCTTATAAATTATTAAAATAATATTAATTAATTATCTATACATCCCGTTAAAACAAAAATATTTTTATTTTATTCTAGAAATTTGAATTTAGTTTTCGATATTTTATAAATTTTCATGCTCATTACGACAAAAGTAGGTCCCAATAAATGAACATAGGTATTGAAAAAAAATTAACGGTCAAATCCTATAACACCTTTATTATTTAAAAGAACACTATATTTGATAGTGTATACAATAGGCAACACAAAGTATAACGAAATGAAAAAATATTATTTTTTTTATCGTTATATCATATATAATGAATTGGAATATCTGAATATAAGTAATTAAAATAATAAATTTGCTTAATTTTCACAATCATTAAAAATCTATTGATAGAGTATTAGGAAATATAACAAAATTTTTATTAAAACAATTTAATTGATCATAATACATTTTATTCCTAAATGGTTTTTATTACAATGAATGAGATAAAATTGTGATTATCTACTGGGACTTTTAGAAATTTAATTTAATAAAATTAACTTCATTTCTAAAATAATAATTTTAAAATATTATGAGATTAAATTAAATAAATTTATTTTAATAAATTTATTTTTAATAAATATTGAATAAATACACTATTTTTGAGATATTGTATATTTTATGATATCACCATGAAAAAAATATAATATAAGGATTTATGAAACTTTTGAAATGAATATTTTCTTATATTATTAAACAATTATAAAAAAAGTGTATTTCAAAATATATACATTTTAATTTATTTCATGATAAATATGAAAATAATTTTCAATAACAGCACAATGCCTGAATGTCAATGGAGAAAATAAATTTTAGTGTCCTAAATATTATATTTCAAAACGAGGAATATTTTTCATGAAATGTTGATTTAATATGATAGATTATTAATGATATTAATGTATATATATATATATGTGTGTGTATTTTCATGTTATATAACATGATACTTATCCAAATGTTTGCATAATGTTTACACAAGGATTGAAAAATCAAAATAACATAATTAATAATTTTATAGTATATATATATATATTTAAGTATTTTAAAATTAATTTATATATTTTTAATAAGATAATTTATTTTTATTCTTTTGATGAAATAATTATCTTAAATATTTACTTATTGTCGACATTGTGCTTGTGTAAGTAATAGAAAAATCATGTGACTGATTTCAAAAACTCTAAAAGTAATATTTTTAGGAGAGTAATAATTACCAATCCATTTTGAAGATAATTATATCATATTAGATATGTTTTAAATTTATATATTAAAATTACATTTTTTATTCGATTTTGATAGTTAAAATATATGACTAGTTTGTAAAATTACATAAATAACATTTTATGTTAAATTATATATCATTAAATTATTTACAAATACTGAAAATTTTATATATTGTATCTTATAATGAAAATGGAAAAAAGTATCATACCTTATCAATTTATGATCTAATTTTCACCTGTAATTAAAATTATAAATTGTTAATATTTAAATAGTCATTACCACGGTTAATGTTAAATTTGGTTAAACAAGTGCTTAAAGTAAAATATAAGCACTAAATTTTATCTATTACCATTTAAATATTATTTTATTGATTATATTATACCCTTAACCCTATTATATTTTCTTAAATTTAATTTTTGATCTATTTGAAATGAGTTAGAAACCTATTATTTTATAATATATCATGTATTTCCAAAAATGACATTAATGGTATTTTATAATAAATTATATTTAAATTAATTTTTTAAAATTTAAGAAAAAATATAATGTCATATGAATATGTAATTGTTTAAAATATCGATCACGACCTATTAATGGGTCATTTTTTCTTTTATAATAACATTCTGGAAGCCAAAATATTAGAAAACCTAAATATGATAGAAATTTTCAAATTGGTTAATATTGGTTAAAAATAATTGATAAAGGTTAAAAAATATCCTAAACATTTCACATATTTATATTATTATATTATTATTGAATCATCATAATCATTTTTTATAAATATACCAATTTGGGGCCACATGAACTACAAAATTAATTTATTTTAATTTTATATGATTTGTAAATCAAAGAGTGACCACCTTCACTTATAAAACGGAACCTCTTATCCTTTCTTCCTCAACATTTTTAGGATTATATCACAACCAAAATATTCATATTTATTTTTTAATCCACCATATTCATGAATCTATGTTTTGGATCTTCATAAAAAAATATTCCATGGTTCTTTCAGATGTAATCAAAAGGGGGATTATCAAGAAGATGTAATTTTCTTACCCAAAATCGTATAATATAGTTCCACATATATATCCTCAAAATTCATTTAATAAATTATTAAATAATAAATTAAAAATATACAATATATTAAATTATTATTTTTAGGATTGAATAAATGAAATTCACTTCCTTCAAAATTATAGAAAAATTATAATGTCACTCATGCATACATGTAGATTACCACCCCCAAATATATATAAGATTAATTTTTCATTTACATTATACATGGATGGTATTAATTATGGATTTAAAAAATGAATAATATAAATTTTATAAATATTATCTTTTATGATAAATTATTATCAACCTACTATTATCTATTATTTGATAAATGAAAATAGCTTTCTTATGTATGTACACCTTGCTGTCTCCATGAAATGTGTTAATAGATTTTGAATTTATACCTTTAAATGGAGAAAATATATATATTTATAAAAAAAATTTATTGGATTTTTAGATCATTTTTAAAATTTTGGAGAATTTGTATGTGTGATCAAAGTAGATGTACATGAACTATAGAACAAAATTTCTATAAAACATTTAACAACGAAAACACTTGAAAAATACGATAGTATTTATGAATTTTTAATATATTGGTGTATAAATATAATTTATGGATAATATATAATATTATAATATATTAAATATAATATGTAATATAATTATAGTAACGTTATATTCATTAAACATGAAGTTATATAACATTCAAATAATGTGGATCTTGAGATAAGAGATTTTAATCTCACTTTTATTTTTGTGATAGAAATGCCAAATTTATCACTAGTTTCTTTTCTATTATTTTTATAATTACAATTAATTTCATTAACTATTCTTTTCATAAAAATTACTCTAATTTACATATTAATAGATGTTTATATATTTCTGGAGATTTTAATATTTTAGTTACTAGTATGGTATGTTTTTAAAAATCCCATTGTGTAACAGTATTATTTATGATTTAGCTTAATATTATGTATTTTTTTGATATACCAATGAAAAATAATGAATTTTCATATCCTCTAGTTATTTAAAGAGATTAAAATTCCCCTTTTATTTTTTCCCTTTTAAAAGAAATTGTACTAATAAAATATTTTTGATGAAAAATGAATTTATTTCTCTCTTTATACAAAAATAGTTTTTCTTTATTATACTTTTTTTATAAAAATGTGTTCAAGAATACTTTTAATACACTAAAATGAATGTAAAAATTCATCTCAACTTATTTTTTGGCCTTTTAAAACATGTTTTCAAATGAATATTCAATTGGTTTTTCGAAAAAGTTAATTTGGAGTTTCTACCAAAAAAGGTAAAGAAGGTATAGTTTTAACATACATGATGTGAATGGAATTTTTGGCCAAAATGTCCACGTAATGATGTAAAGGTTCTTTTATATGATTATGGTGTTCTTCTCAAAGAATATTTTTTCCTTAATATCCTATAAATTTTTATATTTTAAACAAGTGATTTCAATGTGAAATATGTATGACCCTATATAAATGATGGTGTGGTAATTAATTGGAATTTTTTAACAATAATGAAATATTTTGATGTTATTTATTCATTACTAGGTTATTGATATTATGGAACCATTTAATTTAATTATTTTCATGAATTATTATGATAATGAGTTAATAAATATTTTATAAATACCTTTTATTTTTTATGGGTATATTAAGATATGATAAAACCATTATAAAACCAATTTCTATTCCATTGGTTATACTATGATTAAATTTTTATGTAACCTATTTCTTTTTCTAGAGTTAGGATTCACTATTATAGTGAACTATTTATGATCGTGTGAGATACATATAAATGTATTATGATTATGTGATAGTTGTGGAAATATGAAAATTGCCATCCAATTCATTGGGAAAAGAACGATATCTCATGAGATATTAATGGATGTAATGGTGAGTGAACCCGTTAATGTAAGGTACTCTATGCACTATTATAGTCCTCATATTCAACCTTTATTAAAGATATAATGGAATAGGCAGTAAACCCAATCAAATATTATTGTTTTGTAAATGAGCCTTAAATATGGAAATAATTATATATGCCTCTGCATTGGAAACAAACTTTTATATTTTTAAAATTTTATGCTCTAATAGATCATGTTATTTTATTCCATTTTGATTCATGCCTTATAAAATACCAAAATTTATCTCGTGGCTCAGTATTAAAAATTATGATATTCTCGGAATGGTATTCAATTAGTATGATCGTCTTATCAAACTCTTATTCTCATATTATAGTTATGTGATCATTGATATCTCTCATTTTACACCCATTTATCATCTTATATCACACATTCATAGGTCTTATTTTCCCATGTTATGAATAGATGTTCTGTGAATGATATATTCAAGAAGGATTCTAGTTATAATAAAAATATTTGTAGATTAACTAGTTATTTTAAAATCATGTTCTTTATGTATCAATTCATCAAAAGAATGAAAAAAATGAGATTATGTTGGGGGTCATAATGTTATGTATTGTATAAAAATATTAAAATATGTAACATTTATTTGATAATGAAATGGGTTTCTATAATTGTTATGAGATTAGGGATTATTAATTATTTTTATATTTCTATTCTAAAAATTTCTTCAACACCATGGTGATAATCATATGTACTGTATAACAACCTAATATAAAGATATAAAATAGATTATGCAGTTTTCCCAGTAATGCATATATTTTTAGAAACTAATAGTAGACATGGTTTTGTTATTGATGTATATAAGTGATATAATATCAAAAAGATTTGGTATAACTATATCCCAATCTTAAATATGATTCATGTTGATTGTTCCCTACTATGAACCTAGTTTTATACTCTTATAGGTTATTCTTGGGTTAAATAATATTTTACTTTTTAAAATTTGGAAGGACTTGAATGGATTATTACCAAGTATTTTCAAGGTTAAACCTAAGGTTTCCTAAATTAAAAATAAGGTGTTGTGATTTAAACATCCTATGAATTTTTTTCGCATTATATAATTATGAACTAAAACTATTATTCATCGGACAATACTTTTCATTTTAGTGAATGAATCCAACCAAGAGTACTCATGTTAAAATAGACTGTGAAAAACATTGGAATTATTTTCCTCATTAGAAACAACATAAAATATGATAAGGGGGTTAAACCTAGTAATTATTCCTTATAATATATCCCATTTCATGATTAAAAATATTAGCATAGTTGAATTTTATAGAAAACAAATTTGTAGATGAAATTGAGTTTAATATATACCATGGAGGGATGAGTATTTAGCTTCCTATAAGAATGTTGTATGGGAAGAATCCATAGGATAAATTACATAGAGGAACAAGATGATGTTTTTTATTTAGAATAAAATCCAATAGATAAATTAATTTCAAATAAAAAATGGAATGATTAACATATAGAAATAATTTTCATTATAAGGTATTATTTTTTCAATATCATAAATGTGTTGAATATGGAAATTATTTCGGATAGTTCTCCAATACTAACAAAAATCATACACCGTGAAAGAGAAATGAAATTCTAGTCATTGAAGTATAAATATTTATTTTTTATGCACTGGCATTAATGAATTATTTTTCATATGTTTTGAATCTATGATATTCTTTATACTAGAATCATGAAACATGTCAGAACTATTTTCAATTATATTTCAATAAGGAAATGATAAAATAAGTTTAATGATGTTAATATCCATAAAAAGTGATTTAGTTGTAAGGTAAAAAATCTTAGTTCGGATAAAGACATTATTTACATTGATGAATTAAAATGGGAATTATTGGTGACTATAAAATTATATAGGGATTTCATGGGAATGTGATGATTTTTTTCATTTATAGAATATATTCAATATTCTGTAACTTTATATGAGGATTAAGAAATTTATTAATATTTAAAATCATATAAGTTTTATCATGGGGTTATACTAAGAGTTTTGGAGGCCATCATTATATTAAAAGTTTATGGATGATCATAATATTGAATGAATAGAGAACACTTTTGAAATTTTATGTGAAATGATCTATACATTTATAAGTAAAATTACCTTTTTAAAATACTTAAAATCTTATTATAAAATAGTATTTTTAAAAACATTCAGTAATTTAATTTTTTGGACCATTATACTTTATATTCTTTTTGACATAAAATAAAATTATGTTTTGTAATTATTTCTTGTATAGTGACTATTAAATATTAGTATATGTATAGAGTTGTAATAGTGTCCATTTGATAAAAAATGAAGTAGTGATGGTCACATACCCTATGAATCCCATTTATCCGGGCTTCCAAGAGAGAAGGCATCCCCAAAAAATTTCTTTGACCAAGACAAAGCTGAAATTCAACAACTAAAGAATGAGAAATACGATTAAGGGGTAATTTAGAGCACATCTAGATAACATCCAATACCATGTATGTCGAACAACTACAAGAAAATATCACCATCACAAACACTATACTTATGGAATTCACTAGTGTAATAAATTCCTATGTATCTAGACACTATAAGTAGGATTTATTTTATTTTATTTTAATTAAAAAATTATTTAAATATATAGTGTCAATCAAAACACAATTTTTATATTTTTTTTTATTTTTGAAATAAATTCTAGTTTAATAAAGTAATATTGTAAATAATATTTATAAATGTATTAAAAAATTATATAGTCAATTTAAATTTTCATAAGGGTTAGTAAACTCGTATTGTCAAAAAACTGGTATTTTTTAATAAATGAGTATTTTTATTTATAAGGGTAAAATAAATTTTTTAAAAATAATTCTTTTTTGAAATCAAAATTTCAAAATTATCCAATAGTGATATTTGTATAATTGACTATGACATTTGATATTTTGTGTAAAAATTAAATATGGTATGAATAAATGATGCCTATTATGACATTATTATGACCCAAAAGTGATTTAATATATGACATAAATGGTATATATGAAAAAATAAACATTTCACCTTTAAAATGATGTATTTTTCATATTATTTTCTTAATTTTATAAACTATTAATGATTCCTCCAAAACATATATTATATTTTATGATTTTAAAATATATTCATTGTAAACATCGATCAGTTCTAAATAAAAAATTGTATTATTTTAATGATATTGGTTTATAAACATGTAAAATAATAAAAACCAATTTAAATTTGTTGAATCCAATGGAAAAACATTGGAAGGTTTTTGTTTTTTTATTTCATTATTTTATGGAGTCAAAACCCTATGTTTGTAATTTAAAAATTAATTATCCTCTCTTTTGATTTATATACCCACCCAAACTCTATATCATCTTTAGTCATGACCCCTATATAAATAAATTTCTCTTATCATTCTTATAAATACTCCTACAATGTTTTCCAAAATATATTAGTATTCTCATCTCAGGCTTTTGGATTCTCCATCACAATGAAAGGGATCCTATCATTCTCCACTTTATTCAAGAACCATCCTTGTAGTATTCCATTTAATTTTAATTTTTTTATCATGTATTATTGTTTCAAATAACCATATTACTATAAAAAATTATTTCTATGTGATTATTGAATACATTTAGTCTCATTAATCCGTTATTTGATTTCTTATGTACCTCTATTATGGTGCTAAAATTAGTGTAATTTTTTATGCCAAAACATTATGTAGAGAATACCCATCCAAATTTCCCATTATTGGTATTTAATAGATATTAAATTACCAAATTAATTTGGGTATTTCAATTATTTATCCCAAACTACACAATCATAGGATTCAATGTTAATTAAGACAGCATTATTTCGTATGATCTATGTTGAACACTTAAGTGTGTGCATGATATGAATGTGAGGGGTTATCATAGAATTAAACAGTCCTTCAATTCATTTGGAAATGTATTCAAAGAAAATTATATTCCAGTTAAATTTTGTGGGAGGTTTTACCAAGAAATCAATGATATAGTTTCTTGGTGATTATCCAAGACTTACGTTTCTGATTCAATGTTTTAAGTTGTTTCCACATTCCAATATTTCTTTTATGGAATAACATTATATCATTGATAATTTTTCAATATTACTATTATCACCCATATTATGATACCTTGATATTCATGTAGGATAAAATTTACTAATTTTACTTATTATATTATTTATTATTCACCTATTGTGCTTTATAACCCCCACCCATCATATATACATTCCCATGTTATCTCATTTAGTTTTAGAATAACTATGGAAATTTATGAGAATATAAATGAATTTATAAATTATTTCACTATATTAATGTTTAACGTATTTATGATATGTACCTAATTTGTTAATGATAATAGCCTTCACAATATTTTGGGATTGTATTATGTGTATCTTTAGGTAATAAAACATGAAATAATTTGTAATAAAATATGATTTATTATATTTTGTGATGTAGTTTGGAGGTATTTGAATCATTTAAATGGTTTTAGGATGTATACAATATTGATATATAAAAAATCATTCGAGATAGTATATAATGTTGTGTTACTTTTTTCTGGTATATTGGATTTTGGGATATAAGTATTCTTGATTGCTGAAAAGTGGTTCAGTGAAATGGTGATATTTTCAGAGTTATTTATATCTAATATATGGATTAACATTAAGTATTGTGTATAAATATGATACATGATAATATATTAATCTTAATTACACTATAATATTATATAGTCATTTTTTATTGTGATTAATTATATTTTTATTGATTCTTCGTTTTGGTGCAGTATACGTAACCTTTTTTATTAATATCTGATTTAACATGAAATTTTTTGAGAATATAGAAATTAAATTTTTTTGGATGTATGATTAATGTTATGATATCACCTATTAGAATACATTTTCCTTAATATTGATGTTATGGAGGTTATTAATTTTTTTAAGAAAATATCTAAGTGGAGCCTTTATTATTGTTGTTTAAATTTTGGTGTCAAATAGGAATGTTTATAAATTTTTGATATTCTGTTTCCTTGTATGATATGTTTATTTCTAATATTTAATTAAATGGGGAATATATTAATATATGTTTTTATTTTGATGTTGATATTTTTATTTAGGAATGAAAAAACGACAATGAATATTCATTATTTTTAGAAAATGATGAGATTGTCTTGGAAATCGAATAATGGATATTATTCTACTAATCATGTAATTATTTTTCCTTATCATTTTATTCTACCAAGTAAAATAAATACTCATATCTATAAAAATTATCTTGAAATCATAAATTTATCTTATGTCAAATATTTATGATGAATTGATGGTCTTTTACACATCATAATGATTTATGGTTTTATAGTCATTAGCTTTGTCATTATCTTTCACATTATTTTGATCAATAGTATATTTCAATATCCATAATTATTTTGAAATTGATTTTTATCCGAGTAAATATTTATAAATCACAATAATGTTCTCTGATTCATAATCCTAATTATGTGTTATTCCGTAAGACCTCCATATTTCACTTTCCTTATTTTGAAGAGGATGATTTATTAATCTTTTTTATGATCTTTGTTTGAAATAAATGATTTTTCAAATACCTAACCATTTTTTCATGATAAAACATTCAAAATAAGGTCATGTAATTTATTAACTGGGGGTTATGAAAACCCCCAAGGTTTTAAAAGAACGCTTTATTTGATAGTGTATAAAACACAGAACATCTAGCATAAAAAACCACAAAATATAATTTTTTTTATAACTGTTATAGCATTGTTATTGAATAGGAATGTTTGAGTACTTGAAATCGAACTATATATTAATTTATTTTTCATAATAAATAATAATTTATTGAATAATACATATGAAATAAGCATTAATATTTAAGTAAAGTAATTTTATTATTGAAAATTAGTTTTCTTAAAAAAATGGGGTTTATTTTTTGATATGGAATATTATAATAAATTTGTGTGAGACTTAAAATTTTAATTTAATAAAAATTTTATATTTTTATATCTTTATATAAAATTTTGTATTTGGGTGATCATTAGTAATTTTTTAAAGAAATTAATTTTTGGTGAATATTAAATAAATATAGTTTTTATGAGATATGATATCTTTTATGATATCTCCTAGACAAGACCATCTTATAAAAAATTATTGAACTTATGGAAAAAATCATATATGATAATATAGAACAAATATTATACAAAAATAACCCAACCAACATACAATAGAATTTATATGATAATAAATATTAAAATCATTTTCAATAACATTGATGTTCTTGAGTAGTACTTGAATTTCAATCATTATATCCCAAAAATAATATTTCAGAAGTTGTAATTTTTTTAAAAACTAGTATATTAAATATGTGGTATTATTGATCACATGGATAGATAGAAACAATATTTTTTGTTTTATTTCTAGTGAAATATTCAAATGTTTGTGCAATTCTTGCACAAGGCTAAAAATTTAAAATAAGATATTAAATAGTTTTTCATGACATATATTTTCATAAATATACATATTAAATGAAAATAAAAAATTACTTTTGAATTATTTTATTTATTTCTTATTTTTTATTTTATTTTTTTGAATAAATAATTACCTTGAAGGCCTATGAAACAACGACACATAGACTGTAGAATATGTAAAAAATGAATATAATGATTTGAAAAACACTAAAAGAAACTTCTTTTGTGAGATAGTGTCCCATTATTTTTAAAAAAATAAATATTTCATATAATATAATTTTATAATTTTTATATTCTAATTCCATTTCCTTTAAATTGTTTACATTTTCAAATTTTTTGAATAGTTTTTAAATTGACATTAATAGTGTTTTTGGTAATATATTATTTTTTCTAAATTGTTTATAAATTATAAAAAATTAAAGAGAAAAATTATGATGTTGAATTGTTGAAAAATATCCCCCTTTTAATATAAATGATACAATTTTCACCATATAAGTATGTTTATAACCCATAAATACTGAAAATGTAAATACCACAGTTAATGTTAAAATTAGTTAACTAATGGGTTAAAAGATACAAGGTTTAAAAGTATATACATGAATTAGACACATATTATATTTTACTATGTCATGTATTTCAATGAATGGCCTTAATGATATTTTATAATAAACAATATTTTAATAAATTATTTTTAATGAATGAAAATAATATATTATTCTATGTGAAATAGATATTTTAAATATTATCAACCATGATAAATTAATTTGTCCACGTTGCTTTTATCATATCTTTTTTGACTAATAATTAGTAAAAAACATTGATGTTAGAGTAATTGTAAAAAGGGTTAGCATTGGGTTAAAACATAGAGATAATGTTTCAAAAAAATATATCATGTTTCAAAAATTGATTTAAAGATATAATTTCAAATATTCATAATACAATATTATAAATATATCAATTTGGATACACATTAGTTTAAAATTAATTTAAATTATTTTAATACTATGTGTTTTTCCAAAAGTGCCCTCACGTCACTTATAAAAAGGCACCACCATTCCTCTCGTCGAGGAAAATTTTGAGCCTTTTAGTTTGACCAAATTATTACAATTAAATTTAAATCTAAATATTCATGACTTAGTGGTTCCATTATTCTTAAAAAACCATTACATGTTTTCTTAATAATGTACAAAAAATTGACGTACTAAATAATAAGTAGTAATCTTACCTGACCACTTTCTTTTAATTTCTTATTCTAATTCCTCAAAATATACATTATTATTTATAATTTAATTAGTTATATAACTTAAAAATAGTGAGTTATTATTACTATTATTGAAAAAGCATAATTCCTTTTCTTTCCTACAATTGGATAAAAATAATGTAAGACATGCGTACAAGTGGAAGACAATTTCCACGAAGCGACGTGATTCATTTTTTGTTTTTTTAGGGATGGTAGTAATGAAATATTTAATGATTATATAAGATATATATCATATAATAATGATCCTATAACGGTGAAATATTATTTCACATTATTTATTTCTATCCTTCAAAAAATTAAAATTGAGTTCATACATACATACGACTTACTATTTCGATAAAACATGTAACCAATTTTAAAATTTATACATTTTAATGATGAATATAAATATATATATATATATATTATTTATAACATAGTTAACATTTTTCCTATTATGAATGATGATAAGACTATAATGATCAAAACAACTAACCCAAAAATTTCATGAAAAACAAAATAGTTAACATCTTAAAATGATGATTATAAAAATCATTTATTAATTAGTTGGTTTTGAAATGTTATAAGTGGTTATTATATTATATTATAAGTTTGTAAAGGATTATGTTATAGAGTTATAATAATTTTTAATTTATTATAAATTATTTTATGATGATTTCAAAGAAGGTGGATATTGATGTAAGTGATTTTCATCTCAATTTTAATTTCATTGACTCCCATGCCATTTTCAACATATGGATATTTTTTGGGTTGAATCTATATCCCATGGGAATGACCCATAATTTTATTAGTCAAGTTTCCCTTAATATAATTATGTTATACATTATAAAATTCATACATCACATATAGAACCCAAAATAGTAATATTTTCATAAATAAAGATTAAATTAAGTGGTGTTTATATAAATTGAGGAAGCTATACTGATGGAAGAGTATCTTGACCGTGGGAACTGTAATATGAACATTATGAATAGTAACTCTATGAATATTATAGTAACAAGAGCTATGAATTTATTAATAAAATTTATTGATATTATACACTAATATATGATTAATTTATATCTTTGCATATGTAAATAAATGTTTTAAAAATGATAAAACAATTTTGGTATTTTTGTGAAATGAAATTGTTTATTTAATATTATATTATAAATATAATGATTTAAAATAAAATTTATTTTCTTAAATAGAGTCATACATAAATATTTTTTTTATTACTATTATTAGATAATTTTATGATAATTTGATTTATTTTTCACTGTGTCATAAAATAAGTTATAATATTAAAATCATTAATTTTCTAACAAAAGATGATTTTAATTAAAAATTTAGTTAATTATATTAATAAATATTATTTTGATAAAATGGATTCTATTTTTTAAATCTAAACATCTAAATTTTCTGGAGGGTTTTTTTTTTTTTCTAAAATAGTTTTCTTTTTGAAAAACAAATAAATATACTAATTTAATGTAATTAACATTTTAAGACAAGTAAATGCATTTTTTAGTCTTGTCTGATATATAGATGAGGTAAGAACATTTTATTTTGGAATAAAATATCCTAGTTAATATAATTGTTCACAATAATCAACATTATTGATAGTATTTGGGAAAAATAATAAACAAATGAATAAAATAATCAAAAACACCCATCACCTATAAATACCACCCCTCAACACATCTTCTCCCACACCTTCTAATACTATTATATTTATAATATTACTTAAAATTAATACACCAATACTCATTCCCATTTCATTTTATTTTACTCTCTCTAAAATTCTATTTCCAGGAGCTCTAAAGAGGTTCTCAAGAAGGTGACAATCTAAATGTAAACCCCCTCTTCTTTCTCTTTTATTTTAATTTCCCTATCCTCCCCTCACATACCCAATTGAAAGTCAAATGATAAATAAAATATTAATCATATACATGACTATTATCTTTAAAATGTAATATCTATCCTCAAATATCTTCTCCTATTAATGTTTTCAAAAACTGAAAACATTGTCCGTGGGGTGTCAATTCACCACCTTCATGGACGAAGATTTTTTATTTTTCATTACCTCCAAAAAATTTCCAATTAATGTATTTATTATTAAAGTAGAGTATATTATACGTATGAAATCTTATTTAATTTTCATGAACCATTATATAAAAATTATATTAAATAAAATTACACTTGTTTATAATGGTCATAAAAAACTACAAAAATAAACTATTCATTTTCCATTAATGTTTTATCTAATGAGTCATCCATAAGATAAAATATAGAATTATATATGGGACCATATAAATTTATAAAAATTAAATAATACCATGTAATTTAACATATGGATAAATATTCCATTTTTAAAAGTTATTCCATAATTATTAAAAAGGCAACCATCCAATAAACAATGATACAAACAATCTTGAATTGAAAAAATAAAAATATATAACCCATTGAAATAACAAAAAATAATTTTAATATAATTTTAATAAGTAAAATAAAGGTATAATTAGTTTTAAATTAATTAATTAATGGACCTGATATGAGTATACAAGACATTATGTGGAAGTGTTGTACACATTCAGATATAACATAAGGGATTCTCTTCGAACCCTTATTTTTCCATCAGGATATGCTTTCTCTCTCTTTAGATATATTGAATTATTTTTATTTATAATTTAATAATCATGAATTATGTTTTTATGAATAAAAATTTTGTACATAGCTCAATTATTATATCTTTGTTTGTGAAATAGACGTTTAAAAATTTCCCCTTCTCAATTCCTTCTAGTAAGTATGCATAACGAATGGTATGTTCTCATTTTCATTATGATTTTGAAGTACACTACACAATATGTTTTAATCCCATAAAAAATTCTAAAATATTTATTTTTATCATGAAAATGTATTTTAGTTCATTTCTGGTTTTATGAAATCAATTAAAACATTCACTACTTTAATGACTCTTTTATATTTTCCCTTAAACCGCACAAAAGATACTAATTTTTAAAGTTTCTTAAACACTGTGATTTATGGCTTTCACTTTAGTTGAAAAAATATTATCATAATATAGGAATATTTTCCATTTTTAATGTCTATGTATTATTGAAATCCATTCTTTCAGGGAAGCCATTATGATATTCACTTTTGTTATGCCTTATGATAATATTATGATACATATTTTCTTCCAGGGGTAACCCTTATGTTTATACCTTATGTTTGATTCTTCATGTAGAACACATATGATTGAATATGCTATGATGGGTGCACCCATATATTTATCTATTAAATTAGGTAACTATTAGTTCCATGATAAGTCATGTTTGGATAGGGAGTAAATAAAATACCTTTATGGAAATTTTTCCATCATGGGTTATTATCTCTAAAGTAAACCTTGAATCATGTTTATGTCATGTTATATGTTTCATCCAAAATCTTATATTTCCTTTATTATATGATACCTTGTTCTATATGTTATTTTTAAATATTTTTATTCCTGTTTTATGCCTTCCTATATCATTATTCTATTCATTATGACCCATTTGTTATGCATTATTAATATGTTTCTTCCCAAAATGAGATTTTTAGATCACCCAATTTTTCATGTTTTCCCTAGGTTATCCAATGAAGTTGTTGGACCATACATTATTTTAGGACATTATTATAGACTTTAAATAAAATATGTATTTATTTTATTAACATGTGTTCTAATTATGTTTCAAATCTTCTAAACACACTATAATGTACGATCATTGGTTTGTATTAGATGTTTAAATATGCATGAAATCATATAATAGTATACATAAATGGATAAGGTTATTATAGTTCGTATCAAAGGACATCCTAGTTATTTTTAGAGATTAGGACTATAAAAAGAGACTAATAATCCTATGGATAAATCTATCACCATGGACAACCTATATTGAAACATAGGCAATCATAAAATTGAATATACATTTTATTTACACGTTTATCCTTATATATAAAATGTGTCATTTTTTTATTCTTATTTGATAAGTATTCAATACCCTATAATTGTATTTTTATTTCACTTAGTCAATCATAAGAAATATGATAACCCATGACTATAATCATTATAATTGGAAATTTGATTATTTCTCTAATGAAATACCAAATATGATGTGAATAAGTGCGAAAAACCTAATGAAAATATATGATCAATAGAATCCTGTTATTAGTAATAACTTGAATCGTGTGGAATCCTTTTTAGAAAAATTGACCTTATATATTTAGTGGATTATATGATCCCCTCATCATAGTACACTAAAATCAATTAAAAATATATTATATGTCTTATATTTCATCGAATAAGAGAATTTCATACTTGTAGTTTATCATTTTGATGAGGAATTTGATCAGTGATGGGAATTAATACAAAAAGTAAACAGATGAAATTTATTAAATGGATTGGGAAGTGTAAAATAATATATTTATCAATAAATATTTTCCCTTAACATTTCATCAAAATATTTAAAGGTTGTTCCTTGAATGGAATAAAATAGTAGATGAGTCTATATATGTGTATGAAGAAAACATTTCATTCCTTGCATGAGACACCAGTATATTTCATGAACACGGAATGTATCATAGATCAATTTTTTATATAATTAATGGGGAATCATAAAAAATAGTTTGAGATTTGATGATTTTACATCTATTGAGAGATTTTATATTGTTCCCATAAGGTTGAATCTGAGACCAGAGACCAGGGGTATCATTGGACCAAATATAAAAAATTTGAAAATAGAGTTTAATATTGAAATATCAAATGATAAATCACACGATAGAAGGAAAACCCACATCTCAAAAGTCAATGGTGTTGGAAAAATCATCTTAGAAACTTCTAATAAGGAACCTTGAGATGCTTCAAATGTAGAAGAGAGGGTCATAAGACTAATTTAATCTGAATTGATTTAAAAAAGCACACAAATTTGGACGAATAAAGTACATATTAGGCTGACACTCAATAAGTAGTTCATTGTTTCAACATCAAGTAAAATTGGAATTATAAAATACAATTCCCTAAGGAAGGTTTGATAGAGGAAATCAACAAGAACCTACAAGGCATCAATAAGGGAATATATTTTCATTAATGCTAAAGTGGAGCCTGAGAATGATGTGCTGACAAGTACACCGGTTATTCATTTAGGAATATTGAATAAACTCTTTGATTCATGTTTTGATCATTATTTCATATCATTAATGTTTATTAGAAATATTAAATCACACCCTCAAAAAATGGGTGTTGAGTCATGAAGGAGAACAAAAAATGGGAAAATTATTACATCCAAAGAATATAACTACTCTCAGGTTAATATTTGTGGACAAAACATTCCTAAAAATATTTTCATATTTCTATTAGAAGAGGTTGTTTCTATATTCATCATGGATTGTCTATTGTTATAAAAACACAATATCTATTTTATAGGAAGGGAGATCACTCTTCACATCATGTAGCATCCTCCAATTCCATACAAGTGTAAGGAGGATGATTAATCTGCATCATAATCAATGTCTCAATTTTTAATATGATTTCCTTATGAGGAAGAATATCAAGGTTATATGAATGAGAAAAGTGATAGTATCATTATATAAAACATGTGCATTATTGGTCACTATAATGATATGTACTATAAATAATTTCATGGTTTTCCCCCTGTCCAAGGGGATGAGTTGTCAATGGAACCGATTTCTAGATCTATTCCTATATCAAGAACACAATACATAATTTCTACCATTGGGTTAGAATAACAAGGGAAGTAGTAACAAGATAACCTAGAAAAGGGTTTTATACACCCATGTGGATAACTATGGGGTGTACTGGTCCTCTTCATTACCAAGAAGTATGGATCAATATTCATTTACATTGATTATCATGAGATCAAAAAATACATGATAAAGAACAAGTATCCTCTACCAAAGATAGATTATTTTTTCGATCAACTACATGGGTCCATGTATTTCATAAAGGTGTACCTTAGGTAAAGATATCAATAATTAACATTAAATATTAAATATATTCCCATGAAATCCTTTGTGATGAGGTATTCACACTATGTATTCATAATGATTCCCATTGGACTCACCAACACTCTAAAAATATTAATAGACATTATAAATAGATTATTTTTAGATTATTTTGAAATAATATTCATAGTATTCATAAAATCTATTCTAATATACTCCAAGAGAATGGAGAATAATTTGGATCATTTTTAAATGGTGTTAAACACCACACAATGATAGAAAAATTATTCAATGTATAGTAAACATGAGTTATGTATTGATGAAGTGTCATTATTGGTGAATGTTATCGAATCTAAATGGATAGTATTAGACCCTTTAATGATTAGGGAAATTGAAGAGTTTCCTAGACCAACATCGATTATATATATTCATAGAATTATTGGCTTAGTTGTGTACTGTCAATGTTTTATGAGGAATATCTCAAGATTATATAACCTGTTAACCAAATTAACATGGAAGGGGGTAAACAATGTTTGGATGGAAGAATGTGATGAAATTATCAAGGATCTCTAGAATATGTTAATCGGTAAACATTGTCTCCGAAATAAATAATTGGAGAAGTTTTTGTGATATACAATGATGGTACCAAAAATTTCATGGTTTGTGTAGTCTTGAAGAATGATAAAGTGACATCCTAAACCTCATAGTACTTTAAGATCCATAACTAGAAACACCTGACACATTATTTGGAGCTATAAGCTATGATTTTTTCATTATAATATTGAGTAACTACCACTATGATGATATGTGAGATATATATATTAATAACAAGAACCTAAAGTATATATTCACAGATAAGGATATAAACTTTCATCAAAAGATATAGTTATAGATAATAATGTATTTCAGTTTAACTATTCACTCTCATTCTATGAAGGAAAAAAGATAGATAAGGATATTTTTAAAATAAACCTCATACCTTATCAATTATATCGATTGAGAAGTACCCTAAAGTCATAGAAATGAAAAGGATTAATCTAGAAATGATAACAGTAGGGAACATATACACTATTGACCAAATGATTCCCCATCCATCAATCCAAGAGAATATTATAGAGGTAAAAATAGTTTATATGGACCTACAAATTAAGAAGAAATTGGTAAATGAAGGGAACCTACATTATTTCCATATTGATGCTGATGATTTGATTCAGTTTTGAAATAGGAATTATGTACCATTATCACCTGATATAGATAATGAGCTACTAAATATTGCACACATCCTATCTATCTTCATACATCCTGGATGGACTAAGATGTAGAGTGATCCTAGAGAAAACATTTAGTGTGAAAATATAAAAAATTATACTATATAGTATATCTCAAGTTGTTTGGTATGTCCCCAAGTTATTGAAGAGTGGCCTAATTCAATAGGGATAATGAAACCATTTCCAATAACCACATTGAAATGGGAAAATGAAACAATGTAATTTTTCACATCTCTCTAAAAAACACCCATAAGAAAAATGGTGATATGGGTTGTGGTGCATCAACTCACCATGACTTCCCACTTCATTTTTTTGGGATCATTTCTTACTTGAAAACATTTCCATTATATATGTGAAGGATGTGTTGAGGTTGTATGGGGTACCACTTTCGATCATATCTATTCAATACCCAAGGATTATATATAAATTATGGAGAAGTCAGAAATATTATCTGAGTACTTAATTTAATTTAATCATGTCCAATCACCCCCAAAACTATCATCTAGTCTAAATGGACTACACAGATGCTCGAGGACATTCTGAGATCCTACTTAATGAGATTTAAAGGTTTTCTAGATCAACAAAACCAATTTAGTGATTTTACAAACAATAATGGTTTCAACTATACTATTTATATGGCTCCATATGAAGTTATATATGGGAAGCAATGTGGAATTCCATCATGTGGGGATAATGATTGAGAAAGAAAGTTATATAAACATAGTATTGTTAATGAGATTGTAGATAATGTTCAAGTCAACCAAAAACATATCAAAGCTACTAAACATATGAAAACGTGCTATGTAGAAAACCATCATGGGTATTTAGAAATCAATTTTGTAGAAAAATTGTTCCTTCGAATATTACCATGGGATAGATTCATGTGGTTTGTAAATAAAGGTCAATATTTCCAAAGGTACAATGGCTCCTTTGATATCATTGGATGCCTATAAGAAGTGGCTTGTTGACTTGTTCTTCCAAAAAATATAGATCATGATCATTATGCGTTCTTTTAATATATCCAAAGGAATTACATACTTTATCCCTTATGTGTATATATTCTAGAGGTCGTATAACAGGAGAACGACCTCTCATGTGAAGATATAACAGTGAAGATCTTGGAAAATAGATAAAAACCCTATGAAACAGGAAAACTCATCATCTAAATTTTTTCTGTAGGAATCATATATATGAAGAGGGGACCTGAGAACCAGAGTATGTAATGATATTAAAGTACCCAAACGTGTTTTAATCATAGAAAGTAAAACAATATTTTTAGGGTAAAATATCCAAGGGGGGAAGAATGTAAAGAACATGAATTTTTTTAATGATGTATCCATTATTATAATTATGTTATATAGTATTAAACACCTATATCACATAGAAAACCAAATAAAAACATTATTCTGATATATTAATAATAAAATTATAGGTGTTTTTATAAATTAAGGATATTATAATCATTGAATACTAACCTAACCATTTGAATAGTAGTATTACCAGTAATAATTATAACTTATCCAAAAGAATAGTAACATAACATATTAAATTATAAATAAAAATAAATAATTTTATAAAGGAAAATATGATATATTTATTTATTTTTATAAGTAAGTTAATGTTTTAAAAATGATAAATTATGTGTTGTTAGTTTTGTAAAATGTATTTATTTATTTACAATTTTGTAATTAATATAGTTATTTAAAATAAAAATAAAAATGTAATAAATATATAAATATGTTAATATTTAATTTTATTATAATTGTATAATAATTTTATTAGACCTTAATTAATTTTTCAACGTGTCAGAAAATGTTTTATAATATTAAAATTCTGATTTTTAAATAAATAATTATTTTATTTAAAAGTTTCTAAAATTTAAAAAAAATTCTTAAAATGGAGTCCATTTTTAAAATATACATTTCATAAAAATTTCAATGATTTTTTTATTTTTCTAAATATTTTAATTTTTTATGATTAGTGAAATTTGGTAATTTGTGGTATTAAAAATTTTAAGAAAATTACATGAATGTTTTAGTCAAGGATGATGTATGAATAAGGTAATAACCCATTATAGTGATCTCATATGAACTAGATTATATAATTAGACACAAGAATCATCATTGATGACAAACATGGTCCAAAATAAAAAAAATGAATAATGTAATAAAAAACACCCCTACCCACATATAAATACCACCAATCACCATATCATCTCCTCAAACATTCTAATACTTTTAGCTTGCAACTATTATGCCCAACCCCTCTAAAAATAGTCATTCACACATCATGGTATTTGTAGTCTCAATAAAAGTCCTTTTCCAGGTACCTTAAGGATTTTATCAAAGAGATAATATGCACGAGGTAATAAACTACTCCATTCCATTTAAGTTTATTATTTATCATTCCCTAAACTATAATGAGTTGACCTTATTACATTACATAATCTAGAATTTTAGTCAAGAACACACTTCCATTCGTATTGAATATATTTTCAAGATTACAATTTTAGAAAGTTGGGATATAATACATATATAGCATTCCATATTCATATAGAGCAGATATAACAAAAACAGTAGCCATTTCTTTAAAAATATAAGACTTTTTAAATAAAAAGTTGTTTTCTTTGAAAATCAGCAGAACATTTCTCTTGGATTCCTAATTTGTCTTACACATCCTTATAAACTATGAAAATCATTTCAAATCATGGGTTGAGCAAAAAATCTCAGTAAGGGGTATAAAAATAAGGAAAAAACATTGGTCCATGAATACTTGCAATGTATGAAATTATTTTCAAAATAAGAAAAAAATTTACCCATATATTCTTATTTTCTGAAACATGATATTTCCAAAAAAACATATAGAACATAAATAGAACCATAATGGCATCCTGGTGCATTACATACATAATCATTTAACCCTCTCTGATACCTTATAACTTTTAACCCTCAATGCTACATTACAATTTGTGTAACCATCATAGTTACGCATGGAGTAACCATACGGATGACCTCCAACAGTCACATGCCTAATGAAAAACATAGATTTATAGGTCCCACACTCCATCATAAAAAATTTTCAATAACCAAAACACAATCATTCAAAATTAATAATTGTATAAAAACATTTCTATTCAATTTAGTGAAATTGAATTTTAAAAGTGGGTTTTCAAAGAAAACACCCTTATTAATATCATATAATAGAATTTAGACATAATATCATGGATGAAATATGAATATACACTATGAATACACAAAATTAAACATAATATTAACAAAATTCATCTCACAAGAAATCTCAATACCACATAAATAATGAAATAGAAATTTATCCCAAAGAATGGAAATCGGGTTATGAATTCCCTCACCTCAGTTTTTTCTTATCTCAAACACATTTAAACCTAATCTTGAACTATTAACAATGAGATCCTTTTTAAGGCCCAAGTTTTTGGCCTTTTTGGGAGACCATAAGTTCATGGAAATAGGTCTGGGTCTTGGGAGGAGTATCGGGGAAAACATAAACAAGGCTCGAGTCTTGAAAGGTTTGAGACGAAGAGGGGAATGAGGGTTGTATATATCGTGGATGAGAGGAGGTATGTTACATTATTTTATTCATTTTTATAATATAATAGTTCAAGACTATGAATATTCATGATTAATTTGACCCCAAATAAAAACCATTCATGCGATTTTGAACCATGTGGGATTGCATCATCCATTCATCACCTATGATGTTGTAAAACAAGTATTTAGCATTTATTATAATTTATCGTATTTTGAAATTAATCAAAAATTCATGAATTTCTGAAATATCCCAAATATTAACCATAAATTTTTTTCAATGTGTAAAATTCAAAAACGAACTCCATTTTTTTATATATAATTTTGAATATATTATTAATTTATTTTTTAATAAAATTATATTTTATTCAAAAATAACAATTTTAAATCTATATCTCAGTTTATATCACCATGAATAATTAATCAAGATGTCATTATATTAAATCCATAATAAAATAAAATAATAATATCAATTAATATTCTTATGGTTCATATTACTATTTATAGGGGTTTGTTGCAATTCACCAAAAATCAAGTTAGCTCTATCAGACTCTAAATAACTTAGAGATCACAATCATACATGACCGTTTTATGAAATTCAAATCAAATTAGCAGAAAAATTATGTTTAATATATATATATAGCTATCTAATGAAAAAAAAGTTTCATGAATTTCCATTTTTTAAAACTATAGGGTGTTACATTATCCCCAATTTCAAAAATTCTGCCCTTAAAATTATTTGTAATTATTGAACATGTGAGGGTACCTTTACCTCAACACATTTTCAGATTCCCATTTTTCTTCTTTAAAAATGTGGTTTATCCACATAACCAATACATGGTGAATTTCCTTATTCATTAATAATTGTTCACATTAATCAACAATCTAAACTACTCTATCCTCATAATAAAGGTTCTCTTCCAAATGAACTAGCTTTAGGCTCAAAACATAAGATGAATCTTGAATATACATTCTATATATTGAAACATGAAAAACATTGTGTACCTGAGATAAACTCATAGAAACAGATACTATGTAGGAAAATGGTCCAATTTTCTCCATGATTTATTAATTTCTAATAAACCATGATATTAGCATTCATTTCTTACAAAAATTCATAACACATCTTCATGATGAGATTCTCAAAAACACGTGATCACCTATCTCAAAAGAAAATTATTTCCCCCTATTTTCTCCATAGATTTTATGTCTTATCTTAGCTATCCTCATGATTTTCTATATCATCATCACATTCTTATCCACTTCCTATACTAATTTTTGTCCCATCAACATCCTTTCCCAAAATTCATCCTAGAAATCTAGAGTTATACACTGCTTCCCATACAGTGCCTCAAAAGGTTCTATATTTATACTCGAATTAAAAAATTTATTATAAGAGAACTCATATAAATAAAGATAATGATCCCAACATACCTGGTAGTTCATTGAATAAACTCAAAGCATGTCCTCCAATGTCTAACTTGTTCATTCTGACTGCCCATCAGAATGAGTATGAAAAGCTATGTTGAAATTTAAGTTTGTGCCCAATGACTTCTGAAGTCCATTCCAAAACATTTAATTGAACCAAGGATCCCATTTAGATACAATGGAAATGGGATTTCCATTTCACCTTACAATCACTTGGAGTTATAGTCGTGAAATATGATTCAAAGTCATTGTATGTTGACTAGAAATAAAATATGCATATTTTGTCAACTGATCACAAATAACCCAAATCTCATTGTTACCTTGAGAAGTCTTAGGTAGTACCACAATGAAGTCCAATGATATATTCTCTTATATCCATTATGGAACTGAAAAAGGATAAAGCATCCCATATGGTAATTGTCACTCTGTTTAAAAATGTTTACATGTCAAAAATTTCATAGTAAAATCTACAATATATCTTTTTCTTCCATCCCACCAGTAATACTTTCAAATGTCTCTTTACATATTAGTACTTCTAGAATGAACAAAAAACTGTGAACTATGATATTCACACAACAAATTATTTTTCAAATGGAAATCAAATGGCACACACAACCTTCTATTAAATCATAAAACAAAATATTTAACAAGAATAAATTCTATTAACTTACCCATTTTAACCAATTCTACCTTTTTTATAGCTCATATCATCCTTATACGCTTGAATAATTCTGTATGATAATGATAAGTGCATTGAATACCAAAAAAAGAGTTATTTTCTAAACCAACAATTTCTATTCCAAAATTCATCAAATAATTAATAATGGTATTATGTTCCAAACATAACATGGTTATTGATGCATCATGTTTTTACTCATGGTGGCCACTACATTGTTTTCTTTTACCAGATTGTAATTGGTCTTGCAATCATAATCATTTATAAATTCTAGCCATCTTCTCTACTTAATGATTAATTTATTATGAGTGAATATATACTTTAGACTTTTATGGTCATTATATATTTGTTATTTGGATCCGTATAAATGAAGCCTCCAAATTTTCAAATAAAAAACTAAATCTTTCAATTTCCAATCATGTGTGGGTTAATTAAATTCATGTGGTTTTTGTTTCATTGAAACATAAACACTTACCTAATCATTCTTCATCAAAACACAACCAAGTTACTTTAATGAAGTATCACTGTAGATTACAAACTCACCATTTTGAGAAGGTAGGGAAAACAATAGAGCATTCACAAATCTATTATTTACATCCTAAAAATAAACATCACATTCTTCTGTCTAAGTTAATTTAAACACTTTTCGCTTTAACTAATTTAGGAAGATAGATAACTCTGCATTATTTTTAGAAAAACCGATGGTAATAACAGTCTAATCCAATAAAACTACAAATCTCTATAAAATTTGTAGGTCTTGGCCATTCAGAAACCATTTTTTTATAGGATCAACTATTTTTCCATTTTTATTTACAATGCTCCAAAGAAAATAAATCTATTTCAACCAAAATTCAAAAAATTCTTAATTTTATATAATGTTTATTTTCCATTATGGTTTTCAAAATACCCCTTAGTTGGTTTTCATACTCATCTTTACTCTTAGAAAATACTAGAATTCCATCTATAAAACCAAACACAAACATATCCAAGAACTCATGAAATATTCTATTCATAACATCCATGAATACCAAAGGTGCATTAGTTAACCAAAATGGAATTAAAAAACTCATAATACCCATATCTAGTATGAAAATCTGTTTTCAAGATGTCATCATCCTTCACCAACAGTCGATGGTATCTGGATCTCAAGTCAATCTTGGAAAAGTACTTAGATCCCCAGATATGATAAAATAATTAATTTATATGAGGAAAGGGATAATTATTTTTTAAAATTATTTTATTAAAGGATCAATAATCAATGAAAAATATCATGGAACTATGTTTTTTTAGGAGCACCGAATGGTGAAGTGTTGGGATGAATGAAGCCTTTATCAAGAAACTCATGTAACTGATTTCTCAATTCAATAACTTCCATTTGATCTATTTTATATTGTGGTTTTTAAATTTGATTATCATAAAAAACTATGTCAATTTTGGGTTCGACTTCCCAATCAAGTGTGACATGAGATAACTAATTATAAAAAACATCAATGTCTTATTTTACTACTGACACATTATTAATCTAAACAGTTCCCTTATTCTCAACAATATGTGAATGATAACTTTCATTTACATCTTGAAATATTTTCTCGTCTACATGATATGTTATAAAATTTATGGGTTCCTTATAGTATAAATATTGAAACTCTTTTTGAAAAACAACTTTCTACAGTCTATCATATCATGATAAATAGAAATCCAATATGTTCCCAAAATGAAATCAAAATGTACTAATGGGAAAACAAAAAGGTTTGTAGGAAAAGTATTTCAACAGACCATAATATAATGATTATGATAATTCCTCTTTAATGTAATATTTTCTAAGGTGTTTTAACAATATGTTTCGGTCTCATTTGTTGAGGTGATATTTCCAATTTAACATAAATTCTTCAGAATGAATGGATTGTGTATGAACCTTATCGAACCAAACTTTTTGGTAATCTGAGTAAACAGACAAGATACCTGATACAACATCATTAGATGGCCTGATGTCTGCTGATGTAGTCACAAAAGAGCTAAATACACCTTTTTACTTAATTTTTGGCTTTTTTGTATCATTCAGATCTCTCTTTGGGAAGGAATTTGCATAATGACCCATCTCTTTACATTTAAAACACATAATAGTTTGCTTATAGGGATCAGTCTTAGGATCATTTTCATTAGAATATTGGTACATATGTCCCAACATACCACATCAAAAACAATTATGAGTTTTGGTAAGGCATTCTGAAGGGTGATTTTTTTAACCTTTTTCACAAACTATAAACTAGAATTTCTACCATAATATTTTTTGTTGATTATTACCCATCTCTTTCCATACAAATATCTTCTTCACCTTATTTTAAAAGTGAATATGTTCATAAAAAAACTCTATATTTACTCACTGAGCACATTATAAAATTTTCTCGTAACTTTTGAATCCACTAGAGGCCAATTCCTTTCGATATCTTGGCTTTAAACCTAAGTAAAAGTGGATGATTTTTCTATTAAGATCTGGAATAAGATTTGGATCATACCTCGCAAATTGGGCATTGTGTTCTTTATACACAATGATTGAATATTTCTCATATTTATTCAATTAAAATTATTTCTCCTTCATCCTATGTCTTACTAACATCGGAAAATATTTTTAATGGAAAATACTTTTAAATTATTCTTACTCTAAGCCATCAATCTCCACTCTATCCCTGATATTTTTAACCATTGACAAACAATGCTCAACTTCACCTTTAAAATGATAAATGGAATTACTTACCTTTTGATTATCTAAATATCCCATAACATCGAATATGTTTTCAAGGTATTTAATCCATCCTTCAGCCTATACCGTGTCTGAAGACCCACAAAATGTAGGTAGGTGTTATCTAATAAAATTTTCAAATTTCATCATATTCCATTGTGGTACCTCTGTTTGTTCTCTTACATGGATGCCCCCACTATTTATTAACAGAGTTAGCTGATTCATTACTGTCACAAACTACTCTGTTCAAATCCCTACCGTTCAAAGATACAAATTCAGAAGGATATCATTCTGTTAGTGCCATTCCTCTTCGGTTTCCCTGTTTTTTTCTGTGTAAAACCATCCCGAACAGACATATCATTGTCGAAGAAAAATGGTATTCATTAAATGATATATCATTTAAAATTAAAAATATAGTAAAAATAATTTATGGTATTCTATTAACATCATCCTAACCCATAAAATTATATAAACCATCCTTGCATATCAACTATAAGGACTCGGCCGTATTACATTACATAATTTTTAATTTTAATCAAGATCTCACTTGCTTTTATATTTGAGATCATTTCATGTATACTATTTTAGAGAGTTGGGATATAATAAATATATAACATTCCACATTCATATAGAGTAGATATAAAAATCAATATCCATTTCTTCCAAAGTATAATACAATTTAAATAAAACATGTTTCCTTTGAAAAATCTTCATAACATTTAATGGGATTCCTTAATTATCTTTCAAATCCTTATAACCTATGAAAATAATATAGAAAATCATGATGAGCACAAAAAGCTTAGTAAAGGATATAAAAATAATGAAAGGGAATAATATTCCCTGATTACATGAAATGTATGAAATCATTTTCAAAAATACATACCTGTTACCAATATAATCCTACTTTCTGAAACTTAAAATTTACATGGGATTTCCACAGAACATATAGAACATAAATAGAACCATAAAGTTATCCCGGGGCATTACTTACATAATCTTGTAACCCTGTCAACTACCTTATAATTTTCACCCCCATGGCTACCTTATAATATGTATAACCATCACTCTTACAGTTGGAGTAACCATACGACGGACCTACAATATACACATACCCAATGAATTGGAGAGAGATATAGGTCCCAAAATTTATCATTAAAAATTGCCATTAAATAGAACACAATCATACAACATGAATAATTGAATAAAAACATTGCTTTTGAATTTCGTAAAACAATGATTTAAAATAGGTTTTTAACATAAATGTCCCAAATAAATATCATATAATTGAAGCGAGGCTTAATAGATTGGATTGAATATGTATATACATCAAAAATACACATAATTAAACATAATATAAAGAAACTTCATCTCAAAAAAATGTTAATACCACTTTATTAATTAAGTTTCAAGTTAACCCAAAGAATAGGAATCAGGTTATGAATCCCCTTACCATGGGTTTGTCTTACATAAAACTTGTTTAAACGTCCTATTGATATCTTCTACTTGAGATCCTTCTTATGGACCTTGGTTTTGGCCTTTTGGTGAGACTAGAAGGTCTTGGACATATAAAAGGGACTTGGGAGTAGTATTTGGTAGAATTTAGGGAGGTCTCAAATCTTGAGAGGTGTGAGAGGAAGAGGGGAATGAGTGTGGTATTTATAGTGAAGAAGAGAAGGGATTTTACAATATTTTACTCATTATTATAAAACATTTTTGTCAAGAATATGAATTTTCTTTATTTGTGTGACCCCAAATAGTAATAATTAGATTTGCGTTCAAACATAGTGGGCATACATTAGCCTTGTGTAAACTATTATGTAGTAAAATAAGTTTTAACATTTATCGGAATTTATTGTATTTTACAATTCATAATGAATTCAGGAATTTTAGAAAAATACAAAGCATTCAACCTCACCATATTTCAGTGTGTAGAATTTAAAAATTAAATCCATTTTTTTAAAATAATCTTCCAAATATTATTAATTAAATTTTAAATAAAATAATAATTTCTTAAAAAATAACAATTTTAATTATATCACTTATTTTATATAACCTTGAACATTAATCAAGATATAATTATTTTAATCCTCGATAAAATAAAATAATAATATAATTTACTATTGATAATGGTCATATTACTATTCATATTACTATTCATATGGGTAAGTTACTATTCACAAAAAATCCAAATGGTTCTATCAGACTCTAAATAACATACTTATTAGAACTGTCGATGACCAATTTTTGAAATTCAAATAATAGAAGTGTAAAAATTATTTTTAAAGGCTAGTTATAACTCTCTACTTATGGGAATGTTTCATGAATTTCAAATTATTTTTTCAAATCCTTAGGGTGTTAAATAAACCCCATATAATAATTGACCTAATTAATCCATTGTCATCAATATATAATAATATTTTCTGTTAATGTAATATCCCCCATCAAATATCTCTTCCACATGTTTTTTTTATAAAAATGTAAAAATCATCCTTGTTTTCTGAATTCATCATATTAGTTGACGAAGACTTCCCATTTTTCATTACCGAATTCAAGGCTAGTAATATAACCATTTTTTGGTTAAAAAGATTATATAATATGTATTAAAATAGGTTTATTTTTTTTGTAACCACTGAATAAGATAATATTAAATTAAAGGACACTAGCTCATGATGTTCGTAGAACAACATCCAAAATAAACTAATCATTTTTCATTGACATTTAATCTATGGAATCATCCTCCTATCAAAAAATAAAATGATTTAGTATACATTTAAATTTATGTAAATTATTTAATTGAAGTTAATTTCACTTCTTAATAATTATAAAAAATTATAAGAACATTAATAATTAAACACAAGCGAACTATACCTAAAAACATTCAACAAACACTCCCAAAATGAGAAAATTAAACACTTTAACCCATCAAAATTTTCTAAAATGAACATAATTGGGAAATGAAAAATAAAAAATATATATAATTAGTTATTAATTAATTATTTAATGGATCAAATTTTATTATCCTTTTCATTATGTGAAGTCTCTAATCCCTTTCACAGAAGAAGTTAGGGATTATATCTGAACACCCATTTCTTTTGGGTTACACATTCCATAACATTACCTCCATTTAATTCCATATTAATATAATTTAATCATTATAGTTACTATTATTATTCTAAAAAGATATTTACCAAGATAAATTATTCATCATTTTATAGGGAACTAAATTTTAAACAGGCTCCCTTCTCAATTCCATACGGTAATCGGGTTTTATTAAAGGGAACATCCCAATTACATTCTCATTTTAATGTATACTCCATAATATATTTTGAGCCTCAAATATTTTCAAAAAAATAAATATTTTTAACATTAAAAATATATTAGTTAATATCTAGTCTTATCAAAACAATTGTGCCTTTATCCTTATTAAAGACTATTTTATATTTTTCGTTAAACCGTACCACAATGGCTTATTTTAGATGATTTTTAAACACTATTTTTAAATTATTTCACATTACATGGACATAATTTATGCTAATATTTTACTATTTTCCATTATTTATGTCCATTTACTATTTTAATCAATTTATTAATTGTCAATGTTATAATATTCACTTTAGTTATGACTTATGACATGATTATGATACCCATTTATTTCCATTGGTATTCCTTTTGTTTAACCCTTATTTTAGATTATTCTTATGTCACACATAATAATGAACATGCCATGATATCTTTTCCAAGATATCACTCCACCTCCTTGGATAGTTTTTACTCTCATGAGAATTCATGTGGGGATAATGTGAAAACATAATTACAATATGTTATTTTTTCCACTATATCTTATAGTCTTGGTAGTTAGTCTTGACTCGTGTTTATGTTATGTTATGTTATGCCACCACATTCCTATATACCTATTATTACATGATACCATGTTCTATATTTTGCAATTCCATATGTTTATTCATGTTCCATGCCTTCCCATGATATTTTTTTATTCCTTCTACCCCAAATTATATGATTTATTTTTATGTTAATTCCCTTACAAATTTTTGTAGATCTCCCCTTTATGAATGTATTCCCATGGAAATCCTATCCAGATGTGAGATCATAAAATAATTTAATAGCTCATTATGTAGTTTAATTCAAATATGTGTTTATTTTTGTTTCATTTTTTCAAATTATAAACCTAGTTTTTCTTAAGGCACTAAACATTATAATCATTGGAATGTATTTTGTTATTAATTATACATAAAATCAGGTAATGGTATGTTTCAATGGTTAGGGCCACTATACCATGAATGTAATTTATGATTTTTATCATCATAATTATGTTCATTTACAAATACATCTATGTTTTCCTATTTCATTGGTTTTTAATTTGAAAGGTACAAAGTGGTATGATGTTTATGTTACATTATCAATGTTTATTAATAATTTCTCTAATTATGTTTACAATTATTAACTATTATGATCTAAATCTTTATAAAACCATGATCATTCATTTACTATGGTTAGATTGGTTCAGTATATCATTTACATTCATTTTATTCCCCTTAAAAAAATATAATAATAGAAAATGTTTCGAAAGGGAAGTGATTTTATTTCTCTATTCGGTTGACAATCTGTTTTTATCTATGTAATTGTTTTCTAAAAATATATCAATGTCTTTAATTATTATATAATAGTTTAAATTATACTTTACACATTTTTTAATTTTTTAGAAATTATTGAAATCATATTTTTTATTCATTTTTCAAATGTGTTGCTTTTGAATTTTTATTATAGATGTGAAATGAATCTTTGTTTAATTGTAAAAATAATTAATGGAATTTATTTCCATCATTAAATAATCATTCATTATTAAATAATTTAATATTTTATAGAAACCATTTAAAATAAAAATATTTGTATGTTTTTTTGAAATTGTTAGATTTTAAGTAATTGATTTCCAAGTGAAAAGGATATTTTTTCAGATGACATTTTCATGTGAACATCTAATGTAACATTTAATTTATGAAAAACATAATTTTATGTTATGTGTGAAGAATTTGGGGTTATGATTGAGTGATATAATCTACCTTCATTCTTTCAATGGATTGTGATGATGATGATTTAAGAATTATTTTATAAAACATATTTTTTCCACTTATCAGATTATATATTGATAAAATATTAATCAAAAGTTATTCTACTCCAAAAGATATTATATAATTAGATGATTATGAATGTATGAAACCCATTTCATTCCAATGGGTTATGGTATGTGGTTATGGTGAATTATTTATGATATTTTGGAAAACACATGAATGGATTATGATTTTCTGTTAAGTGGGACCATAAATATATTTCCCAACAATGAAATGGGAAAATGTGGATATTTCATGTGATAATGAGAAATATAATGGGGATAAGCCTCTATTTAGTAAGGTAATTTTCCACATATGATAGTCTCATGATTAAAACTTCACTGAAGATGTGCTGGAATAGGGATTAAACCCATTCAACTAGGATTTTCATGGAAATAATGCATGGATATATTATCTATTTTCTATTTATATCCATTTTTCACACACCAATGACTTGTTCTAGGGAAATTCTATCTTGTATAATGATTCTTTATTCGTTTTTGATTCATGTCATGTGAACTAAAATACATTATTCCATGAATAAAAATTATTATCTATGATGTGCTAGGAATGGTTTTCAAATTTTATGCTCATGTTATGGTTATGTAATCATTAATATCTCCCTTTATAACCATACTAATAATTATATTTACCCCATTCTTATGATTCATTTCTCTTAGATAATAATGTATTGAAGTTTAATATGTATAATAAGTATGTTACTAATGAAGAACCAATTGGGAGCTACATTCCTATTGTTTTATGTATCCATGTTTCCAAATACAATAACCCTTAACAATTATATTGTGGATTGAAATGTTATTTATTAGATATGAATCTAAAATTATGTATTGTTTATGTATTACATTTTTGGATTTATATAGATTTTGATTGACCCATTCAAACATGAGATTCAGTGAAAAGGTTGGGATTTGAGTTTTTGTATGGAATCCCACTAATACAACTAATATTTATTTATTATATATATTATGTAATATATTATTACATATAATATAATATATAAGATACATATATTATTGAAATTTATCTGCCCCACTCAATTGTCTGCCTGTATTTTCCCATGTCCTCCCAAAATTAATGGGAAGGGGATAAAAAGATGGACAACTCCCCCTGTGAAGGGGATGCATACAAAAATGATAATATGATAATATAATTTATATTTAATTTTTTATTCATAGTGAGTTAATAAATAAATGAATTTAGCTCGTAAACAATCCTTATTACATGCCCCATCAAATTCACACGCACATAATTATAAACTATATTTATGAAATCATATATAAATATACATATAAATGAGAAATTATAATCAAATTGTTTAAACAATACATCAATTTTATATTATCCTTATTAAGATCATACAAACTAAAATAAGTTAATTATAAGTTGGTTTAGTACCATATATTAATACTTAACCAAACTAATTAAACAATTAATCAAAATTATGATGTTTTTGTCGCATAAATAATTTTCCGTTTTCTCTAATATAAAATGAAAGAATGTGGGGCATAGATGAAGCATTAAAATAAATAATTTTATATTTTTGTTTTTAATTCATTTTAAAAAAACACATAAACCATAAAACCCATTACTAAGATTTCACATAGTATAATTTGAAATCCATATTAAGCATGATTAATTGAAACTAATAAAACCATTAATGTTACCATGCTTATCTGAAATCACTAATTTGATTTTCTCTCTATTTTTGGATCATGAAATAAAGGATTCATGAAGGGAATACTCTAGATCACCTATATGTGTACTATATCCCATACACCAATGTTCATAAATTATTTTTTTCTAGTGCATGTAGTCAGAGTGTTTGATGATTTTAATCCGATTATGTGACAAGAAGAGAAAAAATCATGGTATTAGAATTGATTCAACCATACTCAAACTTTAGTGAATCACACTAATAATTAATATAGTGGATGTGATACCATTTAAATTCATTAAAATTGTGTTTTTCACTTTTCATGATTCTAAACCAATATTATTTAATGCCTCAACCTGTGTTGTAGGTACTTAATTTACATTTTTCATCATCATTCCATTTTCTAAAATCTTCAGTAAAATTTGTTTTATTATTGAGGTTTTTTGTGTTTTTAAGAATGTGTTTGTATGGAATATACATAGAGAAAATGGACCAACTCTTTCTATAAAATAATGATTCACGTGTTTGTCTTATAGAGGATGGTATAGTGTCATGTGCCTGGTTATACCAAACCCATCAACCGTCCCTTCAAAATATGAGGCTCAGGACCACGGTATATTTCATGGTTTGAAAATGGTGTTTCAATACTGTTTTCCAAACTATGTGGCTTATATAGTGATTATTCACTGAAAGTGGCTAATATTCATTGTTAAGATCTTAATATTAATGTGTTTAAATGTTCATAAACATCAATTTTAGTCCAATTCAGAAATTGAACTTCATTTCCCATCATTGTGCAATTCATGCTTAAAATGTCAATTTGGGCCCACTCAATAATTTGCTTGTGGAAATTAACATATTCATCATTTTAATTTGAAATTTTGGGATATGATTTATCACTTTGTTTGAAACATTTTATCTTTTAGGTCCGATGGATGAATCCCAAAGGAAGATGGAGAATTTTGCGCATGAAGTCAGAAACTTGCTGGAAAAAGCATAATGGGCCTAAGGCCCATCAAACAAATGTGGGGCCCAGACACCAAGCCCAATGAAGCTCAAATTTATACAGTAGAAAGATAAAAATATGAGGATCATTTTATTCAACTGTGTCCGGAGCTAATTATGATGTTTTCATGATGATAAAGGGATATGAAGTTAAGATTTAAATGGTGGACTCGTCATTAATGCTCAAAAATCCGTCCTACCATTTCGACTATAACTTCCAAACGACTGGGCGAAAGTTCCTGAAATGTTTACAGCTCATATAGGATATATTTATGAAGATATTTCTCTTATACGGCCCTTCCGGATTCGGCCTTCTTCAATATCGAATTCACACGTCAATGTGGTGGACGAATCTGGACAGTTTTCCGGGTCAAATTCGAAACATCAATTTCCTTTTGATTATTCACCCTCCATTTGACTCTATTAATTGTTGGGGGTGAATTAATTGTTGGGGTATGTACCTAAGGCTCCTAATATGCCTATATAAGGAGCTATTGGTGAAGGGAATGGGTGTGGAAAATTTTCTTATCATCTTGGATGCTTTGTTTCATTGTAATGTTTTGCTTCCAAATTTCCTTTGTAATGTTTTCCATTTCCATGTAAGTTTTTTTTGTATCTTTATGTTCTTAATCAACTTCTTCTCTTATATATTTTCCATTTCATTTATTAAAACTTTATAATCACAAAGCACAATGATATCTCTGTGTTTTTGTGAATTAGTTCACACATAGGTGTGAATTTCATTCACACACACGGAGGAGTGCTCGTTATTTCCGCGGTTTTAATTTCTTCAATCCAATTCTTGTTAGCCAACTTCCTCCCACCATTGAGAGTATACCATCAATGGAGGGCTAAACCCTTAATGGGTTGATCTTAGGAGGATGCAAAGGCTGGATTGAATGTTATTTTATGAACGAATTGTTGTTAATTGGATAATTAATTTAAGACATCCATTCTTCAATTATTTCTACTCTTCATCTTTACTGTGTTTGAGCAAAATAAATTCAATTACTAAATGACCATATACCTCGGAGAGATCATGAATTTGGTTCTCTAAGTGTATAAGGGATTAGTAATTGTGTTTATTAAGCACCAAACCATAAAATGATGAAGGTAGTGTTATTTTTGAAGAATGGATTCATCAAGAATTAATAAAACCAAAATTGTTTAAAGAAGTAAAATTCATTCAATCCACCCCGAGCATAATCCTAGATCAACCCATTTTCATTAAATTGAATTCACGTAGGTTTATTAGTGTTATTTAAACCATCCAAAATCAAAACAAAAGTTGGCTACTTCATAGCCCATCCTTCACCAAATCATAGCGTCTCAAGGTTACTTCTTCGGTCCCTGTGGACTCGACCCCTACATGTACTACATCGATCGCTTTTACCCGTAGGGTAAATTTGGGCGCAACCAAATTTTGGCGCCATTGCCGGGGACCCAAGTAAGTTTTCTTAGACACACACCTTCTATTCTCACCTAACTTCTCTTTTCTCACCTCTATTTCTCTTTTCTTTTCCCCTTTCTGTTTTTCCAAAAAAACAAATCCAAATCCAAATTTCATTAAACTCCAATGGAGTATCATCAACAATTTCATTTCATAAAATCGGGCTGGAATCGAATAGAAAATCAACATCAGGAATCCCCTCACATAGGAAATTACTTTGATCAACCTTTAAATGAATACCCCATACCCGATAACATGAATGATCAATGGGATACTGACTTTTTAAAGGATCAATTTCCATACCTCTCAAGGATGATTGAAGAGATCAATCTTAATGATGATGATTATGTACAAAAAACAATCAATCCTAATTCTGAAAAAATTATTTTACATTTGTGTGAAAAAATGGTTAAAATGAATTCAGAAGTTTCATCACTGAGATTAGAAATACAAAACATTGAGACTTATGAAGAACCCATTCCCACTCAGGATGCCCTTTCCACATCACTTAGAGAAGAATCTTGTTTCCCACATAACTCATGTGAATTTAGTGATGAACCCACTTTAGAATCCTGGAAAACAGAGTTGTATAATGAAGTGAATTGGTCAGGTAATTTTGAAAGTCAAGCTAATGAACATGAGGGAATTGTTAAAGAGTGTTTAAATCCGGATGAAATTGATTTCATGAATTCACAAGAGGGAAATTTTTCTTCAGAGATTGAGTGTTCGGAATATTTCTCCAATAAATTTTTTTTAGAATCGCCGATCATTGAACCATTGGGAGATATAAAGAATATTGTGTCTATACCCACTCATGAAATTCAAATGGAAAATTTTGTGGATGAATCATCTTTTCAAAAGAAACCAATTCTTTCAAATGTTTTTAAAGAAGAAACAATTTTTTATTCAAATTATCATTCTTCTTTAGGAAAATTCAATCAAACTGAACTCGATGTTTTAATACTTCCTTCCCTACTCAATAATCCCTCCATTTATGATAACCAAGACCATTCAATTATCATCAATTTTCATCAAGAATCTCACCATGTAGGAATGAACCTTGAAATCATAGGAAATAATCCGGATAAAACACGATCAACCATTTTAGATATTCCTTGGATTTTACCATTCATTGTAGAAAATAGGATTTCATATGAAACAAATTTCAAAAAAACAATCAATCTCAATCTTGTTGAAGTGGAGAAAGATGGGTTAATTAAAATTCTGAAAGTTGGAATTGGATAAGTTGGGGGGGTAAAAGTCGAGCCAACGACGTTAAACAAAAGCGCTGCATGGGAGGCAACCCATGGTTTTCTTATTTCCAATCATTTTGAATCATTTTATTTTTCATATAACAAATTACCATAAGCTGTTGACCTGTTCTTCTTTTATGAGTAAGGATGGGTATGAAAAGGGAGCGCCATATTCATCCGTGTCACGTGGTGTGATCTCTGAGTAATACCTTACCCAGAAAATATAAAGAAGACAATGTCTCATCAGTTTATTTTGTTTTGTTTTATTTTTTTATAGGTTAAAAAAAATAAAAGGACATGTTGAAATCCATAAGGAAAATCCATTGACCACCATCCAAGCCGCTGAGACTCAAATCCAGGATTGAAGGGAGACTATGGAATGCGCTATCATCATCAACCACCAAGTGACTTCATTCCATGATTTTCATTTTAAATTTCTTCATTGAACTCCTCTCCCACCCCCTTCTAACTTTTCTTTTATTTAAACACTGGGGACAGTGTTATTCTAAGTTGGGGGGGGATAAAAAATGATTTTTATTTTGAATAAGAACATGCATGAATAAAAAAATTCCATTAACCATAAACATGATAAACACACATTGCAAACTCTAAAATTGGATATCAAATAAATTTTGCATGCCTTGATTCTGATTTTAATGCAAGTTTAAGTTCATGAGCATAGTTTTTGGAAAGTGCGGTTGTCCAATGTGATTTTTCAAAGTTTACATTTTCATCCTCTTAATAAAAATGCCACAATGCACGTCTTTTGGATTGTGGGTGTAAATTTGAGTTCTTGGGTCCCTTTCATTATAGCATAGGGTTCTGGGGTCACTTTTAGTTTAATTTGAGTATCCAAAAAAAACAACAACAAAAAAAACAAAAAAAGACCACATAGATCAATGTTTTGTCCAAATGCGTGGCGTCCGGCACCTGGGGATCGTGACTCCATAGTTGTCTTGCCCAGAGTTAGGCTTTATATCTCTATTGTAGAGCATGAAATTGACAATATGTGTGGCGTCCGGCACTTGGGGATCGTGACTTCATAGTTGTCTTGCCCAGAGTTAGTCTTTTCATATCTATTGTGGTTAAAAAAATAAAAATAAAAAAATAAAAAAAGGGATACTCATCTTAAGGTTTAATGTGATTCCCACCTAGCGCTTCCATTTTTTCTCCTTGAACAATAAAATGGGCCCCATATCTTTTATGATGCACAACACTTTATCATGCTTAATTGGAATTGGATGAAATGTGGCGATGAATTTGAACAAAGGAATGAGCTTGGGCTTGGGATATGCTTATGGACCTAGCTTGTTTTAAATTATTTTGATGGGTTTTCATAATTTTTTTTGGTATTAGATATTTGGGTGAGTAATGTGTATTTAAATGTTTTTGGAAAAGGGGATTTGGATTTTATATTTGTAATTTATTTTGCTCGGGACTAGCAAAACTCAAGTTGGGGGGTGTGATTAGTCACTGAAAGTGGCTAATATTCATTGTTAAGATCTTAATATTAATGTGTTTAAATGTTCATAAACATCAATTTTAGTCCAATTCAGAAATTGAACTTCATTTCCCATCATTGTGCAATTCATGCTTAAAATGTCAATTTGGGCCTACTCAATATTTTGCTTGTGGAAATTAAACTATTCATCATTTTAATTTTCAATTTTGGGATATGATTTATCACTTTGTTTGGAACATTTTATCTTTTAGGTCCGATGGATGAATCCCAAAGCAAGATGGAGAATTTTGCGCATGAAGTCAGAAACTTGCTGGAAAAAGCATAATGGGCCTAAGGCCCATCAAACAAATGTGGGGCCCAGAAACCAAGCCCAATGAAGCTCAAATGTATACAGTAGAAAGATAAAAATATGAGGATCATTTTATTCAACTGTGGCCGGAGCTAATTATGATGTTTTCATGATGATAAAGGGATATGAAGTTAATATTTAAATGGTGGACTCGTCATTAATGCTCAAAAATCCGTCCTACCATTTCGACTATAACTTCCAAACGACTGGGCGAAAGTTCCTGAAATTTTTACAGCTCATATAGGACAGATTGCTGAAGATATTGCTCTTCTACAGCCCGTCCGGATTCGGCCTTCTTCAATATCGAATTCACACGTCAATGTGGTGGACGAATCTGGACAGTTTTCCGGGTCAAATTCGAAACATCAATTTCCTTTTGATAATTCACCCTCCATTTGACTCTATTAATTGTTGGGGGAGAATTAATTGTTTGGGGATGTACCTAAGGCTCCTAATATGCCTATATAAGGATCTATTGGTGAAGGGAATGGGTGTGGAAAATTTTCTTATCATCTTGGATGCTTTGTTTCATTGTAATGTTTTGCTTCCAAATTTCCTTTGTAATGTTTTCCATTTCCATGTAAGTTTTTTTTTTGTATCTTTATGTTCTTAATCAACTTCTTCTCTTATATATTTTCCATTTCATTTATTAAAACTTTATAATCACAAAGCACAATGATATCTCTGTGTTGTTGTGAATTAGTTCACACATAGGTGTGAATTTCATTCACACACACGGAGGAGTGCTCGTTATTTCCGCGGTTTTAATTTCTTCAATCCAATTCTTGTTAGCCAACTTCCTCCCACCATTGAGAGTATACCATCAATGGAGGGATAAACCCTTAATGGGTTGATCTTAGGAGGATGCAAAGGCTGGATTGAATGTTATTTTATGAACGAATTGTTGTTAATTGGATAATTAATTTAAGACATCCATTCTTCAGTTATTTCTACTCTTCATCTTTACTGTGTTTGAGCAAAATACATTCAATTACTAAATGACCATATACCTCGGAGAGATCATGAATTTGGTTCTCTAAGTGTATAAGGGATTAGTAATTGTGTTTAGTAAGCACCAAACCAGAAAATGATGAAGGTAGTGTTATTTTTGAAGAATGGATTCATCAAAAATTAATAAAACCAAAATTGTTTAAAGAAGTAAAATTCATTCAATCCACCCCGAGCATAATCCTAGATCAACCCATTTTCATTAAATTGAATTAACGTAGGTTTATTAGTGTTATTTAAACCATCCAAAATCAAAACCAAAGTTGGCTACTTCATAGCCCATCCTTTACCAAATCATAGCGTCTCAAGGTTACTTCTTCGGTCCCTGTGGACTCGACCCCTACATGTACTACATCGATCGCTTGCGCCCAAATTTACCCTACGGGTAAAAGCAATCGATGTAGTACATGTAGGGGTCGAGTCCACAGGGACCGAAGAAGTAACCTTGAGACGCTATGATTTGGTGAAGGATGGGCTATGAAGTAGCCAACTTTGGTTTTGATTTTGGATGGTTTAAATAACACTAATAAACCTACGTGAATTAAATTTAATGAAAATGGGTTGATCTAGGATTATGCTCGGGGTGGATTGAATGAATTTTACTTCTTTAAACAATTTTGGTTTTATTAATTCTTGATGAATCCATTCTTCAAAAATAACACTACCTTCATCATTTTCTGGTTTGGTGCTTACTAAACACAATTACTAATCCCTTATACACTTAGAGAACCAAATTCATGATCTCTCCGAGGTATATGGTCATTTAGTAATTGAATTTATTTTGCTCAAACACAGTAAAGATGAAGAGTAGAAATAACTGAAGAATGGATGTCTTAAATTAATTATCCAATTAACAACAATTCGTTCATAAAATAACATTCAATCCAGCCTTTGCATCCTCCTAAGATCAACCCATTAAGGGTTTAGCCCTCCATTGATGGTATACTCTCAATGGTGGGAGGTAGTTGGCTAACAAGAATTGGATTGAAGAAATTAAAACCGCGGAAATAACGAGCACTCCTCCGTGTGTGTGAATGAAATTCACACCTATGTGTGAACTAATTCACAACAACACAGAGATATCATTGTGCTTTGTGATTATAAAGTTTTAATAAATGAAATGGAAAATATATAAGAGAAGAAGTTGATTAAGAACATAAAGATACAAAAAAAAACTTACATGGAAATGGAAAACATTACAAAGGAAATTTGGAAGCAAAACATTACAATGAAACAAAGCATCCATGATGATAAGAAAATTTTCCACACCCATTCCCTTCACCAATAGCTCCTTATATAGGCATATTAGGAGCCTTAGGTACATCCCCCAACAATTAATTCACCCCCAAAAATTAATAGAGTCAAATGGAGGGTGAATAATCAAAAGGAAATTGATGTTTCGAATTTGACCCGGAAAACTGTCCAGATTCGTCCACCACATTGACGTGTGAATTCGATATTGAAGAAGGCCGAATCCGGAAGGACTGTAGAAGAGAAATATCTTCATAAATCTGTCCTCTATGAGCTGTAAAAATTTCAGGAACTTCCGCCCAGTAGTTTGGAAGTTATAGTCTAAATGGTAGGACGGATTTTTGAGCATTAATGACGAGTCCACCATTTAAATCTTAACTTCATATCCCTTTATCATCATGAAAACATCATAATTAGCTCCGGCCACAGTTGAATAAAATGCTCCTCATATTTTTATCTTTCTACTGTATAAATTTGAGTTTCATTGGGCTTGGTGTCTGGGCCCCACATTTGTTTGATGGGCCTTAGGCCCATTATGCTTTTTCCAGCAAGTTTCTGAATTCATGCGCAAAATTCTCCATCTTCCTTTGGGATTCATCCATCGGACCTAAAAGATAAAATGTTCCAAACAAAGTGATAAATCATATCCCAAAATTTCAAATTAAAATGATGAATATTTTAATTTCCACAAGCAAATTATTGAGTGGGCCCAAATTGACATTTTAAGCATGAATTGCACAATGATGGGAAATGAAGTTCAATTTCTGAATTGGACTAAAATTGATGTTTATGAACATTTAAACACATTAATATTAAGATATTAACAGTGAATATTAGCCACTTTCAGTGACTAATCATATAGTATCCTAGAAAGAAGTGTGTGGTTAGAAAACCGTTTTTAAACAATGCGTCCAATCCATGTGAAATGATTTTAATTATATCAAATATTGTTTTTAAACCCAAAACATATCTTCTTTACCTCATAATTCTTCTGGTGGGGTGGAATCCTAACTACGTATACTCATCGTGAAAGGTTTACATATTCCTTGCCTCTTGGTAATCATTATCAATAGATATTTCACTATTTTATATATATTTTTGAATGTATGTTTCTCATTCGTTGTCATTATTTTTTGTTATAATAGATCTTATGTTCTCTCCATGAATAAAATATTTGATGAGGGAAATTTATATAATAACCTAGTTTTTCATAGTTATATTTTATATATTTTCCTATGAATATTGAATTCCACTAAAATGGAATTCTTATTTATCATATATCTCATGGGTATTTGCAGACTAGTTGTACAACCTTTTTATTTCAGTAAAGATATTCTTCAAAACAAAGGAATATCTTCTCGTACCGTACTTTCTATATACAAACCCTAAGTAAAAAAATATTCACAACTTGGGGGAAGGAAAATAATAATTTCATGATTATATTTTATGTATGGGTAAAAATTAGATATATAAATATAATATCATATTAAATAGAACTGCAAGAATAATTGTATGATATCATGACCATAACATATAGTGTTCATACACTATGGTTCATATATCATATACATTTGTAATTTAATAAACCATAAAAGATCATAATAAATGAATAGTAAAGGAAATGAATGAATATGATATATGAAGGCATAATAAATACATAAGAATATAGGAAAAAACTTATTCTCTTAACAATGAGAACATGTATAAATAGACAAAGGTTCACTCTTTATGTTATAGACATGAAATAAGTCCCTCTAATAATCTAATGGACATGAAATATTTTTTCACACATAATCTTATATCGATGAAACTAACTCTACATGTATAGATATGGACATGATTTCTAGGTCGACACATAGACTTATATACATGAAATATAGTCTCACACATAATTGTAGGCACATTAAAACTAGCTCCATCGATGAAATTGTGAATATAAAAAATGTGTCTGCATAATATATTTACTAATGGGTTATCCATCCTAACCCAATGCATTAGGTGGATATAAAATTATGGTCCCACCCATCACATAATGAAAATATTTCATATGTTTTCTAAAATATCATAAAACAATCATCATATAATAAATTAAAAAATGGAAATGTATTTCGTAATCATTTAATTGTAGCATAAAACATGGAAAATAAACATGTTCCATATGCAGAACCCATGAAAAATATCCATCATTCAAAAAATATTTTCATCATATTAATAAAAAATCTAGATAAATAATAAGTATGTTATCCTTATATAATATCCTAATTAGATTTTATATATAATAATAGGATTTCATCTTATATAGAAAATGATTTTAAAAGATCACATGGAACATTTCTTAAGGAGTCTATCCATTCAACTTTTAAATAATTTACTTGAAATCCAAAAAATCACTAATATTAATTAAAACATTTTATTTTTAAATAAAAAAGGACATTTTTAAAATTTTCATAAAATAATGAAGTATTCATTGCAGTGGTAAATACCATTGACACAATATACATTAAAACAAAGTAACATTTCATACAATCAGTAAAAATACAAAAATACACAATTTAAAAAATGATAAGAATATCTCATTAAATTTAATTTTAAAATTAAAATATTATTAAAAATTATATTGAATAATAATTTTATAATAGTAATTACTTTATTTAATACACTTTATGAATAATGGATGTGGAAGAAAAATGATTTTCAATAGTGGATAAAAATAAATTCAGTTTTCTATAAAAATGTAATTTTGATCTATTTGTTAAATAAACACATGAAAATAAAATTAAAACATATAATTTAATGTAATAAACTAATTATAATAAAATTCATTTGTTTCATGAGAGATATACTATAACATTTCATCATTGTATCTTTATAATAAATAGCCCCGATTAATAATGAGGTTGTAGCATAATAATCATACAAATTTTATATCTGTAGAACCATATTTCTCATCAAATATTGAAATTTATTTTAATATTAATAACCCATAATTTTATTCTAATAATCCCAAAATAGATTCAAGTGTATTATATACACCACACAAACGAACAAAATGGTATATATGTCATGTATCCCATAGAGATAAAAGTGCAATGAAATCCATTACCCCAAGTCTCGAAAATCTCAATACAAATTCAAAACTCATATATAAAAAATAAAGTATTTTATTATATGTATCCCTAAAACATAAAAAATATATCATGTAATATATTATTTACTTATAACCTTTTATGTCCTTTTTATTAATAATTCCTTGTTAAAATAATGTTTTGGGTAATAATTACATGGTTTTTTATATGTGTTTTTTATAAGTTTTAGTACATTTTCATTGATAATGGGCCCATAATCACCATAATTTTTATTGGGATATAAATATAATATATATTATATATTTCAATGTTTATATTCATCCATAAAAAATAGACTGATATAAATGAATTACACTATTCATAGAGACGGTCGGCCATATATACATGTGAACAATTTTTTCACGTTCTTGAAGGATGAAATAAATGAAAGAAAAATAGTTAAATTTATTTATAGAATAATTTTTATAACAAATATATCATATATATTAATTGAAAATATCCTTATTTTCATCCATGTAAAGATAAAAAAAGGAATCACATCACTTCATGGAGTCGGCAGTTCACAGATACGCATGAGCGACATTATCATCTTCCAATTGTTTGGAAGGTAAGAATTTACAAGTGATATAATAATAATAGATGTAAAATTATGTAATAATTATTATATATATAAATTAAATACATAATTAAATCTATCCATGAGAGGTAGTGATACAATATAAATTATAATGGTACGTGAGGCAGTAACTTAATTTATATATGATCGATGGTTTCGATTCCAATTTGATGGAATGTGGGATGGATATATGTTTTTAAATTAACATAATAACATATCAATAAATTGGAGATATTTATTTTATAATATTATTATGTTTAATTTTTTTTAAGGATTTAGAAGAAGAAATAATTAATAATTTTATGGTTATGGTCTAAGATCTTATTAAGAGAACCTCATTAGGTTTACACCTAAAGCATTTTTATGAGGGTTGAATATAAATAAATGGAATCTTATATATAGAGAAGGAATTAATTAATATATTTTGATATTTATTTCCAAAAAAATATATTTGGATTTTTGATGTGGAGATCAGAAGGGGATTCCTTTTATATGTAGGGGAAAGAACTTCTATGAAAATTTATAAAAGAAAAAGATACACAGAAATTGCTTCACACTAGAATGCTCAAAAATGGATAAATCACTTACCTTATTTTATATAAGGTTGATATAGTCCCTTAAAATATTAATTCAAAATTGTTTTATGATATTTGATGATATATATATTTATTTTCACCCATTCTAAGCCAATATTTTCCTTAAATGTTGTAATTAATTTTTACTATTTTTTCTAATCATAATGAACAAAAATAAGTTGACCCTATTATATAATTTTAAATATGATGATTTTAAATATATAACCCATTTTACCACATTCAATAAATATAATTGGTATAACATAATTTTAATTTAAACTTGCATAGGTGATAAAATATTCTTTATACGATGAAAATGATTTCAAAATTATAAAACCTTTGTATATCCAAAATGTAATTGGAATTGATTAAAATTACAAAAAATGGAATATTAATAACATATCTAGAATAATATTTAAATTAAAACCATCATAAAAATAAATTTACCTTCTAGATTCATTAAAATAAGATGTATTCTCAAATAAAAGTCTGTATTTTTTCACTGTTTATTAAAAAATAACCTCATCAAAAAATTATAAAAATTATATTTAAGATAGTTTTTAAATATTAATTCTAATTTTTATGTAAATTTATTCAAAAAATTATATATTATTTAGTAATAAATTTATTTGAGTTTGTAAAATGAAATGAATCCACTTTATTGAGAATAAATACATTTTAAAGTGTAAAATAGGATGTATATTTATCCAATATTGAGAAACATTTTCAACATGAATGATAAAAATTAGGATTTATTATTTAATATATAAATTTATTTGATTTCATTCCCCAAGAGTGATTTATTGAATTTTTATAGATAAAAACACATTGGGTTCCTAAAAACAAATATTCATAAAAAAATTAGTTTACTTTCAAATGATATCAATTTCTTTTTCTAATCAATTGATGATGAATAAATTTATTTATACATGGGTAAATAATAAAATTCTTTAAGTTTAGTTTTTCTTCATCATAATAATAAATTTAATGAATATGTTATAACTAACACATTAAATAATTTTATTTAAATTGTATGTCGTGGTTCATTTAAACTCTATGTTGTGTGTAACAAAATCTAGAAAAGAAATTTAATTTAAATAATGATAAATATTTTTTAAAATAATAAAATATAAAATTATACACCATTAATTAAATTGAATCCTCACAATTTTAACATGATTAGATTAATAAAGTGTCTTACATTTGATATTTTATTTAGAAACCCATATCCTAAAAGGGTTGATAAATCCTCCTATTTAAAATAAGGGAAAAATACTGTCATCTAGAATATCAGAAAACTATGTTCTAAATAAGATAAAATTAACTGAAAATATTTTAATTGAGGAGAAAACATTTCCCAAATAATAATAGAGAGTGATAGAGATCATTATCAAGAGAAAGTAAATAACCAAAAATCCAAAAATCTATGTTGGGTTAAAATTCAATTGTACTTAAGAAATTAATATAAATATTTAAATTTTTATTTTAATATTCATTTTCTAATGTTGTGGAATTATTTTACTATCAATATATTTATAATTAAAATATATATTTACATGATTTTTTTATACATAATAACAGTAATTTCATAATGTTTTTTTACTTAAATCAATCTAGACTTAATTTTCGACTCCAAGAAATACAATATGAATTTTATATTCATGAAGAACAAGAATTTTTTTTAATAGAACATAAAATTCATAATTCATTGAAAATAATTATATTATATATCTAAATATTTAAAAAAATGATTATCAAAAGATATATAATATCACACAATAATCTCTAAAACCACAACAGTACACCGAAAGACCTTCTTAAAACCTTCCATATATAGTTAACCTTATATGTAAAAAAATTATGTCTTTACAAAATGAAAACACAAAACTCAAGAATATTTTGTCATATTTTTCTTTTAATAGAAATTGTAAAACTTATTCCCAAATAACATAATGTTTCTTATAATGTCACATACGAAATATGTGAATACCATGATCATATATTGTCTTGAAACATTCTAATTTCTTGAATAATCACAAAACCTATCTAAAACGATAACTTTATCAAAATGTATCTATATCCATATTAATTATATAAAATCACATATTATAATATATATTTTATGAATAAATTTTTTTTCTAAAATCCATCATAAATTACATTATCTAAAAACCAATAATCATTTTAAGGCCACCAAATTTTCTAATTAATGCCATTATTATCAATCATCAATGTATCCCAACTAACCATTATTAGATTAATATTATGAATGTATTAGTGGTTTAATTTCCACTAATAATGTGTTTCCATAAAATTTTAAATTAACTTAAAATCCATTTTATAGGATTCCAACACCACGCAATATTTTAATTAATGTCCTCAAATGAAACTACGTTAAAAAATGAATTATCTTTTTCATTTTTCATTTAAAAAATATATCATTGATGTAACACTTTTCAATTTAACAATAAAGTAATAATATATAAACACTTCAATCATTCCACTTTATTGGTTTTCATGGAACATGTCCATTATTAAACTACAAGTTATCTCTTGGATTAGTAGAATTGGCTCATATTACTCCTATATTCCCCACATATTATATAAAATATTTATAAACAATAAATTTTTTTATGTAATTATTTTCCAAAGAGAAAACATTTCCCACTTCTTTTCCGTCGTTCCATGGGGAGTCTCAAAATATATTTATCACATGAAGGAAATTGTGTCTTCTTTACTCCATGGTCTTCATTATCTTATTTATGAATAACTCAATCTCTCTCATCTATTGTGATTCTGAGAGTAAATTAAGGTAATAGTGGAAATAATATATCTGGAAAACTAATTCGACACAATTAAAATATCTTACTCTCTAGTCAAACACTAATTTTTTTCTCCTCATCAAAAAATTTTCCCTCACTTTCAGTGATAACATGGATCCTCCTAGTTTAATCCATTGAATAAAATAAGAAATCAAAAAATGAGAAATATTTATCATAGTGTGAAACCACATTATCCATTATGTGATATCTATATTGTAACACATTATATTGATCCTATCATTCCTTATGTTTCTCTAATGTCACTCATTATCATCAACTATTAAAATATATTATGATGGTTCAAAAAGAGTTCATTATTTTAGAAAACATATTCCCATGGAGTATGAAACATGGTGTGTATCTTGGAAATTTATTGCGCACAATTTGATGATCAAGTCGAAGTCCAATGAAACATTTTAGGAGATATTACCCCCAGGTAATGATGTTCTAATACCACATGCATATGTAGTATCTAGATAGGGATGTTATATTATGGAACTCAAATACCCATTACTTCAATAAAATTCTTGTAAATATTCCTATAATTTTACATAAACTAATGCCTTTCTATTAATATTTCTCCTCCTTTTTCCAAAGGCTAACTAAAACATTCTATATTATTATATATGGATCCCAATGGATTTCATAGTTTGATAATATGTCTTTTTATATGAATGTTGAATACATCTCACAAATAAAATATTAATGAATGTATTTGATTTCTATTTTTGGAGACTAGATATGAAATATTAATATTATATGAAATAAATTAAACATATACCATTATGATCATAAAACATTGTAAACATCTTAGAAATACTATACCCAACATCTTTTATCATATCCTCGGGAAAAGACACATAAGTTATGGTGAGCTTAGAAGATCAATAATTGTAATATTGGGAGATATAGATTGATAGTCATATGAAATAATAATAAAAGAATAATTTTATAAGATCATGACCTTAATATATAATGCTCATACCCAATCTATCAATGATTATATTCAGGATTCATGGAATAAATCATGGTAGTTCATAAGACATAAAAACTAAATGATCTACTGAATATGAGTCATGTGAACATAATATTGACCAAATAATATGAAAAAATATAATATTATTAAATTTTTAAATTGTTTAAAAAGAATTAGTATCACTCGTTTTATAATGTATATGAAATGAGGCTATTTCATACACTTATGGACCTAAAATCTAGGACCACAGATAATCTTAAAGAAATTAATACCAGTTCCACACATAAACATAACATAAACCCTAGGTTCATCCATAATCATATGGAAATAAAATATAAGACCTTTTACAAACTTATAGAAAAGAAAAAAAAGGTACACATATGAATCTTTGAACATAAAATTAGGTTTATAAATGGAATATTAACTAATTAGTTACCCTCCATTAATCAATGAATTAGAGGGATGTCTAATTCCTGTAGCACCCATCAAAAAATTAAAATCAAAATTTTTTTCCTTAAAAATAATTAAATATTCATAATATCCTCACCTTAGATATGAAATTATTTTAACAAACATTTCATCATAAAAAAATATCTGAAAAATAAAGAGGCATCATAAGAATAAACTATTGAAAAGAAACATGTTTCATTAACATCTTATCATCATAATCATAAAACATACAGAGAAAGAATAATGATGGTATCCTTGGATAATATACCCAATAGAGATTCAGTAACATCAAAGTATTTCATCTTCTATAGAATACGATTTTATAAGACCACTATAAATATATCGAGGGAAAAATCATTTCTACATTGAAATCACTTATAAAAAACAATAATTTCAAAAATATTAAATAATTTTTTGTAAATATTAAATAGAATCAAGTACTGGAATACTTAAATAGTGAATCAGTCATGATGATGAGAAATACCATTAATGTGTTACAAGTTAAAATAAATAATCTTTCCACACATTCATTAAAAGTAATAAAGTACCTAATTCAGAAGAAAAAAAGTTTCTGTTTAATATTTTTTTAAAAAAATAACACAATGGGTAAAAAATACTTTAAAATTTAATTAATTATTAAAAAATGATTTATTTTTATTGTAAAACATATACGTTGAAGAAAAATTATTTTGAACCACAGAAAAAAATGTTTATTGTACTTAAAACGTTATTTTGATCTCATTAGTATATAAAGGGATAAGAATAAAATAAAAACATTTAATTTTCATAAATAACAATAAGATAATAAAATTAAGTGTATTATTGATATATGTACTATAATTTTTTGTTATCCACACTTTATCATAGACAACCCAAAAAAATTGTGACTATAACACAATTTCCTTACCATATTGGTATCTATTTAATAATAAGCCCCATGAATGAAAAATAAATTACATGGATATGTATATCCCATAATTTCATAAGAATTGACCTAAAATAAATTCTTGGGATGTATTTTCACCCTAAAAAATAATCAATTAGGGTATAAAAAATATATCAATGAAAATAAAAGTGAGAATAAAATTTATTAACTCATTTTTTGATTTTATTCATAGACATTAAATCATACTATATAATAATGATTTATTTTTTCATCTACTTTGGTACCAAAACAATATATATCATACTTTATATTTTTTACTTATAATATTTTATAATCTTTTTATTAACTATTATTTCTTAAAATCAATTTTCAGATAATAACTGATTTGTTCTTCATGTATGTTTTAGTTTGGTAGTCTCGGTTTTTTTACATTTATCATGATTAAATGAAAACAATAATTTTAAAAATGACCTAAATATATTATATATACATTATATATGTATTTATAATAATAAAAAAATATAGATAGAATAATTAATTCTATCATTCATAGAGATGTTAGGTTGTACATACACATGAACATTGATTCCAATATCTCAATGGAAATCATAAAAGGATGGTAACATGTATATCATCTTTGTAGAATAATATTTATAACATTTATATAATATATTTTTTCATTAAATTGATCCTTATTACCATATATTTCATAACAAAACAGGAAACAAATAACATTTCTTTATTGAGGTTGTAGTCTACACGTACACACGGGAAAATTTAACTTCTTCCAACAGATTGGAATGTATGAAGGTAGATGAGATAATATAATTTAAAAATTATAATTATTTCATAAATATAATATAATTATATTAAATACAAAATTATATCCTTCTATGAGATGTAGTTATAAAGAAAATATTACATTGGTTCGTGAGAGAAGAGTTATACATAAAAATGATCAATGGATTCACTTCCCATTTGATGGAAGACGAGATGGATATATACTATTTAATAAAAATAGTAACATCTATGTATAATTTATCTAATAATTTTTTATATCATCATGGTTTAATAATATTTGGATAAGTTATAAGGGGAAAAATGAAAACCCATGGTTAAGGACTATACCTCCTCATTGGACAGTGTATACTACCTTTGAAATTTTAATGGATTTAATGAAAATGTGGTTAATGTTATCATGGATGTAGTTTATAACATTTTTGACATAAGGAATATATCCAATAATCATTAGAATAAGTAAAAAATTATAGTTTTTAATAATTATTTCTCGTAATTATAATGATTCAATAGAATTCACGATGGATCTATTACAATATTTTATATGTGAGAAAAAAGATCTACAGTTTTATATAAGCATGATAAATGAAAAATTGCTTTTGGGAAAATTAGGGCCTTTTATCTAATGTTTTTGTGTTTCATCATTTAGAAGGGTTTTAAAGATATCCATTTATGTATTGTTTTGTGTTATAATTTTCATGATGTTTTATATACTAATGTATTATCTCTCCATATAAGGATTAATATATTTTAGATAATGTTGGGATAAAATTTGTGAAGGTAACATTTAATAATGTTTGGGTTTATTGTGTTTTTTGAAAAAGTAGTTTTCCATGGTATATTGTGGAACTCAATAGAACTGATGACATGGTATGTTGACAATGATCCATGTAAAATATAATTTATTCCCTAGAGTGTTAAAAAAATTATGTACATATGGTGAGACAGTGTTAGAAGTTTCCAGAATTGCTGAAAAGGCCTAGAAATAGGCCTCTACCTCCTTCATAAAAGTATCAATACTTAAAGAAGATCTGAATGCTTTGGTTTCAGGAAGGTGTTTCGTGAAGGTGGTTCATCATAAAAAAATTCATGAAGGCAATGATAGGTATCATAATCTTTTTAGAATCGTGAAAGTAAGGGAGTTCATGAAGGCTAAAAAAAATATGGGTGAATGTTTTGTGCTTCCTGATAGATATTTTAGCTTTGCGAATGGAAGGTGTTTCAATAAGGCTATTTGAGCTTTACAAATGGTATTTTCTTTGTAAAGGATAAGTGAGTTTCATGAAAAGAAGTTTATTTTAAAAGGATATTTTAGAATTGTGTAAGAAGGTGCTTCGCAAAGGCATTGATCATTGAAAAGGTGTTTTAAAATGGACTTTCTGGTGAAATCCAGAAATTTTGTTTTTATCAATTGGGTGAAAGTAGACCATCAACAAGAAATCATCTATAAATAAATATGTATTCATTATTTATAATGAATAGACTTACATTTCCATAATATGTTCGTTAATACCATCTAGTACTTGAATTATATTTGTTTCTGACAGGTTATTTGCGAGGTGATCTCGTCGCAAATGAGATTTTACGACAGAGCCTCATTGTAAATAGCATGTTGTAGAAAATAGCGTCGCACATAAATTTTTTTATGGGTGCATTACAAAAAAACTATTTTCCCATGGAAAACGTCATGTCACAAATATTTCTCCTTTTCTATATATAAAAACCTTCTGCGATTGGACAATAGAAAAAATGTATTTGCAACAGGCATGTTTTCCCGTCACAAAATGTTATTTAAAAGATATATAAACTATTTTGGATGAAAACCAATCACAAAATCTCCCGTCACAAATATTTAAAAATTTAAATAATCAATAAAATTATGATAAATTAAAATTATAAAATAATAATTTTTTATTTTCTATTAATATATATTTGTGTTAATAATAATAGTCTCTTGAAAAATATCAATTACTTTCACTTCATTAAAACCACATTAACATTGAGTAATATGATTTTCTTGAAATTTAATTTTTATTATTCTCCACCAACCACTATGGTCTCTTGAAGTAGCACAATACTTTGTGTAATAAGTATGATGTTCATGTTGAGTTATTAAAAAAGGTTCATTTACTACAAAAAGACTTCTATATTTAATTTCCATGATTCCATGATTTGGATGAACACTCAAGCCTCTCTCAGTATCAAACCACTGAAATTTAAATATCACTATGTAATGTTTTTCTAGATAACACAGTTTAATAATTTTATCTACTATGTTGTAAATGTCATCTCCAGTTTCTCTATAATTATATCCTTTTAAAAAACCTCACTTTTCATTGTTTTTTTTAAATTCCCCATATACATGAGTCTGAGATAGAAAACCATTAACCATATACGCATTATAAGATTTAACCCTTTTCTATGGTGGGTTACTCAATATTAAAATTCACATATCAATTTTACTAGAATGTTCAGACACCTAAAAATTTGTAGAAAAATTTCATTATAATAAATAATAAACTGAATTGATATGTCAAACCATAAATAATTTTTGTTATCAGTTTTTGAAACCATTGAGAAATTGTTTTTCCAGCGTTCCTCAAGAAAAGCTATTGTAATTATTGGATGTTGTTTCTTGATATGATTATAATATTACCTTAAAATAAAATAATTTTACTTACAATAAAATACATTATATAATTAGAGATAGAATCACTAACAATAAAAATGATGTCATTTCTTCATAGTTGAGTAGAAAACATGTATGATCTCTGTGATGTTCAACATATAAAAGCCAGCGTTCAAGAACACCACCAATTCCAAGAATTGGCTGATTAAAAACTGATAATTGATTGTCCATTTCATCATCAACATTCCCCTCATTCTGTCCCAAGAAGTTCTTTTTTTATGGATATTTAGATTCAAAATAATGATATCATAAAAAGAAATTTTTTCTTGTAAATAATCATTAGTAAATGAACCGTCAACTGATGCTTTGTAATGTACTTTTTTATTCAATTTCTGCATGTATCTCCCGAATGGGTATATTCATTTGAACTGTACCAAACCTCCAAATTTTGATTCATATGGAAAATATAATATCTTATGTTCCATTGAGTCAATGAAAATAGGTGGAAATATTTTTTCTAGTTTATATATAATTACGACAACATCTTTTCCAGGTTTCATAGTGCATAATATTCTGTTGTCACTGCACAAATGTATCGGGAAAAATATGTTATATATGTTATCAAATCTATATCATATAATTTACCAAATTTTTTAATCCGATCGGTATATTTCCTTCCACAATAACATGATAATCATGACTTTTAATCTAGTAATATGACCATTCCAAAAAATCATCCCAAATTGGAAACATATCCATCTAGAAGACTCATATATGCAATCCAATGAGACAATAATATGAAAATATCTTTGGCTATTTTATTAGATGATTTTGGCTTTATTAACCCCTGTGATCTAACATTTTCAAACACTTCATTTTTTGCACCACTAAAAATATGGGCAGGATCTAATTGTGCCTTTACATTATCATTAGTTTTACCTAGTGTATCGACAATGGTATTGAAAACATTATCCAAAAATTTCTTTTCAATATGCATGACATTCAACATGTGGTGGATCATAAAAAAACCAATATGGAAGATCCCATAGATGCTCTGATTTATTCAATAGTGTTCTTTCCAAAATTAATTAATTTTGTTTGGTTTATTGTTGGTCCAAATGTGATGTGAGGTAGTGAAAATATGACTTATTTTAACTCTGTTCTTGAGATCATTTTTTTATGTTCACTTATTTCAATTGTGCCTTTTCTGAAATGATATTTCGTCCTCTTAAAAAATGATTGGTTTGAAGAAACATGTGATTAATGTCAAAATATCACATTTTTTTCCATTAACAAGCATAAACGATTTGTTGTCTCACATACATTAAGTACATGATTTAGGACCATGTGTACTCTATCCAGATAACATGTTATATGCCGGGAAGTCACTAATTGTCCACATCAATGCATCTTTTAGTAGGAATTTTTGTTTTGAACCAACATCACATGTAGCAACAAAATTAATAAAAATGAATTTAACAAATAAATTAATGGTTTCAAATAAACATCAATATTATTTTTCAGATGTCTTGAGATTAACAACGTAAAATGATATAAGGATCCTTTATCCAAATCCGCGAATGTAAATTGTACGCTGTTATAAAGATAAGCCAACATGAATACTGACTACCAAAAAAACCAAAAGAATAGAAACCATCAGTCGAAAGATCCAATTGCACGTTCCAGACTTCTAAATAAAAAGATAGATGATCTCAGTAAAAATGTTATCACGAATCACCATAAGATTGATGATTTATGCTTTTATCGGTTGAAATCTTTTTTTTGTGCCATAACATCATTGTTGCTATGTTCTAAGACATAAATAAATGCAACAACCTGGGTGTAAGAAGAAAATATGTCAAATGTTTTATAGTAATTGATCCATACTTCCCATATTGATCTTCATTATTGGTCGATTGTACACATGTGGGAAAACTATCCAATAACTCATTTTACCCAGAATATAAGACACAATCATTTGAACATGCAAGAATCTTCTAATAACTAAGGAACAGATTATGAACAAGCCTCTTTCTCTTATATTAATTTGCAGGCAACACATTTCCTTCAGGTAACTGTGTTGTAACCAATGAAAATATCAGATCAAAACAATTGTTTAAAATTCCATTATCTGATTTAATAGCCATAAATTTTTCAACTACTTTTAATTTTCTTATCTTGCATCCAGGATATAATAAATCCCTAAAAGACCTCAACAACTTATAAAATTTCGACGGTGCCTACTCAGGAATTAAATCAATATCATCATGAATTTTAGTTTTTTAAACAGATAGACGTACAACATCATGTAAAATTTGTGAAACTATGATGGATCTGGAATCAAATTATTAGTATCTTCCTTGGAACTTCATTCTCTATATTGATCTAAAAAAACATAATCTGGTTAAAAATTAAAACACAAAAGACGTCCCCCAATGTTATCAAATGTTTCAAACGTTATCAGAGCACATTTTTTACAAGGATGCTTAACAGTTAATTTTGATACAAATTCTTGTTTTGATGATGCAAATGATAAGTTTCAACACCATCAATATATACCAGATATAAACTATAACCATATGGTCTTTAGGGAAAATTTATCCAATAACGATCATCTAATAATGAATGTTATCGAATTCTTTGTTCCATATTTTTCAAGAAAATATAAAATCATTAATTTTTTTAATAATTAGATATAAGAAAAAAAAAACTATCCTAAAAAGGAGAAGATAAATAATTAAATATACTTTTAATTAATTACCACTAATTACAAGTGACACAATTTACAATGGATTGGTAGTTTTTTTTTGCCCGACTACACATTTACATGAAACATTCTCACACTAAAATCACAATGAAGAATCTACTAAGAGGTACACATAACCATTCATGTGCATACGAGAATGTATAAGTGTACCTCCGACTGGATTTTTCATTTTGAATTCAGTGTGAGAAATATGAAATTAAATGAGTTGTCGGACAAAAGATCCCTCTTTTTGTTGACGAATCATATTCTTTCAACTGTCACTATGTGAAAAAATTAGGTAAAATGTGCTTCTACATAAGAATATCCAATATCGTGCATACAAGATTGGATATGGATACGTAGGAGCACATCTTTTATAATGTTTTGATCCAGTGAGAGTTGTAACCAGAAGAGTCCTGAAGGAAAAGGAGTGCTGCCAATCCATTAGAAATTATGCCAAGTTATTAAAATTTATTACAATTATCCCAATTTATTCCTAATTTTTTCTATTTATTGCTAATTATTTCTATTTATTTCTAATTATTACTATTTATTGTTAATTATGACTATTTATTGCTAATTATTTTTATTTTTTTGCTAATTACTACTATTTATTACTAATTAATAATAATTATTGCTAATTATTACTATGTCCTGTAATTTATTACAAATTATTACTAATTATTTCTAATTATTACGAATTATTTTTAATTATTACTATTTATTGTTGGTTATTAGAAATTATTGCTAATTATTACTAATTATTGATAATTATTTCTAATTATTGATAATTATTAGCAATTATATCTAATAATCAGTAATTATTGATAAGTATTAGTAATTATAGAAAATCATTACTTATTATTTCAAATTATTAGTAATTATTTCTAAATATTGGTAATTATTGCTAATTATTAGAAATTTTTAATAATTATTAGTAATTATTACTAATTATTGATAATTATTACTAATAATTTCTAATTACTACTAATTATTGATAATTATAACTAATTATTGCTTATTATTATTAATTATTTTTAATTATTATTAATTATTTCTAATTATTAATATTTATTGCTAATTATTTAATTTTTTTGCTAATAATTACTATTTATTTTTAATTATTACTAACTAGCTCTAATTATAACTAATTTATTCAAATCGTTACTATTTATTTCTAATAATTACTAATTATTTCTAATTATTAGTAATTATACCTAATAGTTTCTAATTATTACTAATTATTGCAAACAATTTCTAATTATTATTAATTATTACTAATTATTACAAATCATTAGAATTTATTACTAATTATCAATATTTATTACTAATTTTTATTATTTGTCACTAATTGTAAATATTTATTTCTATTTTTGGCTGATTATTACTATTTTTACTAATTATTACTATTTTCACTAATTATTACTATTTTTTACTAATTCTTACTATTTTTGACTAATTATTACTAATGTTTTACAAATTTTATTATTTATTGCTAATTATTATTAATTTTTGCTAATTATTACTATTATTTGCTAATTATTACTATGTGTTGCTAATTTTAGCTATTTATTATTAATTATTACTATTTTTTGCTAATTATTACTATTTATTAGTAATTAATACTATTTATTTATAATTATTACAATTTATTATTAATTATTGATAATAATTACTAATTATTAGTAATTTTAATAGTTATTTGTAATTTCTACTAATTAATAATATTTATCTATAATTATTTCTATTTATTACTAATTATAAAAAATTATTACTAATTATTACTAATTATTAGTATTAATTATTAATTATTACTAATTATTACTAATTATTAGTATTTATTTCCAATTATTGTTGTTTATTACTATTTTTCACTAATTACTTCGATTTATTCATAATTGTTACTAATTACCGTAAAATATTACTAATTATCATTAATTTCTATTAATTACTGTTATTTACCGCTACTAATTTCTAATTACCGCTAAATATTTATATTCATTACAAATTGTCTTTAATAATTCCTAATTACCACTAATTATAAATAATTAGCTCCAATAAATATAATTTATTAATACAAATAAATACTGATTACAAAAAAACCAAATTTAATTTAATTACAACTAATTAACAATAATTAAAATTAATATAAAAAAGAAATAAATATTAAAATAAATAAATCATAAATACCTTTAAACTTGATCTCTTATAGATGTAGACAACTTCAAAATCTCTTCGTAAAAAAATTTAAATCGGAGAAATTTTAACTCTAAAATTCAACATTAGAGAGAGAGAGAGAGTAAGAATAGAGAGGAAGAATGAAAATATGGATGGGGTTGTATATAGGTTAGATTATTTGTGACGAGGGTATTTGTGATGGGACCTGTCACAAAATCATTCGATCGCATTAAATTATTGTCAACGGTTAAAATGGTTTTTTTGAGAGGTATCATCACAAAAAGTGACATGTCGACACACTATATGCGATGAGGGGATATCCCGTCGAAAATAGTTTTTACCGACACCAGTTATTTCCGAAGGGGGGTACGTCCCAGTTGCAAATAATATTTTCTGCCGCCGGGTGCTTGCAATAGGGAGGCACCCCCCGTCGCAAATACCCTTCCCGCAGTTTGGTGTGAAAACCATGCCAAACCTCTTTCCACATGACCGCTTTTTCCGTCGCAAATAACTAATTATTTGTGATGGGTTGATGTCTCCATCACAAATAACCTTTTCGACAGAGTTTTTGAAATGAGATCTGTTCCCGTCAAAAATCACCCACCGCAAAAGGTCGTTTTTTATGTTGTGGTCCATGAGTAGTGAGTGATGGAAGAGGATGAGGGTTCTCCTTTCCACCAGTAGTGATCCAGAGTATGAGAGGTAGGGAGTGACCAATTGGAAATAAGTGACATGACCCTAAACCTTTTAAAGGAAATGAGGCCGGACATAGAAGTTATCTAGACCGAACATTGTAATTTGGAAGCAAGACTTAATGGATTTCTTACATCATCACATCACTGTTGTGCTCTCCTTGGAAATATCCCATTGAGGGTGAACCAATTAAACTCACTGATTCTCTTTCATGATTACATTTATGTTCATACATTATAATGGGAGAAGGAGAGAATAGTGTTTTCTTTGATGACAATTTTTTTTTTGAATATGTAGTAGTTTTAATCATTCATACCTCGATTCAACCCCCCCCCCCCCCAGGGTATTTTACCTAGTAGGACTAATAATTAGTATCATATGGATAGGTATAATGTCATAGATTCTCCATATATATATGAAATGGTTGCAGTCAATCAAAAATGGATTCTGAAATTTGATTGAAACAATTTTCAATTATTGAAGAATCGGATGTTGCACAACTTTCGATCAATATGAATGCATGTCTATGGAATTTATGTACCTAGAATATCATCCAATTCCGTTATTGGTGCTTTATTAGAAATTAATAGGAGGGTATTGGTTCTAGATTCTAAAGGGATAAATGCTTTAGTGGGAGCCCTACCAAATGAAATTCATACGAAGGAGATGTCATTTATGTAATCACATTCTACAAGGGAAATGTTGTTGAATATTTTTCAGGGAGACTAAAAAGTAATACAATTAAAGCTGCAGGTTATATAGAATAAGTATGAATATCTCAGAATGTACCCTAATGAGTCTATTGACGCATTCTTTGATAGGGTAATGGTTTTTGCGCATGATGTGCATGTAATTTGATAGATTATTGAACAAATATAAATTTTTATGAATATCTTGTGGAAATTCCCACATAAGTTGAATCAGAAAATTTCTATATTGGAAGATAATGATCCAAAAAAGATCATATTGGATACAATTCCAAGTAATCTTATAGCATATAAAATAGAAATTGGTGATAATGATGAAATGTAAAAGGAGAATTCTAAATAAGTGGAATTCAAGGCATTGAAGAAGCTCACCATTGATAATGGATAGAAAGATGACGATACAGATTAGGGGGTGTCATTCCATTCCTCAAATATTCAAATAAGAAATGTAGGGTTCAAAGGGAAACTACTTTTCTAAATTTGATAAGGAAAGGTTAGACATCTTTCAGTAAGGTTCCCTTATAAGTTTCATTAAGATGAAGAGGTGGTATATGAAATTTTATTAAATAAGTCTTCAGCCTACGTGAAAGGAACCAAATATTATATGAACAATTTATTGAAAAGTAAGAATCAAAAATCATGAGATGACAATAGTTTAGATAAAATTAAGGCAAAATTATTGGAGGACTACAACGAGCATGAATCATATGTTATGGTGGTAGCTGACAGAAATTCTATAATAGGATAATAATGTTATAATAAAGAAGGATAAGTCGAGGAAACAGCTGACATTCAAGTTGAATTATGACCCTCTCTTGAGGATATATTTGTTTCGAGATCCCAAAAATAAACACAACAATGTGGTTCATGATACCAAACTCTATATGCAGTAGTAGGAAGAAATTAAGTTTGAGTTGAAGGAAGAAATTGAAAAAATGAAGATTCCATAATTAGATTGCTTAAAAAAGGTTTTTGATTACAAACTTAAAATTGAATAATATAAAATTTAAATAAATAGCTTGACTAACACTATAAAAATGTCAAATAAAGAAAACAAATGAACATGAAGAGGAATTTTTCATCATGTGATGAAATTTTAAGGGTCTTGAAAAACTCAAAATTCTTGGTATGATAACAGGAAAAAAGATCATTCAGGCAATAGAGAAGATGCAGGTAGAGCATAGAGGTCCAGAAAAACAAAAGCAACAATAAAATCCAAATGATATGTGTGATATAATGGTTGGTAAAAAAACAAATAGGTTTAATGACTAATGTCAGACTATAAGAACCCACACTGAAAGTGATGTCTAATTACGATACAAGGTAAAATCATAAGATTCATAAAACCCAACAGACAACGAGTGGTGTGTAAGTTACACATAGGAATGCACCTCACATCAGATGTTATAGTTTTGGGATTATGGGACACTCACAAAATGTGTGTTTCATATCCAATAGATATCGAAAGGCATTAGAACAACAATGGAATGCAAACATAGTACAATAATTGATAATATCATTCAAGGGGCTTTTTTGTTGTTGAGAATTTGGGAACATGGCTAGATACTCTACATCAACCATGTAGAGGAATGTGCCGAAGCAGAACCAAATTGGTTTCAAATAACAATTCAACAAACCATCAAGTGAGTTGAAAATACAAAATCATTTGGCAGTATTGTGATACGAATAATTTCCATCAAATACTAATAAAGATAATGATTATTAATCTATATCTGGTATGAAGTCAAAATCATGGATCAAGAATTAAAGATATAAGAAACCATTGTTTGTAGATATTACTTTTAATGAAGCATATCACACTACAATATGGATCATTAATAGTTGATGTACCTCGATTATGATAATAAATATGGATATGGTGACAATAATCATGTATGATAATGATGGTATCTTATGATTAGGTAATGATGGATCCTTGAAAATTATTGGCTATGGAAAAAAGTAGTTTTGGGAAAATACATGAGATGTTCAGATGTCATAGTTTTTGAATGAAATATTCACAATTTACTATCTGTTAGTCAACATTGAGATTCAAGACATTACCTAATATTTTAATAGAAATAATGTGTCATAAAAGAAAAACTATGGTGACGTTGCATTATAGGGAAAGTGTACTAAATGGAATCTATACCTTGGGGTTGCAGAAGAAGATGTGTTCTTTCTATACAATGAGAATGAAATTAAGTTATGGCATAAATGTCTTAGTCACTTGAGGTAAATTTAATTGGAATATCTTATGAAATATGATGCATCTCGATGCCTCCTTAGATTAGAATGAGATCATACTCATACATGTGGTTCTTGTATATGAGGGAAGATCATTCAAATGAAATATAAGGAAAGGGGAAATAGCCAAAAAAATTCTTATGTTGGAGCATATTGATGTGTGCGGACAAATTTCACCTGGGGGTATTAATGGAGGGATATATTATTTTTATTAATAGATGATTTCAGCTGAATGGCTTGGGGTTCCATCATCACTCTAAATTGGAGGTGTTTAGTTGAAAGAAAACATATCAAAGGGATATTGAGAAGATGATGGGCCAAAGAATATGGAAGATCTAAACAGATTATGGAATAGAGTCCAACAATTTCCATGTGGAGGATTATCTAGAGAAAGAATGGTCAAGCCACCAAGTTATGTAGTAAGAACTCCCTAGTAGAATGGAGTAGTTGGGAGAAGAATTCTTATTTTCAACAATATTTATAAAACAATTCCCTTTGAGAAATAAATTCTAGGGAAATTTTGGAATGATGTAGTGATGATATCATCCTACAAAAAGAATAGAACATTGCTATTTCCAAAAGAAATGACGATTCCATATGAGCTATTTTATTGATATAAGCTTTTATTGAAGTACTTTCAAGTCTTTGTAAGTATTTTTTCCACTATTAATAAGGATAAACATGTGAAGGTTGAATCCCATAAATATGAAGGGATATTTCATGTCTACTCAATGAAATAAATGTATATAAATGATTTAATATGCTGATTGGAATGGTAGTTGAAATACATGATATAACTATAGTGGAAAATAGAGAAAAATATGTAGCAAATAATTTATTAGGCACAAGAGGATAGTGATTAAGAGAAAAATAGTTCAAGAATGTTCATGTTTTATGGTCTGATTGAGAAGATGAATCCGAAAATGATTAGGATGTGAAGAATTTGGTATTTCCCCATAGAAAAAGGACAAAGATGAAATTGATAGACATTACCAAATTAGTGACTAGACAGTGCTAGTGTATATATAGAGGATAAATATATTACAACATGCATCTTACTCATCACATGTATATCCTAAATGTTTCAATGAAGTAGCTGCAGATAAGAATTGGGTTAGGCTATGAATGATGTATTGTCCAAACTAAGAAGAATCAGATATGGGAGATTATTTTGAATAAAACATATAAGATTTTCATCAGTAATAAGTGGTTCCTTCATAAAAAATGAATATGGTGCAGTAATTCAATATGAATAATGACTAGTGTGGAAATAATACTCTCATATAGGGTGTATTAATGTTTATAAAAAATATGAACATCATTCAAGGATAGAGAAAATCGGATTATTATTTTAAATATCTATGAAAATAAATTCCATCGTCTTCCAGATGGATGTAATTTATGAATTTATTAATTGTTTTTTAGAACAATGGTTTATATTGGGAAACAAGATGGATTTCCCAGTAAAATAGATGAGAAAATAGTTTGTTGGAAGAGAAAGGAACTTCTTGGTTTAAAGCACACACCAAGGGAATGGAATACAAGACCAGATTAGTTTTTGTCTAACTGAAAATTAATATTTTTTATTCCATCATAATAAAGGAAATAAATGTTATGGAGGGAAGGAAAAATGAAAACCAATGGCTTCATCCCAAAAAAATAATTATATTTTTGTGTAATGGAATCATTTTTTAAAGAATCTCAGTTTTCAGCATAGTGGAATTGATTAGAATCTATATATAAATAAAGATAGTAATCAATTGATGATGGTTCTAGTGTGTGTTGATATCATAATATTTGATGGATTATAGTAAGTGTTGTGTATAAATTTTATTGAATTTTTTGAAATTGAGTTTGAATTTTCAATGATTAGTGAGGTGAAATTTTTCCTTGGTTTATATTTAACACAAGGACTGAATGGGACCATCATTTATAAATACAAACATAAAAAGGAAGAATTGATAATTTTTTTTAATGGATAATTCCATGTATTTTAAGACTATAATAGCTACTACAATGAAACTTTCAAGGGATGTTGATGGAAATGTGGTAAATTTTGAAAAATATTGGTAAATAATTGGCACTTTATTGTACTTGACAATAAAAAGATATCATAATGTTAATTTTCATATTCCATGAAGAAATGTATCAAATAAATCCAAAATAAATCCATATTATTCTATTTAAAAAATAATTCAGTATATCGAGGGAATAGGGGATTAATATTTGACGGATAATGAAAAATCTCAGCGAGAGTTATTGGGATTTACAGGTAGAGATTGGACTGAATCATATCATGATAGGAAATCAATGTCAGGATATGCTTTCAATGTTGGTGGATCATGTATTCCTTTTCTAAGAAATAAAAATTATTTAATTTCATTAAGAACCACATAATCAAAATATATTATTGCTACACTTGATTCAAAACAACTATTTTGGATGAAGCGGTAGCTTGATGATATGTGAGATGAAGTGAAATCTTCGATTAGAATCCACTGTGATAATTAAAGAGCTATAAATACTATAAAAAATAATGTTTATCACCCAAAAAAAGATAATTGATGTCATGTATCATTTTAATATGGATAATGTGGATCAGGGGCTTATGAATCTCGCATATGTTCCACAAAATAGTATGTTATAGACATTCAGAAATATTCCTTACCTAAAGAATCTTTTGAATGGTATCAACTGGCTCTGGATGTTTAGTTGAATCCCCACACCTGAAAAACTGTGGATGTGGGACCCCCTTTCCTCGAAGTATGATTTGTTTTTCTCTAATTTTTTCTTCTATGTTCATTACCATGTTGCAGACCAAAATGTAGTGATCTTCGGGTTTGTGGACAAAGGGAGTAAAACTGTGGATATAAAAGAGGAGTAAATGTCATAGTCAACGTAACGTGAGAAGATGATAGAGGGAGTTTTTAGATATGTGGAGTATTAAATATTGTCAATATAAATGTGATATGTCAACAAAAATATATCATGAAAGATGAGTTATGTGATGATAGGAGTTGAGTTTTTTTGAAATTAACTATTTTATTGACGAACTTTGCACAATTGTCTTATTTCTCATTATGAGCATGGACCATGTGGTCATAAAGTGTGATTTGGGTAAATATATGATTATATCCAAATCACATTAATATATTATTGGTATAATATAGAAGATTATTCAATGTCGTATCAAATTATAAAAAAAATTCAATAAACCCATAGGGGGATATTTTCTCAGAATCAATCCTTCAAGGAAACACTACATCATTTTTTGGGTTGATTGAAGATATGTTATCATTGCAAAAACTATATTTCTCTAAAGGCCTTATATAAATATAGAAAAGGTGTGATTTTTGAAAAGAATGGTATTCATGAAGGTGGATTCTCCATGGTTTAATTTTTTTGACTCTGATCTCTATGATTACGATGAGATTCTGGAATTGATGGTTTTTCTAATGCATTGCATGGTAGGTAATATTCTGAAAGAAATGAGGTAACACCATAAAATGGTGTTGATGTGGATGTAATATTTTGAAATTGGTGAGAACTTTTGTAAATAGTCCTCTACCCCTTCATAAAATTAGTTATACTTAACGAAGATCTTATGTCTTTAGATTCATGAAGGTGGTTCATGAAGGTGGTTGATGGAATTTTTTTGAAGGATATGATAGACAACCAAATGTTTAGAGCATTGAAAATTATGGGAGTTTGAGAAGGCTATAAAAACAAGAATGAAATTTTAGTGCTTTATGAAGGAAATTTAGTCTTAGTTAAAGAAAGGTGATTCATGAAGGCTATTAGAGCTTCATGAAAGAAGGAGCATTACGATGGCAGTGGGCATCAAAAAAGAGTTTTAAAAGAGTATTTCCCAATTAACTATGGCAAAGTGGTATTCAGAAATTTGATGAATTTGGAACTTCAATAGTGTATCCATATGAAATTGTGGATGTATTCATTAGACATAATGTAGGGACCTTGTTTTTCATAAAATGTGAGTGAATCCCTTCAAAGTACAGTGAACAAAGGAAGAGGAAGACAATGATCCTTTCACCTAAATGTGAGCCAGATAAAAATACATAGATTGTGACCCGAGGGAATGTAGTGCTATTACCCTAAACCTTGTAATAGTGGTAATCCTATTCAAAGAATGGATCTATCCCAAACATTTAATTTTAACAGTGATCCTTAGTTTATTTGGTACCTCAGGGAATCTTCATTGTATACACCTTAGATGTAGCCTAGTGATGGGAAAACAAGTAAAATCATTGTTTCCTATGAATTATTTCATTTATGATCATACATTACTAAGGGAGAAGTAGATAGAAGTGTTTTGTTTAATATAAATACAAGATCTAAAGAGGCATTAGTTTTAATATTTCATACCTTAACTCCCACCCTCTCTCACGGTATTTAACCATGTGGGACTACCCGATAACATATTACAACAATTTGTTTTATAATTATAACTATAAATATAAGTAATAACTTGTCATCCTATTATGGATCCTATGATCTATTAGTTCTAGAGGTATTTAAATTTAAACTTCATTTCTTGTACAAAATAATAATTTGGATATTGATAAATGAACTACCAAATAATGATATTGTACTTATGAGATTAAATATTATGAGGATTTCAATTGAATTGAGTTTGAAATAAAATATTACCATATTATCATTATTTATGATGATAATAATGACCTTTTTAGAATTATTCGGCCACAGTTTGGTCATCATTATCCATATAATGACCATATTGTCTATCATTATCTATCAGAAGATGAAAGATAGTTTTCTCTTCTATGTTCATGTATTTACTTTCTATTGATGTTCTCGTATGTATAATCCTAGTTATGATTTAATTTGTTTAATAGTTATGTTTTGAACATCCTTTTTTAAAAATAAGTATTAGTATTTATTTTTGTGATTGGGGTTTATATGAATGTAAATTTTTGTATTAAAACGTTAATGACCCTGATAAATTTAGAGGGTGAAATTCATTTTAATGAGGAAAAATGTAACACTTTAAGATTTTTACAATATATATTTTTTATTTATATTTTCATGTCTTCCATTGCAAAAAACATTGCATTTGCATGAATTATAAAAAATAATAATTTTCCATGAAACAAAATTTTAATTTTATAAATATTTAGACGAGATAATTATATCCTATCCTTTATAAATACAATTATAAATAATATTAACTGAATTATTAATGTATGGTTTACAAATGTAAAAATGTTTTGATATTAAAAGAAAATATTTTTATAATCAAATTTTGAAATGAACACGTGTGTGTTACATACAAATAAATAAATAAATAAAACATATTTTATTATATTAATTAAATCCATATATAAAATTTTCAATCTAATGTTTAAAATTTCTCATATGTGTTTTCTATACAAGTTATAAAAATAAATCAATGTTATGCATAAAAGTTATATTTTTATGAAATCAATTTTTTCTTTTTTTAAGGGAGTCCTTTTTCAAAAATACTTTTTGAAACATTTATATGTTTAAATTAAAAAAATATCCTTTGACACAATGATATCAAAATTTCCCTTGGTTGATTTTTTTCTAATAAAATTCTTGTTTCGATGAATAGTGATGAGTACAAACTTTTTTATTGTAAAATTATTTTTCTTATAACATATTTTTAGGGTTAAATTATATTTTGAATTGATTTTAATATAAAACTATTAAAATTTTATATAAATTAATCTGATTTAGATCATTTTAACCAATTTCACTATAAAATTTTATATAAAAACATTTCAAACTTTTGGAATTTTCAGCTCAAAATATTGTCATCTCATCCCATTCTGTGGGATTAATATTAAATTATTTTTATCCACTTTTATGTTCATAATTTTGTAGAAAATATTCCATATTTGGAATAAATTGCTTCAAATTGAGTATATATGTCCCTTTTATTTTTGGACAATATAAATAGTAACATTGTTAATTTTTATTACAATAGTTAATAGTAAATCGGGTAATTATGGATACAAATAATATAATAAATATTTGAAAACTACACTAAAAATTTTGATGAATGCTATTGGATAAATGTGATTTGACCCTTAACACATGAGGTTCTAAATTTAATTATTCAATGCCAAACTTTACCATGAAAATTACATAGATATTAATAAATTCAAAGAACATGCAAAATCATCACACTTTAACATTTAATAAGTATACTATTTTTAATATGAGGTTTAACATAAGGAATTATTGAAAATAAATAATATTAGTATATATTAAATTATTATCTATGTAATTGATTATAATTTTTTAAATTTCTAGCGAATAAATAAGTATCATAGATAATAACAAAATGATGATGTTGTAATTATTCAACTAATGAAACAATCAATTAAATGATTATATAAATATAAATATAAATTTATTTTGAATTAAATTAGGTGATATAAAAATTTTATAAGTTTAAATGAAATTTTATAGGTGTATTAAATTATTATGTTCTAGTTTATCAAGTTTTATCGTGTTTCTTAATGTTACCGTACTGAAAAGTGTCAAATTTGACACTGATAAAATTTTATGAAAATAATGATTTAATGTTTTATTATAAATAATAAAAATATTCAATAAATAAAAATTTAATGTGATAGGATTTAAAATATCCTAAATTTTCCACTTATGGTATAATTGAAACTTTATAAGTTAAAATTACACCCTCTTAATATTTTGTTTTTTTACCATAGTTAGAATTAAAATGGCTTAACTAGGGGTTAATAAATATTTTATCATTTAAAATAACACCAAAAAATATCTAAAATATATTTTATACTAATATTATAACCTTATAATGTATTATATTACAATAAATGTGGATTTTTTGCATTTAGATTGATATTAAATTTATTATAATTTTGTTTAGAAATTCCAAAACTGTCTATCACCTCAATTATAAAAGGGAAACTATTCTTCCCTTTTCTTCACAAATCAGAACCTATTTAGAAAAAAACCTTTTAAAATATCCTTATAAATTAATTAAGATATTACTATAATCATCCCTTTGTGAAAAAATCTAGCCAAGGAAGCCCATTGGTGAAAATAAAATGTAGTTACCCAATGATGAGGTAAGATCCTTCCACAAGAATAGTTGTTTTATTTTCATTCACAACCTATAAATAATTTATATTCCATTGTTATATGAAAACATCAGTATCTTAAATATACTTAAATTTTTTATGATACATTTTATACCTACAGTGATACATAATTCCACCGAATGGGATACAAAATCATCATTTTTTGTACAGCGGACTACCACCTCAAGAACTGATGTCATTTATTCTTCGATTTCCACCATTAAGGTTTGATAATAACGGTAGAATTTCTTCTTTAAAGGATTTATATGATATTTAGGATGTATTATAGCTTAATTTTTTGCTATATAATGAATACCTTCATGATTTTTAATTTTTGTAAATTTGATAACTTTGTTTGTTTATTAACATCTATACTTTGAAAATTACCAATTTTTATTGAAAAAAAGATGTGGGATCTTGACTACAATCATGGGGGCCTAAAATAATGTATTCCAATATTATTATCTCTGGAAATATTATCACTTTCTGGGGGGAGGAATCATATACTATTAAAGACAATTCAATAATAATTACGGGATCCCTAGGAGGCCAGTAAGTCTACAACCATTTTACCTTCCCACCATGTGTGATTAGTAACCATGTGATTAGAGATAAGACACATTTATCTGTGAAAAATATAAGTGATATCCTATGGGATTGAGATAGACTCTTTGACGTATCTAGGAAAAATATAAGAGTCAATTTCCACCCCCTCCTGCAAAAGAGTGTGTTAGAGAGAAGATTATGACCCCATAAACATGATAAAGCATCTTCTACGAGAGAGACCCCATGACCAAATGACACATCGAAGTAAAAAAGAAAAATTCATACCTATTTCAAACAACTCAACCCACTAAGGTTACCACTAATACATGACCCATCAGTATTCCACATGATACCACCAACAGTATGAATCCATCCGACCTATTTTCCTTACAGGGGAGACCGGTGAACCATGATTTCATAAACCTTGTTATCCATGAGTCGAACGAGGGAGGAGAGGAGTCCAAATTATTTAAAATAGGGACCATATTGACGGTTAGGAATAAGTAAAAAACCAAACCTTCCAGCCAAAAATGTGGAATCTACCAATGATGAACCATGACGCACACATTCCATATGATCTAGAAACTGACACCCATGAATAGTGACTACACATGGCATTCATGGATTTTATAAAATTAATTTTGAATCCATAATGGAATAAAAATTGTTTTGTGAACCATATGATTGAGATTTCTACTATAAGAGCTCATTTCTAGCCACACAGTTGACAACCATTCCCCCCATAAAGAATATGTGGAAAATGAACTATTTTCAAGGACAGTGACAATAGTTGCATCAAGAGATAAGGTAAATACCCCATCACCTAAATCTATCATCAGTATGAAGGGAATAATTTTGTATCCTGCATAATAAGAAGATGATTTTAGTGGGTAATTATTTGCACTAGAGAAATTATCCCTCGTATCATGCTCTTGATCACAATTCAAAACTCGGTGGTAATCACTCCTTGAGAAGAGTCCAGATAAAGATATAATAAGTGGCATCATTTCTGGGTCCAAATTAAGAATATTGTGATGATGAAATCCAATGTTTGTTGGTTTGGAGTGGCATGAATAAGATCAAGGTACATGATGGCCTGTGTGATGGAAATATTCGGCACCGGATACCCCAGAAAACCGAGAATGTTTCCCACCCATATTGTATCCTAGTAATTGATTGAACAACTTCCAAAGATCCATATATAATCATATATGTTATTTTATATATATTAGTATGGTTCATTGGTATATTTATAATAAACATATATTTATTATAAGGTTGTTTTGAAAATGTAAAAATAAAAGTTTAGACTTAAGATAAGGGGATTTGAAATATCACTTTTATTTCTATGAGGCTTATGAAAAATTCACCGCTCATTTATTTTGATTTTTGAATATATTTAACACAATTTTTATATATTATACTTATCAATAAATTTATTGGTATTTACATATCCAATTTAGGATCTTTATTTGATGCTGTTCATGGTTCAAAAGTTTCCAAATCGGTAAGGTAATCTTGTTTCAATTTGGAATCATTGAGACACATGTTATGTAATGCACCTATATTTATTTACGGGATGTATATACATCCCTTTGACATGTTTTATAATGAATATACTTCTTTTCATCATATTTAAAACAACATGTAATTTTATTCTATAATTGGTCGAAAGTATGTGCTCTTTGAAAACAATGTTTAATAAAAATGTTTTAAAAGTGTTTTAAATGTTCTTTTAATAATTTTCCTAAAAATGGATTTCAAAGATTTTTCAAACAGTTTCAATGACCAATGTATATTTTTCAAAGGTTATTTTCTGATAAATGGTTTCATAAATGTATTGTGATTTAAAAATAAATTTTAATAGAGTAAGGATATTTTCCTCAAGAGGGGTTTTGAAAAAATCCTCCAAAATTACCTTCCATCTAAAATGACATCCATTGTTGTTATTCACGAATTACTAAGGATATAATAAAATAATTACACTAAAATTAAATAAATTAATTGTTTATGATTTTATGAAATGGTGTATATAATTTCTCTTACTTTTCAATGATATTTTCTATGATTAAATATTTATGAGAACCATTTATTTTCCTGATTTTTGATGTGATGAGTGATTTATTATCCTGGGTCACATATAAGTATAGTTTATTTATGTGATTGGTGGGACCTATACATCCATGCAATATAGTGGGTAATGAAAAATGTTATAGGATATCAAATGGTACATGGGAGGTCATCCAATATCCAAAATAAGAGGTTATGTGAGAGGTCATTATTATCTACAAACTTGAAGGTACATGAGAGGCCATTGCAAGGCCGAAGTAGGTAAATAGGTGACTAAAACAAGCCTCAAATACAATGAATATATTGGTAGCTATCATTGACATAATATATCTTACAAATTTTTTTATACCATAAATTCCATGTTTTATAGCATTATTATACTCTCTTGGCTCATATATTATCTTTTAATTCATTTCTTATGAACATCTAATCATTAATCCCAAAATTCATGGTTATGATATTTCATATGCATTTCATTCTTGTAAAAATATTTTGATCCTATTTTCATCCCATTATGATCATTTTTTCGTCATGTATCATCCATGTTTACCATTATTAGTCATCTATGCTCACATTTTATTAAGTTTTCTTTCCCCTGGATATGAAGAATAAAATTATGTAGGGTTATTAAAGGGGAATATATTTATTGAAAAAATTTAAGATATTACACCATAATATAAGTTTGTGTTCTTTTTTCCAAAGGTAACAAACTATTAATCTCCTTGGCAATGATTTTGTGTAATTTAATTAATATTAATCTAAATAAGATGTTATATCCATGTTTGAAAAGCCTGGGACATTATAGCTACTTTGGGATTTGTTGGTTCTCCACATTTACCAATATGATTTGATTATCAGTATGGATTGGTTGATCAATCACATGTGTTATCCTAAGTGTTATTATTATCAGGTGTTCTCCATTGATTATAAGGAGAGATCATTTTTATTTTAAAGAGAATGGGATCCATGGTCCTGTGTGTTGGTTCCATCTTATATAGAGCATAGTAAGCTAATGTTTTTTCCTAAGATGAGCAAGAAAAATGGTCTGAAATATTATCCTTTCATAATTATTCAACGTTTTATTATATTTTTAAGTGATATCTCTACTTTAACTCTATAGTGGGAGGAGTGTGGTCAATTTATTACGTTTATGTAACTCAATAGAGATCTATAAAATTTATTTATATACATCCAGTTAAATTGAAAGTGATGATAATTAGTTGGATGACTTGAGATCCAAGGCCTTTAAATGGAAAATCTTTTTACTATAGGAGACCCCATTTTTTTAATGAATTTCAATAGATATTATCTATTCTGTGTTTATTATTAGAATCTCAATTTTGAAATGATTATAAAATACTATCAATTTCCTATTAGTTATTATTTTTTCAACCAGTGGAGTGGATGAAGTGGGTTTCTATCATTAATCATTGTTGTGGGCGTTACTAACTCCGAATTATGGAGTCATGTATTCTAATGAACACCTTCTAAAGTAGTTATGTCCATTTACAGTACCTTCTGATTTTTTTTGGATAAAAAAATTATTATTTCTTTCATGTAATTGATTATCCATATAATCCTCTAGGAACATTAAATTATTTTTATGAAATTTATGGAAGAGAATTTGGTGTATTTTAAAACTCAAGGAGAATATTTTGGTCTTTTGAGGCATGTTTTTGGAATCATAAGGGATTGCCATATTTATACTAAAATACTAATGTTTCAATTCTAGATCCCAAAATTTTAGTTCATGGGACATGTGTTCTCATAACATGGTATATCCGCTTATTTATAAGAATTGATACCATCATTTCATGAGAAATATCATGGATCATCTTTGAAATTTTTATATTATTGGGTATGGTAGGATATTGTTTTGGTTCCTAAACGGTTTTCTCAAAACATGATTCTCCTTTCATTACTATCACCAAAAGGGGTGAAATTTTCTTGTGGGATATGAATTTTTCAACACATTTTCAGGGAGTTAATGTATACCCAGATCAGAAAAACGATTTTGTATTTACTGGAGGTGAGTAATCTTATGTGGTGATTTATGATTATTTAGGTTCATGTTTCAACAAAATTCATGGAAAGGGAAATTTCTGAGTGGTTTATAGATCACATCATCTTCTACTTCATTATTGTAATTATTCAACTTAAAATTTGTTACTCTTCGTGGTTGTGAATTCCAACAATGGTTAGTCTCGTTATATTTTCATAGAAAAGCTTAAGGACTACTTTGACTATTTATGTTTGGGGAATATAGTTTCTCTAAAATATATGAACCACATATATATAATATGGGTGTAATATGTGATGTTATTAAACTTTTAAATTCCCTATAAACTCAGATAAGGTCACATAGTTGTTGAAGCTTATAGAATGACATTACCATATCAGGCTGTAAAACTAAAAAAGGTTGAATTAATCTTTATATGAATTTTCTCTTAGATTCAAATGGGATTGTAGGAGGAGGATTTTGTTTTTTAGATGGTAAGAATATTTTAGACATCATCTATCCTTGAGATGAATCATCAATAGAAAACAAATATGGTGAGTTCCAGAGTATTAATGATTTTTTTAGAGTGTAGAGACCATTAGTTAGTAGTCTCATTTAATATAGAGTATCCATTGATTTAAAAACCATTATTTTCTCTATTTTTCTATATAAAATGTTTTGTAGTTTGTTTATATTCATTTGATGAGGGTTTTCCAGAATTGGAAAATAGATATGTTTTATGACATGAAGAGTAAACTCTTTAAGGCCTCAAATGAAATGAGAAACAAAATACATTGGGTAATAATTTTTTATATTCCAAAAGATTAAGTTTAATCACTCAAATCATTTTGGGTTTTTAGCCTCATAATGGGAGATCATATTAGTGGAATGATATTTTTATGGACGTCATTTTTTGATTACCTCAAACTTCCCAAGGTAAGAATTCTATTTTTGGTGCTGATTGATTATTTATCCAAATCAGATTATTTCATATTGATATATTAAAAAACTAAAGTTAGGGTATATGGAATGTTGTCTCGGTGTAAAATTATATGTTCTTTAGTATTCTTGTGGTCATTATATTATAGAGGGATTTTTTTACATTATGTTTTTGGATGGGCCTCTAGTAGTAAATGACTAGAAACAAAAGCTAAACATGTCTTAATTTTAAATTGAAAAAATAAATTAAATATTACATCTCATAACAGGTGAATATTCTAAAAATTGAATGATGTATTTTAATATAAATTAGCTACATGAACATATTATGTTACTATAGTTGAAAATCCTTCTCGATAATCAAAGTCATAAAGAATATTTTTATGATATCACAAATGATATAGTCATCTTTGTAACATCTGGATTTTAAACATAAGGATAATGACAAATCAGATTCTCCGTAAATTTTAAACATATCTTAACATGAATAAACACCTGTTAAAGTTATAAATATCATAATAAAAGATCATAAGTCCTTAGATTATAATAATAGAAACTATTATAGTTACACAATATTATAAAAATATCAAAAATTATATATGAAATATATCACCTAACATAAAACACATCTAAATAGTCATATAAAATTACTGAATGACATAAAATTATGATATAATATGAAAATTAATATGGAATAATCATCTAAACATAGATTTTCCCAAATTTGAAATGTATCTTTGAAATTTTGAAAAACATTATGAATATCATGGAAATATGAAAAATCCATAATCATTGGAAAACTATGTGAGAAAACTTATTATTTGAATTTTTATGAGAACATACTCATTTTTTCCATACCTAAAAATTTAAGGACACCCATCGTTCCCCCACCGAGTTGAAAAATCGTTATTACTATATCTAACTCAATCATTAGATATAGGCTTCAAAAACATTATTAGATTGTAATATATGAGCCCGCTGATTACCAAAGATGCATATGTGTTCTACTTAATATCATTCATAAAAATATCTTAATAAACCCATTGAAAAAGTGTAATTTTCTTATGTATTATGGAAACACAACATAACCTAAACATAAAAGATCACATTATATCAAAAATCATAATTTATAAATGGTATCATATCATTAAATCACATTTATATTGATAAAAAACTATATTTCACTAATGAAAAACCATGGAGTTAAAATAGGAGTGAAAATAAAAAGTTTCTCACCATATATTTTATATCATCAAAGTAAAAAATTTATTAAAAAAATAATTTTATCAATTGAAAGGGAAGGAATTTAGAAAAAATTATATTGAGAGTTTCATATAAAAAATCAATGAAAATAAATAACTGTTATGAAAATGGAAAAGTAAAAATAAATTGATGAAATTTACTTTTAAAATAATCTCTAATAGTTGTAATTGAAAAATTACATCATGATTTTAAAAATTAAGTGGAAATAATTTTAAAATATTTAATTTCATATGGAATATTTACTAATTGAAAAAATTCCAAAATATTGTGACAAGAAGATTTCAATGGATGATAAAACATTTTATATTAAAAAATTATAGAAACCATTAGATCATTTTGAAATATCCTTGTTGAAAACTGATCTCAATAAAAGGATTATTAAATAGTTTTTTAAAATGAATAATTAAAGAAAAATTATCCTCAGAGATAAAAACTATTTATGTTTTTATAATGGAATGTATACCATTTGTGGGATGTAAATATATGGATATGGAAGAAACCCATTTAATTAAATTGTAATTATTTATTTAGAAATGTATTTTAATGAAAAATTTGTATAATATAGGAAGAATACATTTATTTCCAAAAAACATTCCTAGAAAATAAAGTAGTTAATACATCTTAAAATCATCATAGGATTATATTATATCAATAATGAATGAAAATAGAAAAATAAAGGGGATTGTGACCATATGTAGATAGTTGATTCATTAAAACCTAGTTTTTATTTAGTAAATTTTTAATAAAAAATAATTAGAATATTAAAATAATATGTTTATTTAAATAACTTTAATAAAATCGAAGAATATACTAATATATATTCTTGTGTTATATATAATCCATAAAAATGAGAAATTGACAGATAACATTAAATCATATCTTGACAATGATATGTTGAGATTAAGAATACATACATTGATACAATATTTAATTATAAATTCAGTAACTTTCTATAAGAAAGTCACAGAAACCATAACCATATATTTCATAACATTATTAATATATGTTACCTATTATATTCATCATTTCTATTTATTTTTTATGAATATATTGGTTAGTTAATGCTTATTTCAAGTATCAAGTTTTAATAAATTAAACCATTTTCACACATTTTATAATTTTGATGTCATTATCCATCAAATGACACCATGTTCATCATTAAAATTAAATTTATGAAACATTGATATTTATTTATATAAATCTACTACAATACCATAAGTGTTTTAGTTATGACATGTTATAATGGAATCAATGTTGACTTATTTCTCTGATTTATAAATAAAAATGATGCATTAATTATAAGATAATTTTTTATAATATATACAAAAAAATATACCAATCATGAATATCTTATTATATTATAATAATATTATTTCTCATGTTACCAAATTTATCTATGATAGATTTGATTAGTATCATTCATGTAGGTTGTTAATATGAACAGTACATGAAAACGCTTTATCTCAATAATTGAGTATGGGAAAATAATATATTACTTCACATTATATAATTTAAAACAATATTATGATTTTTTTATTTAATTTTTATGATGGAAAAGTATATTTGAATATTTTTTATAAATAATAAAAAATAAAAGAAAATAGTAAAAAACATTATTCCTCTTAGAGGTGGCAGTTGATGAAAACACCTGATTAATGTTCATGTATATTTATTAGCATATTTAAAACAATAAATAAAGGTTGTACCATTGATAAAAAAACATCTTAGTACAAAATGGATTCTGAATTTTTCATATTAATAGGTTTATAACTTATTTTTAAGTGTAAAATTAATAATATAATATTAGAATGGTATGCCACAAGGATAATTGATCATTCCATTGATATCCCCGTGAAATTTAATGTCTTATGATAAATATGAATGGATAGATAGATATTTTCATGGTATAAGATTTAAGGAGAGTAAAATGGTAGATTTACAAGTATGAATTCGAATTACTGGTCAGTCTTTAAATGATGAAAGAGTTTCCTTTTTATATGTTTAGATATTTGTTGTTTTGGAAATACCCATAAAATATCAATAATATAATATCACTATTAATGGTTTTTGGTATTTAAAAAAATTATTAAAGGGGTAAATTTTATTCTAAGATACATATCAAATATCAAATTTTTTTAAAAAATATCATTTTCAGGCCTTTTCTGTTTAATAAATTACTTTTTTCAATTTTTACTTTTTAAGGGGTAACTAATTTTTAACCGTTGTAATAAATATTTATTAGTAATCTTCATATTGAATTTATTATATAATTCTAATGTTAATATTTAAAATTTAAAAATAATTTTATTATCTAAATTTCATACTTTTATGAAATATTAACTTAAAATATAAACACTTAAATTCAAAATACCATTCTTTAAACAACATTATAATAATTATACGTCAATATATTATAATGTAATCATGGTTACTGATTTTAGAGATTTATATTGATTCACTATGAATTGAACAAAATTTATGGTATTTACAAGGCAATTCATAACCTAACCTCACCTTGAAAGTACTTTATTTATAGAGAATACCAAAAAATGTTGGTTTATATTAATGTACCATTTTTATTTATTTCTAAACATGATTTTAATTAGTTTTAATTGTACAAAAAATGTTCAAAAATAAATAATAATATTTTATAATTTCATTTTTTATTAAATGAATTGTTATAAAATAATTTATATTATTCATAAAATGTGATAAACTCATATAAATTATATTTTTCTTAAATTACACATTCATTGACTAAAAAACCTTTCTAGAAAATACTCAAAATTTCAAAATAATTAAATTCATAAATAAATTTTTTGATAAATGATTTTTTGTACGCAATTAAAATTATAATATCATTAATTATAGATTTCAATAGGTAAATGAACTATTAAAAAAGGACGGTTTTTATTGAAAATACCCATTTTTCAATTTAAATCATGTTGAGTATTTATCTGCAAGACATATAGATATTTAACTTATTTATAATTAAATATGTGTCAATATATATATGTGTGTGTGTGTTTGTGTGTGTGTATATTTGTGTCTGTGTGTGTGTTTGTAATAATTTTGTATTCATTATTTAAATTATATCAAATTATGTTATTCAATATTAAATAATTTATATTAATTTAATAATAAATTTAAAATAATTTTTTCACTGTTAACATAGTAACTAGAGTTAATCCTAAAACTTTTCTTTTATAAATGAAATTGAAATTCCTTGTATTGAATAATATTAATTTTACTATGTTAAATCTATCACTAAATTTTTCAAATCAATATTCTACTCATATGTAAATTATTCTGAACATTGCTAAACGTAATGTGTAAATGTCCCTCTTAAGAAAAGATTATTTTTTTGGATTCTTTTGATATATAAAAATAATAATAAATTTTATTTATTATAATGTGATTAAAAATATTAAGGTTTTTTAATAAGAGTAAAATGACATTAAAATAAATGTAAAACCATATTTCACAATGTGTAAATTTATTTAATTAAATAGTTAAAAAATATTTTCTTGTAAAATATTTAATATTTTCTAAAACAATTTATGGGTTTCATATATATAAATAGTATTTTTAAATTATTTATTTTAATTAAGAAATATATATTTTTTCTATTCAAAAGGATTACGAAACATCGATTTCCTATAATGGTTACAGTAACAGAAAAATTATTATTTATTACCATTTAACTAAAAATTTATTATTTTAGGAAAATCTCAAAATATATCCTCACTTAAATTAATATTGATGAATTCAGAAATTAGTTTTTATTTATAAAATATAAATTCTAAAATTTAACTTTTTGAATGAAACATTAAATTGAATAAAACAACATTAATTAGAAATAACTTTCAGAACCTAGGTACTTATAAAATAATATTTTCCATTTCAGAATAAAATAGTTCAATTCATTATAAATGTATAATAAAATAAGTTTAGTTTAACGAAATTAAATAATTTATACTTATGGAATAATAACATGACCTTATGAATAAAAATCCGGACAATTTAATAGTAACCACATATATAAAACTATAAATATAACCTATGTACCTTTAATATTAAAATATGATATATTTATATCATGGAAGAAGTAAATATTTTTTTGAAGGAGATAAACTATGTGTTGGTATTTTTGTGAAACATAAATAGTTATTTATAATATTATAATTAATATAATTATATAAAATAAAATATTTTTTTAGAAAATAGATTCATAAATTATTATTTTATTTTATAATGATAATAAGTTAATTTTATGAGTCCTTAAATAATGATTCAAAATTAATTAAGTAATTTATAGTTATTAAATTGTTATTTTTTGGAAAAAAATACGATTTTATTTAAAATTTAGATTTCTCAAATAGGGAAAATTATTTTCACAAAATGGAGTTCATTTTTGAATTCCACATTTCAAAAATTGTAAGGGTAAAATTTTGGTATTTTTATGAAGTACATGATTTTCTTGGTGAATAGAAAAATACATTAATTTTCAGTATAAAATTAAAACATGAATTATTCAGTCATAAATGATATAAGGATTATGTAAGCCCAAAATCTCCAATCTTACTTCATTATTTTAATATATTTAGTGATAATTATCAACCTATTCATAGTATTTTTGAAAAACAAAAAACTGATGAATATAATAGTGACACAAAACCGTTCTCCATTAATATACATACAAGCTCTCACCACACCTTATCCTCACACCTAAATGCCTTATCGATTGTTTAATTTCTACCCAATTCCATTCCCAATCCTATTCCTCATGTCCAAGACCTTCTGTTCTCACCAAAAGTCCAAAACTAAGGGCCCAAACAAGGGTTTTAGGAAATATAATTCAAGATTAGGACTGAATATATTTGATGTAAGTTGAACCTATGGTAAGGGAATTCTTAACCAAATTTTTATTTTATGGGTTAACCTTCTACTACATTAATTATGCAGTTTAATAATTATTTGATAAATTAATTTTATTGATATTATGTTTATTATGTGGATTTACAAGGTATACACATATTCTATTCATTTTATTAATTCCTACATCAATCGTAAGATTTTAGTAAGGGAATTGTCTTTAAAAATCTTATATTAAATTTTTATTTTAAAAAAATTCAAAAGGATTTCTTTTATGAAAATATTTTTCTTCTATGATTATTTTTTGGTTGTTTGTGATTATTATAATAAAGGGTGGGATATATATCTCTATCCAATTCATTTTGTATGTTTATTGTGGAGGTTGGTCGTATTGTTACTTCACGTGTACTTGTAATGGTTGGACCATAAGGAAGACATGAGGATTACATCATAAGGTACTCATGAGGGTTTCATTATAAGATAACTATTAGGGATAAAAATTAAAAAGTATCCATGAGTGTGAAAATCCTAATTATGTAATTCCCCATATGACCTTTTTGGTATTAGTAATGTTTTCTATGATTTATGGAAATCTCATATTTTTACAAAGTAACTATTTGTTACTTTTTGGGTGAGAAGTATGTCTTTGGGAAAATGATTTACTTTGTTTACTAGTATTCAGGTACAAAAAATTTATCTCCTAATTTTTGTGTCCCTTACTGAGCATTCTGTTTTCATCCCACTATATTTTTAACTAAATAATTTCATTTTAGGATGGATAAGAGAAATAAATAACCCTGGATGAATGTTGTGATGACTTTCTACCAATGTATTTCATGTTTTTGATAAAAATATGTTTATAGTTTGAGAAATGGATATTGTTTTATTAGTTCCCATATAGTATTATTGTAGGTTGATATGTATGAATTATGTTGAGTCAATAAGGATTACCTTATGACTTTTCCATTCCTTCTTTTTTGAAAATCACAAACACCTTATCTTTAGTAAAATTGCTTTTATAAGGAAAATCGCTTTTATAAGGAAAATCGCTTTTATAAGTAAAATTGATTTTATAAGGAAAAATTGCTTTTAGAAGGAAAATATCTTTTATAAGGAAAATCGCTTTTATAAGGAAAACTGATTTTGTAAGAAAAATTATCCTTATCATATTTTCATTCATATATTTCTTAAGTATAAGTTTCAGATTCATTTCTATATTCTCGAAATCGTTTGAAACTTTTATATGAAGCATTCTGTTTTAGGTTCCGAATTCTGGATAGGAACTGTAATAAATTTCTACTCCGAATTCTGGATACGAATTCTCATTACGAATTCTGATGACGAATTCTCATTACGAATTCTGATGATGATTTCTCATTACGAATTCTGAAGACGAATTCTCATTACGAATTCTGATGATGAATTCTCATTATGAATTCTAATGACAAATTCTCATTATGAATTCTTATGACAAATTCTCATTATGAATTCTGTTGACGAATTCACATTCTGAATTCTCATTCCGAATTCACCTATTAAAACAGAATCTGATCATCTTTGTTTTATACACTCCGAATTTATTTAGACTCCAAAAATTATTTTTTGTTAGACTCCAAACTTTCATTTTTTTACACTTTTATAATTTTTCTACTCCTTAATATTTTATTCTTTCACTCCGAACCTTCACTCTGAAGCTTTAGTCCAAATTTTTTTGTTATAAAATGATCTCGTACATTCTGTTACACTTGTTTTGTTATAAAACGATGTCGTATATTCTGTTATAAACTATCTGTTTGTTAAGTTACACGTGTACAGGTCCCTCTGATTTTTAAGGAAAATATGACCATTGGAAAGGAGGCTAACCTTGCCTATAAATAGGAGCTCATTTGAAAGAGCTCGATGATGACTGATGTGGAACTTCTTCGATATTGTGCATATATGCTATTGAAGTGATTTCTAGAGAGAGAGGCTCTTATTAACTCTCAAAGCTTTGTGCGACTCCGAATGTTGGTGATTACATTCGAGGACTTCCACTGATAGGAAGACATGGGTTTCCAACACCTTGAAGTTGAGGGCTTCCTTACTGAGGAAGACAGAGGATTCCAACACCTTGAAGTTGAGGGCTTCCTTGCTGAGGAAGACAGTGGTGTCCAACTACCTTGAAGATGAGGGCTTACGGGGATAGTAAGACAGAGACTCTGATCTTCGTATTGAGGGCTTACCCTGGTGTGGGTAAGACATACATGCTTGAAAGTATAAATCAAGGGACCTTTATCCAAGGTTGTTGGATACCCTTATCTTTGGTTTAAAAGACATATATCTTATTACTTGTAGTTTTACTACTCGTTTGTTTCTGCTGCATTTTTTATTTTAATGAAAGTATAAATCTATTATACTTTCTTACTTGTACTCTGTTTCATTTAGATTCTATACGATTTAAAGAAGAATCTCATTTTGTAATCTTCTGTTAAGTTTCAATTTTTGAAACCATATTTCTAGAACCTAATTTCGGAATCTCATTCCATGTTTTTATTTGGTGTTATAGGTGTTGTGAATTTGTTCGTTTAACTTTGTTAAACATAGCCCTTTCCTTTGCTTAAGGAAAACATAGTTATTCATAACTAACTTTAAAGGTTCCAAATGAATTTTTAAAGTATACAATTCACCCCCCCCCCCCCCCCCCCCGCTTGTATATTGAGAATCTACATCATTATTTCGATCCTACAATTGGTATCAGGGGAGGTCTCTGAAATACTTGTACTCAGGTATAAGTTTTTCTTGCTCAATTTATCATTCTGAACTTTGTCATTCCGAACTTTCTCATTCCGAACATTGTTATTACTAATTTTACTTTTCTAATAAGTGTGTGTCGAAGGTTATTTTAAGTATGACAGGAATTAATGTTGGTTCCATTGATAATATAAATCCTACAAGACCACAATTCTTTGATGGTAATGATTATGAGTACTGGAGAGATCGAATGAAGACTTTTGTTATCAATACTGGAGTGGACAACTTTGTTATGCTTACTGGAGATTATAAAATTCCTAATAAGGAAGTTAGAACTTTTACTAACTAGGAAAAGCAAGAGTATCAACTCAATTATAAGGTACGCAATACTTTACTTTGTTCAATGACTAGAAATATATACAGCCAAATTTCTTCTTGTGAAGCAGCAAATTGTATCTGGAAGAAGTTAGAGGTTACACACATTGGAACTTCTAAAGTGATTGAAACTAGGAAGGCTATGCTTAGAGATGAATATCATGGATTCAATTTTCCTTATGGAGAACCAATATGTAAAGTTCAACAGAGATTTATGACTATCATCAACAGTTTACAGTCTATGGGAGAGAAAGTGGTAGATGATGAAGCACTTGTGGATAAGATAATTGATATTATGCCCAATGAATGGGAATCCAAAAGAACAGTTATATATGAGAACAGGAAGGTCGCTCAAATTTCTCTTGTTGAGTTATTTGGAACTCTTCTACAACATGAGACAAGAATGAAGAGAGATGCTGAAAACATTAAAAAGAAAAATGGGAATGGTACTGTTTCTTTTACAACAATATCAAATCATATGAAAGCTAAGACTCCTGAGAGAGTAACCAGATCCAATTCTAAGAAGATTGTTATCCAACCAGATTCTAGTGAAAGTGAAATCTCTAAAAATGAATTAGCAAATCTTGCTCGAAGGATGAACAAGATAGCCGGTCAGAAAAATTTCCAATCCAAGTATAAGAAAAAGGACAGGAAAGATAAGAAATATGGAGAAGTTACTTGTTATAAATGCAAGAGAGTTGGACATATTATACCAGATTGCCCTTTTCTCAAAAATAAAGAAAGGAAAGAAAGACATTCAGACAGGAATAGAAAGAAGTATTATAGAGCCAAAGCTAAGAATGTTCTGAAAGCTAGTGATACCTGGAGTGCCAGTGGTGGTGACTCTTCAGATGAATCTTCTGATTATGAATCTTTAGGACAGAAAAATCTTGGTCTTATAGCCATATTACCTATTGATAATCATTGTTTGATGGATAATGTATGAAATGTTGAATCATTGACCAATGTTTCTTTAAATTAAAATGATATTAAGTATTATAACTCTTCTGATGAAGAACCATCTTCTAATGAAGAAAATAATTTACCTACTTATGAAGAAGTCTCTAGGTTTGCTAAACTTCTTGAGATTGAGAATTCTAAACTCAATAAGAAACCTGATAAGAAATACTCTAGGAATTCTATTCCTATAAAAGAGATATCAGATCGTTCTAAAGATCTTGATAGGAAAAATGCTGATTTTTAAAGTATTTCAAAAACTCTTGAGGAAGTAAGTTCTGAGAAGAAAAAACTTTTTAAAGAGTTAGAAAAAGTAATTTCTAAGAAAAATGTTTTCGAGCCTAGATCTAGTTCTAAAACTAATGATCTTGAAGATAAAAACTTGGTTATAAAACTCAAGTCTGAAATTTTTTCCTTAAAGAAGTGTTTATCAAACTTTACCCATGGTAAGGAAAATTATGATAAAATGTATTCTCAAATACGACCTTTAAGAAATAAATCCGGATTTGGTTATACCCATGCAAAACCATTTTTTGGTAACAATTATTTTGTTCCTCAAAGTGCCCCATTTTGTACTAAGTGTCAATGTGGTGGTCACTGGGCAAAGAATTGTTCCTTAAACAAAACTAAATCTCTAGGATTTCACAAAGCTTACTTCTCTAAGAAGATGTGGGTTCCTCAAATTTTGTTATCTAGAAATCTCGGATCCAAACAAGTTTGGATTCTGAAAGTCTAATTCTCTTCTTGATTTCAAGAAAATAAAGAGAGTACCAGCAACAATACATGGTACATGGATAGTGGATGTTCCCGGCACATTACTGGTAACAAAAGCTATTTTGAAAAGATTATCAAAACGAAAGGAGGAAAGGTAACTTTCGGAGATAATTCTAAGGGAGAGATTGTTAGTATTTGTAATATTGTTCTTCTAGGTAAAACATTGATTTCAAATGTTCTTTTTGTTAAGGGTCTTAAGCACAACCTCATTAGCATAAGTCAATTATGTGATGAAGGTTACCTTGTGAATTTTAGGAATGATAAGTGCTTAGTTCACCATTCCAAGGAAGAATTTGTTCTCTCATCTGATAGGCATGAGAATGTTTACACCATAAATTTAGAAGACCTTAGGAGCCCTGATTTACCTTGCCTAAGTGCAATGGAAGATCATTCCTGGTTATGGAATAGAAGACTAGGTCATTGTAACCTTAGAAACTTATGTAAAATCTCTAAGAAGAAACTAGTTATGTATATATCGGAGCTTAGATTTGATTCTTCAAAAGTTTGTGATCCTTGTAAATATGGCAAGCAACATAAATCTAGTTTTAAATCAATCGGTGAAGTCTCAACAACTGATGCATTGCAGTTAGTGCAGATTGATCTTTTTGGTCCAACACAAACTGGAAGTATTGGAGGCAAATACTATGTGTTTGTTCTAGTTGATGACTACACTAGATTTACTTAGGTTTATTTTCTAGAAAGGAAGTCGGAATATTTTTCTAATAAAAAACTATTAGAGCTCAAGTTAAAAATGAGAAAAACATTACCTTGAAAACTATTCATAGTGATCATGGAGGAGAATTTCAAAATTCTGATTTTGAAACTTTTTGTAGTAGAAAAGGTATTACTCACAATTTTTCAGCACCTAGAACTACTCAACAAAATGGTGTAGTTGAGGGAAGAAATAGAATTCTTCAAGAGATAACTAGAACCATGTTGAGTGAATATTCTATAGCTATAAATTTCTGAGCTGAAGCTGTATGTACTGCTTCCTATACTATAAATCGAGTTTTGATTAGACCTTTTCTTAATAAAACTCCTTATGAGTTATGGAATGGTAGAAAACCAACACTATCCTACTTCAAGGTTTTTGGTTGCAAAGTATTAATTTTGAATACTATAGATAAATTACATAAATTTGCACCAAAATCTGATAAAGGAATTTTCTTAGGTTATTCCACAAACTTCTAAGGCTTATAGAGTTTTTAATAAAAATACTTGTACTGTTGAAGAAACAGTACATGTAATTTTTGATGAGTCTGGTCCTTTTGTTTTTAAACCATCCCAGCCTACATCCTCATATGTGTTTTCAAAAACTGATTGTCAACCTTTGATAGAAGAATCTTTTGATAAGGATAATGTTCAAGATGATAATTCTGAAACATTTACCTCGAAAGACTTTCTACCCTATGTTGATGAACAGGATTTTCAAAACCCAAATCAAGTGTTTCTTAAGAACCATCCCAGTGATAGTATCATTGGTGATGTAAATAAACCATTAAGGACTAGAAGTTCCTTATGAAATGAAGTAGAACATCTAGCATTTCTTTCCCAATTAGAACCTAAAAGCACTGATGAAGCTTTAGGTAATGATGATTGGATCAAAGCCATGCAAGATGAACTAAATGAATTTGAAAGGAATAAAGTCTGGACTTTGGTTGAAAGACCTAAGGAAACTTCTGTTATTGGAGTAAAATGGGTTTTCAGAAATAAATGTGATGAAAATGGAGTCATAGTAAGAAATAAAGCTAGACTTGTTACTAAAGGCTATAATCAGCAAGAGGGAATAGACTATAAAGAAACCTATACTCCAGTAGCCAGACTTGAATCTATCAATATTCTACTTGCCTTTGCAGCATTCTTTAATTTTAAACATTTTCAGATGGATGTGAAATGTGCTTTCCATAATGGTTATGTCCAAGAGGAAGTTTTTTTTGAACAACCTCCTGGCTTTGAAGATACAAAAAATCCTGGTCATGTTTTTAGACTTAACAAAGCTCTGTATGGTCTTAAATAAGCTCCACGAGCATGGTATGATAGACTCACTGGATTTTTTCTTCAAAATAACTATGTTAAGGGAAATGTAGATCCAACCCTTTTTATAAAGAAATATAAGAAAAATGTTTTGATTGTTCAAATTTATGTTGATGACATCATATTTGGTTCAACTCAGCAATCTTTAACCGACTCTTTTGCAAGTCTAGTGAAATATGAGTTTGAAATGAGTATGATGGGTGAGTTAACTTTTTTCCTTGGTTTTCAAATTTCTCAAATACCAGAAGGGACATACATATCTCAATATAAGTATATTAAAGAGCTTCTTAAAAAGTATGGTTATGAAAACACTAAGAGTATAAGTACTCCTATTTGTACCTCATACTCTTTAGATCTTGAGGAAGCTGGGAAACCAGTAGATCAAACATCTTTTAGAGGTATGATATAATGTTTACATTACTTAACAGCTAGTCAACTAGACTTAATGTTCTTAGTATTCTTATGTGCAAGATATCAATCCAATCCTAAGGAATCTCACTTAAAGGCAGTAAAAAGAATTTTTCGCTACCTTTAGGGAACCATGGATCTTGGATTATTTTATACTTCTGGAAATGATTTTGTTCTAAGAAGATTTTCTGATGCTGACTTTGGTCGATATAGAATGGATAGAAAAAGTACATTCAGAACATCCCATTTCTTAGGAGATTCATTAGTTTCTTGGTCTTGCAAGAAGCAACATTCTGTAGCACTCTCCACTGCTGATGCTAAATATGTAGTAGCTGGAAGTTGTGTTCAAGTGTTGTGGATGCAACACACACTCATAGACTATGGCTTGAGTTTTACTAAAATCAAATTTTGTGTTATAACACAAGGTCCATTTCCCTTAGTAAGAACCTTGCAATCACTCTCGTACAAAGAACATAGATATTAGGCATCACTTTCTTAGGGATCACACACAAAAAGGAGATATCATTCTTCAGTTTATCGGAACACAAGATCAACTTGCTGATATTTTCACAAAATCCTTGCCTTTTGATAAATTTGAAAACATTAAACAGAAGTTAGGAATGATAACCGTAAGGTAATCCTTCGTAAAAAACATTATATTGAAAAAGTCTTTTTACAGTAATAAACTCCTTTTCATAGGGGGAGTACATTTGTTTGTTAGAGTAACAATGTTTTTTTCAAAGTTTGTTTTCAAACTTTTCCGAACTAAAATTCCAGAATGGAAATTTCCAGAACTAAAATTTTCAGAATGGATATTTTTGTATAGAAAAATTCTGGAATGTAAATTTTTGTATTGAAAACTTCCGGAATGGAAAATTTCGTATTGGTATTTCCATAATGAGATTTTCGTACTGAGACATTCATAATGAGTTTTTCATTTTTTTTAACTTTTGTAATGAAATTTTTCATACTGAAATCCTTATAATGTTTTTCGTACAGAGTTTTCCGTACTGAGTTTGTTTTTCGTAGTGAGTTTTTCATTTTTTTTCGTAGTTTTTTTTAATATTACCCATTACGAATTATCCTCGAAATCCAATCCTAAAGATATGATTTCCTTACTCAAGTTTTCGTAGTCATAATTTACTTGCTAACATTTTCTTTTATTTTGTTTTAGGATTATAGTTTTCTTAAATTTTTGTTTTAATAAAAACCTCATAAGATCAGATTCAAGTTTTCTTGAGAATTGGTTTTCAACCGTCATATCTGATCTCATCATGTCACAATCGTTCGATCAACTGAGGAAGTTGAACCGTCCTCTCGTTGCCTATATAAAAGGGACCCCAAATGGTTTTCCCACATTAGTTTTCAAGCTCCAGCATCCTGAAGCTCTGCCTCTCCATTTTAAAGCCGTTCCGAACATCAACTTTCTCTGTTCCAAACTTCTCAGAGGTCTTCAGATCCGAATGTCTGTGGAAGTAGCTTCTCAAGACATGTCTTCCTCTAAACCGATTTCGAAGTGGTTAGTATATAGGGAATGGTTGGTTCATCCTGATTTCTTCAACAGGTATGATTCTCTTATATCCAAGAATATTAATCTCAACAGATGGGAAGATGTTGTGGTGTCTAAGCCTGGGAATCAAGATGAAGTTTTTTCGGATTTTCTTGTAGAGTTCTATGAGACAGTTTCCTTTATTAAGGAAGATTGTAGGGAGAAGTTGTCATTGAAGTCATATGTCAAGACTTATAAACATTCTTATGCCAAGGCAGCCAGCTTGGTAGGGATGAACAATGAAGGAGAAGCTGAGTTTATTTCTCATGTTTTTTCAGATTCAAAGGGAAGCTTCGACAAGGAAAAGGCTTTGTAAACTCTCAGATTGTCAGATGATAAGGCTCCGAAGATTGCTTCTCTATCTACAAATTTCTGGATTCTAGAGTTATGGGTACAAGGTCTTATCGTACCTAGAAAGGGTGACAAAGATAGTTTGAAGAAGAGTGAGATCTACATCCTAAATTTTCTGATAAATATGAGGAAGTTCAACCAGATGAAACACATTCTTATTACCCTTGAGAATGTTAAGAAAGGGAATTTGAGAGCTCAAATCATAATGTATCTAGAAATCCTCTCAAAGTTGATAGTTCAGTGCCTTGAGTCTTTCAAGGAGGCTTTCAAGTCTAAGCCATGATTTTTCAAGATTATGTTGGTGAGTGATGGTACTCTCAAAAGGATGGATGTTGCCTTTGACAAAGAGACGGTTCAGTTAATTGATTTACCTGCTCAAGAAGAAACGGTTCTGAGAGTTGTTGAACCTGAATCCTCTAATCCATTGAGGAAGAGAAAGTTGAAAGAAGTTGAAGTTGAAGTAGAGAATCCCAAATCTAAGGAGGTTCATTCCGCACCTCAAAAACCGAAGAAGAAGAAAGCTTACCCTGATGCGGTAGTTGCTAAATGGAAGGAAATCAAAGAAAAGAGAGTGCAAGGGGAGACTCAGTTTGGCTTGGATCCTACGGAGGCTAAGGCCTTGAAGAAAAGTACTGTGTATGAGCTAGAAAAACAAGTGAAAGATAAGATACTTAAGAAGAAGATGTCTGAAGCTGAGGTAGCTCAGGCTTTGTTAATGTTTAATGAGATGGTTTCAGCAAACATTCCTATTCTGAGATCTTTTTCTTTGGAATCTCTACCTGAGACTACAGGAAGAAACATTGACACTCCGGAAGAGCCAGTTGCTAAACATGGTGAGGAAGTAGAGCAGATTGAGCAAGTGGAAGGAGGAGCAGTTGCTGAAGGTAGTAGTGACACCGGAGATGTGTTGAAGCATGTAGATGAATATAAGTGGACACCTTCGGAACATTTGTCGCTCTGAACCTCATAAGCTGAGTCTTTTAAGTTAGTCACTCCAGTGATGGATGAGGAGAAAGGAGAAGAATATGTAGCTTATCATACAGAGGAAGAAAAACTTCTACACGATATTGCTCAAATGGAGAATGTAGAGGATGTTTCTCATAAAGTTGCGGATGAGGAAGACAATGTTGTTCAAGTGTCTGAAAGTGAAAAAAGAACTCCGGAATAGGAATCCATTCCAAAAATGGACAAGGGAAAACAACTTGTTCTTGATACCCCGAGATCAGTGGTTTTAAAGAGAAGGGATGTTGGTGATTCTTCTAAGAAAACGTTTGAGCATCTTGAAGAAGAAAATTCTCTAAGTAAAGTCTCAGATTCGGAGTCATCTTCGTTGGGGAATGACTTTGTTCTTCCGTCATTAAAGAAGTTAGTAGGTACTATTCCGACTTTTTCAAGTATTGATTCAAGATTCCAGATGCTTCAATATTCATTGAATAAGAAAACAGACTCCATATCCATGGTTATGGACAAATGTGTTGAGATAGAGGCTTAGTTCAAAACTTTTTTTGTCGGCTATGAATCCCACAAAATATCTTGTAAGAGGATGAATAGTTGGTCAAGGAAGACTATAGAGGAGATGAGGCTCTTTGATGAATTCCAAGATAATGTGAAGCATTCCTTTGAGACAGAAGATAGGAAGATAAATGAACTTACTTCATCAATTGAAGAAAAGTTGACAGATGAAAAGAACTTCCGGATTCAAGAAGTCAAAGATCTGAATGGGAAGCTGAATTCTATTTCTCAAAACTGGAAGTATGAAAGGGATCATCGGATTGAGTTTGATGAAAAGATGAAGGCTCAGGAAGAAAAGCATAATGCTCCGAAAGAAAAGCTTCAAGCCCAGGAAGAAAAGATTGAAGCTCAAAGTGCAAGAATTGTTATGTTAGAGAAACAAGACAAGGAAGACCATAAAGACTTGAAGAAGATAAATACTATTCTTAAGGGTCTCATGGCGAAGGAAAAAGATCCAAAATAGACAGATCCGATCTTTTGTTGTATCTAAATTTTCCTTGTTACCAAGATTTCAAACTAAATGAAAATTTGTGCTTGCTCGTTTCTTTTGTTGTTGCTACTAATTTTTCAGGTACTTTGTTATATTTTCCATTCCCTCGAATTCTTTTTGAAAATCACAAAGGGGGAGAAGGAAAAGAACCCTAATAAAAGGGGAAAAAGAATCCTAACAATGGGTGAGAAAGAAAACAAACTCTAATAGAGTTCATCTAAGGGAAAGTTTTCCATTAAAGAAGACTTTCTTATTCTTAATGAAATGTCATTCCGGAAATCTAGAATACGATCCTTAGAGTTTAAAAGCCTAAGGGGGAGTTAGTCATATTCATCAACATCCATAAGCAAAGGGAGATAAGCTTTAATGTTTTCTTTCTTCTTAGACCTTTTTTTCGTAAGGATGTTTGTGCTTTCCAAAAAGGGGGAGATTGTTGAGTCAATAAGGTTTAACTTATGACTTTTCCATTCCTTCTTGTTTTGAAAATCCCAAATACCTTATCTTTAAGAAAATTTCTTCTATAAGGAAAATCGCTTTTATAAGGAAAATCGCTTTTATAAGGAAAATTGCTTTTATAAGGAAAATTTGCTTTTATATGGAAAATCGCTTTTATAAGAAAAATCTCCTTTATAAGAAATACTTATTTAGTAAGAAAAATTATCCTTATCATATTTTCATTCATATATTTCTTAAGTATAAGTTTCGGATTCATTTCTATATTCTCAGAATCGTTTGAAACTTTGATATGAAGCATTCTGTTTTAGGTTCCGAATTCTAGATAAGAACTGTAATAAAGTTCTACTTCCAATTCTGGATACGAATGCTCATTTTGAATTCTAATGAAGAATTCTCATTATAAATTCTGATGATGAATTATCATAACGAATTCTAATGACTAATTCTCATTACGAATTCTGATGATGAATTCTCATTACGAATTCTGATGACAAATTCTCATTACGAATTCTGATGACAAATTCTCATTATGAATTCTGTTGATGAATTCACATTCCAAATTCTTATTCCAAATTCACCTATTAAAATAGAATCTGATCATCTTTGTTTTATACACTCTGAATTTATTTAGACTCTGAAAATTATTTTTGGTTAGAATCCGAACTTTCATTTTGCTTACACTTTTATAATTTGACTACTCTTTAATATTTTTTTCTTTCACTCCGAACCATCACTCCGAACCTTTACTCCGAATTTTTTTGTTATAAAATGATGTCGTACGTTTTGTTACACTTATTTTGTTATAAAACGATGTTGTCTATTCTGTTATAAACTAACCGTTTGTTAAGTTACACGTGTACAGGTCCCTCCAATTTTTAAGGAAAATTTGACCGTTGGAAAGGAGGATGACCTTGCCTATAAATAGGAGCTCATTTGAAAGAGCTCAATGATGAATGATGTATGACTTCATTGACATTGTGCATGCATGCTATTGAAGTGATTTCTAGAGAGAGAGGCTCTTATTAACTCTCAAAGCTTCATGCGACTCTGAATGTTGGTGATTACATTCGAGGACTTCTGGGGATAGGAAGATAGAGGTTTCCAACACCTTGATGTTGAGGGCTTCCATGCGGAGGAAGACAGAGGTTTCCAACACCTTTAAGTTGAGGGCTTCCTTGATGAGGAAGACAAAGGTGGCCAACTACCTTGAAGTTGAGGGCTTGCGGGGATAGCAAGATAGAGTCTCTGATCTTCATATCGAGGGCTTACCCTGGTGTGGGTATGACAGACTTGCATGAAATTATAAATCAAGGGACCTTTATCCAAGGTTGTTGGATACCCTTCTCTTTGGGTTAAAAGACTTATATCTTGTTACTTGTATTTTTACTACTCATTTGTTTCCACTACATTTTGTATTATAAGTAAAGTATAACTTCCTTATACTTCCTTACTTGTACTCTATTTCATTTGGATTCTATACGCTTTAAGGTAGAATCTCATATTGTAATCTTTTATTAAGTTTCAATTTCCAGAACCATATTTCTGGAACCTAATTTTGGAATCTCTTTCCAAGTTTTCATTTGGTGTTAGAGGTGTTGTGAATTTGCTTAGTTTAACTTTGTTAAACTTAGTCCCTTACCTTGCTTAAGGAAAACATAGTTATTCATAACTAACTTTAAAGGTTCCAAAGGAATTTTTAAAGTATACAATTCACCCCCTCTTATATATTGAGCATCTACATCATTATTTAGATCCTACAAATTATGTCCTAATTTTTAAAAAATCTAAACATAAAATATATTTGGGAATGTGAAGTAATGAATTCTGATTTAATTTACTAGATTATGTAATATTTATGATCGATTCCTTATAGTTGGAATTAGATAATAGCTTATATAAGATTATGGGTTAAGATGATGTTAATAGAATACCATAAATGGTTTTTACCTTATGACTAATTTTAATTGATATAGAATTTGAAGATTACATGTTTCTTCATCAAATATATTTCTATTCAGAATGGTTTTTGGTAGATGAAAAAGGGAATCTGATGTGGGAAGGCATAGAGAGGCTAAAATATTTCAAATCTGTAACCTAGAATTGTGTGTATTAAAACCGAATTATTTGTGATAGTAATGAATTAGTTGATGTAGGCAATATATTTCAGTGGAATCTATGAAATAGAAAAGAAAAACAACTACAAAGCTACATTAATATAGTGGAACATTTTATGCTGAAGCACCCACATTCTTTATGTGGATCATCTAACCCAATGGATGATGTTGGTTGTATTAAATCCCCTCAAATTATATTCGATGTTATGGGGGTTTCATATATTCAAAAGTTTTGTTTTTCAATTTATCATTTGGAACGTTAAGCTATCCAATTCTAGTCAATAGTCAAGAATAACAATTATAGTGAGGAGATTGATTCCCTGAAATGCGATAAATTAAGAATATATTCCTTGAAACATATTTTCCTAAGGTGTTATAACATATGATGGAAAATCAATTAGTTGAATTGAAATATAAAGAGGAAGAATCAGTGGCCATTTATGAAACTAAATTCACCTGATGTCACGGTTCTCTCTAAATCTTATTCAGGATCATGATAGAAAAGTCAATCATATTTACTCAGTATTGAATCCAACATATTGAATGGAATTGGAAACCTGTGAATTAAAATTTTATGAGAAACATAACTTATGTGCTGAGTGGGTTAAAGTGGAATTTTCTAAGGATCACGTGCACTTTGACTTGAATAGGAAAAAAGGTCTTGATGGTAGAAAATGGATAATAATCAATAAAATAAATATGAAGGTAAGATTGTCCAGTTACCATCTCGTCAAACTTTTGGTAAAAAGAACTCTAGATCATGGCTTAGTAGAACTAGAAATTGATTTTGATGTGGGATGATTAGACATATAGCCTGATATTTTAATGAAAATTATGTAAATAATAATTATGATAATAAACCTATAATGTATTCTTAATATGGTGAGATGGTTCATTTTTTAAATACGATCCCAAAGAAAGATTAAAATGATGGAAAGTGTCCATATTATAAAAAACTGTGTTGTGAGATACTTTTAGACTACATTAGTAGATGTCGGGCCATCCAATATAATGCTATCATGAACATTTTTTGTCTAATAAGAGTTTTCCAATGTCTATTTTGATATAGGTTGTACATAGTCTTTTATTTATGAAAATATTGTATTGTAAATTAAAAATTTCACCTCATTAAATGACATTGGAACATAATGTTAAAACACAGGGGAAAATATTACAATAAAAAGTAATTTTAATAATATTCATATTCTTTTTTGTGGAAATACATTAACTAGAAACCTTGATGTTTTCTATTAGTATAATTTTATGTTTTTATGGGTATGTATTGCCTTTATTTTTATCAAGTTAATACTGAATTTATATATAATGAATTTTTATAGAATGGTTTTTAATTTCTATATAATAAGGAACCCATAAAATTGATAACATATCAAGATGCTAATAAATTGTTAAAATATGAAAATTAATGTCTTCTTTCTCCTATTTTTGAAAAAATTAGAACTATTCAGATTAATGATGTTACAATTGTAAATGAATACATGGATGTTTTTCTGATGAGTATCTTGATGTTATACCTAATCTGGAAGTTGAATTTATCAATGACATTGTTCCTGATGTTAAGCCTATTCAAAAACCCCATTAATGAATGGATCATGTTTACCTCCTTGAATTGAAAAAAAACGTCGTATGTGTTACTTAATAAAGGATTAATTATTCCTTGGACATAACTATTGGGTGAAAATATTTTATTAACTAAAAATAAAGATAGTTTCATGAGACTTTTCAATGATTATTGAGCTTTTGATAACATTATTATTACGAATATGTATCTTTTACCTCATATTAGAGACATGTTTGATCAGCTCCTAGGAGAAAAATATTTTTTTTGAATTTGGACATGAGATCGGGGTTCTATAAGCTAATGGAGAAGGAGGGTGAAATACCAAAAATATATTTTCATATGAGATATAGGAACTATGAGTTCCTTATTCCATTTTGTTTGAAAAATTCCACAACTGAATTCATGGATCTTATGGATATATTTTTTTTGAATATTTTTATATGTGTTTTGTTGTATTTATTTGTGATATTTTGATTTTTGAATAATAGTTATGATAAAAATGATAAATATTTTTGGATATCCTTGAAAACTCTCAATGAAAAGATATTATATAAGAAATTTAAAAAATGGGATTATTTGTTGCAACATATTTTGTTACATGGGAACATGGTAAGTAAGGATTGCATAATAGTTGATATTTCCAAAACAAAAGTTTTTAATGAATGGAAAATTCCTTCAAATTTTATAGTTATTTTTATGTTTCATGGATTAGCATGTTATTACTGATGTTTTGTTTAAAACGTTTCACATTTATACACCCTACTAATTATGCTAACACAAATATAGGTTCAATTTATTGGGAATGTAAACTGTGATGTTTCTTAGGAACTGATGAATAGATTGGTGAAATCTCTAGTTTTGGTACTTCTATCCAGAAATGGTTATTTTTTCATCTACATTGATGCTTTACTGAATGGAATTGGTTGTTTTATGATTCATAATGAGTTTGTAATTTATTATTCTTTATAAAAACTGAAAATTCGGGAATTAAAATATTACGCACATGATTTGGAATTAGCATTTTTGTTTTTATCTTTGATTATTTAGAGGAATCATTTAAATGTAACCAAATGTAAAATATATACTGATCATAAATGTTTTATGTATATATTCACTCTGAAGGAATTAAACATGAGGTAGAGAAGATGGATGGAACTGATAAAGGATTATTATTTCATGATCGATTACCATACTATAAAATGAAAAAAGTGGTGGATTCTATGAGTTGAAAATATCATGCATCATTAAACATGAAGAATTTGGAATAATACCCCATGATTAGTGATTTGATGAATTTTTTTCTTGGAAGTTGTTCACGCTGAAATTCCCTTTTTTTATTTAGGATTAAGTGAAGTCTTCTCAATTAGAAATAATTATGAATGTGTATAATGAATAAGAAAAGATATAGGAAAAGGTGGAATTTGTTAGGAAATGTATGTTTCCTTATTTTAATGTTTTTAATGATTTTGTCTTCAAATTTTGAAAGTGATTATGTTTTCCTTGTGATCCATAGCAAAATATTTAATTTTTAATTAAAGTTCATATTTATTTGTTTTCAGTTCATCAAGTTAGCACAATGATGTATATAGTCCTTCTAGAGTATTAAGGGTGGGATAGAATAAAAATAAATATTGAATATTTTAACATTAAATGATTAACTTTTCAAATGGTTAAAATATAGATACAACTACCAAAGGGGTTTATTCATCCTTTTCATGTTCTATATAGTAATAGGAAAACATATCCCTAGACTTATTGTTGACTGACTAACAAAATCTTGATATTTCCTACCTATTGGTGATACTATGTATTTATATCAATTTTTTGAACTGTACTCAATGAGATCATCAGGTTACATGGAGTTCCTATTTTCATTTATCTTTATTGTGGTCCAAAGATCACTTATATATTTTGAAAAGGCCTAAAAAATCGGTGTCCATGGAATTAAATTTCATTAATTATATTAATTATAAATCTGTTGGACATACTAAGAGAAAATTTCAGTCAATGGATGATATGATTATATATTATTCAATGGAGTACTAAGGAACTTGGGATCAACATCTTTATTTTATGGATATTTTTTTATAATAAAATATTTTATTCTAGTATAAAAGTGGAACCTTTTGAGGAATTATATTTAAAGCAATGTCGAACTCCAATTTGTTTGGATTAATTCTTGGAATGAATGTTTATGGGGCCATAATTAGAATATTATGTGGCTGAGAAAGTGAATAAGATGTAACAAATCATGAGGAAAGCTCAGAGTAGGCAAAAATATTATGGATGCAATGGGAGGAAATCCTTTTCTTTAGAGGTAGGTGATCATGTTTTTATATATTCTCACTGTGGAAAAGTGTTATGCGTTTTGGTATTAAATTATTGATAATTAAATGGTTCATTAAATCTTATGAAATCTTAGGGAATGTTTGACAAATCTCTTACTGAGTTTCTTTACCTCTGATTTCATCTAAGGTACACAATCTTTTTCATGTATCGATGTTGAAAAATCATGCACCATATTCATCTCATGTTTTGAGTAAAAATGTAGTTCCAGTAGAAGATAACCTTTTTATGAAGAGAAAATTGTTCATATTCGTGTTTGTAGAGAGAAATTATTGTATAATATGGTAATTCAGCATGTTCATGTTTGGTAGAGATTCTACATGGGAGAAAATGATCAGGGTAATCTAAAAATTCATGGAGGGAAAGGTATGATCACTTGTTTAATAAGTAAATAAAAAAATTGTGAGGACATAATTTCTAAAAGGCGGAGAGGATGTAACAACCCTCGTACTTATTATAAGGCCCTAGCATTAAAAAACACGTAATCTTGAATTATGTTAATAATTCTCATTGAGGATCTTTTCAGGTTTAGGGTTTTTAAAATTAGGCCATTACTATTATATAACATCACAATTATTACAAATTAGACATTTCTACTCAGTATACATTTTTTCATAAAATAAAAACTCTTAAAAGAAAACCAAAAATATTTTTTTGATATAAATATTCGTAAATTCTTCCTTTCTTTTACTCTGGCTTAATCCCTATGAAAAACATTTCAAAAACATGGGATGAGCATAAATAGAACAGTTAAGGTTATAAAATAATGAAAGAAAAATTAGTCCATCAATAGATAAAAAACATAAGCTCTTTAACATGCCTCATTAAATTCTATTATTTATGAATAACATATAGAAATAATAAATCTTAATGGTAAGCTGTAGCATCCATAACATACTTACATAATAGCTTTCACAGCTACGTAGGGAGTTACATTTGGAATACCCATCACAATAGATTCTCTATGTCTCTTAGGAGAAACATTAATGTTTACCTCTGTCACATTACCAAATGTGTTGGAGATATATCTTGATCTCACCTACCCTAGTTTTATCAAGGAACCACCCATTTATGTAAACAATTCCCAAGAACTATAACATATTCATAACACATGAAACAAACATATAAGAAATATAACATTTCCCCATTTCAATCAAAATATATCATTTAATGATATTGAAATAAAAATTTATTTCTCAAAACTATTTTTAATACCAAAATATGTAAAAAATTTATAAGGTATTTATTTTCATTTTAAAAAACTATGGCTTGTTAAAGAAGACATAGTTCAAATAATAGTCGTGGTAGTGGAATGGTAGTTGTCACCGCATACATTAGAAAACAATAATTCATTGAGTCATTTTTTTAAATGCTTCATAGAAAAAAAATATTCCCTTTGAATGAAATTAAAATTCAAAGGGGTTTATACACATAATAACATAAAGTCATGTATAAATCAAAATAAGCATGAATGAGAAAATATTGAGACGAAGTTTCCTTACCTCATGTCTGACTTGACTCCTTCGTTATTTAATCTAATGAATAATAAATTAGTGTCAATTTCAACTTCAATAAAAACCTTTTTTAGTTTTATTATTATTTTTATATCACTTATTACCATGTTAAAGAAATTATATAATCAATTATGTTAGTAATGGTCGTTTGGTCGATATTTGGTACTTAGGTCAAAAAAATGAACTTCTTCTAATTACAAGTTGTCCATGTTGTCAAAATTACATTATCTAAAGAATGATATATATGATTTAGTTATCAAATATATCAAATATATCTAGTATATATATTTATTTATAACAGTACATAACATTTGGAGATAAGAAATGAAATACACCGTTTAGGGAGACGGTAAGTCGTATGTACGCATGAACGCTACATTAATTTCTTTTTCATATATCAATGGTATGAAAACATAATGATACATATGTATATTATAATTCCAGAATAAAATAATATATAATTTCATTAACTCTATCCCTTATACATACCATGTATGGAATGAATGAGTCATATCATTTTGAGGGGGAGGTAATCCGCACTTCCTCAAATAAAATTATCGTATTTACCCATTATGGAAACTATAAAGTATGCTATAAAAGAAAAATACAGAAGAATATAGAAAACATAAATATAATATATATCACATAGAAATATAGTTCCATCATAATGGCCATCATGAGAGGTGATAGGAGATAGTTGAACAATCATTGTTTCGTGAGTCAGTAGTTCGTCGTACAGAGAAACATTATGTTCGTATCCATTATATGAAGGTGTGTGGATGTATAGTTTGAATCCTCCTCATAAAAATATCCAGGTATATTTATGTTATTGGAGTTTTTATAAAATAATGGAATACAGATTGTTTAGTGGGTCGGAGAATGAAAATAAATGAAAAAAACTTGAGTGAAGATGTTACCTTCAAATCATTATGTTTGTATCCATTTAGTGGTTTGAACCAAAAAGCTAGCTTGAATTTATTTCTACATAATAGAAGGACTATAAGAGGAATAGTGGGTTATTTGGAGCTTCTTGGAGTATATTTAGGATGAGACAAGGGGCTTTAGAGGTGTGTGTAATAGGTTAGAGGTGGTGGCTTTTTATAAGAGATAGGCGGGGCTATTTATGAATGTTTGAAAGTATTATTTTATTATAAAATGATTTTCGATTTCAGAAATTCCAAAACATATTTAATTTGATGATATGGTACATATAAGTCTAAATAAAATCATCCAATAATAATTTGACAGGTTTTTGTATATTTTTAATCCTTATCATTTTTATCTAACCCTTTGTTAACTTATTTAACATTTACCTTGTCCTCTATTATATTCATTCAATATGGTTAATATATTTACAATAAAATTCAAATCGACCCAAAATGGATCATTTATGATATTTTAAAATTTATTTAAGTGATTTGGGAAAATCCAAGATTTTTAGGATTATTTTATCATTTAGTAAAATATTAATTGTTTTAAAAACACATTTATGTCAATTCATAAACTATTCAAGTCAAGACTTTTTAAAAAATCTATAATAACTTGATTTTATCAAAAAAACACCTTTAATTCATATATAACATGTTTTTATTATCCATAAAATTCTTGGATGGCGTAAAAAGTTTCAAAATAAATTTATTTTAATATTTATAATATCATTAATTTGAATATATTATCAATAAAATAGTTACTACATCACCATTATGTCATAAATAAATTTATTTATTTATTTTATAGAATTAAAAATAAAATACCATGATATAGGAAATATTTTTATATTTCAATTGAATATTTATAGTCAAATAGATCACTTATAAAGCCTCACATAATGTTATTTTACTAAAATATATTTGTTTATGTTATTTTTGTCCTTACTTTAAAATTAATTAATATAAAATGTCATTGTCAATCCCTAGTGGATCCATGGTGTCCAAAAACCGACCCAAGGATGCCCATGATCAAACATGTATCAACCAATAGGACTAAGAAATATGTTAGTCTAATTTAATTTTAATATAATATTATATTTCTACACTTATTTACTAGATTTTCCTTTTGGACATGGTAAATAAAATACTTACTGAAATAAATTTTGATAATGTCTAAAAATTAAAGTTATTTATTTATAAAATATGGACCTCCTAATTACAAAAATGGTATCCATTTTTCCAAATTCAAATCACAGATGTGGAAGAAATTAATTTAATATTAATTCCTATTGTCAAAACCAAAAAAATGTTTTTAATAAATAATACATATCAAAATATTGACCTTTGTTTATATCCAATTTAAGAGTGATATTACTTAAAATAACCCACATTTAATTAAATGGTAAAAATATAATCCAATTACACTTTAAAACCATCTAAAATAACAATCTAACTATATAAATAAATTAGATGAAATTACAGTCTTGAATTAAAAAGTAGTATTTTTCACTATTCATTAATAAAATTAACATCATCCAATAAATAACAAAGATTCATCCAATGTATATTTTTATGACCCAATTCTTAATAATAATTTTAATTTTTCAAATAGAAAATATAAATGCGGAAAAAACTATATTTAAAAAGGGTTCTCCACCAAAAGATAGTAAATTGAACTTTTAAAAAATATTAGAGTATTTATGATTAAAATTGGATTCATTTTCATTTTAAGCCTCTAAATGTTATTGAATAAATATGAATACATATAAAAAATATGTGTAATCATAATGAATTTTGTTCTATTAATTCCTGCCAATACAATGGCTATGCATTAAATACCATTTAATATAATAATATTACGTTTTCATTTTTCAATATATCTCAACGTTGTGTGCAATGTAAGATTTCAATGAAACTCGTTGTTGAGTATCAGGTATGCCATCAAAAGTAGAATCCCATTTAAAGGTTTATTAATATTTATTTCACACATAATAATAAATATGAAAATATCATATCCTTTATTTACCTGAGATGTTACATCCTTCCCCCAGTTTGGAAATTGCATCCTTGTAATTTTATTCACTTATCAATTAAATATGTGTACTTATCTATCATTGAATTTTCAGATTCCCATGTTGCCTCTTCAACCATATTATTTTTTCCACCTAACATTTTCTTGATGAATTACCTTATTCCACAGCACTGGCTCTCCGTGGTCAAGAATCTGGACTGGTTATTCCTCATAAGAAAAATTTTCTTCCAACTGAACTACCTCTAGACACAAAAAATGATATGGATCTGGCATATACTTTATCCACATTGAAACATGAAAAAAATGTGTACCTGGGATACACATGGAGGTAACGAAACATTGTAGGCAACCGATCCAAATTTATTTAGGGGTTCATAGGGTCCAATGAACCTCATACACAACTTTCACTTCTTTCCAAAACGCATTACACTTTTCCATGGAGAAACTTTGAGAAAGACTTGATTACCTACCTAAAATAAAAAATCGTTCCTCTGGAAATTTGTATAACTTTTCTACCTACTCTGAGATATTCTCATGTGATTCTGAATGAATTGAACCTTTTCTACGATATCATCTACCAATTCTGGTCCCATTATCTTCCTTTCACCCACTTCATCCCAAAAAAGATAGAGTTTGATAATTCTTCCCATATAATACCTCCAATGAAGCCATATGTATACTAGAATGAAAACTATTATTATATGATAATTCAATGAAATAAAGATGTTTGTCCCAATATTCCTAGAAATATATCGAGCAAGCATGTAGCATATCTTCCAATGTCTGAATTCTTCATCCTGACTACCCATCTGATTAAGGATGAAAAGTTGTACTCAAATTTAATTCAGTACCTAATGACATCTGAAGGAACTTAGAAAAGTTAGAAGTATACCTGGGATCATGACTAGATACAATGGATAGGGTAACTTCATGAAACCTGACTATCTTTTTAATATAAAACCGATAATGATGATATAGAGACAAAGTATCTCAAACAGGAAGGAAATGAGAAGATTTTGTCAATCGATCTATAATAACACAGATTTCATTATTACCTAAAGATGTATTTGGTAATCCCATGATGAAATCCATGGAAACCTATTCCAATTTCCACTCTAGAACTGGTAAAGGCTAAAGAATACCTTTTATAAAATGTTTCTCTTCTTTAACCTATTGAAAAGTCAAACACTTCCCAGTAATTTCAGCAATATCTCTTTTCATTCGATCCTAACAGTAAAACTCTTTAAGATCATTGAACATCTTCGTACTACCGGGATGAGATGAAAATTGAGAACTATGGTCTTCACATGATAACTCATTCTTCAACTTTTAATCATAAGGCACACATAATCTCATTACAAATCTCAAAATACAATCATTATCAATGTTAAAATCATGCAACATACCCTTCTGAACCAACAATTTCTTTTTCTCTTACTCACTATCTACCTTATGTGATTACTTAATTCTATCTGATTGAGATGATTTCACTTAAACCTAAAACAAAATAGTGTAATTTCTTGAACAAATAACTTCTATGATAATGTTAAACAAATATGTAATCAAAGGATCTTATTCCAAATGTAACATGGTAAATATAGTATTACTTTTCTAACTCAAATAATTAGCCACTTTATTTGATTTTCTTGGACGGTAATAAATATTGCAATCACAACCATTGATTAATTCTAGCGATTTCTTATTTCTCATGTTCAATTCCTTTTCAGTTAATATATACTTTAAACATTTCTGGATGATATATATTTCCAACTATACTCCATACAGATGATACCTCCAAATTTTTAAAGAAAAAACAATAGTAGCTAATTCCAAATCATGTATAGGGTATCTTAATTCATGAGGTTTCAATTGAAGTGAAACATAAGAAATTACCTAATAATTTTGAATTAGGACACAACCAAGTTCTTTTAATGAAGAGTCACTGTAGAAAACAAACACACCATTTCTAGAAGGTAAAGCCAAAACTGGAGAATTCACCATTCTTATTTTCAATTCCTGAAAAAAATCATCACATTTTTTTCCAAATTAACATAAAAGTTTTCGAATTAACTTAGTCAGTGGTCTAGATAACCATGAAAACTTTTCAACAAACCTCATGTAATAACCTTCTAAAAAATAAAACTACGGATCTCAGTTACATCTTTGGGTCATGGCCATTATTTAACAACCTTTGTTTTAGTAGGATCAATAGTTATTCCATTTTTTGAAACAATGTGACCATGGAATGAAATTTTTTGTAGCTAAAAATCACTCATGATAAATTTCCCATACAGTTTCTTCTCATTTAACGTTTTAATGACAACCCTTAAATGATATTCATGCTCTTATTTACTTTTATAATATACCAAAATATCACCTAAAAACACCACCAAAATTTATCACCCAAGTCAACTGATTTATCAGTTGAACAAACTATTAAATTCCAATTCTAACCATCCCTGGATGCTGATTTGGAAGGTCATTTTTCTCTATATGCCTTCCTAGTATAACTTACCTATTTCCTCTACGAAAAACCATTATGAACACATAAGTATCTTTGGTTAAGCAACAAGGTAATCTCTAAATACTATATCATTTAAATGTTACCATAAATTAATTTATGGATATTTATTTAATAATACCCAAACTAATAATGTTATCTAAAGTGACCTATGATACCAACTATAATGCCCCATCCATAAACAATACATTATCCTGAATTAATTTAATAAATCACATTGAGGATCTTTTTAGGTTTAGAGTTTTAGAGAATTAGGCCATTACTATTACATTACATCTCAAATATTACAATGTAGACACTTCTATTCATTATCCATTTTTTATAAAATAAAAATTCTTAAATGAAATCAAAAATTATTTTATTGATGTAAATCTTCTTGAATTATATTTTTCTTTTACCCTGCCTTATATCCTATGAAAAACATTTCAAGAACATGGAATGAGAATAAACATCTCAGTAAGGGTTATAATATAATGAAATAAATCATTAGTTCATAAATATATACAACACATATGCTCTTTAACAAACCTCATAAAATCATAATATTTACAAATAACACAAATAAATCATAAATCATAAAGGTAACTTGTGGAATCCATAACATACATACATTGTAGCTTTAACAGCTACATAAGGAGTTATGTTTGGCATACCCATCATAGAATATTCCCTAAATCTATTAAAAAAACATTAATGTTTACCTTTGTCATGTTACCCAATGCATTGGAGAGATATATCATGCTCACCCGCCCTAGGTTTATCACAGAACAACCCATATATGTAAATGATATCCAAGAACCAAAACATATTCATAACACATAAAACAAACAAAAAGAAAAGATAAACTTTACACATTTCAAACACAATATATCATTTAAAGATATTTAAATAATATATTCATTCTCAAAACCATTTTAAATAACAAAATACGTAAAAATTATATATATTATTTATTTTCCTTTTAAAAAATATGTCTTGTTAAACAAGAAAAAGATCAAATAATACTCACGGTGGAAGAAAGGTATTTGTCACCACATTCGTTAAAAAAGAAACATTACTTTTTTCGTCTAGTAAAATGTTTCATAGAAAAAACTATTCCCTATATCGTGTAAAATAAAGTCATGTATAAATCAAAATAAGCCTCAATGAAAATAGATTGAAGGGAAGTTTCCTTACCACCTGTCCGACTTGACCCTTTCAATCTTTAACCTACTGAATAAAAAAAAGTTAATTTCTAATTGCTTTAGAACCTTTTTAGTTTTATTATTCCTTTTATATAACTTATTACCACATTATAAACATTATATAATCATTTATGTTAACAACAGTTATATTGTAAAAATTTGGTACTTGAGTCAAAAATTAAATTTTTATAATTTCAAGTTATCCATGTGGTCAAGATTCCATTATCTCCAGAATGATATTCATGATTTAGATATCATATATATCATATATAACCAGTATATATATTTACTTATAATAGTACATAACATTTGGATATAATAAATTAAATGCATCGTTCATGGAGATGGTAATCTGTACGTACACATGAACGCTACATTGATTTCTTTTTCGTATTTTAATGCAATAAAAAATTAATGATACATAGGTATATTATAATTCCAATATAATATCATATATAATTTCATTAACTACATCCTTTATACATACCACATATTCCAGGAACGAGTCATATCATTTTGAGGTGTCGGTTGTCCGCACTTCCTCAAATGAAATTATCTTCTTTACCCATTATGGAAACCATAATGGTATGATATAAAAAATAAAAAATCATATAGACAATATAAATATAATATATATCACATATAAATATAGTTCCATCATAATTTCCACCATTACATGTGGTAGGATATTATTGAACAATCATCGTTTCGTGAGCAAGTACTTGGTCGTTCACAGAAACAGTATGTTCATGTCCATTAAATGGAGGTGTGTGGATATGTAGTTATAATACTCATCATCAAAACATACTATTATATTTAATATACTATAATTTTTATTAAATAATGGAATAAATATTGTTTATTTGGTTGGACAAGGAAAATAAAATAAATGAACTTGAGATAAGATGCTCCCTTTAAATCGGGAAACTCCCTTTGGTTTGAACCAAAAGGCTTTCTAAAATTGCCTTATGCCAAAGAGAATGATTCTAGGAGGAATAGAGGGATGTTTGGAGATTCTTGGATAAATTTTTGGATGATCCAAGGGGATTGTGAGGTGTCTGTAACAGGGTAGAGGTGGTAGATTTTTATAAGAGAAAAGATGGGCTCTTTATGACTGTTCGAAATTATTATTTTATTATAAAATTGTTTTTTGGTTTCAGAAGGTCCAAAACATATTTAATTCCAATATAATGTACATATATGTTGAAATAAAACCACCCAATAATAATTTGATAATATGTGGATATTTTTTAATCCTTATCATTTTTATTTAACCCTCTGTTAACTTATTTAACTTTTACCATGTCCTCTTCTATATTTAAACTATATGGTTAATATATTTAGAATAAAATAACAAAAAACACAAAATATATCATTTAAAAAAATCACCTTATTTAAGTCACTTGTATTATTCTTAGATTTTTAGGAATATTAAATTATTTAATAAAATATTAATTGTTTTAAAAACACTTTTATGTCAATTCATAAACTATTCATATCAAGACTTTTTACTAAATCTATAAAAACCTGATTCTTTCGAAAAAAATATCATTAATATAAATATAAAACATATTTATTATCCCTAAAATTTTTGTATTTCATAAAAAGTTACAAAATAAATTTATTTTAATATTTATAATAACATTTATTTGAATTTTATATTAATGATGCAATAACTGCATCACCATTGTGTCATAAATAAATTTATTTATTTAATGTCTAAAACTATAAATAAAATACCATGAGTTTGTAAATATTTTTTGATTTTCAATTAATATTTATAGTCTAAGATATCACTTATATAACCACATATACAATTGCTTTACTAAACTACATATTCTTGTGTTATTTTTATCATTACTTTAAATTAATTAATATACAATGCCATTATCACTCCCATGTGGATCCATTGGTCCCAAATTCGACCCATGGATTCCCATGGTCGGATATATATCAAAAAATAGGATTAGTACACATGTTAGATTATTTTAATATTATTATAATATTATTTTTTAACCTTATTTACCAGGTTTGTCCTCTAACCATGGTAAATACAATATTTACTGAAGTAAATATTCCTAATGTCTAAATATAAAAGTTACCTATTTAAAAAATATGGACCTGCTAATTCCGCATATGGAATCCATTTTTCCAAATTAAAATCAAATAAGTAACAAAAATTAATTTAAAATTAATTAACGTTGTCGAAATCAAAAATCATGTTTTTAAGAAATAATACCTATCAAAAAATCGACCTTTGTTTATGTCCTCTTTAATAGTGAAATTGCATACAAGTAACAAAATTAGATTAAATGGTAAAAATATAATCCAATTACACTTTAAAACCAATTAAAATAGAAATCAAACTATATAAATAAATTAGTTGAAAATCCAGTTTTGAATTAAAATGCATTATTTTTCACTATTAATTAAAAAAATGGACATCATATAAAAATACCAAAATTTCATCCAAAGTAAATTTTGATGTCCCAATTCTAACTAAGAATTTTATTATGTAAAACAAAACATATAAAAATGATAAAAAATAGATTTCAAAAGGGTTCTCCATCAAAAGGTGGTAAATTGAACATTTAAGAATATTAGATTATTTATGCTTAAAATTGGATTCATTCACAATTTAAGCCTCTAAATTTTGTTAGACAAATTTAAAGTGATTTAACAAACATGTCTAATTATATTAGAGTTAGTTATGTTCATTCACGTCAATACACCGGCTATGCATTAACTACAATTTAAAATAATAATAGTATATTATTTTTTCAGTATAACTCAATTTTGTATGCAATTTAAGATTTTAATGAAAAATGTTGTTGCATATCTGATATGCCATCAAACATAGAATCCCCTTTAAATTAAAATTATTTTTTAGGAAAAAAATATTAAAAAAATATGAAAATATCATATTCTTTATTTACCAAGGATGTAACACATAGAAAATAATTTATTTTCATTACTGAAATAAATAGTTAAATTAATTATAAATGTTTAATGAAATAAGTTGTATTCATAGAAATTAAAGAATTTATACTGATGAAAAAGCATCTTGACATTAGGAATTATAATCTAGCCAGTAGAATAGTAACCACACCTATGAAGCTATAAATAAATATTATTTATCATAAATGTAAAAATATGATATATTTATATCATGGAATAAGTAAATAAATGTTTTGAACGTGAAAAATTAGGTTTCAGTATTTTTGTGAGTCATAAATATTTATTTATAATTTTAAATTAATAAGATAATTGAATAGAAAATATACATTCAGAAAATAGATTTATAAAATAATATTATATTATATTATGATTATAAGATAATTTTATGATACCTTAATTAATTTTTTTAATTTTCAAAAATTAATTTACAGTTTTAAAATAGGTATTTTTCAAAAAAATAATATTTTATTTAAAAATTACAATTAAGATATTTAGAAAATTATTTTCATAAATTGGAGTTTGTTTTTTAATTCTACACATTGAAAAATGGTTAAGGTGATTTTTAAGGATTTTTCTAAAATACTGGATTATTTTGTGAATTATGAAATACAGTAATTTATGGTATAAGCTAAATACAAGACTTATTTAGTCATAAATGGTGTAAGAATGATTTAAGACTAAAATATCAAATAATCATTCACTATTTTAGTATTTTCATAGATAATTTTCAAACTATTCATAGTCTTGAGCCCAAATAAAAAAATAATTAATATTATAATGTGAAAACAACCATATGCTCCACTATAAATACTTCCCCCTGCCACCTCATCCCCTCAAAACCAAGATCCTTTTATATTGTTTAATTTTTTCCCAATTTGAATCCAATTAGGCTTCCCCACATCGATGATCTTTTAGTCTCACCGAATGGATGAGAAAATGTTCCATAATGAGGTTATAAATGGATGAATTTAATAATAGGTTTGAACAAATTTGAAATAAGAAAAAATTGAGGTAAGGGAATTCTTTACTAAATTTCCATTCAAATGGTTAACATTATACTTCATTTATTATTTAGTTCTAAGATAATTTATGAATTTATTATTTTTATACTATGTTCTATTATATAGATTTATAGTTTATGCACAAATCCCATTTTTTAGTAATTCTCACCTCAATTATATAAATATTTTTAAGGGACCTTCATTTAAAAATCCTCTTTTAAATTTTTTTAATTCAAAAAAAATTCTTCTGGTAAATGATTTTTATTTAATAATTATTTATTGGTTATTGGGAATTTTTTATAATGAATTTTTGGACCTACTTCTCCCTCCAATGCATTGGGTATGTTTATTTTAGATGTTGGTAATATGATTACTTCTAGTGTAACAATTATGGTTACAATGTAAGGTAGCTGTGAGGGTTACATCATAAAGTAGCAATGATTCTTACATTGTAAGGTAACTATTATGGTTAAAAATCATAAATTATACAAAATGTTTAGATACTTTTGTAAGTAATTCCCCAAGTTTACTTTATGGTACTATTAATGTTTTCTATGTTTTAAGGAAATCTCATATTTCCACAATGCAAATATATGATACTTTTTGTGTGAGAAGTATGTTGTTCTGAAGATGATTTAAAATATTTATAATAATAAATGATATAATAGTTTCTCTCATTATTTTTTGTCACTTACTGAGATTCGTATGCTCATCCACTGTTTTAAAAGTTTTTTTTCACAAGGTTTAAGGATGGGTAAGAGAAAAGGGGAAGACAAGATAAATGTTGTGAAGAATTTTAATGAAAAACTTTAATGATTCTATTGAAAAAATATATATTATGGACTAAATGAATCTTATTTTAGTATTACTAACATTTTATTATTGTGGGTTGATATATATGAATTATGTCGTATTTTTCTACAACTCAAAACTGACTAGAACTTTGGGATTGTAAAAAATTGAATTTTAAATGAATTTACTAGATTATGTAATCTTTAAGGATGGTTCCTTATACAAATATTTTTAATATTAACTCATATTTATTATTTACCTTCTAATGGAAATAAATATTAATGGTTAACCATATTAGTGTTTCTTATATAATTATTAATAATGTCTTCATAATAAATTTTATTTTTTTTACATTGGGGGTAGCATGTTAGACATGTTTTAAAACATAGTATGTATCATTAATGATCCAAAAAATCTATCTTTTATAAAAAATTCACCTATCTAATGATGAGAAAAAATATAATACTTATAATTATAAATAGATAGAATGGGATATTTCGATTCTAGAAGATATGATACATGCCTTTGTTTTTAACATTAGAGGTTCACAGGATATCCATTCGTGGGTGGTTCAATTTTATTATAATAAAATATACCATTCAACCAGCTTAATGACACCTTGTGAGGATTTTTATGGTAATCCTTACAGTTCTCATCTCTATTGTTTTGAGGTTTGATAAGATTCGTTGGTTGAACAGTGACTGATTTGGGGGACAAAATTAAATATCCATTTCTTTAATCTGTGTTTTAGGATGGTCTAGATCCAATATATGTCTTATATTGATCAATGTTTCCATCCTTTAGAGTTTTAGGTTGGTGAAAATGGGTTTCTAAAAATCTATCCTCAGTGTGGTAAATAATGGATAAAAAATAAGGGATTATTTCTCCTAGGTAATTGTGATAAGTTGATATTATTACATGTATAGAAAATTTTGAGTGTTTCTTAGATTTACCACTATAATTTACATTATTCTAGAACATTTATAACATATCACAAATCAAAAATTATTAGTGAAACCCATTCCATATTCTAAATTAAGAATACATTGACATAGAACCTGATATGTCTATTAATAAGAAACAACTTCAAGTTATTGATCCCCAAGTTAAGGTTATTTGTGTGTAGCCTATACAATAATGTCTAGTTTTACAAAATCTTTTTACAATTCTCAAAATACATGGTGTGGAATAATTAATGAGGAACAAGTGGCCTCAACTCTTTGGATGAATCCTTATTCGATAGAGATTACTGGGGGAATAAAGTAATATGGTTAGGATATTTTTTACATCTTAACCTTAATATTCTTAAATTCTAATTTTTGACCCCTTTTCCTTTAGGCCATCACTTAGGTAAATTTTGGTTACATTTACAGGGTTTTAATGTTTTCGAGATATGTACATAATTTCTACATCATTATGGAATTTCTTTCAAGTATACCCCAAAAAACATGAATTTTGTGTTACACATCCATAATATAGTGAAATGTTTGGAGCATTGTTAGTCCAAATCAAGCATCATTCCATAAAAATAATCTGAATCACGGTAGGGAATATTTCATCACTGGTCAATCATTTATCAAATCATGCATCCAAACTGTTTGGTTTCTCTAGTAACCCATAAAGGAGTACATAGTTTATTAAACCATTCATCAAAACCATTTAAAATAGTTTTAATTAATTCGACAATTATTTATTATTTTAAAAAGACATATTTTTTCCTCACTCTTCTTCGGATGGAATTGTCTCTCGACTAAATAGAATCCTCCTAGAGTTATTAGATATCCATATCCTCTTGTTTATCAATTTACTATTATATTTGGGTGTTAGATATCATTTTTCTGTGTTACACGTACATTTTATATTCATTGATTTTCTAGATCTTCTCTTGTTTTCTTGAATGGAATCATAGATCGGGTCTAGTATAAATAAATCGATGGTTTGTGATCTAACTAGGTTTCATGTAGATCCATTATGGAATTGTGATTTTCTTTTTTGATCTTCTTTAATCATTATACATTATTCAAGAATAATTTTTGACTGTGATTTATCCCTCCCTTATTATTCAAAAAATTAGGGGGTGGTATTTCATAATTTAAAATATCTTGATTAGAGTTATTCCTTGTCTCTTTGAAACCTCATTTTCTTGTGTTGGGGATCTAATGAATGTTATGGAATTCAATGTGTTTCAAAGAAGGTTGTTTCAAGATTTGTATTTTCATAATAAACATTTCATGATTACTCATTTAAATTGACTTCAAAATTAATGAAAAAAGTTATTTATATAAATAATATTGAAATGGTTTTTGAAATGGATTTTAAATTTAGATGAATAATTTTAACGAAATGTTATAGAATGTTCTATTTTTTTGATTATTTATTTCCCCCTGGGTTTTTGAAATAGAAATTGTTATAAATAATGATGTTTATGTTTTGAAAGATGAAATTACCTTACATGGCTCTAATGTGGTAAAATTGATTATGATTGTTGATGATGCAAAGATTAATACTTTGGGTGATCTCTTATCCCATATATTCATTCTGATATGGTAATATGTGTATCTAGTTTCCTATGTTATGGTAAGGAACAACTCACAAGTGTGAAATATTATTCCATAGACCTACTTTCCTATAGAAATGGTCACATGATATGGACTACTTCTCATTATATTTTTATTAGAAACCTTATTAATAAGAAATTATAGATACTCAAGGGCTTGTTTTCTCTAGTGATTAACTTTAGAAATTATATTCAGAATGAATGTGGGATTTTTTTTAAAAACTGGGTAAATCATATTATTTACTAATTGCTAAAACTGTGTTTCATCATTATTTCAAATATAACTATTTAAAATTGTATCTCGTACATTAATATATTTTACTAGATCATTATTGGAGTATTTTATAATGTGTTATATAACACATTGTGGGGTCCAAGAAGTCCCTTTTTCTTACACCCTACATTAACCTTTTAGGGTTTTTAGATCAATTTTTATCTGATGCATGTGAGGGAAAGTACTTTTATCTAGTATGTGGGTTAGTTCATTAGTAGGTGTAGGAATCTAGAGGTTAATTCATGAAACATAGAGTTTGGACATAGCAGTTCTCAGTACTTTGGTCGTTCTTTATACTATAGAACATGTTTTATTTGATTTTTTATCTCTTTTAATCCTATATTTTTTGGAATATTTAATTTAATATGTGTTTTGACATATCCATTTACATATTATTTATTGGAAAGTAATTCCAAAAAGTTTCATCTTGATGTTCTTCAACATACTTCAAGTTCATGAGATCATAAATTCCATTTTTTCCATGTCAAGGCCAGTTCAAGTTATATAAACATGGGTAATCTGAGATGGTTCATGGAATATAATTGGGTTATACTTTCAATGCTTCACATTGATCATTGTAATGATATAGCATTAGTTTTAGAACAATTTTCAATATTATTTATAAATTAAACAAGTCATAATTTCTTTGAACATTTTATCACCAACATGAATCAATTTAGAATTCCATGGGATAATATATAAACCATGAATAGATATTGTGTTCTTCTTTAAAAATATAATACACCCTATACTCATTATATTTGTTAAAAAATTATATTTTCTCATATAATTTTTTTTAAAACACTTCAATAAATTTGGAAACGAATTTATTTAGCATTAATATAACCTGGAATATTATAATTCAATTAATTAACTTCGAATCGATCACACTCAAAAATCCACCAACCCCACATGGGGGGAAATTATACCTAAAATTGTATTCATCCAAATAGGTGGAACATATGGATACACTTAGTGTAGGACCCATGAGTCCCTTATCAGAATATATGTAAGTAAAACACATTAAATATGTTTAGATTGTAGAAGCACATCATGGGCCCTAATGATATAAAAAATATCATTGTTATCAGATCCACCTATGAACATGTTCTATGTAATATAATCACTTTTCCTTAGAATATATCATAAATCAAGACACACACATTATTTCAATATAATTTTAATATATTATGTATTTATGGACCTTTATTTACAAACATATGATATTGTATAGCGGAAATGGATTTAACAATTATTTAACCATTTTATTGATACTGGTCCAACAAGATATCTCTTCATGAATGCAGAAAGAATAAATTTTATTATATCTAAAGTAAAATCACCAATGGTTAAATTAATAAATTATACATCAGCATGATATTAATTTCATGATTTTTTATTATATAATGTTATATGATCAAATGGTACACATTGAGAACAATGTCATGTCATAATTCCAAAATAAAAGTTCTTATATTGGAAAAACCAATGACACTTCTATCATATGGTGTCCCAATTAGAGGTACATTCCTCATGATTTCATATACTCTAGATCAAAAACTGAAAACATCAGGGGAAGAATTATTAATTTTTATTAATCGACAACATCTAATATTAAAACATCATATGTCTCCCATTAGTATTCTATATCATGACTGTAGGACATATATTAAATATTTTTATCAGAGTATAATGAGGATCTCATTATAGATCGAAACTGATAAATAATTTCGATATGACATGAAATATGGGTCCAATACAATGTAAATAATGGAACCATAAGTGCAACCAAATTTTTTTAAGAAAAGAAACATCGATATATCAAATTTTATCTATGTAATTGTAATAAAATTGAGTAAATGAGGTTTTTCTATGGAACCCACTCAAAACATACCCAATTATAGAGAGGTATTAGAGGATACCCACCAATTAATGTAAACCACCCAATAGAATACAATGTGGGATTTTAGCTTAAATGGTCATCATCACTGGAATGTGAACAAAATTCAGATAGAAGATATAATCTTGGTTGTGCTCGTCATGGACATCCAGACTTGGGTATCTAAAAGGAGTGTCGATCGGGGGGAAATTAACCATTATATATCTAGATAAGGCCCATTTTCTAACTTCATGCAGAACCCATGATGCCCATCATCAAACCAAAGGGTGGAAATAGCTCAATTCCACAACACCACTTTCTAGTAGAATAAAAACATTTCATAGCTAGACATGGTGGTAGATGATTTGTAGCGAGAACACCATCCCATAAGGAGGGAGAATTATAATAATTTTAATCACTCTGATCATTTTAGATATCATAAAATGGGAAAGAACAGAGAATTATTTCATATATTCATCCTATAAGTAATTAAATACTTTTTGTAATGAATTTAACATTTGTAAAGGCCATTAAATTTGGCCCAACTGATGTTGAAGACAGTGGCACTATCAAATAAGAAACATGTGACGATAAATTCACACCCAACCAACCATAAGACAATAATGATATCATCTACAAGAAAGATAATATTTTTTAAATCAATGAAAAAATTTATGAACCTGAGAAGAACAATGTTGAGTTATTCATTGGAGGCCCACCCACTGAGGTTGATCATAAATATCAATTATACATCATCCTTCCTATATAATACACAATGGTAAGATATTTATCAAAAAAATGGTTTCCCCTCTACTAGGGATACATCAACATCCAATTATGTAAATTTAACTAATAATAAATCAAGTTGGGGTATTCCAAAAAAATTTGCACTCTCTCATTGATCATATTGGAACTGTTTAAGGTCTCTGTGCACTAGTATATCCAAATAGTATTTTTTATTCTAACTGGGTGGAATCAAATCATGCTCCACACAAATATGGAAACCATATCTTCATGAAATTCAATTTCATGAGAGATACATAGTATCATCTTAGTGATTTTTCTTCCCATTATAGTCTAATGTTGGAAACCACATAATAGAAAGCGGATTCCAATATTAGATGGTATGTGCATTACTTAGGAGGCCACACCATGGCTTGGTGAACTAACCATATAGTTCAGTATATTTCATTCCGGGAAGGTCCTCATTAGAAATTAATCTTCCAATTAATCACTATAGTATGAAATACCACTATCCTTAACCACTCTAAATGAATACATAAGATCAATAAGACATACATGGATTTCATTACAAGATTTATGGGTCTCCTACTCCTTGAACAAAAAACATCTATAAGAGAATTTACTGATGATCAATGTTAATAATCTATAGGATGAGTTGTCAAACAATATATTCCCCCACAATTATCTCAGCGTCTTCAGAGAGTTCACAACTATAACCCAACATCTAGAATATGTTATTTAATGAACCATTATAAAAATGTCATGCAACACCATAGTTTCACATGAAGAATTATGGAAAAATGAATCACCCACTGGAACCCTCAAGATGAAATGGTAAAGGACATGAGACAATGAATTTCCTAAGAATAAAATTTATTACTTCCATGATAAGCTAGTTATACGACAATTTATCCATACCATAGAGAAAAACCTGATCAAATTTTTAGATAAAAAAAATCTAGATGAAGTGGGTATAATGCACATCAAAATTACTACCCTTATTGCAATATGTTTAGTCACACTATCTAGGAATGATTCATTGTAAATGATCATTAGTAAAAAATGTTCAATGGTAGTCATGTTAAAATGGGATGTCCTAAGGTTCCTGCAGAATATGTGTCATCCATTCTCCCTAAATATGTGAATGAATACTATTAAATGAACTTATATTAAGAGACACATCAATTTCAAGAATCTATTTTCTAATAGTCAGTGGATTAAGAACTTATTATTAACAAGAAGAAATAATGTCCACTAGTTGTGACCCCAATTCCCATTACATTGTTGATTGTATCATGTTTTACTTCCTATCGACCAAATATTCTAAATAATTAACATTGGTAAATCGATGAAAATGGCGGATCTCCATAAACTGCAACACACTTACAATATCATATGGACATTATTCCCCAGTCAATATTAGAATGGTAACTAACCCTTTATGTTATAAAATGGGAACTAACCCACCATGTAGTAAAATGGGCCTCATCCCACCACAAAATGATCATATATTGATACGTTTCATGGATTTTACTCAGTCTATATCTATTTTATTATCATTTTGTGATGAATTTTAACCTAGTTCAGATGGATTCACTATTAACACAAGTGGTCATACATAGATATTATCATCATATCCTCTCCTAGTTATCCCATCAATTATACATTAAATTGGAGAACAAGGGGACAATGATAACCTACCTACCTCTAAAGAATGAATTATCAAACCTGTTAATAACATAGAGTACTATTTGGATTGAGAATATACCCCCATGTTAATATCAAAAAATGTCTCTATGGTCTACATTTGGATGTCAATAATCATTCTCCCATTATTCCATTGAGTAATGTATTATTTTTTATGATTATTCTATTTTTTATCACCATATGGATGACAAGGAAACTTATGTCAAAGAATAAATCACTCATCTCATGTAAGAAAATTATGATCTCTATTAAAAAATCATGTAGATGATTTGGGAATAAATTTCCCAAGCTGAAATACCACTATCCTCTTATATATACCATCCTTTAATTAAAGTACCTTTTTCCACAGTTATAGTGAAATTTCAATACTTTCACCGATTCAATAAATTTTTTTTAAAATTTATTTGAACTCAGCCAAACTTATAGGGTTCGAGATATCTTTATATATTTTTTACCCCCTTGTCAGGTAAATTATGGAAAACATTTAACCTTGATTATCCCTATACCACACCCAATACTATCAGAGTTCTATTATCCAAGGAATTTTTATTCAATGTCTCGCTCATCATTAACATCTATATTTGTACGAAATTTGATTTATATTGAGTCATGAAAACTAAAATCTCAAATTCTTCCCTCTAATCATGCTAATTATTTCATATAAGAGCACAGGGGGAGAGAGAATTATTTTCCCCCTCTTTCAAATATATGAAAATAAATGTATATTCCTTTATCTAAAGTATTATCTCATTTATTTAAACTTATCTATAGATAATAATTTTAATGTTCTTTTTAGGATAGGGATAAGGGTACCAAAATAGGAAGACATCAAAGATCCTTATAATTACTTCCCCTACCATTACTTTATAGGGAATATGACTAGGGGGTTATTTTTCATTAAATATTAGATTCAAAATAAAATAGATGAGGTAATATTGGATCATATAACATAAGAATTTATGCTCTTAACATGTGTAAACCCATTAAAAATGACAAGAAATCTAAAAGGAGGTTGGTTTTTCCAACTCTCATTGAAAAAGAGACAAAATTGTCTAATCCTTCATACCAAATCATGTGGCTATATACATAACATGGTCATTATAGAGTAACCTGCTCAATCTCCCAAATATCTTGATACCTTAAGAGGCAAACATGAAGGATCGTTCTAGTTATTTTCCATACCACTCAATCATGGGAAATATGATTAAAGGTTTAATTTTCTTTAATTATTGGATATCAAAGAAGATATAAGCAATCCTAATTGTGTAATAGAATCCAACAACCTGTGATACATAAAGTCAATTCATTCTAATTCCAACATAAGATCCTATTTAATGATAATTTATATAAAACTATATCATATTCAAATGTTGTTAAACTATATGTGATCAAAGTACAAGGTTCATAAATATAAATTACAATACATTTCATCCTAGTAGCATGATGATAAAATAAATGGACCATGTCCATTATTTATTCCTCTAAATGGATTTGATTAATCCATTGTCATATGATGTTAAAATATATTTTCATGTTCTCATTATGTATGAAAATACAAACCTTTTTCATGCTATCCATGTTTATATAGATGGTTTTCAGTGTATGAGTTTACCAAATCATTCTATGTCTTCATAAATATCCTGAAACTATGACCGAATTATCACACATTATCCTTGCATTGACACCTCATCCACATTGTGTTACCTTCCTTCCCCATCATGTAAACCTATCAATTTCATTCTAAATTCACTACCTAAGAGACATATCTATATAGAAATTTTAAAAAATCAATTCAAATTGTATATTATAATCTACATAATGACCATATTCAATAATGATAAGTGTCTTTATTCATGTACTCATATGATACATATTGATTCCTATGTCTTTTTCAATGGGTCAAACCACAAAATTCTATTACATGTTCACTTACTGTATTAAATTTGACCTTCTATAAATGACTCTTAAATCCCCGTTATATAGTCTTTCATGAAATATAATTTTTTTAGTTGACCATTGTTTTGAAAACATATCTTGAGTCCTATGAGTTTACGGGTTATTCTTGACTACATCAATTATAGTGATTGAGATACATCATGATGAAGTATTTTGAATCGAAATCATAATTATATGAAATCAAAAAAAAATAGTTTTTTTTTCTGCCAACCTGACCTTAAAATGTTTTGAGGGGTATATATTATAATTTTATTGAAAAATCCCTCATCAATTATATTATCTCAATCTATATAATTTAACCACTCTATGTGATTAGAAATCTTAGGGATATGGTCATTTCAGAAATCCCAAATGTTAGAGAACATTTGGACTGCATATGACGATACTACTTCTGATAAATTCAACAGAAAACTCATGTTTCATTAAAATGTTTTTTTTCAACATGGTATCACATACACCGATATTGTTTATCCTCTACAAAAAAATACTCAGTCCCAACATATGAGTTAAATCTATTTGGTTATATAACCATCATTAGCTACTCATGGACTAATTCCTATTCTTATTGCATACATAGTGATTCCCAAAATTCTTAAATGGGGACATGAACAAAAAATTGAGAACATACCACGTTGTCTTAATTATTAAGCTTTTACTCATACTCAAAAGGTAAATTCATCAAAAAGCATTAAGAGAAGCTTCTTACACTTCACTTATAAATCATATCCATGGAAAACCAAGTCCTTATGAAATTAAATTAAACTATATTGAATTCCCATCATCATTTTATGTAACGCCCCGACCCCAGCTACCCAGATCCGGTGCATTACTTCGTAACATTGGCATGATCACAAAAGATCAAGTCTCGAAAGACCGATTAGTTTAGTAGCCTTGGAAACACTATATACATTCGTAAACGTTACATTACATTATAAAGTGAAAAAACTAATAACAAAGACTTCATAATCCACACTTATATCCTCTTCTGACCATCCCTGAAGGTCATTCATAAAATATTTCTTCACATCCTGGAAAATATTAAAACATTGAAAGGGGTGAGCTCAGATGCTCCGTAAGGATAACAATATTGCGGAAGCTTTCATAAATAAATATAAACATTTAAGGCAATGTATAACTAAAAAAAAGCCTTTTAAACTTGAACATCAACATAATATGGCAAAAGTAAAATGAGATAATTCCATTCACTTCTTCACATGGATATTCTACTGGTCGAATAATCACATGCAATATCAATAACCACTTTCATAATGAGGGAATGTATAATGCCAGACATTCTGAAACATTTTGTCAAGTCCTCGGCCAAGACGTCTAAAATGATTAAGGCCTCGGCCAAAACCCTAAATCAAATTGGGAAAGGGCCTCGTCCAATCCCACGTCTAGTTGTCTCATGAGACCTACCGATGCATCGAGGAGCTATAGCGGGCTCCACCCGTCAGTTATTAAGTCCAATACATTCCTCATATGAATAGGTTTAAACATATCATAAACCATAACATAATCGTATCACATAAAACATCGATAAAGGAAACATAACATTTCCACATTTCAATCACAAGATATCAATACAACACATTGATATAATAAAAATGCTTTCAAAACCATTTTCAATACCAAAATAAAAGAAAATTATAACATGGTATTTATTTTTCATTAAAAAAGGTATGGCTTGAAGAGGAAGCCGAAACTCAAATAGTGGTCATGGCGGCGGAGAAGTCATTGTCGCTGCATACGTACGACAAAAATATTCCATTTTGTCGTTTAGTAAACGCTTCGTATAAAAAAGATTCCTTTTGAATAAACGTAAATGTCAAAGGGGTTTATACACCGTATAAAAGAAATTTGGGTATAAAACAAAGTATGCCTCAATGAAAGGAGATTGAGACGAAGTCCTTAAAAAGATCATTTTTAAAATAAAATAGATATATTATGTGTATTCACTATAGGTACACATAAAGAATAAAAAATAAGACATAATAATATCATGACATAATTTTAAAGTTGGAGATCAACCCAAAGAATGGAAGTTGGGTTAAGAAGTTCCCTTACCTTATGTCTGACTTGACTCAACCGTTCTTTAACCTCCTGAATAATAAACTAGAGTTAATATATAACTTATTAAGAACAATTTTCAATTTCATTATCCTTTTTATATCACTTATTACAATGATATGAACATTATGTAATTATTTATGTTAATAACAGTCGTTTTGTCGATCTTTGGTACTTGAGTCAACAATAAACTTCTTATAATTACAAGTTGTTTATGTGGTAGAATATCAATTATCTCCAGAATTATATTCATGATTTAGATGTCATATATATCACATATATCCAGTATATACATTCATTTATAATATTACGTAACATTTAGAGGTAAGAAATGAAATGGACCGTTCATGGAGACGGTAAGCCGTACGTACGCATGAACGCTAATTTCATTTCTATTTCGTATTTAATGGAATGAAATAATAATGATATAAATGTATAATATAATTCCAGTATAATATAGTGTATAATACCATTTACTCCATCCTTTATAAATCCCACATATGGCATTAACGATTCAAATCACTTTGAGGGGGCGGTAGTCCGCACTTCCTAAAATGAAATTATCGCGTTTTACCCATAATCGAAATCATAAAGTATGCCATAAATGAGAAATACAGAAGAATAAGTAAAACATAAACATATTATATATCATATATAAAAATAGTGACATCTTAATGGCCACCTTTGAAGGTGTTATATGAGTGTTGAACAATCATCGTTTCGTGAGGCAGAAATTCGCCATCCACAGAAACCGTATGTTCTTTAACCATTAGATGTAGGTCTGTGTAAGTGTAGCTCGAATCCTTATTATAACAACATCCTAGTATATTGAGGATACTGTTTTTGTTACAAAATAAATTAATAAAAAGAGTTTAGGGGGTTGGAGAAGAAAAATAAAACAAAACAACATTAGAGAAGACATTACCTCAAAATCGGGTAACTCTTTTTAATTTGAGCCAAAGGCTTCCATGGGAAGAGTTCTGCCCAAAGTGAGGCTTCTAGGAGTAAGAGGGGGATGTTGGGAGAGTATTTGGGCAGATTTTGTCCGAGCCAAATGGCTTGATGGTGTGAATAAGGTGGGCGAGGTGGGGACCTTTTATAAGGGGAGAGGAGGGGCTCTTTTGGAAAGATTGAAATGTTACATTATTACACAATGCTTTTCGGATTCTAAAGGTCCCACAATTATATAATTCGTGGATAAGGTGATAAGGGTTCGAAATCTACCAATCCAATAGTCTTTGTACAAGTGTAAGCCTTGGATTTTACATTATCATTTCATTTTATTAAAATCGTTAAATAATGAGGTCATCGCTGCATCATAATGATGTCATAAATAATTTAATTTATTTAATGTCTAAAAATTATAAAAAAATACTATGATGTAGGAAATCGTTTTATATTTCTAATGAATATTTATAGTCAAAATTTGGACTTGTGTAACCCCACTTAAAAACTATTTTAGTAAAACAACTCATGTTTGTGTCAATTTAATTTTAACATTAAATAAATATATATTAATGTCATTTTCCAACCAAAGTGGCTCCATGGGGTCCCCAAGTTGACCCATGGGTTGTCTTGGTCGGCCATGAATCATCAAATAGGAGTTGGACAAGTTTCATGCTCATATCATATTATTAAAACATTGTTTTTACCTTAAACTACACTAATTACCTCTAATCGCGATTAAGAACTTAAAAGTTACTATTCACCAAAAAATTATCTTAATCTCATTGAACCACATTTTACTTCTTAATGACAACCATGTATGTCGGATTTTTGAAAATCAAATCACAGAAGTGGTAATATTTCATTTAGACGAAAAATCAGTTATTTAACTACCACTTGGTGGTTTCACTATTCATCAAAAATTGAAGTTTTTCAGAACAATTCCAAAATTTAACCCTAAGCTATAATTGATATTCCGAATTCAAAAATGATGTCTATTTTAAAAAATTCCAAAAATATAAGTTGCATTAATTAATTTTATAATTAATTCCCGCTGTCACAACAAATAGCGTGTTTTTAAGAAACAATTTATATCAAAAGATTGGCAATTGTTTATGTCCAATTTCAATGTTAAATTAATTCTAATGACCACTATTGGATAAAATGGTAAAAATATATTCTAATTATACTTTAAAACCACTCAATAGTATAATTTATCACTGTAAATTATTTTTATTAAAAAATTTGTTTTTAAGTATTTTTCATCATTCATAAAAAATTGGAAGTTCTCAGAAAATTACAAAAAATTCATCTTTGGATAATTTCGATATTAAAAATACAAAAATGAAGTCCATTTTGAAATATAAAATTTCTATAATTTTAAAAAGTGGTTATTACTATTCATAACGGCTACTTTGATTAGTCGCGGTGTTTTAGAACTCGAAGTTGCGTACAATGAAAGGTATTGCATTATTGAATGAGAAGCGTATCGTGGAAGCTCGGGGTGTTACATTCTCCCCTCCTTCAATAAATTGCGTCCTCGCAATTTGAAATTTTTCTTTGAAAATAAAAGGTTGAAAAGAGAAAATACCTTTGAGGAAAACCCACATCGGAAATAAGGTTAATAAAAATATAACTTTAAAAGAAAGAAAGATAAGTACAAAGGTCACCCGAGATATCCCATACTAGGATTATATGAAAATATGGATATGGAAGAAAAACAAACCATCAAGGTCTGATGGAGAGTTGTAGAAAACTAGATTAGGAGAAAGTTAACAATAAGAAAATCACAAACTTGTGATTGGTTAAACGGTCATTGAATCCCCAGTTGGAAAAGTTAACCGGCAACGTTTTTGTTTTAAGTTACCTTTTATAAAGTTAAAGAATTTACTTAGGAGATTTACTAATAACGTAAGGGAATATACTTACTTGTCATGTAGACTTTCATTCTTTAATAAATTTTTGCCACAAACCCATCTTTTACTCCAAATGGTAACGGAACTCAAAAATATTCTTTTTATCCTAATTGTATAAGGTTCCAAATATTAACACATACCATTTAGATTAGTAAAACTATTTTGTAATAACCAGGGACTTCTTGTAGGCTAGTGGTAGGAAATAAAGGCTTGTCACACTATGATTGTGGGTTCGATTCCTGCAGCTTTTTCCGACGCGACGGGTTATGCCCCACCCTACAGGTTGTCCTTTTCCTAAAACTATTGTATTATAATATTCCAAAAATAATATTCATAAATTTTTTAACCTTAAATAATACTATCCAAAGATCAACTTAATCCACTCCAACCTTTATAGTTATCCAAAATACCTCTGTCCAGACTATCTCTAAAAGGTCTCTTAATTCCAAAGTCAATTTATCAGATTCCCCAAACAAAGTAAAGTTTCTCTTATTGTCACATACTAAAAATATAATTACCTTCATCATATTAAAACCTTACTGAAATCAACAAGTACTGCAGTACAATCCTTATATATATATATCACATTATTCTAATAACCATAATATAATCCATGAGTCCAAAAGCACCAATACATTAGTTATTCTGCTTCAACTGTAGTAACAGCATAAGATTTTCCTTGATCCCTTGGCCTTTTCTGAGGTAAGTTTCCCTGACGCTTAGGACATTCATTTGTATAATGACCCATTTCTCTACAATTGTAGCATTCAACTTTGATAGCCTCTTTCTTTCCCTTGCAATCACGATCCTGGTGACCCTTTTCTCCACATTTATAACAAACTCCCATTCCTTTTAGGCAAGTACCAGGGTGATTCTTACCACAATTATCACATACTGGAAAATCCTTCTTTCCCTTTTTCCCTTTATCTGTCTCTTGTTCCACCGTTCTCTTCTTCTCTTGCTTTACTTTGTTGTCATAAGACATAGAGAATTCATTTTCTGTCTTGATAGCACACGAGACAATATCTTCGTATGATGAGAAGGATTGTGATACTAAAGCTCGACGGAGAAATGGATTTAACCCATCAAAGAAACGATCAATCTTACTCCTTGGGTTACGTATATAATCTGCAGCATACCTCGCTAACCTTGTAAAGTTGGCCTCATACTTTGCGACATTCTCATCCTCCTTCTGCCTCAGACTCAGAAATTGTCTTTCCATATCTGCTCGATGGTCACGAGGAAAGTATTTTTCTAAGAAAATCTCTTTGAACTCCCTCCATTCCATATTCGATACGTCATCATCTTCCTTTGTGTTTTGAATCAGTGACCACCACCGATCGGCATCTCCAGTGTGGCGGTAACTGCCATGACAACCTTCTCCCTTTCGCTACTCCCCAAGGCATGGAATATTTTCTCTAAGGAGTTTATCCATTGCTCAGCTACTAACGGATTTTTACCCCCATTAAATGTTGGTGGTTGTTGCCTCATGAAGCGGTCTAACATTGATCCTCCACGTTGCGGATCAGGGTGCTCCATACGAGTAAGGTTATTATTCGTAACCTGAGTGATTTGTCCCAGTATGGTAACAAGTTGATCAGCACCAGTTGTATCTCCAGCTCCACAATAATTATCTTGAGCAGGAGGGAAATCCCTACATGGAGTTCGTGCATTGATACGGTTTCCATTCCTTCCACTAGGCGCCATTTCTAAACAATTGCATAAACTAGATCAATTTATGAATCAAAATACATAATCCCATACTTATAAAACACTTAACATAAATTGAACTATTTATGGATATAATCCATAATCATAAAAAAAATTTATTTGAGGAAGTATATACTCATAACCGTTCATAGCGGTTTGTAAATAAAATGAGAATTATCTTAAGCATATCCCCTGGGAGTGTCGTAACCAAGAGTGCAGCAATGCCCGTTGTCGTGCACCAGTTCCCGTTCGAGTCTAGCTCAAAGCGGTGTTTTCAGGTTTTACCCCTAGGTACATCTGTGCCAGAGCCGCCTCTACCTGCTCGTATCCAGACAAGGATTTATTGCTCGGAAAACTCACAAAATCTCCACAATAACAAAATTCTAGGAAGTTCTTCTATACTAATCCTCAAAGTCTATCTTTGGGCTATGTGCTCTAATCAGAGTTTATCTAAATCTAGCTTCCTAGGTTAGTACTAAACTGCCTCTGATACCAACTGTAACGCCCCGACCCCAGCTACCCAGAGCCGGTGCGTTACTTCGTAACATTGGCATGATCACAAAAGATCAAGTCTCTAAAGACCGATTAGTTTAGTAGCCTTGGAAACACTAGATACATTCGTAAACGTTACATTACATTATAAAGTGAAAAAACTAATAACAAAGACTTCATAATCCACACTCATATCCTCTTCTGGCCATCCCTGCAGGTCATTCATAAAATATTTCTTCACATCCTGGAAAATATTAAAACATTGAAAGGGGTGAGCTCAGATGCTCAGTAAGGATAACAATATTGCGGAAGCTTTCATAAATAAATATAAACATTTAATGCAATGTATAACTAAAACAAAAGCCTTTTAAACTTGAACATCAACATAATATGGCAAAATTAAAATGAGATAATGCCATTCACTTATTCACATGGATATTCTACTGGTCGAATAATCACATGCAATATCAATAACCACTTTCATAATGAGGGAATGTATAATGCCAGACATTCTGAAACATTTTGTCAAGGCCTCGGCCAAGACGTCTAAAATGATTAAGGCCTCGGCCAAAACCATAAATCAAATTGGGAAAGGGCCTCGGCCAATTCCACGTCTAGTTGTCTCATGAGACCTACCGATGCATCGAGGAGCTATAGCGGGCTCCACCCGTCACTTATTAAGTCCAATACATTCCTCATATGAATAGGATTAAACATATCATAAACCATAACATAATGATATCACATAAAACATGGATAAAGGAAACATAACATTTCCACATTTCAATCACAAGATATCAATACAACACATTGATATAATAAAAATGCTTTCAAAACCATTTTCAATACCAAAATAAAAGAAAAGTATAACATGGTATTTATTTTTCATTAAAAAATGTATGGCTTGAAGAGGAAGCCGAAACTCAAATAGTGGTCACGGCGGCGGAGAAGTCATTTTCGCCACATACGTATGAAAAAAACATTCCATTTTGTCGTTTAGTAAACGCTTCGTATAAAAAAGATTCCTTTTGAATAAACGTAAAAGTCAAAGGGGTTTATACACCGTATAAAAGAAATTTGTGTATAAAACAAAGTATGCCTCAATGAAAGGAGATTGAGACGAAGTCCTTAAAAAGATCATTTGTAAAATAAAATAGATATATTATGTGTATTCACTATAGGTACACATAAAGAATACAAAATAAGACATAATAATATCATGACATAATTTTAAAGTTGGAGATTAACCCAAAGAATGGAAGTTGGGTTAAGAAGTTCCCTTACCTCGTGTCTTACTTGACTCAACCGTTATTTAACCTCCTGAATAATAAACTAGAGTTAATATATAACTTATTAAGAACCATTTTCAATTTCATTATCCTTTTTATATCACTTTTTACAATGATATGAACATTATGTAATTATTTATGTTAATAACGGTCGTTTTGTCGATCTTTGGTACTTGAGTCAACAATAAACTTCTTATAATTACAAGTTGTTTATGTGGTAGAATATCCATTATCTCCAGAATTATATTCATGATTTATATGTCATATATATCATATATATCCAGTATATACATTCATTTATAATATTACGTAACATTTAGAGGTAAGAAATGAAATGCACCATTCATGGAGACGGTAAGCCGTACGTACGCATGAACACTACTTTCATTTCTATTTCGTATTTAATGGAATGAAATCATAATGATATAAATTTATAATATAATTCCAGTATAATATAGTGTATAATACCATTTAATCCATCCTTTATACATCCCACATATGGCATTAACGATTCAAATCACTTTGAGGGGGCGGTAGTCTGCACTTCCTAAAATGAAATTATCGCGTTTTACCCATAATGGAAATCATAATTTATGCCATAAATGAGAAATACAGAAGCATAAGTAAAACATAAACATATTATATATCATATATAAAAATAGTGACATCTTAATGGCCACCTTTGAAGGTGTTATATGAGTGTTGAACAATCATCGTTTCGTGAGGCAGAAATTCTCCATCCACAGAAACTGTATGTTCTTTAACCATTAGATGTAGGTGTGTGTAAGTGTAGCTCGAATACTTATTATAAAAACATCCTAGTCTATTGAGGATACTGGTGTTGTTACAAAATAAATGAATAAAAACAGTTTATGGGGTTGGAGAAGAAAAATAAAACAAAACAACATTAGAGAAGACATTACCTCAAAATCGGGTAACTCTTTTTGATTTGAGCCAAAGGATTCCTTGGGAAGAGTTATGCCCAAAGATAGGCTTCTAGGAGTAATAGGGGGATGTTGGGAGAGTATTTGGGCAGAGGTTGGCCGAGCCAAATGGCTTGATGGTGTGAATAAGGTGGGAGAGGTGGGGGCCTTTTATAAGTGGAGAGGAGGGGCTCTTTTGGAAAGATTGAAATGTTACATTATTACACAATGCTTTTCGGATTCTAAAGGTCCCACACTTATATAATTCGTGTCTAAGGTGATAAGGGTTCGACATATACCCATCCAATAGTCATTGGACAAGTGTATGCCTTGGAGTTTACATTATCGTTTCATTTTATTAAAATCGTTAAATAATGAGGTCATCGCTGCATCATAATGATGTCATAAATAATTTAATTTATTTAATGTCTAAAAATTATAAAACAAATACTATGATGTAGTAAATCTTTTTATCTTTCTAATGAATATTTATAGTCAAAATTTGGACTTGTGTAACCCCACTTAAAAACTGTTTTAGTAAAACAACTCATGTTTGTGTCAATTTAATTTTAACATTAAATAAATATATATTAATGTCATTTTCCAACCAAAGTGGCTCCATGGGGTCCCCAAGTTGACCCATGGGTTGTCTTGGTCGGCCATGACTCATCCAATAGGAGTAGGACAAGTTTCAAGCTCATATCATATTATTAAAACATTGTTTTTACCTTAAACTACACTAATTACCTCTAATCGCGATTAAGAACTTAAAAGTTACTATTCACCAAAAAATTATCTTAATCTCATTGAACCACATTTTACTTCTTAATGACAACCATGAATGTCGGATTTTTGAAAATCAAATCACAGAAGTGGTAATATTTCATTTAAACGAAAAATCAGTTATTTAACTACCACTTAGTGGTTTCACTATTCATCAAAAATTGAAGTTTTTCAGAACAATGCCAAAATTTAACCCTAAGCTATAATTGATATTCCGAATTCAAAAATGATGTCTATTTTACAAAATTCCAAACATATAAGTTGCATTAATTAATTTTATAATTAATTCCCGCTGTCACAACAAATAGCGTGTTTTTAAGAAACAATTTATATCGAAAGATTGGCAATTGTTTATGTCCAATTTCAATGTTAAATTAATTCTAATGACCACTATTGGATAAAATGGTAAAAATATATTCTAATTATACTTTAAAACCACTCAATAGTATAATTTATCACTGTAAATTCTTTTGATTAAAAAATTTGTTTTTAAGTATTTTTCATCATTCATAAAAAATTGGAAGTTCTCAGAAAATTACAAAAAATTCAACTTTGGATAATTTTGATATTAAAAATAAAAAAATGAAGTCCATTTTGAAATATAAAATTTCTATAATTTTAAAAAGTGGTTATTACTATTCATAATAGCTACTTTGATTAGTCGCGGTGTTTTAGAAATCGAAGTTGCGTACAATGAAAGCTATTCAATTATTGAATGAGAAGTGTATTGTGGAAGCTCGTGGTGTTACATTTTATGATGATAAAATACAAAAATTTAATGGTTTATCATGTTTTTCCATAAACATAATAGAGAGGCTTACTCTACATATCCTAATTACATTTTATGATAACCAAATCCATGTCAATGTTCATCGAACACAAAAGTCTCAACAATATTCCCACTAATTAAAATAAAAAATCCCTTACTATTTGAACCCATATGCTTTTTAGTATTCTTCTATCATGGATCAATGATAATAAAAAACATCTTCATCAATCTCATATATGTTTCATAGCTGCATAAGGACCCATTGGAATATATCTCATTATTCAAGAGACATTTCTAGAATATTTCCCCAATTTTCATTTGTATAGTACTATTTTTGGATCCTCTAATTCATTGTGGGTCTTCCGATGATAAACATTTTAATGTTGACTATTTATTGAAATTACTTATTTGGAATTACTTTATTCTAGTGATTCGGTTCCTCTCATCCACATTGGGCCCCACAAAAACCATTTTTCGAGAATATTCAAAGTATCTATCTTTATAAGGTGGAAAACATGCATAATACATTCATGATAATATCAAAATCAAATAACCAAATATTGCATAGAATTGTATTATCCGTTATATGAAAATTAAACTATATGGAAGATATCCATTCTTCATGACATCAAACTATGTTGAAAATTTCTTCATTGTATGATTTTAAATTACGTTGAACTAGTCTTGGCTATGATACTATAAACTATATAACCCCTCATTCCTCCTATCACAAGATTAAAATTTCATAAAGATTCTGAAATTATTTAAAATAATTATTATCTTTCTTGAGTTCTAGACCATTCTTGGAACCGTAGTATAGGATTACTTCTAACTTCTCACTTGCATCAACATATGAAAAATATATTTTGTCTTTCATGTAGATGATAAAAATAAATATTGGGATTTTATTAAATCTATTTATTGGTTGATTCATTATCCAACCTGATTCATAGTGAATCATTTTTATTTATGATGCTTTAACTAGGGCCCACATACAAATCAAATTTTTTGGGTTCTGTTTTCCTACATTCCCATATTCCAAGGGCGTATGGATTTCATCACATTAAATGGAGATGTAATCTTCATGATCAAAATGTGATAACGGGATGTTAGTTTTTCATTTAATAGATTCTTCCTTAAAGCTTGTTACATACTCCCCGTCTCCCAAAAAGATTTAAATAATGTTCATGGAACCCATTACCAGTGCCATATCTATGTGGATTCGGGAAAATTTCACTAATTCTATCTTGATAGGGCATCAACATTTGGTCAATAGATTAGTCATTGTTGAAATATATATGTTTTTATAGAAATTGTACATATTGTTCACCTATAAATCATCCCCTTTGGAAGCCATTCCATAAAAGTAATCTTAGGTGTGAGACCCAAGGATTCCCATTTCGATCACAATGTAATTAATATGAAGAAAGTAATCCTTCCAAGTATTTTCTCCTCTAAAATCCCATGTTTATTTCATGGGGTAGGTATTCCAGGTCAGCCTCAAAATCTATATTCTTATGATGATTAACCAAAAAAATTATTTTACAAGGATTATAAAATGATTTTATCATCTTATGGATATAGGATTGTTTGATTAAAACATCTCATGTATATAGATCAAGGAGGTTGGTCCCTAGATGGAAAGACACCACACGTTGATATTCCATCAATGGACCAGAACATCCTTTGTAAGAATATCTATAATTGTGTATCAGAATTCCACATGGAGGTGTATCCCGAAGGTGTGTCCCTAAGAGGAAATATGTAGAACCTAGGTTTACTAAAAGACCAGAACATTGGGTATAAGATGATCCAGAGTTATGGATCATAATGCCCCCTTGATCCGGATTTGGTTGGTGTGTCCCTATAAGGGAAGATATGACACCATTGTTTATCAATGGATTAGAACACTCATTAGAGGTGGATCTATAGTTTTGGATTAGAATGCCCCTTAGAGGTGGATCTGGGAGGTGAATCCCTATGAGTGAAGATGGAACTTATTTTCTTACCATTTAAAGGTTTGAACATTTGAGTAACATCATATATATAATTTTTAGAATATAAAGACAATAAACCACATAGTTAGATGTCACAATTTATGGTCATGTGATTGTATTGATCCCTATAGTTTAATTCCATACAATGTGTACACTGATGTCATGAATGGATCGTTGAGGGGGACCCTATCAAGGAAGGATTATGATTATTCATAAATAAATCCTCGCTTAGATAGGTGCATAGTTTCCCTTGAATATTCCTCAACTAGGGATTACCTGACCATCTATCATGAACCTCTTGGTAGGACATTGAATTGGCACAACTGTGGGGGAGTGCTCATTTAGGAGGCTGGTTTTTTTCCCCTATTCTTAAAAGTGATATAGGTTAAGTCACATATTTTTGAATAAATAGGTAGGATGTGGGCCAATTTCGATAATTTAATTAAGTGGTATGGAACATGAGTGGATGGATATGGTCATGTTGGGACTTAATGTGTAGCTAAACTGGTCTGATATTTTTAGGGGGCTCTATGTACCTGACCTTCACGAAGGGGTGTTAGAATAATGGTGTTTCTATGGAGATTTCCAACAGAGGTTATTATCCATGAATGGGGACTCTTAAATGGATTTAATGATAATAATAATGTCCTTTCATAGTATTGGGGGTTCAAGAAGGGTTAGTATTCATGAAAAATGGTTACACTACCTTTGCGTGATGATATAGCTCCCACAGGGTTGGCTTCTTAATGTATAGATTTGTTGTGAATCCCCATATGATACAAAAGGGAATTCATATTCCATTAATAGTGGGGTACTTCATGAAATTAATCTCCACTATAGGATTTTGATCTCAAAAATCCATTTCATTGGCTTTCGTGATTATTGGATACATTAGGCAGTCCATTTTTATATTCAATCCTGGAGCTCATGAGATTCACCAATAGAGAGAAATTTACAAAATTAGAAAATTAGACCCTCTAAAAAAGATTCAAACTAAATGGGTTATTTACAGTAATGTTGGTTTCAATATTATTGTTTTCATTAAAGATGATCATATTGATTCATGAGATTGTATGGATCAGTGAGTCTGAATATCACTTTCATAGAGATTACCATCAACCCATCACACATTCATGAGTCGCTCAACGATTGTGCCATAATGTTGTGTGGAGGTTGTAATCAAGACATTGTGTATTAAATAGGAATAACCTAGTATTTCTACCTTCATGAGATCTAAATGTTCATGAAGGAACATAGCTTAGTGAAAATAACCCATTAGAAGGATATTTTGTCTATTTCGGCACAAATAGACCCTGAAACAGTCATTCCTTCCTTTCATCCTCATGTAGAAGGTGTATTTTGGGGGAAACAATTCTAGAACATTGAATTTAAATTTAAGGGAGAAATAGGTTCATATTATAAGCGAAAATATTCAAATATATATACTTTAAAACCATTAGTGAAGCTCACTCATGAAGCACGATAATAGAGATCAGGTTATGATGCACATGGGAAAAGACCATTCATGTAACTCCAAGACATACTCCTATAAAGAGAATCGGGATTCCCCTTTTAAGGACCATGATATCTTGGTGAAAAAAATTACCTTACTCTCTATCAGCATAAATAACCATCTTCAAGATCATTCTATGATTTCAATCCTTATTACTCCTAAATATCATCATATCAAAGAACCTAGATGTATTAACAATGTCTCAAGAATTGTATTCAGTGAACCCATCCTTCATGAACTATTCTTCACAAACTGCGCTCTGTGGACATATCTTCATGAACTAGATCTCCACGAATAGAGATTTGCGAAAAAGACTTCAAAAACTCCAAATTCTGAAACCAAATTGTCACTGAAGATGCCAATGGTGATATCACTTTATAGGAAAAAAATGATAAGGAACATAGTGATTATAGAGAGTGTAAAAAGAATCTTAAACCCTGACTCACTCATTGCACTACTTCTATAGGCATGAAGGGATTGTTTTATGTTCATGAGGCTTCCAATCTATATGATCTAGTTAGGATACAATGTATTCATTCCTAGTTCATATAGTGATGAACCATCCTACTAATTTAGAAGAATAATGAGATAGTACCAATGGTGTATGGATATTAGGGTGCACATCCCGAAGTACCATGAAACCACCATAGAGGCCACTCTCAGGAAGAAAATAACCACCATTTATAGGGAGAACCAGGATGAGAAGACATACCACAACCCCTCATAGTGTGAGACGATTATCAAGGAAGTTTTGAGGGATACTCTGAAAGGATGGATGAACAACTAGAAACTACTCATGGGAGGAAACCTTATCGAATAATGGGCCTAGTACTACTAGTCCTGTGCATCATTCCATGAATTTGATGTTGATATAATGGTTCTGGGGATCAATGGGAAAGCCTAGGCCTCATACTTCCATGTTTAACACTACCAGGAAATAATTCTAGAAGTACTAAGAAGGTTGTATCCATTAACTAACACATTATATATACATCATGGGGAGGTTTGTATCAACCTATATGATCATCATCAGATCACATTGATCCTAATTAAATGGGAAATGTATGATGAGTTCCTCTCCATAAATAACATCTGGGTGTATTATGTGTATATTCTATATCTTATGAGGGTTTCGGTGAAGTTGGTGTAAGGGGCTAGTGAACATAAAATGGGGATGAAGTACATTCACTTAAACAATTGATTTGAATACTTCCATAATGAGCTAGTGGAGGAGATACTCGAGTGGATGAGCCAATACAGAAGCTACCATGGAGGATGCTAACCTGCCATGTAGAATTATAGTGGGGTGAGGACCACTCCTATAGAATCTTATAGGCATTCCAATGGAAATTGTATGGCTACATAATAAGACCTGAATCTCTAGTAGACATGAAGGTGGAGTTCATTTTCACACTAATATGTTGTTGGATTCCCCCTAAGAGGGATGCATATAAGGGGATGAATCCAAGAACCATTATCATGACATAGATGTTGATGATGTGACAACACAATAACCTGGATATCCATGTTTTGGAAAATATATATAAGGTGATCGACCACATCCTCGAAGGGATGATTCTGCTCTATGTGTATGGTCCCTTCATTTCCTATATAGCTAGGTTTCAACACAAATTGGTAGATCTAAATACCCAAAACCAATATCTATTCTTATAATAAACTTCTCGCCAATGATTTTGAACATTTTTGAGAGCCACCAGCTCATGTCGGGCCTTGTTGATATGGTTTCATGGGTCAGATTTTTTGAGTACTTCATGTTTAAATAATTCTTTATTCCAATGGGGATGTGAACATGAAACGGTACAGGGTCCATTGAATAATGATCAAAACTATATAATTATGTAGTGGGTACTAGGTTGGGTGGTTGAATGTGAGCCAATTTATGATCCGTAGAACAGACAATAGTTTCCAAGTCATTTCCAGTGCTTTTAGAAACAGACACCAAAGGTGTAGAGAGAGGTACGCCATGAGTGATACCCATAAATAATAAGATAGAATTGGAACATGTACATGAATGAGGACCCGAAATGGATGAATTATTTTCTCCCACTTATTCCCCCCTATGAACGCATCCGTGAATATGCACAATGTTGGTAGAGTGCATATTTTAGAGTGTTGCGGTGGAACTAGAATACACAAGATAATGAAGGAGAGGACCTACAAATATTGTCTTGAGGGAGATCAGTGGTGATATAATTCCATATAGTAAGGATTTTCTTTGTTGGGAAGATATTTAGTTGTACGTTTGGTATTTTCTAGAATAGCACATGTAGATTATTGAGAGATGTGAGAAGTACCGGGATAAATTAACATAGGAAAGGGGTCACATGGGGATTTATATCCCTCCAAGTATGTTCTATGGGAATTTATTCTAGAACCATGGATGTATACATGCCTTATAAATTTTCCCAATGATGTGGTCTTCCCAACTTTCTAAGAGATATGGGGGATATTTAGGTAAATTAACACTCTCCATGGGATATTGTGGGACCCGTAAAGACCTGGATTTTCAATGTAATTTTTTTTATTAAATGGGAATATTTCAATTCCTTGAAAATTGATGATGCATGAATCTAAGGCTCGGTGTGCCCGAAATAAATTTCTGAACTATTTTTTAGGAACGTTCAGTAAACGTGCGAGCAGGTTTTTGTAACTCTTGCACCGGTGCTCGGAATTCAAATCCAAGGACACCGTTGAACTCACAGTGCCGATATTTTATTAAGGAGACTATCAACTTGACTGTAGTAGGTTGAGGAAGAAATTTAGTTTTTATGTATTTTGTGGAAATAGAAATAAAATAATGAACAAGTTTTATTTTAATTTTAACGAAACCTCTCTATATGAGTTATGGAGGTGGAGACCACCCAAACTAGAAAACCCCCAATTTAAATTCCAGTGGTGGGGACCACACGAACCCTCTTTAATGTGGGGAAGAACCTAGAAATACTTCCATTTAATTGTGCCAACGCAATACAATTAATTGTTCCAACTTTATTTTTTCCAATGTAAATTAACTTTTTCAACTTAATTTAATATATACTGGTTGCCATTCACCTTTGAGAGGAATAAAAGGCAAAGGGGAATTGAGGGAGGACATTGGAGTAACTCTTCTTCTCTAATGAATAACTCTTCTCCAATGAAGAATGGTTAGCCAACGAAGAACTCCTCTCCAACGAAGAACTTGCTCCCACGAAGAATGAGGAACCGAACCTGAGCCTAGATTGGAAGCACCATGTAGAGAAAATGAACAAAAACATTACTTAATGACTTCATCTTCTATCTCTTCACACCTCCAATGAATGATAAGGTAGGGTTTATTTTTGTTTTGAATACCCCTTACCCTTTTTGAGTTTCTTTATGATTCAAGAACAAAAAAGTCAACTATTATCATGCTAACGCAGTGAGAGCGGGCCAAACGAACACTGCCTAACCTCTATGAAACATTTTTGATTTTTAATGGGCTTGAAACGATGGAGACATCCCGAGACAAGTGAGAAAATCTTAGGAATGATGAATGGGCCACCGGGGCATGCCCGGTGGTCCAAGGAACGTCAATGGGGGGACTTGGGAGTAGTGACCAGCACTCTGTCCAGCTGCAATGAAGGTGGTGGCACGACCGTGCCACTGGAGAAGGGTCGTGGTTTTTCTGTCGTGGAGGAGTAAGTGTGGCGGCCGACCCTACGTCCAGCCTCACGAAGGGGATGGCGGCATGCGTCTATGTCGCCCGTCATGTCGGAGACGTGACACTGTGCTGTGGCGGCAAACGGAGGGTAGCAGATAGTGTCGTCCACTGGTGATGGCGGGGCACTCGACCATGCCACACGGAGGAGGATGTCCAGCCGACGAACCCATCAAGACGCCACCCTGCGGGCTGCCCCGTGAGCCATACCCCAGGCCGGGTTGGGCCGGACCCAGTGGGCCGGACCCCGCATCCCTTGTCCGACCCAGGGCCAGACTCAGGTTATCCTAGGCTGGTTCTGGCCAGGTCAGCCCGACCGAGTCTTACCGGACCCAGACCAGTTACAACCCATTAAACTATTCTAGACATATCATGAGCTATGAGAATCCGTTGGAAAGACCGTCTATGTCACTAGAAACCTTGGATCGAGACGGTCCTTTTCGTATACCCCACATGAGCTTTGAATAAAGCTATGGTATGTCCAGGTTGTATCGAACACGAATCCAATCGGGCCCTCGGGACAAAAAGGTAAATAACTTACAGACCGGGCATCTGATTGAAGTACCGTCTATTGCATTGAGACCCCTTTTACGTGGAGGTACCTAGGAATACTTCTTAATGAGACTTCGTGGCAGTTCTTGTATCGACCTATTTCTTGAGGAGTGAACTCTCCCGAAATCAAGTGAGCTTATTGCAAGAACCCTATAGTAGGTCGTATCATGAGAACGGGATCCTATATGGGTCTATGCTTTGGGATTCTATGTGGGTCTGTGTTTGAGTGTTCCACTTGTATCCGCTCTAGGAATCCACGTGGGCTACTCTAGGATCCTACATGGTTCTGCTATACCAGGATCTTACGTGTGTCTGTAGTAATAGGATCCTACATGGGTCTGATGATTTTGGATATTTTGTGGGTCTACCTCTAACAGAGTAGATGATTTTGTAGTCACATCTAATCATCTTTACTATTGTACCAAAGTTATACGTGGTGTGAGATGAGTATATACCTTTGTGGTAATCTTCTTTGTGTCATACCTTAGTTGTACATACATACTGGGTGATACCTTTGTGACATTATTCTGTGTGGTGTAACTTTGTGGAAATTACCTTCATGGTGATACCATTGTGGTATTCTTCAGTGTGGATTTACCTTTGTGGTAATTACCTTTGTGGTGTTACCTTCATGTTATTCTTTCCTTCTAGGAATATTTATACTTTAGCTAAGGATTTGGTCCTTGTGTTTCCACATGAATGAGATGGGTTTACATGATAATTTAGTTATATGTTGGGGCATATACATAACTAGGTTTTTCAGTTGTTTTCATACAATGTGATTTATCCTTTGTGGATTTTGAGTGACCTTTGCGGGTCTCGTGGCACCTACTGAGTATCATTATACTCACCCTTACACGAGCTACGCCCACACCTTGTTGTGTTTGGTGCAGACGACGGGTAACGCTGACTTAGGTAAAGAGTACCAGGACTGGAGGAAGCTCGGAGGTGGATATTAGACGCGGCATACCATAGAGATATCCATTCGAGAGCTATACTAACCCTTCAGGTAGGATCTGTGGTGGGAGTTCAAAGGATCTGTTTCAGTTTTCTTGTAATTTCCAGTTGGGCTTGTATTCTAGACCCTTTTTCATAATAAACACACACTTTTTACTATAAATTTTACTTGTGTTCGTATCTTGATATGTTCTTGGTTGTGTGTTTACAGTTTATAAAAGAAATGCCTTCCCAGTTTTAGGGAGTACACCTTTAGGTTCTAGTTTCTAGCCCATGGCCTATGGAAGTCGAGGATTGGGGTAGTCATGGCATAGGCCCTAGGGGACGGGTCGTGACAAATTAGTATCATATGTGTCAGTTCTACCGTATAACATTGGACTCTGATATTTTTAACGGCAAAAATTATAAGTGTATTGATTGTGTTTATCAATTCAGGGAATCCAATGTTGGTGTGTCAACCGACGTATCCATACACAAGGACCCTGACTTCTGATTTCTGACTTAGTGTATGAAAAAAATGATTGTGCGTGTGTTTCAAAAAAATTTCTTTGTGATATTTTTGAGTCAACTCACCAGATTTAACTTATTGACTGTGGCACACCTGTTTCCTTTTAGGATGCATCGATGTAGATAGCCAGCTAGGGTTTCTGGTATAGAATGCGATAATATCCCACCAAGAGATGAGGCCTTGGTGTCAGTCCCTCTTTCAGTAGAGGCAAAAGTGGTACCATTACCCTTTGGTCCATCGATGCCACCATCCCCAACAGCAGAGAGTGTGCACTACTTGAGTGCATTGCACGAGTTCCAATGCCAAAGGCCACCCAGGATCAGGGGTGAGATGGACCCATAGGAGACTAAGGATTGGATGGAGGTCATGGTGAGAGTCTTCCAACTGGTAGGGACACCAGATGATCTCATGGTTATCCTTGCTACCATTCTTCTATAGGCAGTAGTAGGCAGATGGTGGAGCTTGATGCTCCAAGTTCATGATGAGGTGACACATCTCTGTGCAGACTTTGAGAGCATGTCTCGGGTAGATTTTGTCCTAGTGACCCTTCGCACAGTGTGCATACTAGAGCTTCTTCATCTACCACAGGGCAGCATGAACGTGGCTTAGTACTCAGCGAGGTTCACCAACCTCTCATGCTACTCCACTGATATGGTGCAGGACCCATTCTTTTTTTCCCAGACCTTCGAGCAGGGACTCAGGAGGGGGATCAGGGCTTCGATGATTTCTCTCATCATCCCAACGTAGGCTGGGGTGTTAGAGAGATCCCTCTAAGTAGAGATTTTTCTTTCAGATCAGTCACCAGCAGTGAGACCCACCACCGGGCATCACGTAGAAGAGTCTTCTGCAGCTGGCAGTAGACAAATGTCACAGTGGTCCAAGAGGACCAGAACTACAGGAGGACGACCGTTGGATTCAGGGTCGTTTGTGTGGGGCACCAGAGACCGAGCCATTAATGCGAGGATCAGGCAGTGTTACACATGTAGAGGGTAAGGCCCCAAGGCTCATGACTACCCGACCCGCCATAGAGATGATCATCAGAAGATCAAAGGACTGCACAGGCAGAGACTGGGGTTCGACAGAGGAGGTCCGCATGGAGAAGGCGGACCTGGAAGAGGATCTGTTCGTGTAGCTGCCGGTGGGAGACGATTCGATATGTTACTGCCACCACCACCACGTGGTCCACCTCAACCACAGAGAGCAAGTGGATAGGGTTGAGCTCTGCTCTAGGGAGCGGAGGCCTATTCCCATGTCACTCCAGATATGATGCGAGGTAGGATCTGTGTCTACTACACCTTAGCTGCAGTACTTATTGACACAGGTTCTAGTCATCCTTTTATTTCCACTACCTTCGTTCGGAGCTCGGAGATTTTGGTGGAGCCTTTGGCATGATCTTTACAGCTAGATACTCCTAATAGAGAGGTTTCGATGATTACACACAAGTACCGGTAGTGTGAGCTTACTCAAGGAGGCGAGAGCTTCGGCTCATATATCTTAGTAGCGGCGTCAAGGCCTTACGACGTCATCTTGAGTATGGACTGGTTATCTATAGTCCATGATGAGATTGATTATATTAGACAAAATTTGTGGTGTATACGCAAGTATGGGACTAGGTTTACCTTCACTAGCGGAAGGGAGCCTTTGCAGCACATGATGGACTAACCTGAAGAAGAGTGTAGGCGATCACTCATATGTTGGCTAGCCATACCCTTAGAGAGATTGATGTGGAGAGTCTGAGCTATCCTATAGTGGTGGGCCAGTATGTTAATGTCTTCCCTGAGGATGTTTCGGGTCTACCTCCTTGTAGTGATGTGGAATTTTACATTGACATGTACCCCGGGAAGGCATTGATATCTAAACCAGTCTATCGGACAGCTGATGCAGAGCTTCGAGAGATTTGGGTATAGCTGGAGTACTTGTAGGGAAAGGTGTTCATCTTTCCTAGTGTTTATCCTTGGTCATCCCTGATTTTGTTTGCCAAAAAGGCGGATGGGATATTCAAACTTTGTGTTGAAAATCAGTGCCTGAACCAGGTGACTGTTAAAAAAAAGTACCCACTCCCGAGAATTGATGACCTCTTTGACCAGCTGAAGGGAGCACAGTGGTTCTCGAAGATAGACCTCAGATCATGATATCACCAGCTCATAGTATGAGATGAGGACGTATAGAATACATCTTTCATATTTCGGTATGGGCACTACGAGTTCTTGGTTATGACATTTGGTGTGACCAACGCTCCAACAGTGTTCATGGAACTCATGAACAAGATCTTTCTGTCATACCTTGATCGCTTTGTAGTAGTCTTCATTGATGACATTCTGATATACTCGGATACTAAAGATGAGCATGCATATCATTTTCAGATAGTTCTGGACACACTCCGAGAGCACCAGATTTACAGTAATCTCACGATGTTCCATTTCTAGATCTGAGAGGTTCACATTCTAGGACATGTCATCTCGGAGGCTAGAGTTGCAGTGGATCCAGAAATGATTGAGGTGGTACTTTCTTGTGAGCCACCTAGGAGTATGACAGATGTACGGAGTTTCATGAGTTTGGAAGGATACTACCGGTGATTTGTGCCAGATTTCTCAAGAGTTGAAACACCTTTATCATCATTGATGAAGAGGGGGAAACCCTTTGTGTGGTATGAGAGATTCCAGAAGGTATTTCAAAATTAAAGGTAGAGGCTGACTAGTGCCCCTATCATGAGGCTTCCAGAGAAGGGTATTGGGTACGTAGTCTACTACGACACATCAGGGACTGGGCTCAGATGTTTCCTGATGTATGAATGAGTAGTTATCGCCTATGGATCTCAAAAGATGAGACAACATGAGAAGAACTATGAAACACATGACTTGGAGTTAGCAGTAGTGGCCTTTTCCTTGAAGATGTGGTGACTTTACATGATGGGTGACCGTTTTACGGTTTACTCGGATAACAGGAGTCTCAAGTATATCTTCTCACAGAAGGACCTGAACCCAACATAGCGACGTTGGCTTGAGTTCCTCCAAAACTATGACATTGAGATAGTCTATACTCCTGGGAAGGAGAACATTATATTAGATGCACTTAGTAGGAGATGTGCTATACAGCTACTAGGTGAGGTGACGGACCAGTTGGCCGCTTTCCAGATATCCTTTGTGGACTGAGATGGATCAGATTTTCTTCACTCTCATATAGTCTCTCCCACACTTCTTCAGGGATTCAGGGAGGTGCAGCATGGGGACATTATCTACGAGTCTCGGCATGCTCAGAAATCCACAGGACATGCTCCTAATGGATTTTCTGAAGGGGGAGCATATCATTGTTTCCAAGGGATGTACCATGGTACCAGTGTCACTTTGGGATGAAGTATTGAGATAGTTCCACACAACCCCTCTAGCGGTACATCCAGGAGTGGCGAAGATGTACTAGAACCTCCAACAATAGTACTGGTGGCCGGGAATGAACAAAGAAGTAGAATATTTTATCTCTCGATGCCTCACTTGTTAGCAAGTGAAGGCGGAGCATCAGGTACCAGCAGGCTTAATTTAGCCTTTAGAGGTTAAAGAGTGGATGTGGGATGGGATATCTATGGAATTTGTGATTGTACATCCACGTACATCTAGGGGTTGTGATTCAATATGGGTGATCATCGACCAACTCACCAAGCCATCCCACTTCCTACTGATCAGAGACAATGGTTCGGTAGAGAGCTTGTGATGTCTCTATGTGTAGGAGGTTGTGCGACTACATGGAGTACCCTCGAAGATTGTATTAGATCATGATGCATGTTTCACTTCCCAGCTATGGAAGGGGTTGCATGAGACTTTCGGGACATAGCTTCATTTGAGCACTGCCTTCCATCCTAAGACGGATGGCTAGACTGAGCGAACCATTCAGACCCAAGAGGACATGTTGCGTGCTTGCGTCCTCATCTTCAGTCGTAGCTAGGAAGATCACTTTCCCTTGGTAGAGTTTTCATACAATAACAATTATCACTCCACCATTGGGACGGAACCTTCGAGGCTCGGTACGTCCAACCTTCCAGATCGCCTTTATGCTGGACCGACCCAGGTGTGTCAGCACTCATGGAAAGAGATATGGTATGGGATACCACGGAGAAGGTGTGGATCATCATGGAGCGGATGAAGACTACACGGAGAAGGCATAAGTCTAATTCTGACCAATTATATAGACCTCTAGAGTTCAAGGAGGGTGACCACATCTTTCTATGGGTCTCACTTCGATGAGGTTTGCGATGATTTGGCTGTGGTGGAAAGTTATCAACAAGATTCATCGAACCCTTTCAGCTCCACAGTAGAGTTGGCGAGCTGGATTACTACTTAGCTCTTCCACCTTAGTTTCACTAGGTGCATGAAGTCTTCCACATATCCCAGCTGAGGAGATATGTGCATGACCCATCTCATGTCATCGACCATGGTGAGCTGGACATCGATGGTGGGGCGACATTTATGGAGGTTCCAGTAGAGATTGAGGATCAACAAGGGAGAGTCCTTCATGGGTGGTTGATAATTTTAGTTAGTGTACGTTGGTAGCATGGGAATATCCAGGAGAGCACATGGGAGTGGGAAGATCTGATTCATGCTTAGTACCCCCACTTGTTTTCCTAGTTTTTTTGATGTGGCTTTTGGGGACGCAATGCCCTGAGGTTGAGAGAAAATTAATTCTCAGATTTTCCATGTAAATTTTTTAATTATATGGGAATATTATGAGTCTGTGAAAATTTACGGTTCATGTTCTTGAGGTCCTATATACCCGGAATCAATTTCTGAACTTTTTTTCAGTAGGTTTAGTAAACGTGCAAGAGGGTTTTTTGTATCTTTTGAACTGGTACTCGGAATTGAAATCTGAGCACACTGTTGAACTCGAAGCACCGATATTCACATATAGATACCTTCATCTCAACCGTAGTAGGTCAAGGTTGAATTTTAGTTTTTGTGTTTTTCATGGAAATAAAACTAAAATAAAGAACAAGTTTTATTTTATTTTTAATGGAACCTCTCTACATGAGTTATAGAAGTGGGGACCACCAAAACTAGAAAACCCCCAATTTAAATTCTAGTGGCGGGGACCACCCAAACCCTCTTTAATTTAGTAAAGACCCTTGGAATCCTCTTATTTATCTGTGCCAACACAATAAAATTAATTTTTCCAACATTTATTTTTCCAATGTAAATTAATTCGTTAAAATGTATTTAGTTTATATTGCCTCCCCTTCTCCTTTGAGATGACTAGTTTGAAAATTGGAATTGGGGGAGAAATTTGGAAGAAATATTCCTCTACAATGAAGAACTCTTCTCCAATGAAGAATGCTTTTCCAACGAAGAACTTGCTCCAACGAAGAATGAGGAACTGGCCTAGAGCCTGGATCAGAAGCCCCTTGTGGAGGCAACGAATGCTGGAGTTCTTCAACCACATCATATTCTATCACTTGACACAACCAAATAAAGACAAGGTATGGTTTATTGTTGTTTTGAATAACCCTTACCAGTTCCTGACATTCTTTATGATTCATGAAAAAATAAGCTAACTACTATCGTTCTAACACGGTGAGAGAAGGTCAAAAAACAAGGCCCGACCTTGCCATAATATTTTTGAATTTTTATGGGCTTGAGACGATGGTGACATCCCGAGAAAAGTTCAGAAATATTCGTAATGATGAACAGGCCACCGGGGCATGCCCGGTGAGCTGAGGAACGTCACTGGTGGGACTCAGGAGCAGCGGTCGGCACTCAGGCCGGCCATGACAGAAGCGGAGGTGTGACCGTGCAGCTAGAGAAGGGTTACAGTCCATCGGCCGCGGTGGATCTAAGGTGGTGTCCGGTAATCTGGATGGCCTAATGAAGTGGATGGTGGCGTTCGTCCACACTGCTTGGCATGCCGGAGCCACAGCCTTGGGTATCGGCAGTGAAGGGAGGATGGTCGACCAAGCCGGTTGCTCACAATGGTACAGTGCCCGACCGCACCACGTGGAAAAGGATGACAATATGGAAAGCAAGTGATCTTAGGGGGCTGCGACACCATGGTCCACTGAACCGCAAGCCGCCTCACCGCAGGCCGCTGCACCGCGGGCCGCCCCACCACAGGCCGCCGTACTGTGGGCCAGACTCGGTGGGTAGGATTGGACTCAGGTCCGTCTGACTGGTTTGGACCGGACCTAGACCAGTTACAATCCTTTTCCCATTTTCGGCAATATATTGAGCTATAGGTTTCCGTTTGACAAAACGACTATGGCACTAGAATCCTTGGATTGAGACGTTCCTTTTGGTATAACCCACTTCAGTTTTGGATAATGTTGGGGTATGGCTGGGTTGGATCGAACACAAATCTATCCTAGCCCTCAGAACTAAAAGAAAAATAACATACAAACTGAGTGTCTGATTGACGTACCATCTATTGCATTGAGACCCCTTTTACTTGGCAGTACTTCGGGATACTTCTTCATGGGACTTAGTGGCAGTTGGTGTATTGACCTATGGCTTGATGAAAAGACCCTCCCAGAATCAAGGTAGCTTAGTGCGGGAACCTTTTAGTTGGCTGTATCATGAGAAAGGGATCCTATGTGGGCCTATGCTTCGGGATCATATGTGGTACTGTGTTCAAAAGATCCAATTAGATCTGCACTAGGAATCCATGTGGACTACTATAGTATCCTACGTGGGTCTTCTATAATAGGATCCTACATGGGTCTGTAGTACTTGGATCTTATGTGGGTCTGATGATTTAGGATCCTACATTATTCTGCCTCTATCAAAGTAGATGATTTAGTAGTTACATTTAATCATCTTTAAAACCATATCGAAGTTATACCTAGTGTGAGTTGAGTCTATACCTTCATGGTAATCTTCTGTGTGGATTAACTTTGTGGTACTTACTTTCTTTGTGATACCTTTCTGGAATTCTTCTATGTGGCGTACCATTGTGGTACTTACCATTGTGGTGATTCCTTTTTGGTATTCTATTATGTGGTGTTACCTTTTTCATACTTACCTTTGTGGTATTACCTTCATGGAATTATTTCCTTCTTGGAATAGTGGTACTTTTGCTAAAAATTTGGGCCTTGTGTTTCCTCATGAATGATATGGGTATACGTGATAACTTAAGTATATGTATGGGGAAATACGTAAGTAGGGTTTTCAGTTGTTTTTATGCTTTGTGATTTATCCTTTGAGGATTTTGAGAGACCTTCGGGGGTCTCGTGGTCCCTAATGAGTATCGTTATACTCACCCCTACACGGGCTACACCCGCACCTTTTTGTGTTTGGTGCAGACGATGGACAAAACTGACTAAGGAAAAGAGTACCAGGACTTGAGGTAGCTCAGATGTGGACATTAGACGAGGTGTACCGCTAAGACGAACATTCTACAACTGTACCTACCCTTCAGGTAGGATCCTTGGCGGGAATTCGCAGGAGTTATTTCATTTTTCTTGTACTTTCTAGTTGGGCTTGTATTCTGGCCCCTTTTTTATACTGTAGACACTCTTTTTACTATACAGTTTACTTCTGCTCTTATCTTTCTAAGTTCTTAGTTGTGTGTTTATAGGTTATAAATGCAATGTCATCCGGGTTTTAGTGAATATGTCTTTCAGTGCTAGTCTCTAGCCCCTAGCATATGCAAGGAGGGAATGGGGTAGTCACGGCATGGGCCCCATGGGACGGATCATGACAGGACCTCAAATGAGAGGGGATATTACTCATGTGTATAATTCAGGCCTTGGATAAATTTGACATGACCCAGAATGAGGAAGTTCTAAACATTAGAGAGAGAGAGAGTGGTTCAGGTCTACTATTGGGGCACAACACACCCACTGACCACTCAAGTGAAGGTTTATCTTGGAATGACCACCTCCTACAAACAACCATTTTTGAATTGGATTATCATGTTCTATTGTACTGAGCATTGACTGATTAATGGTTAAGTGATGACTACTATCACTCTCCATCAATAGAATATACAATCTCCAACCCAAAAAATATTATTCTATAATGGCCAGAAAATACTATGATGCAATGTTCTTTATATGAAACAAAACGTTATTGTGTTTTGACTAACTCCTTTTGTACTTCCACAGGGATCGATGAGCACTGGGGGGGTTATATTGAATGTCATGAAGTGGGAGAGTGAACCGAAACCCTTGATGGGGAAAGTGTGGGGCATTGCAAAATTTACTAGCCACATGTAGCCAACAATCATCCAATGTAGTGACTGTGAAGGAGGTAATATCCACATAGGGAATTCAATTTCCATGGAATTTCCCTTGAATATAATTGAGCTCCTCACTATACTATATTATTCATGTGAGATTAATTTTTTTTCAAATTTTTCTCTTCTACTTTTTCATCCATTCTAGTCTAAATAATATGTAAATGTGTGGTCAAATTGTGTTTGGGGAATATCTTCCAACATCAATGTCTGAGCTTGTTGAATATAGGCTAAGGCGGTGTTTGAGGGAACTATTATCCTAGTGGAAATGGAAAGTGAGACTTTGGTGGTTGGAAAAAACTTAATTATTTCATTGGAATAAAATTATGATATAGTTCGATTAAGGAATGGGGTCAAGAAAGTACCCCTGATAGGGATGGTTGATAATGTTTTGGTGGTGTAGTCTTTCAAGGAGGTGGCATTAGAGGTAGTTATCGAACCTAAATTTACCATGGAGGAGGGAGAACTTTTCTCTTTAAATGGGATGATTGGGTAGGATGTTTTCAATATACTGTCCTCGTAATTTCATTTGGGGTATCTTTAGGTGTAGTCGCTAAAATTGCGACACAAACTGAGTAATATTAGGAGGATTGGATAGTCGCATCCAATTATAAGGTGCTACAACGAGAAGTCGAGGGTTCTTCTTTAGATGTAGGGGATGATGGGGATCTATAATAGAGAATATAATTCAGTCCACTCATGCCTAAGGACATGAACATGGAGGATCCGACCACAAATGTGTTAGAATTATTCTCTCTATACAAGAATTATTGAAATGAAGAGATCAAGGTTTCGGTCATGGGGGCCACCAATGAGAACCATATCCTTCATCACAATGCATGGAGGTATGTGTGTAACATCATCACCCATAAAAATATATATAATCTACCACAATTTTTTGATTTCTCTACCAATTTCTATTTTTCATATGGACGTGATTAGTGGATTCCATCAACCTTCAAGCACTAGCTCTGTACTTCCTAGTCTAGAGAGCCCAAACTGAATGGATGGTAATCAGTATTTCTAGGAAGAAGAACAATTTTATGGGCTTTAAGAAACTTCATGTAGTTTAAGGGTGGATTTATTTTCTATTTGGGATGGCACCAGAGCATGTGGCCATGGACGCTTCACAAGCTGAGATTTTCTATCATTTAAGGACCCAATTGGTGGTGGTCATGGCTAAGGAAGTAGATGCTACATCTTTGGTATATGGCTGCAAATATCTATAGAACCATATGTGTTATTGGGAGGAATAATTACAGAATGAAGTATAATAAAATAATTTGGAGCTTATGTAGCGGTAGAGTACCTTAGAGGATACTCATTAGCATTTTTCCATGTTCAAAAGTTTGATCACTAGGGTTGATCATTATGATATATTTTCAATGGAGAGTATCCATTATGTGTATAACCCTTTGAAACTTTTTTTCTTTTTCCTCATGATTTATTGAACATGTTTCATTCATTTTATTATACCATGTCAATGATATTCATGGGATCACTAATGGCCAATCCAATAGACCACATGAATCCTTCTCAGTTCAAGAATCAAGGGATGGTCATGTGATCCCTCATTTACATGAGAGTATCAGAAAATAATCAATTAGGATCTGAATTTGGGATTTACCACCATGAGTTTTTTGTAATAGAGAGGCTTTGGCTTGATAATGGGTATCTCTAAACCAGTGAATTGATATTACAATGTGCGCCAATTCATGAATGGGGTAACACTAGGCATGTTTAATTATACACAAACAAGGGTGAATTAAAATCATGAATATCAATTCCAAGAATCTAAAACATAATGTGAGTGATGAGATTATACAAGATAAATATTGTCCTTGATCAAAACACATGATCCCTACCATTTATTCTAGTATGGGTAGAATAAAGTTAGGTTCAACCACTATCCATATTCGATATTTGATTCTTATCTTATAATGTCATCCAAAATTTTCCATATCATTTTCCAAAGATGATAGGTTAGCCATTTCAGCCATGAAACATTGTCATTAGGGGGTCTTTTTGACATTGAGGGGGTTAGGATCTAGAGAAAGGGAACTTGAATCTTGGACTGAATAGATATAATGTTTTAATGGATTCCACCAATCCAAGCATTATTCCATTTTATCTTATATCTCATTAGTATAGATGAATCTATCTTATAAAAGGTCAAACTCATCTTCTAAGGGAGAATCATAATAGATTCTGAATGATGGTCGAAGAACAAGAACGATGTGGTAGGCGACCATCACCAATAGAATGGTCTCCTTGGGTGTGGGCCCATGATAGATCAATGTTTTATATCACGTAATGGGGATGATAAAGATATATTTCAACATCATACAATGATGATGTTGGACAAGTTGTTTAATTTCATTTTGTGAGGAGTATATATCGTATAGTTCAATTTTATGATATCAGTAAGAACTATGAGGGGATTACACATTGAGATTTGCATCATTTATTCCTCACATTAGTTCAAGAGGGAATCCCATGTCCTTTTAATGTAGAAGGGTTTATAGTATCCATCATTTAAAGGATGTGTGAACCGATGTGAGTGAGGAGCCTTGGAGTACCTTGGATTCAAAATACCTGACAGACACCTTGTATTCAAATAGATTATCATAGTGATTCTTAAACAACGACTCTTAGTTTGTAGTCATAGAGTTTGGACCATGTTTTTCAGTTCAATTTTATAAAACATAGACCTATATTAGTTACAATAGAAGAAAATTTGTATCACGAAAGAGTGACAACTTGATATAAATGAGGTCCAAGGAGGCTCAATGCTATAAAATAATTCTCTCATCCATGGAAGATAATTTATATTCATAATTATTTTACCATAAATATTATAAATTGGATATTTATAGTGCAATGATTTTAAAAACATGATGTGAATTAATGGATAAAGAGGACCCATTCCACAAAACACATTCTTGAGTATACTTGAGCATACTTTAAAGTCTTGATACATGGAATTGGACTCTTAGTTCATTTTCATAGTTTTAATACCATGGAGAATCTCTAAAGAAAATATTTGTTTCTGTGAGTTAAAAAAACAAAAAAACTATTGTGTTCAAATGAGCCCACATGACACACAACACATTTTTTAGGAGACAATCCCACAATTGAAAATTCGATGATTTGACATTGACCCATTCATTAATGTCATCGATTTTGGACCATGGAGTGTCTAAAATATATATGTGCAGTAATAAAATATGGAATAACTAATGTGAATTGAGGGCTTAAGATGACCTCGACTCAAAAATCATTCCTATGTAGACATTCAAATATTTTAATGTCATGGTTCTTGGAAATTGATTCCCTCTATATCGTCATGGATATAACAACCCATAAATTATATACATTGTTAATATTTTATAATTGAATTATATTTATTACAACATATAACAAAACTATGAACGGACCGTATAGGTATAGTTTCTTTAGAAACTGGGAAACATAAATAACTGTTTCATAAGGCATATATGTTGTCTCCCATTTATTTGATCATATCTAGACTACATTTTGGTATATCATATTTAATACCCTTCTTCCTGACCTGGGGAAATGAAACATACAAAAGGGTGAGATCAAATTCTTAGTAAGGTTAAACAAATGAAATGTCTGTCATATCATATTCTAAATATCCTATCGTCTGAAAATCATATACTACATAAGTGGTCATAATATCATGTCATGGGATAAATAATATAACTGAAATGTAATCCCAATCATCATAAAATAAGACATGTAACTTTTTGGTATACACACATAATCATAAAAAATCATTTCATATTAGTTGCAGCTCATTTCTAAGACCACAATAGTGGACAATTTCCATTACTCCACCAAGTTCACTCCTTGTTCCAGTCATGTATCACTGAATTGGATTAAATTACCATTACAGCCATGTCTATCTCATAAGAAACAAATATTTACCCAATTCATTGGAGGGAGATATATGTCCAAACCATCTCATAATGAAACCATTCTTATGTGTGCCACAAAATCGTAAATCATACATCATAGCATAACCCATGTAATAAAATGGGATTCTTAAACATCATTTCATAATAAGGTAAAAGGAATTCATAAAAATGATTCTATCATAACATAATCAAATAAATTTAATAATATGAATAGAAATATAACCCTATATCATCATAGATGGAAAATAATTTTGATAAAACAATTGAACTTAGTACTTGAGGAAAATATCCTTTCTTTATCAAAAACATTTTCTTCTCTCAAAATGAGACCCAATTTTAAATTAAAATAAGTTAATTGAAAATAAACATGAAAACATTTAAAGGATTATTACATGGAAAACATCATATATGATCATAAAAATATGCTCATTCTGTATAAGTTAAAAAACATTCTTCTAGTACTTTGGGCGGAAAAGTCAAAAAGTTTCTCGTACTTAAAACGACAAAAGATTCTTTTCATTTATTTTACATAAAACTCAGCAATAGGAAAAATTGGATTTCAAAAAAAAATTAGGATGATAAAAATAATATTTAATATTGAGGAAACATGGATGTGGATGATAAATATGCCCCATTAAATACTGAAATATAAACAATCTCAGATTAAAAATTGAGATTGCAAGATTTTCCCTTACCTCAGGTCTGATATGCTTTGTACGTATCTGAACCTCCTATATAATGATTTAAATAATGTCATTGACTTATTCAAAAATCATATTCACTGTTATGATATCATATATGGTCACATTATTATCTGTTTATTAGTAACATTTCATTGGTACCCGTTATTCGAGTGTTGACTGCTTTATATTCTTATGTATGTTTTGTCAAATAAATTATTATTCCTCTTTTTTGGTTATAGCTATATCATTTAAAGAATGGTATTCGTATAATATATATCATATTTATTCATTAAATTTTCTTATATAATCATTATTCAATGAATATCATGTAGAACGAATCACATAACATCGTGGAGATGGTAGGTCGTATGTACACACAAGCGATGATATCATTTCCATGATTATGGAATTGTATTGAAGTGTATAGTGTATAATATTTCAGAATCAATATCACTTTAAAATAATCATATAGAGTAATTTTTTCTATCATTATACCCATCCATGTATGTTGGTGATGAAAAAAATGATTACACCATGGCGTGGAGACTATATTCCATTCGTACGCATGCGTAGTGATTTCATTTTTCATAGGATAGATAGAAGGTGAAATAGGGTTGTTGTAACACCCTGGTATTTTATGAGATATATTAGTTTTAATTTATTTGATATCTTCTGTTTTACCCTACACCAATATTAGCTTGTATTATATGCAATAATATAATTGGCTTGTGTTTCACATAATACCGACCTTCCTCGATAGCTTGCATGGTACGCAATACAGAATTTTACAAAACAATGATATATTATAATATTATTTTGAACTATCCGTTATGAATAGTATTAACCGAATTTTGAATTTTATTACATTATCATTAATCCTACACATATTCTAGAACATGGAATGAGAACAAAATTAATTTTTTGGATAAAAGAAGTATTTTTTAAAAAATGCAGTTTTGTTGCCTTTTGATGGCACACCCATTTAAAATATAATTTCTTACAACTTTATAAGATCAATTTGGCAAAGTAAACTTTTTATTTTGAATCAGGATGTAAAAATTTATGTTGGATAAATTTTTGGCTTTATTCTGGTAACCTTCATATTTTGATTAATAGTAAAACTACGCTAAATTTTAATTAAAAACAACTTTTTTCATTGAGACAGTTTATATTGTTAAATTATAATATTAAATGTTTTAAATGTAAAAATATAATATATTTTTACAATTTAATATAATTTATTTCATTATCATTAATTTTACATTGAATTCATCGGTAAAAACACTTCAATCTTCTGTAATGTTTTAAATAAAAACCTATTCTTTTACAACGGGATTAATTTTAAATTAATTACTGCATCTTCTGTGTTTTTAATTTGAAAAAATGGACTCCATATTTGGAATAAGTAGGTACAAATTATTTTAATAGGCTACTTTTATTTTGGGCCACTATGAATAGTAACTTCTGTAAACATTTATTAACCATAGTTAAAGGTAAATCAGGTAATTAAGGGTGAACATAATATTATAAAATTACCCTAAAACATGTATTAATATAATTTTATGATTATATTTTGTCCTAAAATATACTTGTCTTGAAATTCTATCTATTTTAATTCACTTGGATGAGATTAAGACTTTTAATTTATTTTATTTAAAAGAAAGTGAAATATGTCTCACTCCAACTTTAATAATTAGATATATGGTTAAACAGAATATAAATTTGATTATAAATAATCATTTGAAAGTTAAAATTTATTTCTTTATAATGGTAATTTAATTATAATTTTGATGAAATATATAATTACGTTAATAGCTTATACATTAATGATGCAGAAAATATTTATTTATTGAATAATCAATAACATAGTTTTTGTTAAAATAATAATACCAAACAAAAGACCCAAACACTTAACAAAATAATATTGGTAGTGTATATCAAAACCATAATCATCCATGTGACAACTTATGACCCATTTGGAGCCTTATTAAACTTATTATGACATTTATATTATTTTACTTTAAATGATGTCAAAGTTGTAACCTTCATAATGTAATAAACGTAACATTTTAATAGTGGGGTTTCTTAGAAGATGAATTTAACTAAAAGTATTCTTATAAGATATATTAGTTTTTTTTCAACATGGTATTTTATTTTTAATTTTTATTCAAAAAATAAGTATACTAGAAATATATACAAAAATGTTGTAGTAATTATTTTATTAAGAAAAATATCAAATAAATGGTTTTAAAAATATTAAAATAAAAGTTATATGAACTAATAAATGTGATACACGAATAATAGAGATTCATATGACATGTTATGAATCTATTAAATATTTTTTTGACTCTATCAACTGTTGGGATTATATTTAAATTCAAATAAATGAATAGTGTCAAAATTGACAATATTGATAATTTATAAAAATAACATATTTTTAAATTGTTTAAAAATCACAAAAATATTTAAAAATTAAAAATTAAAATTTATATGGTCTAAACATTCATAATGTATCAAAATATAAACAATTCACAACACATACATTAGTATTTATTACAATTTCAAATTTAGAATATTATTACCCCAAATAACATTAAATAGATTAAATAAAGATAAATAAAATTTATTAGGTTTAAAATAAAATCAAAACAAGTCTAAATTTTTTTTATGAGATTGAGAACCTATCGTATCTAAAATTTTAATTTGATTCACTTTGCAAATTTTTATTTGGGATTTGAGTTTGTTAAAAATTAATATTTTGGAGTTTTCCAAAAGTGCCCCTCTCCTCTCTTATAAAAGGGAACCTCCTCCCTCTTCTATTCACGCCATTTTGTGCTTTAAAACTCGTCCAAACCATATCAATTTCCCTTATCCACTTCCCTAGAAACATTCTAGAGGTCCTGTTCTTCTTTAAAGACCATCTTTGGTGTCTTAAGAGGAGGTTTAGAAGATGTATGTCGGAGAAGAGGTAATATCCTTTACCGATTCATTCAAACCTCTTTCTTCTTGTACTTACTCCATATGAGTTGTTTCATTATTAAGTAATAACTCCATTATCCCTTGTATACTAATATGTTATTATGAATATTAAATTACCATATTCCATCTTTTATCCGTCCTATGAAAAATAAAATCACCACTCGTGCGTACGTACGACTTACCGTCTCCACACCGTGGTGTAATCTGTTTTTCATAACCAACATACTTGGATGGTTATAATAATGGAAGAAATAACTATATATGATTATTATAACATGATACTAATTATGAGTTATTATATAATCCACTCCAATTCCATTCAATAAATAGAGGAATGATATCATCGCTCGTGCATACGTACAGATTATTGTCTCCATGACGGGATGAGTTTCCTTCCCCATGTTAACCATTCAAGAGTTATTATAAAGTATATATAATGAATAATAATATGAAATAATAATAATACTGTATTTATGTATTTATATATATATATCATCTACTTACTTCCATTCAAGGTAATACGGAAAGGAAAACAGCGTTCATGCGTACGTACGGCCTACCGTCTCCATGAACGGTGTATTTCATTTCATTTATCTATCTATTATATATATATAATGAATATATATATGATAAATAAATCATGTTTTATATTATGGAAGTAATTAAATAATTATATACGTAATAATATCAAGAACAATAAGTCCAAACACGTATGATAAATGAAACGATTATTACCCAAAACATTGCTTCAATAGGGAATTAACAAATGAACGGGTAATATAAAGTCATAAGTGAATCATATATGATATCATAAAAATGAATATGATTTTTGAATTATTCAATTAAATTGTTTAAATCATTACAAATGATGTTCAAACACATAGGGAAGAAATCATACCTAAGTTAAGGGATTATTTCATCTCACTTTTATTTCTTTGAGACATATACCTTAATCACCATCTATTTCTTTTGTATGGTGTTTATGCTTCCCATGAATGTTTTATGTTTTTTAATTTGAAGGATATGATATTTACATATGCATTTAAGTTTCTTTATTTTATGACATGTATGATTTCACCAATTATAAATGTTAAGGGATAATTTTGCAAACTAATTTTTACCTGAGATTACTTATACCTAAGTATTTCCTGGGGTTATAATTATCATCCATGTCCATGTTTCTAAAAAATGTTTTCATAAAATTTTTTCTATTCTTACATTTATGTTTAAAGTCATTTTACCCTTTTTTTACTTTTACCACATTGTATGGAAGTAATCTTTCTTTTGTTTACCACACAAGGTACTTTTTGACTATTCTTGAAAAAGTAAGAGGAGAATAGTTTTTTAACTTATACGGCATGAATGGATTTTTTCAGTTTCATAATTCCTTATTTCCATGAAGCTTCATCTACAAGATTTCATGATTATTTTCTACTAAATTCTTTTCATTTAAAATTACACATAATTGTGAGAAAATAATATGATTTTGAAAAATAAGGGATATTTTCCTCAAGAATTCATTTCAAGTGTTTCATCCAAACTATTTTCTATCTAAGATGAAATTATTTAATATGGATTTGTTTCATGTATAATGACCCTATTATTTACATGGATTTTCTTTATTTATGAGGAAATTATATCCATTGTTTTATATGGTTTTTTTATGATGGTGTGATGTATATGAAACCCATTTCATTCATTGGGTTATGATGAATGATTTTTGTTTATTTTGTGGCACATGGAAGAATTATTTAATTATGAGATGGGTGGGACCTATATCTCCCTCCAATGAATTGGGTAATGAGTTATATCTCATGAGATAAACATTGATAGAATAGAAAATTAAATCTGGTTCAGTAATATATGGCTGGAACATCATGTAAACCCGGTTCAGTAATGGACTTCGTCCACTATGTTGGTCATGGTAGATATGCCTTGGCTACTATGAAAATCATTATATGTGCTTATTATTTTTCCATAATTACATATTTTATTCCAATGATATTATTAAATGGAAAATTTTCTTTTATGATCCATGCCTTACATACTGCCATGTTTTATGTCATTGAACAATATTTTTAATTTTTAATTTTATGTTCATGTTTTTACATTAAAATGTTTATGGATTGTTTTATGTTCTCCATGTTTACCCTTACTGAGAATTTGATCTCACCCTTTCTATGTTTTATTTTCCCCATGGAATAAAGAAAGGTTTTAGGTAAGAAAACTAAAGGGGAAGGTCTTTTTGGGAGATATTGAAGATCTTTCAACATGGTTAGAAGATTATGTTCCAAGTTTCCAAACAAACTAACCTATTACGGTCCTTGGGTGTCTTTTTTTGTTGTGTATTAACTACTCTGCAAAAGTAATGTAATGTCCATGTTTGTCAAACATGGGTCTATTATAGTTGTTTCATATTTATAATAAAATATCAAAAATACGTTATTAATTTATAATGAAACAACTAAATAAGAGGAAGATGAAGAAGAAATAAATTTAAAATAATCAGTAGAAGATATTACCTCTTCCTCAAAGTGCCTCCTTTAAACTTCCACATAGGGCACTAGAGTTGGCATATTAAGAAGGCCAACACCTCTATAATGTAACTAGACAGGTTGATAAGAGGTATTGGTATGGTTTGGACAATCTTGAAGGATCAAAATTGAGTGATGATAAGACGGAAGGGGGTGCCCTTTTTAAGAGATGAGAGGTTCACTTTTGGAAACCTCGAAAATATTAATTTATAATAAAACCCAACCCCACATAAAAACATTCCAAATGACTCAAAATTGAAGATGAGACGTTATAGGGTTGTAATATCATCACCCAATGAAATTTATACATGTTTTGACTTTATTTTAAACATTATCATTTTGATTTTATCCTTATTTAATCTATTTAATTTTATTTGTCGTAATAATGTTATAAATTTTAAATAGTTATAAATACTTACTTATGTGTTGTTAATTGTACGTAATTTGATATTTTATGACATGTTAGATCATATAAATTAGATTTTTTAATTGTTAAATATTTTTATGATTTTTAAACAATTTAATAATATGTTAATTTCAAAAAAATATTAATACTGTCAATTTTGACACAATTCATTTATTTGAAATTAAATAAAATTCACACAATATATATTTTTGAAAAAAAAATGTTTAATAGATTCCTAAAAATCATAGTAATTTATAAAATTCGTTAAGAACAATAATTATATCATATAATATTTATTTTAATATTTTTAAAAGTATTTATTTTATATTCTCTTGATAAAATAATTACTACAAAATTGTTGTATAATAATTTAATCTACTTATTTGTTGCATAAAAATAAAAAATAATATAATATAATGAAGTTAAATATAATATATTTCATAATAATTCTTTTAGTCGATTTTATATCCTAAAGAACAAGCTTTTAAAATGTTATATTTTTTAAATTATGAAGGCGACAATTTTGACATTATCAAAAATAACAAATATAAGTGTCATAATAACTTTTATATGGCTCCAAATGTTCCACAATTCTACCCTTTTATGTTTATGGTTTATATATACTCTACCAATAATGTTTTTTCAAGTGGTTGGTCCTTTTAATGGGCATTATTATTTTAATAAAAACTATATTATTGATTTTTTACAAAATAAATAATTTCTGCATCATTAATGTATAAGCTATTAAAGTTGTTATATATTTCATAAAAATTACAGATAAATTAACATGATAAAGAAAACAAATTAACTTTAAAAATATTATTTATAATATAATTTGTATTCTTTTTAACCTTATATTAAAAATAATTTAATCATTAAAGTTTGAGTGAGACATATTTCACTTTCCTTTAAATAAAATAAATTAATTATCTCAATCTCATCCAAGTGGGTTTAAATAGATACCATTTCGACCCACCTATGTTTTTGGATGAAATAAAATCATCCAATTGTATTAAGAAAAGTGTTTGGGTAATTTTATAATATTATTTTTACACTTAATTACCCGATTTACCTTTAACTGTGGTAAATAAAATTTACCATAGTTACTATTCACAATGTCCAAAAATAAAAGTAGCCTATTAACATAATTTGGATCTACAAATTCCAAATATTGAATACAATTTTCCGAATTCAAGACATAGAAGTTGCAAAAATTTAATTTCAAATTAATCCCATTGTCGAAAAAATGGGTTCTTCTTTAAAACATTGCAAAAGATTGAAATGATTTTACCTATGAATTCATTGTAAAATTAATGATAATGACATAAATTATATTAAACATTAAAAATATATTCTACTTTTACATTAAAACCATTAAATATTATAATGTAACAATATAAATTATCTCGATGAAAAAATTTGCTTTTAATTAAAATATAGCGTATTTTTACTATTCATCAAATTATGAATTTTATCAGAAAAATATCAACCTTTTAACCAAATTAAATTTATATATCCTGCTTCCAAAAAATGGTTTACATTGTAATATTAAAATTATAAATGTACTTGAATCTTAAATTAAAAATGTTTTTCCATTAAAAGGCGGAAAAACAATCTTTTAATATCTATTTGATGAATATCAAAAATATCTTTTTAATTATATAACATATATATCTTATTAATTTCATTCACTGAAATAAGTAATATGAAACATAATTGATTTACATTTATCATATATTTTTAAAAGTTAGTTATATTTATTATTGCTAACATAACGGCTAGGTTATAACATAAATTTTATGATAAGGGAATCTCACAGTATGTTTAAAATAATGATTGCATGAAAACCAAGCTACTGAAGAATAAAAATTATTTAAATATTTCATAAAACACTTGGGAGTTACAATGGAGTTTTGACCATGCAGTGCTCACATCTCTCAACCTTTATTGGGGAAACATTTAGAACCGAACCCCAATTTCCTGGTGTTTGTGCCTTATTTTATTACATTGGCATATAAAAAAGGAATATGAATCCCAAAGGACCAAGTAGTTTAGTGTCTTTGGAAACATGATACATACATAGATTCATCATTAAAACATGGAATTAAATATAACACATATTTTTTTGAGAACATCCACAACTATAAGTTTATCCCTTTAGGTCAGTCAAAATAAAAATCTTCAAGTCCAAAGAAAATGAAACACAATAAAGGGGTGAGATCAAATACTCGGTAAGGGTAAAAATAAATTGGAAGATATCATAAACATTAAACATGAGGCATAGTGAATAACTATAAACACATTCCTTTTTAAAAAAACATAAACATTATATGGTAGGAATAAGATTTGAATAAATAATTCCATAATAAAACATAATAATTGGTATTATAGTAATCAAATAACAGCATGAACTATTAATAATATTTTAAAAAGTGGGGAATTAAAAATATAATACATCATAACCATACCGTCAAGGACTCATGCCAAGACCATTAATATATATTTTTCCAGGGCCTTGGGCCAAAACAGTAGTTTGTCTCATGATACCTACTGATGCACCGAGGGGATAGAGCGGGCCCCACCAAACAATTACTAAGTCCAATGCATTCCTCGTATTAATGGGGATAAACATAAATAACATATACATTCATATTGAAACTATCACGTGAAATTTAAATAAATTTCCCCAAACATTATGTAAAAACACCAACCATTCAGAGTAAATTGGTGACTAGTTTTACGATAGCACATACATAGTCAAAAATTAATAGTAAATATCATAAAATATTAACCCCATTTAAACATTATAATCCACCAGAGTGCTGAAATGGGTGAAAATACTCTTTTAATATTGTCGAGAAATTCTTGTCATAAAAACCCTTTTACTTGGAAAAGAAGAGTTATTTTGGGAAAATATATGTATAAAATAAGATATGATTTGAAGTAAATTTCTCATAATAAAAAGGGTTATTTCATGGGAATAATTATTGTTAAATCAGATTATTGAGTGCTCTTGAAAATATGTAATAAGTGAGAAATTCCCTTCAATCGTTCTTGTATTTCGAGTTTAATTTTTAAAATTTCATTTTAAAATGTGTAACTCTACATAAAATTACAAATTATTATGGTAGGTAAAAATATATAGAACACTCATATATAATTAATTATGTTTACATAATAATTCATAATAATTTCATTGAGGTATATAGATAATAAATGTTACCCGAATGAAAATATATTTTCGGGAGGAAAACCCTTACCTTTAGTATGAAGGTCTTCCTAACTTGATATTAATGCCTTTTATAATAAAATTAAGGATCATAAATTAATTATTAAATAATATGATATACATATAAATGATTTATTATAACCATATTATGTTTATTTATAGCCTTTTAATGGGTTAATAAATTCAATTTTATTTTTTGGGAGTGTTTTATTCCATGGTTTTCATGATCGATTCACTTATATGCATGTATGGATAAACATGTATAATGAGAATGGTTACCAAGAATATAATTTTTATGTTATTAGTGAAAAAATAGAATATTACATGGTCATAAAATTCATTTGGTTATTAAAAGTGAAGATGAATCATTATATAAAACATTAAAGATAATAGTTTTGGTTAATTGCCAGTTCTTGATCACAACAAAAAAAATTTATTTGTAAATTAATATAATGTATACAAAATAATTACATTACCATAAATAGTTTTTAATAAATATATCATAGACAGTTTCAATCATCATAGAGGTTTCATGAAATTAATTGAATACAGTGGTAGAATTTGAAAACACATCATCCTTGAATGTGATAAATTAACACATCTGGGATGGTGTTTTCATTTCCAGTATAAAAGAATGGGAAGGGATATATGATGAAAAAATTTTACATTATCACAAAAAATATAGTACATTAATGTTACTAGAGTAATCATAATATTTTGATGAAAGGGGGTTAGAAAAGAAAAAGTAAATAATGTAACATGAAATAAACGAAATGTTGACAAATCCCTTAAGAAAAATCTGCAGCCTAACAACATCACTAAAAAATTCACAAAATATTTTTTAGAGATAAAAAGGGATATCTCATAATTCATACATAATGTATAGTAATTGTGATATGTAATGACATTTCCCAACATAAGTAAATTTAAAATAAATGAAAATAACATAAAAAGAGTGCATGAAAAAGTGATGCGTGATAGATTCTCTTAGCTTCTAGAGTAATTCATTAAATATGTTGGTTGGGACCATGTGGGATTAGAGACTCCTTGGTAGGACACCTAAAGAGGTAAAACAATTATAGCTTTTAGAATGATGAGTTTGGAATGAAATTAAATTAATGAATGAGTGAGTATTTATAGTAAATCAGAGGGATTAGTTTTATTAATTTCAAATGACACCCAATTAGTAGATTTTGAAAAACCATGAGTTTCACCATGGTATTTTCCCATGGTTTTATACACACGGGACACCTAATATTATATATTAATGTAAACAAGTAGAAAATAATTTTATATTAATTATTACATCATTATGATGTCATTAAACATACTAAATAATCATAACTTTTTTAACTATTCACAAAAAGTTAGGTATTTTAGATAAAACCAAAATATTCACCCCAACCATTCTCCATGGGAAGAATTAAAAAATTAAATCCATTTTTTGAATATAAATTTAAAAATATTTTTAATATAATTTTTAAATAAAATCATAATTTATTCCAAAAAACAACTCTAAAACTATAACTCATTTTCTAACACCTTGAGAAATTAATCATAGTCCCATTAAAATATATTAAAACTACAAGATAGTAAAGTAACAATTTATTATTACATATTATGAAAATAATTTTCCATTTTAAATTATTCAATTAATCATAAATATATAATTAAAATATTTATGACAAAAATTATTAATACTTATACAATGATTATTTTTTTCACTTATAAGATCTCTAATTTATATTTATATATTCATGGGATATGTTTTTAGTTTTTTTCCTAATTTACTATTCATTAATATTTATAAGAGAAACATTATTATTCATAAGTGTATGTTACTATTTTTAAGGGTATGTTACTCTTCATCAAAAACTATATTGATTCTATCAGATTCTAAATATTATATTGAATGCGACTATGTATGTTAGTTTTTAAAAATTAAAATCACTAAGGAGGAAAAATTATGTTTACTAACTAGTTTATAACAAAGTGGTTTTTTTAGAGTCTCAAGGTTTCTTTCATTGAATATTAAATCTATTTTCAAAATATTTGGTGTTAGAGAAACCCTCTTTTAAATCCTAATCACCTGTTATTTCTGATCAGTGTGGGGAAAATTGAAAAAATTGGAGTTACCATTTCTCGAAGATGAGAACAAATGGGGGAAATACGTTGATGGAAAATATTTCTAGAGTGATTAAAACATCATGGAATCTAATAGTGAAAGATGATATTAACATATGGATGTGTTAAACTAATGACCATGATCAAAACACAGGTTGTTGACATGATTCAATTATAGGAGATGTGAGAACATTTTAGATCGACCATGGCCAATTTCAAAACAAAGGATCTTCTAATTTTGGTAGAAGATACTTCTACGAGTAAGCCTATTATGGTAGTTGATCCACATTGGGACTAAAAAATTGTCATTAGGGATCCAATTCAGTTCTAGATACTTATAGTTATCCATATTAGGGAAGGTGTGGACCCTAGATATAAGATGTGGTAGGAGACTGATTCTAGTAGGGTGACATCTTCTTTGGTGAGGATAGCATATCAACAGACATTTGAGGTCAACCTAGTTTTATATGGGGTAATGCGTTATTCATCTCATAATTTTCATATGATGAATACATGTTATATTAGAGTTATTTCCTAACATCCCATACTTATCATGTGAGAAATCCTCTTTTCAAATGGGGTAAAAAAAATTTAAATCGGGAAGTATGGATGTTTGTTATGAAAGATTAAAGTTTTACATGTCAGACTGGATCTGTTACTAGTTTTAAGTCATATAACTCAAACAATATGATGGATTGGGTGTCCTATAGAGGTTTAAATGGAGATTAATAATGTGGATATGATTTATATAGGATATTTAAAGGTCTCTCTACCACCCAAAACTCCAAAAGTAGTACCCTAGTTCAATATCACGTCCTTGGGGAATAGAAAATCCAATAAAAAGTTGAAGAGATAGATATGACCGTGATGAAATGTCCATGAATCACTATATATCCCATAAGGATGGGAATCATGATAAAATTATTTCATAAACATGGAGAGTTACAAGATCTAAACCATAAGGTGGATACCCACTCAAATAATGATACTGAGTTTTCTCACATTAGGATAAGAGGCATACGAAATCTCTATAAGGTAATGTTATAGTTTAATATAGTGTAAAGATTATTTTGGTGTTTTTTAATCCAATACTTTTCCTAGGGGTAATTTTTATTTGATATAGGGTAACTCTATTTGTAGATACCCGAAGCTTGACGTACATGGACATTACATTACTTTTGCGGAATACTTAGTACATAACAAAAACACACACACAAGGATAGTAATAGTTTAGTGTCTTTGGAAACTCGGAATATAATCTTCTAATCGTGGTGAAAGATCTTCAACATATCCCATAAAGATATTCTTTTTTTTAAACTTAAATCCTTTCTTTATGTCCTGGGGAAAAGAAAACATAAACGGGTGAGGTCAAATGCTCAGTAAGGGTAAACAAAAGAAATATCAATCACGTCATATTAATAAGAACATATCTTTTAGAAAACTTAACCTGCAAAAGATATCATAGTTTCATAACATGGGATAAATCATAGTAGTGAAATGTAATCCCAATAATCATAACATAAAACATGAAACTTTGTGGCATACACACATAATCATATAGAATCATTTCTTGTTAGTCAAGACTCATTGTCAAGACTATCTTAGTGGACAAAGTCCATTTCTGAACCGAGTCACCCTCGTTTCAGTCTTGTTTCACTGAACCGGTATAACCTACCGTTCTAGCCATGTCTATCTCATGAGATATAAAATCTTTAACCAATGCATTGGAGGGAGATATAGGTCCCACCCATCTCATAATGATACCATTCTTATGTGTTCCACAAAATCATAAATCATACATCATTGCATAACCCATGTAATAAAAATGGAATTCTTAAATATCATGACATCATAAAACAATTCATATAAGATAAATGAAATCATAAAAATAATTCCATCACAACATAATCAAATCAATTTAATGATAGATATAGAATCAGAACCCTATTTTATCTTAGATGGAAAGTAATTTTGATAAAACACTTGAACTTCATTCTTGAGGAAAATATCCTTTCTACTTCAAAAAAACTTTTCCTTTATTAACATGTCATACAATTTTAAACTAAAAGAAGTTGATTAAAAATAAACATGAAAACTTGTAAAGGAAGCTTCTTGGAAATAATTTTTTAAAAATCCATTCATGCCGTATAAGTTAAAAAAACATTCTTCTCGTACTTTTGTCGGAAAAGTCAAAAAGTACCTCGTACGAAAAACGACAAAAGATTCCTTTCATATCTTTTAATAAAAACTCACCGAAGGGTAAAAATGGATATAAACTATTTTATAAGGATATAAATATTACATATTGAGGAAACATGGATGTGGATGATAAAATACACCCCAGTAAATTTCAAAGTATAAACAATCTCGGATAAAAATGAGATTGTGATATTTTCCTTTACCTTATGTCTGATATGCCTTGTACGTATCCGAACCTCCTGTATAATGATTTATATAATGTCATTAACTTATTAAAGAATTATATTCATTGTTATGATATCATATATGGTTCACTTATGACTTTATATTACCCGTTCTTTTGTAAATTCCATGTTAAAGAAGCATTTCGGGTAAAATCGTTTCATTTATCGTAGGTGTTTGGACTTGTTGTTCCTGACATTATTATTACTTATATCATGATTTACTTACTTCCAGAATATAAAATATGATTTATATATCATATATTTTCAGTATATATATATATATATAATAGATAGATAAATGAAATGAAACACACCGTTCATGGAGACAGTAGTCCGTACGTACGCATGAACGCTGTTTTCCTTTCCTTATTGTCTTGAATGGAAGTAAGTAGATGACATATATATATACATAAATCCATTAGATTTACCATGTCATATATTTCATTATTATTCATTATATATATTTTATAATCATTATGGAATGGTTAACATGGATAATGAATCTCATCGCGTCGTGGAGACGGTAGTCCGTACGTACGCACGAGCGATGATATCGTTCCCATGGTCGTGGAATTGTGTTAAAGTGTATGTATACTATTTAAGTATCAATATCACTTTATCATAATAATATTTAGTTACTCATTACACCATTATACCCATCCAATTAAGGTGGTTGCGGAAAATAGATTACACGACGGCGTGGAGACGGTATTCCGTACGTACGCACGCACGGTGATTTCCTTTTTCCATAGGATGGATAGAAGGTTAATTAGTGTTGTTTCATATTTATAATAACATATCAGTATATAATAAATACTGATGTTATTACATTATAATGAAACAACTAAAAAAGAAGAATTTGAAGAAGAAAGAAATTGAAAAAGATCGGTAATGGATATTACCTCTTTTTGACGGGCCTTCACTTAACCTCCACTTAAAGAACTAAGGATGGTATTTGAAGAATACCAGGACCTCTAGGATGATACTAGGGAAGTGGAGAAGAGATTTTGGCAGGGGTTTTCTGAGAATTAATGCTAAAATTGGTGTGAGGAGGAGAGGGAGGAGGTGCCCTTTTATAAGAGAGGAGAGGGGCACCTTAGGAAAATCTCAAATTATTATTTTATATTAAGGTCAAATTCGGTTTATAATGGTTCCAAAGGGTCTTATTTTTAATCTAATGTGGGGATGGGTAGAAAGCCTCTCATCCAATAGGATTTAGACAAGTTTAGGTTATTATTTTAACCTTATCAATTAGATTTAACTCTGAGTTAAAAAATTTATCTTTTACCGTGTCTTTTTTTTCTTACACTATATGGTTAATAAACTTACCATAACAAGCCAAACGTACCCCAAGTTGTTTATTATTAATATATATATCCTTATCTAAGTCATTGTTCCGAACCTCAGATTTTTATGAATTAAATAACAATTAATAATATAATATTTGTTTTAAAAACTAATTTATGTCAATTTTGACACTATTTAGTACATGATTTTTATGAAATTCATAACAAAATGATAGGTTCTAAACAAGTTACTTATATCAAAAATAACATGTCATATTAACCTATAAAATTAATTTAAGTCATAAAAAGTCTCAAATCACATTTATTTGGGAATTTATAACATCAATTATGTCAATATTTCATTAATAAGATAATTACTGCATCATCATTGTGTCATAAATAAATTAAATTATTTAATGTCTAAAAATTACAAACAAAATACCCATATGTAGGAAATCTTTTCAGTTTTCTAATGAATATTTATAGTTGAATTTATCTTATGTATAACCCCATATTAAAAAAGATTTACTTATTAAACATTTATTTTAACTATTTTAACCCTTCTTTAAATAAATTAATAATAAATGTCCTAATCTAATCCAAGTGGGCCTAAATGGTCATATTTTATTCCTACGGTTGTTTTTGGTCGAATTAAACTTGTCCAATACAATTAGGACATGTGTTAGGGTAATAATAATATCATTTTTACCCTTAATTACCGTATTTACTTTTAACCGTGGTAAAAAAAGTAAAAAGTTACTATTCACCAAAAATTATTTTCATCTCATTGAACCACATTTTACTTACTAACATCAACCGAGTCTCTCGGATTTTTGAAATTCCACTCACAGATGTGGTAAAATTATGTTTTATGAAAAATTCATTTTTTTAACTACCACTTAGTGGTTTCACTATTCATCAAAAAATTAAAGTTTCCAGAAAAATACCAAAAATTAGGCCTAAGATATATTTGATATTATGAACTAAAAAATGATGTCTATTTTACCAAATTCAAAACATATTAGTTGCATTAATTAATTTAAAAATTAATTCCCGTCGTCAAAACAAATAGCGTGTTTTTAAGAGATAATAACCATCAAAAGATTGACACTTGTTTATGTCTGGTTTAAATGTAGAATTACATTCAATGACCAAAATTGTATTAAATTTTAAAAATATATTCTAAATATACTTTAAAACCACTCAAATTAATAATTTATCACTATTAATTATTTCTATTAAAAAAGTTCTTTTTTATTAAAATTTAGTAATTTTCACTATTCATCAGAATATGAAAGTTATCCAAAAAGTACCAAAATTTCACCCTAAGCTAATTTCGATATTCCGAATCCAAAAATGAAGTCCATTTTGAAAAAAAAAATTACAAAATTTCAAAAAGTGGTTATTACTATTCATAACGGCTAGTTTTAATAATATTTTAATAGCATATCGTTGTTTAGTGAAACTCGGTATTGCGTACTACACACGCTATCGGGGAAGGTCGTGATTGCGTGTAATGAAAGGAAAGTCAAGGATGCGTGTTGTGAAAGCTCTTTTTGTTGTAGCGTACAACACAATACATTAATAAAAATAATATTTTTCATGAAATCTCAGGCGGTTACATTCTACCCCCCTTAAAATGAATTTCGCCCCTGAAATTCGTCGGGGTTATAAATGGTTTACTACTCGAAAGTTTCTTTAATAGAAACCCACATCGTAAAAAGGAATACAAAAACGTGTCTTTAAAAACTAATGTATAAAATGTAACGATTACCCAAATAAACTAATCACTGGGTTTCCACATAGGTGAAAATATGGATATGGAAGCGAAATCTAACCAACATGTTCTGATGGAGAGTGGTAGAGAACATGGCTATGGAAAATCCAGCAATCACAAAGCCATAAATTTTTGACGATCTAAGGTACCATCTAATTCATCAGATATAAGAGCATTAGGACAACATTTTTGGTTTTCAAGATCATTTCCCTAAAGTTGATGAAATTGGAATTAGAAGAAATACTTTCGTGATTTTGGTACTGTGTCACCGTTGTTCATTCTTTGGACAAATTCCACTTCATCTCTTAAATACATGAAGTTGGATTTGTCATTCATGAAGGGTTAGTAGATCATGTGATAGAATGATGGGTCATTCCATTTGTCTCAAACAAAAGTTTAGAAAAGTTATCAAAAACTACATAAGTCCGTCTATAGTGAGATTAATCATGTATGGTTCCTAAATTGAACTTATACTTCATATATCATACCTCTTAATAAAATAAAACTAGTTTCTACTAAACAGGGACTTCCTGTAGGCCAGTGGTAGGCGATAAAGGCCAGTCGCACTTCGGTTGTGGGTTTGATTCCCACGACCTTGTCCGACGCGATGGGTCGTCGCTCGTCCTCCAGGTTGTCCTTTTTCTAAAACTATATTACTATAACATCCCATCAATAATATCGAAAAAAACAATACTAACTTATGTACAACATAATACATTCTAGTCTTTAGGCTTATCCATAATACTGCAGTCCATTCTCATAATATAGTGAAAATGATTACTAGAGATTTAATACCATCGTTGATCCCCACATATCATAAGATATGTCGTGTTGGTCACATTCCAAACATTCGAAGGCCTTAATCATATATTCTCTTGAAAAATGAATACCCATTTAACCTTAGTGAAAACATTAATGCAGTTAAAAGTTAACACTTTCCATATACCAAAATCCAAAAATTCTATATACTCAAACCATGATATAACCTTCTCCTTATATCAGTCATGAGCTCATGAATACTATCAAACATTTAATTTTCTCCTTATCCCTTCATTATGCGCATATCATCTACATTCCAAAAATATCTGAATAACTTTTCATGGATACAGGTAACATTAATCATACACTTTCAAAACTCAAGGAAAGAAAACAGTGTAACTATCCTTAGATGTCTCTTTATTCCATAGTACCATGAGATTACTTATACAACATTACACATGATAAACATGTAATCATTCCACAACATTCTTAAACCATTGACCGAGATTCAACAATTCTTTCATCTCACATATCATTTGTAGTCTCTTCATCATCATCCACATAAATACTACCCATACGACCATACTGATTCTCTTCATGAGACTTTCCCTTAGGGCATAGGTTTGAATAATGCCCGTATATTCCACATTTAAAACATTTAACCATTATTGATGTCGTAGAAATACCATTATCCTCATCCACAGTGTTAACTTAACCTTTTCCTTTGCACTTACTGGCTTTGTGTCCTTCGTTTCCACACCTAAATCATCTTCCAGTTCCTTTGAAACATTATCCTTGATGCCTCTTCCCTCATGATTTACATAGGAAAATTGAACTTTCTTTCCTCTATTATCATCATGAAACTCCATCTTTCTCTTATTAGCCAAGTCAGGAAACTTACCAAATTTTACTTTATTGATCATATTATGAGATTGATGATTCGACATAATAATGATGTTTGGACTTCCAAATCCCATTTCATATGGTTTCTCATGAATAATATCATTCCATTGTCCATCATATCCTCCATTATCGTGAATCATCTTGTTTCCAGCCATTTTCTAAAACCCAAAAAGAATAGTGTGAGAGGAAAAAATCATAATAAAGGGGGAGTAACTTCAATATCTAACATCTTTGGTTTAATCTAATATCGTTACCATAGTTCTAGGACTATATCCTATAGGTATACTTATCTTTAGGGACATCCCTATACATAGCATAGAAATATCTCTAGGGATCTCACTAACGTTTTCGCATCCTAGTTTCCAAAGGTTGACTAAACTTTTCCTTTGATACCAACTGTAGAGACCCGAAGCTTGATGTACATGGACATTACATTACTTTTGCAGAATACTTAGTACATAAAAAAACACACACACAAGGATCGTAATAGTTTAGTGTCTTTGGAAACTCAGAATATAATCTTCTAATCGTGGTGAAAGATCTTCAACATCTCCCATAAAGATCTTCTTTTTTTTAAACCTAAATCCTTTATTTATGTCCTGGGGAAAAGAAAACATAAAAGGGTGTGCTCAAATGCTCAGTAAGGGTAAACAAAAGAAATATCAATCACGTACTATTCATAAGAACATATCTTTTGGAAATCTTAACCTGCAAAAGAGATCATAGTTTCATAACATGGGATAAATCATAGTAGTGAAATGTAATCCAAATAATCATAACATAAAACATGAAACTTTGTGGCATACACACATAATCATAGAGAATCATTTTTTGTTAGTCAAGACTCATTGCCAATACTATCTTAATGGACAAAGTCCATTTCTGAACCGAGTCACCCTCGTTTGAGTCCTGTTTCACTGAACCGGTATAACCTACCGTTCCAGCCATGCCTATCTCATGATATATAAAATCTTTACCCAATGCATTGGAGGGAGATATAGGTCCCACCCATCTCATAATGATACCATTCTTATGTGTGCCACAAAATCATAAATCATACATCATTGCATAACCCATGTAATAAAAATGGAATTCTTAAACATCGTGACATCATAAAACAATTCATATAAGATAAATGAATTCATAAAAATAATTCCATCACAACATAATCAAATCAATGTAATGATAGGTATAGAATCAGAACCCTATTTTATCTTAGATGGAAAATAATTTTGATAAAACACTTGAACTTCATTCTTGAGGAAAATATCCTCTCAACTTCAAAAACACTTTTCCTTTCTTAACATGTCATACAATTTTAAACTAAATGAATTTGATTAAAAATAAACTTGAAAACTTGTAAAGGAATCTTCTTGGAAATAATTTTTTAAAAATCCATTCATGTCGTATAAGTTAAAAAAAACATTCTTCGCGTACTTTTTTCAGAAAAGTCAAAAAGTACCTCATATGAAAAACGACAAAAGATTCCTTTCATATCTTTTACTAAAAACTCACAGAAGGGTAAAATTAGATATAAACTATTTTATAAGAATAGAAATATTACATATTGAAGAAAAATGTATGTGGATGATAAAATACACCCCAGTAAATTTTAAAGTATAAACAATCTCGGATAAAAATGAGATTGTAATATTTTCCCTTACCTTATGTCCGATATGCTTTGTACGTATCTGAACCTCCTATATAATGATTTAAATAATGTCATTAACTTATTACAGAATCATATTCATTGTTATGATATCATATATGGTTCACTTATGACTTTATATTACCCGTTCTTTTTTAAATTCTATGTTAAAGAAGTGTTTTGGGTAAAATCGTTTCATTTATTGTAGGTGTTTGGACTTGTTGTTCCTGACATTATTATTACTTATATCATGATTTACTTACTTTCAGAATATAAAATTTTATTTATATATCATATATATTCAGTATATATATATATATATATATTAGATAGATAGATAAATGAAACACACCGTTCATGGAGACGGTAGTCCGTACATACGCATGAACGCTATTTTCCTTTCCTTATTGTCTTGAATGGAAGTAAGTAGATGAAATATATATATACATAAATCCAGTAGATTTACCATGTCATATATTTCATTATTATTTATTATATATACTTTATAATCATTCGGGAATGGCTAACATTGATAATGAATCTCATCGCGTCGTGGAGACGGTAGTCCGTACGTACGCACGAGCGATGATATCGTTCCCATGGTCGTGGAATTGTGTTGAAGTGTATGTATACTATTTCAGTATCATTATCACTTTATCATAATCATATATAGTTACTCATTACACCATTATACCCATCCAATTAAGGTGGTGGCGGAAAATAGATTACACGACGGCGTGGAGACGGTATTCCGTACGTACGCACGCGTGGTGATTTCCTTTTTCCGTACGATGGATAGAAGGTTAATTAGAGTTGTTTCATATTTATAATAACATATCAGTTTATAATAAATACTGATGTTATTACTTTATCATGAATGTAGACGCCGGAAAAGTCCTTTGTTCCCAAACGAAGCTCCGGATGCGGAAAGCGAGGTCATATTTGGAGTCAGAAGCACGTTTCGGAGGGCCCGGAGGCCTTGCGCGGAATTTTGGAGACCCGCGCGCAATGTTGTAGTGCCGCGCGCAAACCTCCCGGGATGCGCGCAATGCGCTGGGCCGGCGCGCAATTTTGCGCGCCCATGGCCCGCACGACTCCCTTGCGCGCCGGGCCCGATTTCGCGCCCGCGAAGGAATTTGCGCGCCCGCGAGCCGGATTCCGCGCTCGGGGTTGCCTATAAATATAAGGCAACCCCCGACGTTTTGAAGGTTGCTGGAATTCGAAGAGTCGCTCGTTCGCGCAATCCAACCTCCTCCGCGCGCAATGCCGATCTTCAGGTAACCTCCTTTCTTTCGCGCAATAAAGCCTTGGGGTTCGCCTTCGCGCGCAATCCCTTTGGATCCTTTCCTTTGAAACAACTCTTCACCCAAAGGCCTTCGCGCGCAAAAGAAGCCTCTTGCGCGCAATTACCCCCGGGTGCGCGCAATCCAGCCCGATTGTGCGCACCCCCCATTACTAAGAGGCCATTTGTTAAAGAATGAGCTGTTGCCCCCGCACGCTATACGAAGCCCGGTGTGCGCAATCTCCATCTTCCGCGCGCAAAGCGCTGGCCCAATTGCGCGCCAGCCTGCCCATTTGCGCGCCGACCCGCGGTATTGCGCGCCAAGCTTCTCTTTTGCGCGCAATCCGCCGGGGTCGCCCCCTTTGACCCCCTGAGGGTACCCGCCTGTGTGGCGCCCGATAATCTTCATCCTGGGTGCCCGCGCCGTGCGTTGTCTTCCTGTGCAGCCCTCCAGGCTCTCACGAAGTGACACGAACCCATCGGCGGCATCACACACGTCCAAGTTGCACGACGTTAAACTGCCTAGAATATCGTCCGCGCTGCAAGATGTTAAACTGCCAAGGTGTTTCGTCCAACATGACGTTAAACTGTACCACGTCCAAGCTGCACGACGTTAAACTGCCTAGCATATCGTCCGAGCTACAAGACGTTAAACTGTTCAGCATTCGTCCTGCATGACGCTAAACTGCACCACGTCCGCGCTGCAAGACGTTAAACTGCCAAGCACCTTCGTCCTCGACACACGACGTTAAACTGTACTTCGTTCGGAAAGACCTTAAACCGTCCGCGTCGCCCGATCTCGTGCCTCGCACGCAGGGTTCCCCTCCCGGTTTGGATGTGGCCCCCACCCGCTCGTCTCTGCATGGATGTCGGGATTGGAGTGGCCTTCGCCCACGGGGGTAGAGTATTACAGACAGAACGAACTACGTGGACTTTGATCCCTGTCTCCTAAATAGGGTACGTAGAAAGCCTCTCCGAGGTTCAAGCCCACCACCTGGTCGTCCCGGTCGTATTCACGTCGGTTCGTCCATCAGTGGACCCCTCCCGGGTTCACACTCGCGTCGATTCACCTATGAATCCGCCCTTGTGGGAGACTGCACGTGTGTATCTCCATTGTGCTTACCCACTGCCGAATCCAGTGGAGGGCGTGACAGGGATCGAGGTCTCTTACCTTCGCCCCAAGTCCCTCTCCAACTGAGTTTTGCTGCATCCGGGCCGCCTCAGTGCGTAAGTCCTGATAGAACGAACTACGTGGACTTTGATCCCTGTCTCCTAAACAGGGTACGTAGGAAACCTCTCTGAGGTTCAATCCCACCACCTGGTCGTCCCGGTCATATTCACGTCGGTTCGTCCATCAGTGGACCCCTCCCGGGTTCACACTTGCGTCGATTCACCTATGAATCCGCCCTTGTGGGAGACTGCACGTGTGTATCTCCATTGTGCTTCCCCACTGCGGAAGCCAGTGGAGGGCGTGACAGGGATCGAGGTCTCTTACCTTCGCCCCAGGTCCCTCTCCAACTGAGTTTTTCCGCATCCGGGCCGCCTTAGTGCGTAAGTCCTGACAGAACGAACTACGTGGACTTTGATCCCTGTCTCCTAAACAGGGTACGTAGGAAGCCTCTCTGAGGTTCAAGCCCACCACCTGGGCGTCCCGGTCGTATTCACGTCGGTTCGTCCATCAGTGGACCCCTCCCGGGTTCACACTTGCGTCGATTCACCTATGAATCCGCCCTTGTGGGAGACTGCACGTGTGTATCTCCATTGTGCTTCCCCACTGCCGAAGCCAGCAGAGGGCGTGACAGGGATCGAGGTCTCTTACCTTCGCCCCAAGTCCCTCTCCAACTGAGTTTTTCCGCATCCGGGCCGCCTCAGTGCGTAAGTCCTGACAGAACGAACTAAGTGGACTTTGATCCATGTCTCCTAAACAGGGTACGTAGGAAGCCTCTCCGAGGTTCAAGCCCACCACCTGGTCGTCTCGGTCGTATTCACGTCGGTTCGTCCATCAGTGGACACCTCCCGAGTTCACACTTGCGTCGATTCACCTATGAATCCGCCCTTGTGGGAGACTGCACGTGTGTATCTCCATTGTGCTTCCCCACTGCCGAGGCCAGTAGAGGGTGTGAAAGGTATCGAGGTCTCTTACCTTCGTCCCAAGTCCCTCTCCAACTGAGTTTTGCCGCATCCGGGCCACCTCAGTGTGTAAGTCCTGACAGAACGAACTACGTGGACTTTGATCCCTGTCTCTTAAACAGGGTACGTAGGAAGCCTCTCCGAGGTTCAAGCCCACCACCTGGTCGTCCCGGTCATATTCACGTCGGTTCGTCCATCAGTGGACCCCTCCCAGGTTCATACTTGTGTCGATTCACCTATGAATCCGCCCTTGTGGGAGACTGCACATGTGTATATCCATTGTGCTTCCCCAATGCCTTTTTCTCCTTTCAGCGTCCAGCATGATGTGAAACTGTGATCCACCCGGCCGTTCCATCCCCCTCTGTGCGAGGTGGTTCGGTTCAATCCTCCGCCCGGCAGCCTCGACCTCTTCGTGAGTCGGCTTGCCGACGTCCAGCATGACGTTAAACTGTATATCCGAACTACGCTGACTTTGATCCGCGCTAACGCGCGGTACGTAGGAATCCCCTACGAGGTCCAAGCTCTTCACTCCATCATCCATCCTGATCCTTACCCGGGCCGCCACATCCCGGTGGGGTCATGCCACTTCATTCCACGCCACTTCACTCGGGAAGTCGCGCATGTGCTGGCCCCAGCATCGGAGGTTCCCCGCAAAGGGTTCTGTCATCTGATCCACTTCTCGTGTTGATCAGTCCGATGCCGTCCCCGCTGGACGTTAAACTCGCGGCATACCCCGTGTTAAACATGGGAATCTGAGGAAAACCTCAGGTGACACAGTTCCCCGCACCCAGCGCGGGATGCCTCAGGCCATCACGCCTTCGAGAAGCCCTATTAGGGACGGAAGGCAGACATGCAGAGCCGCAGTGTTAAGACACGCCCCCAGCACCCAGAGCTACCCGGTCTCCTCACCGCAGGTTGCTGCCCCGACCAGACTCCTTGGAGCGTCCGGGCGGAAGCAGCGTAATTAACCGGTGTCCATGGAGACATGGCGCCGGGAACGAGATTCACGAGCACGTCTTAAATCTATGAGGGAGACCCGGATTAGGCAACGAGTTCCAAGGAGACGTCCGCGGAAGGAGGAGCCGACATCCCATCATCCTGGTTTCGATCAAGGAGCAGACGCCCCTGAATAAGGGACGGATGCCGCCCGCCTTTGGAAAGAGGGACTGCGGGGCCACAAGCCTCGCGCCCATCCCCTCGGGTCGACGGGCGCACGCGCGAACGCGTCCTGGCGGAACAGCGTCGGAACATAAACCCGACGCACATCCGCACCGAAACAGAAAAATGGTGAACCCGACGTGAATCTCTTCTCCTCAATACGAAGACCGATTGCTTTCAGAGGTGTTGGAAGACCTGCATGTTGCCCGGCCAAGCATTCAGCACTGGGGCACGGAACTCGCCAGGGGCTGGGGAAGGGAAATCGGGCACTCCGTCTCACGACGTCGATGGCCTGGGTTCTCCCCACGGAAGGCGTCGTGGCACTAATGGTTGGTTGTCGATTCCTTTTCCTGTCAGTGTTAACGGGTTCTTCTCCCTGCTTTCAAGAATCAAGTCGCCCAATCCAGTGCCCGATCTCCACCCGCCCACTGGCGCAGGGGTAGGGGAAACACCGACGCGGCTACTCCGCGCGGTCCCGCCCGTTCCACAGCCGTCCCAACAGCCGCAACTGCGGGGCAACCACGCCCTCTCTCCCCCTCAGAGGTCATCCAGAGAAGGGTGATCAACAACTTGGTGCAGAGATATGAGGAAGAGGGATTCATCCTCACCAGGGACATGGCTCGCCTAGACCTCGAGGAAGCTGCACCTCGCCACCAACGCCGCCCCCGAGGGCCGCGCAGGGAGGCACTGCTGCCTACCTCGACGTCCAACCGCTTCGGGAGCTTATCCCCGGAACGCTCCGACAACTCCCTCCCCTATGCGGATGAGGTGGAAGATGTCCGGGACCACCCTATCCGAGATTCGCTCCAGGGATCCGCGATAAGGGCTCCTGTCAGGCCACGGCGACACCGCCGCCAGGCTTCTCAAGTCGAAGAACGGGCTCTCCACTTGCCCGCGCCGCTCATCCCGACTCGTCTGTCCTGATGCCAACGTCGGGCACGAGCGGAAGAGGATGCCCACCTTGGGGCCCTAGCAACAGCGGCCGCGTTGGCTCAAGCCACTGCTGGCTCCAGTCACCAGGCCCCTGCGCATTCTGAGCAGGGGCATTTCTATGCCCGACCTGGATCGAGGCCCCGACCGCCCCAAAGGCAGGTTGGGTTGACTCTCCCGGTTGCTGGTACAGGCAATAGCCACCGCGGACCACCTCGCGGTAGCGCTATTCACCAACAGGGTCTACTCCGTGTGGCCGATCCAAGAGGCATGGGTCACCCCACCTTCCGATCCGGCCCGGAGGCCTACCCGGAATCATCTCTCCCCGTGTCCCCTTTGATATCTGTCCCGGTGCTCCTCGCACCTTGGTTTCCAGTCCTCTTGGCCCCAGCACCGGTGCAGCCGGAGGATGCCAGGACAGAGATCAGCCATGCCCCGAAGAACCACCTAGGGGCAGGAAGGCGAGGCGTCGACGTCGAGGGAAGAATGTTACGGAATTCCAGACAGAGATCCGACCGGTTCGTTTCTCTGATACAGAGGCGGAGTATGATTCGGCGACGGAGCCCTCCCCCCGATCCCTCCAGCTAGGGGCAGGGCTAGGAATGCGGCACGTCAGCCTCGTACTTCCCGAGAGGGAGATCGATACGATCCCCGCTTCTCTCCGAAGGTATATCCGGAGTAGTGAGGGCCCGGTAGACCCCCAAGGATCAAGCTTGCGGTTGGTACCGGCCCCTCTGGAAGCGCCTTCTGCCTCGATCGGAGAAGCCGGAGACTTTTTCGGGGGACCGACGGTCGAACCACGATCTAGTGCACCCTCGGCGAGCACCGACGCTACGGCAGGATGTTCGCTCGCCGGCCCATCCTATCGTGATGTGGTAGCTGGGGAACCGCCACCCTCAGAGGGCGGCCCGGGATATGGAGGCCAATCGGCCTGCTCGCCGTATTCACCGCCGGCCAGCCCGTCGGCCCGGCAGCCCGCCTCGGCACCACTGCCGGTTCCCCGTCCATTCCCAGTCGTTGAAGAGGACCAAGGAGACCTGGGTCCCGAGTTTGAGTCGTGGAGCTTCTGGACCGTCCTTGCAGAGGGCCACTTCCCTGAGAAGTTTTGGCCAGTCGCAGGACCGGACTTTGATGCACCCGAATCGCTCACCCCGGATGAGTTTGAATGCTTTCGCCGAACTCTCCGGGAGACTCACTTCTGTCTTCACTGCCTAAAAATGCCATATCCCGGGAGTCAAGCGCACCTGGAGGATATTGGTGAGCAGTTCCGTCAAATTGACCTGGCCACGCTCCCCGCGGTTCGGCACCCCGGGTCATTTCGGCACCACGAGGCCCTCCAACAACGATGCGTTGAGTGTTTTCAAGTACTCCGCAAGGTTATCGAGGAAGCCACTTCCCACGTACATATCCATGGATGGGGGAAGTATGCTGCCCTACGCTTGAGTGCGATTCGCCGACAGCCCGATTCGCTGGGTGGCCCTGAGGGTACATCCCCAGGGACGGAAACGGTCAATATGGCTGACCCGTCGAGAGAGGGGAACGACTTGGAACTTCTCGACGGGGGCTCTCCCCCTGAAGACAATCCATTGTTGGATCCGTCAGTGAGAGTTACTCGTCACCAAAGGAGCCTCCTGGGTCTCCCCGCACCCACTGAAGCACTGACGTTGAGCCGGAACGTCAGCAAAGGTAAAGAGCACGGCAGGGCTATAAAGCCCGCCGACCCATCTTCCTCCATGCAGAGGGCAGAGGAGGATCCCGAAAAGGCTACGCTACGTCAACAGCTCGCCGAGCAGAAGAAGCTAGTTGACCAGCTCCTCGCCGAGCGCGCTGCAGAGCGGCGGCCTGACTACAGTAATCCTAGGCCATGACAGCAGGGACAGGAACAACCACCCCTCGATGAGGCTCTCCCGGGCAACCGTGATTATGCCGTGTTTGCCGATAGGGGAGAGGCCATTGCCTATGGCAAGAGGGTGCGGTATGTTTCACCGCACCCTCCCGAGCGGCGTGACTACCTGAGAGACCCCGCTCGAATTCCTCCCGCTGCCCCAAGGGCCGCTCCGCCCGCCATCCCACGAGCTGCCGAGTTCGACGACCCGGTCGATGACCCGATTGAAGGGCCATGCAATGCACTCGTGGTTAGAGATCCTCGCCAGGACTGGAACCCATGTCCGGACGATCCGATGGCGGCACTCATCGCCCTCTTGGAAGCCGTGGAGACTCGGCAAGTGGCAATCCCACCGGACGGCAAGCCATACCCCGCATGGGTGGATGACATGCCAGCACCTCCGGGATTCGGGAACCCCACTTTAGCCCCCTTCAACGGGACTGGAGATCCGCCACAACATTTGGCCCATTTCAACTCGAGGTGCGGGCCTATGTTGGGAACTCCGGCGCAGCAGGAGGCTGCTAAGCTTCGCTGCTTTGTCCAGACACTGGAAGGGCCAGCATTTGTCTGGTACAGCCAGCTCCCCGTCGGGTCGATAACTAGCTGGGAGGACCTTCGTAGACAGTTCCTCTACCAGTTCAGTTCCACGACCCGGAATACGAGTATCGCAGACCTCTTCATGTGCAAGAAAAGGCCTGATGAGTGAGTCGTGGATTTCGTCGCCCGATGGAAGGGTCTCACGTATTCCCTTGACATGCCATTGACTCAGGAGCAGTTGCTGACAATGTGCATCGGGAATGTCAAGACCGAGCTGGTCCCTTCCATGATCACTCAGAATTACCCCTGAGGGTTCAGGGACTTCTCAGACAAAGCTCAACGTCTTGAGGAGGCCCTGCAACAGGCCAGTCAGGCACATCTGCTGCCTCCTATGATCCCTGCAAGGAGAGTCAGCAGGGCTGAGCCCGCTGCTGTTGCCAAGATAGAGGCCCCCAGGCAGTTGGAGCTGCTGCCGGCGAGGCCAGCTCCACAGCCTCACAGGAATCCGCCTCCATGGGCTCAGTTCCCGGTCCAGCAGCGACAGCCCCAGAACCGGCCGGCCCCTCCGCGTAATGTACCGCCACAACCCAGGCGAGATAATCAGGGTCCACCTCCTCGGCAGGCCCCTCCAGCCCCTCGTCAAGACCACGCTCCCAGGGGCCCGCGATACCTGACTTACTCATTTCACGAGGATCAGGTCCCCGGTTATTTCCGGAGCGCCCTGGATCAGAGGATTGTGCGACTGCCTGAGTGTTGGAGGCCGGAGGAGGCACATCTCACGGATAACCCCCACTACTGCCCTTACCATCGGGCCCTGGGGCACACCATCCGGCGGTGCTACGTGTTTAAGGACTGGCTCCAATACCAGATTAACAACAATGTAATCAGGTTGGGCCCAGCTCCAGCACAAGTGGCGGGCGTGTTCGTGGGATCAGATGATGATAGCGGCAATGAGGATGAATGGCAGCTGGTCTCCGACCGCGGATCCCAGAAGTATAATAACTGGATGGCCCGCAAGACGATCATTCGCGCCCATGGAATCATCCGTGCGCGCTTGAATCAGCCTGAGCCCCCAGAATCTGCGGGTGCTGCTTCGGCATCGTCGTCCCAGCCTTCCTCTTCCGAGAAGAGCAAACGGCGGCGGTGCAAGAAGGAAGAGCGCGCCCCGCCAGTTCCGCCGCTATCCCGCACTCTCGGCGATTTCATGCCCCCGGAGATGGGGATCCCTCCCCGGATCCGCCCAGTGGTGGATGATTCGTCCGATGACAGTGCTGGGTACGCTTCGGTTAATACTGTCGAGCTGGTAAATCCCTTTTCGGTTCCCGACGTTGAAGAACACCAGGTGGACCTCCCCAGTGTCCCCGATCGTCGCCACCGTCAGAGGAACCGCAACAACAGGAGTCGCTGGGGCACGACAGTTGGTACCTCCAGCCAGGTCGTGCACGCCACTGAGACTAGGCAGCAGGCTCAAAACCGAGCTCAGCGTGCGCAGCCCCCCCATCCGGGGATGACAGATTCGCCTCCGCCACTGTTTGTGGTGTGGGACTAGGCAGAACCGCCTCAGCCGCGTCGCGATCAGCTCCGCCCTGCCATGAGTCCATCCCAGCCTCCTGACCCCAGTACGATGACTACTTCCCGGGATTCAATCAATGAACAGCGAGATGCGCCAATCACCAGTCGGCCGCCGGTCCAACCGGCAGGGCCCGTCATGCCTCCAACCGCAGAGCAACCTCCTGCAACCAGGGGCTCGCGCTTGGCCAAAAAGTATGATGTCCTGAAGCACTTGGCCGACATCCCAGCAAGGCTCTCCATCCTTGAGGATCTGCGCATGTCATCTGAGATGCGCGAGGCGCTCGCTGAAGCCCTGAAGAGCCCCCGCCAGTTTGAGACAGAGGTTGCGGCTGCAGAGGCCTTTCACGCCGAAACGATTGAGGACGCCGAATGTCAGGCAGTTATCTCGTTCTCTGGTAAGGATGAAGACCCTCCTATATAGGGGCACATTCTTCCGCTGTATGTTACTGGCCAGTTCAATGGCCTTGAAGTCCGGCGCTGTCTTGTCGACACGGGGTCCGGGATTATCCTGATTCCCACTCGGACGCTCCGGAGATTGGGGTTGTCTGAGGATGACTTGATTCCCTCCAACCTCAGGATCCAGGGGTACGACCGCACCGAGCAAACTCCGGTCGGCAAGATACGTTTGAAGACCCAGTTCAGTGACCTGGTTGCCAACACCGAATTCATGGTAGTCTCTCAAGACACTGCGTATAACGCATTGATGGGCAGGCCATGGCTCCACCTTCATGCGGTGGTTCCCTCGTCATACCACCAATTCCTGAAATACTCCCTTAACGGTCGAGTAGGCGTGCTTCAGGGGGATGCCTCTCCTTTTGCCTCATGTGAAGCCCGCTATCTGGATGCGGACTACTACAAGAGAAAGGATAAGTAGATCCTGGCAGGTGAGGTTGAGCCTGTCGCTGTTGCAAGTGTTCCCTGGGAAATCTTGGATGACGCTTACGTCCTATCGATTCAACGGTTGGACGTAGCCATGGTCTCGACGGCATGTGATTCTCCTGATGAGATGACCATGGCCGCCCGTGCCAGCACCAGCGGCCTAGCAGGATCTGGTAGCCCCAATGCAGTTTCCAACGCAGTCTCTCCCGTGGACGATCCCTCCCCAAGTGGAGAGGGCGTGGAAGATGCACCCCCATCCTTTGAGGAGGGCGTCTCCGCCACGGTCGATAAGTTAGTACAGGTGAACCTTAGAACCGAGGCAGATCCAAGACCCAAATTGGTCAGTGCCGCCATGTCCTCTGAGGAACGGCAGCAATACGTGGACTTCCTCAGACAGCACTGTGATGTGTTCGCTTGGGGCTATGACGAGATGCCGGGGCTAGATCCTCAGGTAGTCGTCCACCGCCTTGGTCTCCCGGTGAACCATCGCGGGTTCAAGCAGCCTCCCAGGAAGATGCACCCATTCCACGGTGCCATGGTTGAGGCCGAAGTTGACAAGCTTATCAAAGACAACTTCGTGAGGGAAGTTCAGTACCCCAGATGGCTGGCCAACATTGTGCCGGTCAGGAAGAAGAATGGGCAGATCAGAGTCTGTATCGACTTCCGCGATCTCAACTGCCACTGTCCGAAGGATGATTTTCCCCTTCCGGTGACAGAGCTGTTGATTGACGCCACGGCAGGGTTCCAAGCCCTTTCTTTCATGGATGGATACTCCGGATACAACCAAATCTGGATGGCCCCTGAGGATGAGGAGTTCACTGCCTTCAGGGCCCCCCAAGGTATCTTTTGTTACCAGGTCATGCCCTTCGGCCTGAAGAATGCAGGTGCCACCTATCAACGGGCGATGCACCGCATATTCAAGCCAATCCTCGGCGCACTGGTGGAATGCTACGTCGACGACTTGGTGGTCAAATCGCGCAAGCATCAGGACCATCTCAAAGATCTTGAGAAAGTGTTCGGCTTCCTCCGGTCTCGCTGCCTGAAGATGAACCCATTGAAGTGTGCCTTCGGGGTCACCTCCGAGAAGTTTCTTGGCTTTGTGGTAAGGTACCGGGGTATTGAGATCGACCCAGAGAAGATCAGGGCGATTATCCAGATTCCTCCCCCAGGTAACATCCGGGAACTGCAAGGGTTCCAAGGCCACTTAGCCTATATACGCCGATTCATCGCGAATCTGGCCGGAAAGTGTAAGCCCTTTTCTCGGCTCATGAAGAAAGGTGCCACCTATGTATGGGATAAAGAGTGTCAGACCGCTTTCGAGGAAATCAAGCAGTACCTGCTTCAACCTCCGGTTCTGATGCCGCCTGTATCCGGGAAGCCACTGGTCCTTTATGTGACCGCCCTGGAACGGTCCCTTGGTGCCCTTCTCGCCCAGAAGAACAACGAGGGAATAGAGAATAGCCTCTATTACCTCAGTCGCATGCTCCTCGATGCAGAAGTTAGGTATTCCCCCATCGAGAAGAGCTGCCTGGCGCTCGTATTTGCCGTACAAAAATTACGGCACTACTTGCAGCACCACGAGGTACAGTTGGTTTCTCGGGTAGACCCGTTGAAATATATCTTGAGCCGGCCTATGTTGACTGGCCGTCTAGCACGGTGGGCTGTGATTCTCCAGCAGTTCGACATCAGGTATGTGTCTCAGAAGGCCATCAAAGGGAAAGCATTGGCAGACTTTCTGGCTGCTCACCCGACCTCCGCGGATCAGCCGCTAGATCTAGGATTTCCTGATGAGGCCATTCTCTCGGTCGATCGATCCGATCCATGCTGGAAGATGCACTTTGATGGTGCCTCCCGGAGCCCCACCGGTAGAAGACTCGATAATCCTAAGCTCAACAAAGTGGGTTTGGGTATCGTCTTCATTACCCCAGAGCAAGCCGTGCTGCCATACTCTTTCCTGTTGTCAGAGGGCCGTACCAACAATGAGGCGGAATACCATGCCCTCATCACTGGCCTCGAGTTGGATCTCGAGATCGATGTGCCCCATCTGTGTGTGAAAGGGGACTCCGAGCTGGTCGTTAAGCAGATCAATGGCGACTATGTTGTCAGGAAGCCGGAACTTGTGCCATTGCTGGAGTGCACCCTCCTCCTGATGGCCCAGTTCCCTTCTCGGCCAGAAGTTGTCCATATTCCCCGGTCGCAGAACGGTCGAGCAGATGCTTTGGCCAGCCTTGCTGCGTCACTCGCGGAGCCTGAACAGGACAACCTGATCATCCGCGTGACGCACCGCAGGCTCATCGCTCCCGTTATCCCGGAAGGAGATCGCGGACCGTCGGTAAGTAATCTCACCACGGTTGCCCCTGTCCCCGGAGCCCCGAGTACCCCAGATATGGCAGTCGAATCAGCCTCTGATTGGAGGGTGACTTTGGTTGAGTACCTCCAACATGGAATTCTCCCGTCGGATCGGGCCAAGCGCGAGCGAGTTCGACGCCGCGCATCGCAGTTTTTCCTCCAGAGCAGTCCCGGCCTGGAGCAAATCCTCTATAGGCGCGGATTTGATGGTGTTCTCCTCCGTTCCCTTCAAGGAGTTGAGATCCCACGAGTCATGTAGGAGGTTCATGCTGGTTCATGTGGTGCCCCCCAGACTGGGCCGAAGCTGTCCCACCAGATTCGGAGGTTGGGATACTTCTGGCCCTCCATGATCCATGACTGCATCGAGTATGCTAGGAAGTGCCATGCGTTCCAGGTTCATGCAAACTTTGTGCACCGGCCGCCGGAGCCTCTCCATACCACTAGGTATTCTTGGCCCTTTGCAGTCTGGGGTCTGGACGTTGTGGGACCTTACCCACCGGCGACGGCTCACCAGTGCCGGTTCATTCTGACCGCCACAGACTTCTTCTCCAAATGGGAATAGGCGATTCCGCTCAGAGAGGTCAAATCCTGTTCGATCGCTGACTTCGTGACCTCCAGCATCATTCATCGATTTGGAGTGCCTCACGCTATCCTCACGGATAACGGAGCCAATTTCCGAGCAGCCGAGTTGAAGAAGCTGTACGCCAAGTACAACATTCGCTCGAACCATACATCTCGCTATCATGCGCAGGATAATGGACAGATTGAGGCGTTTAACAAAACCCTCTCTAACATTCTGCAAAAGATGGTTGGTCAGAACAAGAAGAGTTGGCCAGACAAGCTCCCCAACGCCCTCTGGGCTTATCGGACGACGACTCGCAATTCCACCCAGATGACCCCTTATTCCCTGGTGTATGGAGCTGAGGCCATCCTGCCCATCGAGATCCAGTTACCGTCGTTGCGCACTGCGGTCTACGACCAGCAAGCGCCGGACAGAGCTGTTGAAGCCCGTCTAGTCGAGTTAGAAGCACTGGATGAGAATAGGCTTCGCGCTTTGCACAACTTGGAGAGGAATCAAAGCAGAATGGCTCGAGCTTTCAATAAGAAGGTTCGCCTCCGCTCCTTCCTGCAGGGTGACCTAGTACTGGCCCTAAGAGCGCCAATGATCCCCGGCAGGAAGCCACCCAAGTTGGAGCCCAAGTGGGAGGGACCTTTTGTCATCCACAAGGTCTATCCCAATGGTGCGTATTCCCTAGAGACTATGGATGGTGAGCGTGTCACTCCTCCCACCAACGCTAGGTTCCTCAAGCAGTAATTTGCCTTAGTGCACTTTGTCCGCGCTGCAAGACGTTAAACTGCCAAGTGTTTCGTCCAACATGACGTTAAACTGTACCACGTCCAAGCTGCACGACGTTAAACTGCCTAGCACATCGTCCGCACTGCAAGACGTTAAACTGCCAAGTGTTTCGTCCAACATGACGTTAAACTGTACCACGTCCAATCTGCACGACGTTAAACTGCCTAGCACATCGTCCGCGCTGCAGGACGTTAAACTGCCATGTGTTTCGTCCAACATGACGTTAAACTGTACCACGTCCAAGCTGCACGACGTTAAACTGCCTAGCACTTCGCCCGTGCTGCAAGACGTTAAACTTCCAAGTGTTTCGTCCAACATGACGTTAAACTGTACCACGTCCAAGCTGCACGATGTTAAACTGCCTAGCACTTCGTCCGCGCTGCAAGACGTTAAACTGCCAAGTGTTTCATCCAACATGACGTTAAACTGTACCACGTCCAAGCTGCACGATGTTAAACTGCCAAGCATATCGTCCAAGCTACAAGACGTTAAACTGTTCAGCATTCGTCCAACATGACGTTAAACTGTACCACGTCCGCGCTGCAAGACGTTAAACTACCAAGCGTCTTCATCCTGCATGACGTTAAACTGCCCCTCAAGAACTACGTGCGGCTTGATTCCCATCCTTATGGGATACGTAGGACCTCCTGAACATTCATGTTTCAGGCCCAGCCCCATCCTTCGGGAATTTCCATCCCATCTCGGGCCCTTGGTCCAGTTGCCTCTGGGTATGCGGCGTATGGTGTGAACGTGGGGCTATGCCCTCATTCACGTCGGTTTCCTCGCCACGCAGTACGCCCCCCACGTTTGGGGATGCCTTCCGCTCCCCCCTTTCTCTTTTCGTCCTGCATGACGTTAAACTGCACTTCAAGAACTACGTACGGCTTGATTCCCATCCTAATGGGATACGTAGGACCGCCTGGACATTCATGTTTCAGGCCCAGCCCCATTTCTCGGGAATCTCTATCCCGCGTTGGGCCTCTGGCCCCAGTTCCCCTCCTTTTTGTGCGAGGCGTGTGGCGTGAGCGGGGGATTATGTCCTCATTCACATTGGTCTACTGGCCACGCCGTACGCCTCCCCCGTGTGTGGGACTACCTCACACCCCTCATCGTCCTGCATGACGTTAAACTGCCTCTCAAGAAATATGTGCGGCTTGATTCCCATCCTTATGGGATACGTAGGACTGCCTGGACGCTTGTGTTTCAGGTCCAGCCCCGTCTCTTGGTTGATCACGGGGATTTGCCGTCTTTGGGTTGCTCTCAGGGTGAGTCCTCCGACCCTTTCCAGTGATCTATTAACATGTTTTGGGTACTTCGGTCTATGACCCGTATTGTCGGATTCAATCCCGACAAGTCCTATGTTGCTTGTCGGGCCTCGCGCTTCCTCTTGTTCGAGCCTTCACTCAAAGGGATACTCGTTAGCGGTTTGGGTATGATGCCTCAGTGCTCTCCTACCGCTCCGGGTCGATTTACCGGCGAGTCCTGGGCCGCAAATCGATATGAATCCTGCGCTTGAGCGGTTGATGCTCGTTTGCTTGCCCCATCCTAGGCTGACACGATCGGATGTTGTGTTGCGAATATGGTCAGTGACATCCTTGATCGCCATGTCGGCTCTTTCAGGCTCTGAACATTGGTTGCGCAGTCCTCATCACACTCCGCCTTTGTGCGTTGTAGTGGAATCTCGACACTCTCTTCATACTGACCTTCAGTACACCTCTACACGTTAGGCAGGCCAACCAGGGTAATGGTGTCTTGCGAGGCTCCCACGATCTGAGCACCAAGGATATATGCTGATGTCCTCCCTAAGGGCCATGTGTAGCTGGACCCTCGTCCCTATAAGGAGGAAGGAGTCGCCCGAACAATCGCGTTCTGGGCCCAGTATAGCTGGAGGCTAGCATCTCTGCCCCTCGGGTGATGGACATACGCAGGCCCCTATCCCAGGATCCTTCTCCTGGAATCATGCGTGACCACAGGGCTGGGTATGCTCCCACCTCCGCTGGGTCCGCCATATCGCAATAAGCGGATTCCTCCATGGTCCGAACCACACGACCTTAAACTGTGTTGTCTGGTCCTACCACACGACCGTAAACTGTGATCGTCTTGGCCCCCCGACGAGAAACAGCACTGCATCGTGATGTTCTCCTAAGAGGACAGTCACGTTGGGCGCTGGTTAATAACCACGCCATTTATCAATGCCTTTCATGGCTTGATTATTGTGGCGACTCCAGGGGTTTCTTAATCATAGGCATGTCGCTGCACAAAGAAAAACCATCCACCTTTAAGGACAAACAAGAAATATCAAATACCGCTTCTTTGGGTGTAAGGGCCAGACCCGCACCCCTCCCCGCGCTGGTGCCCGATTTTGTTGCGCCGTGCTTCCAGAACTACGTGTGGCTTGATTCCCATCCTTATGGGATACGTAGGAACGCCCGGATGTTTGAAACTTCGGGTCCAGCCCCCCACCTCTTAGAGATTCCCCCTTCTCTGGGGAATCCGCTGCCTTTGGGTCACCCTCAAGGCGTGTCCCTCGACCCCTTGTAGTGGTCCACCGGTGTCAAGAGTACTCTGGTTTATTGCCAGGAGGGTCAAGATCAGCTTGGTCAGGTTCCTTCCACTTTTCAGGCTTCGTGATCCCTTTCATTCGGACCCATCGCCTACGCCCTGGGTGGAGCCCCCGTGAGCGGTCTGGACACAATGCCTCAGTGCTCTCCCACCGACTCGGGCTGGTTCCCCCAAGGGTCTCGGGCAGCAAATCGATATGAATCCTGCGCTTGACCGGTTGATGCTCGTTTGCTGCCTCATTCCATCAACGGTCAGTGCGATATTGATGCTGCTTTTCCGCCACGGTCGGCAGTACTCCCATATTGTTACACTGGTGCCCCCAGTCCTTGAGTGAATGGTCGCATGATTCACATTACATTTTCCACCTCCCATTCCGGCCAGGCGAAACCTCGACACCTTTGACACTATCCCTCAGTGCATCTTTGCATATCCAGGGGATAGGACCACGATGTGGCGTGCTCTGAGGTTCTTATGGTCCGAGCTCTAAGACCTTAAACTAAGATCTGCCCCTTTGGTCCAAGCTCTACGACCTTAAACTAAGATCTCCATAAATGGGGTTCTACGTCCCGCATGACGTTAAAAACTGCACTTTCAGAACTACGTGTGGCTTGATCTCCAGCCTGATGGAGTACGTAGGAACGCCCGGGCATCTCGACTCGGGTCCAGCCTCAGGGATCGCTAAGTCCCGCCCCTCCTCGTCCCCGACCGTCTGGTCTGGCTTCTGGTACAGTGGTGCAGTTGTGACATTCTCCCCGATTCAGCTCGGGATGCCCCATTGCAATGATGGGAAGCGACAGTTTCCTCGCCAAAGAGGTTCTGTCTGAGAATTGGGGTGATTCACGGCCAGATTAGTACATCCGCCTAATACGCTTTCCCCACGGTGGCGCAATTTTGGGAGTGTTAGATTCTGTCCGAACAAATCATCACTTCGCCCCACGCTTCGCATGCCCTGTTGATCTGGATTTCCACCCTTGTGCCTGAAGGAACCCCCAAAGCGGCATTGATGATGACATGTGATCCGCCTCCTGCAATATGAATGATGACCTTCGGTCCGTCTATTGCAGTAGTATGGTCGATTGATCCATTGTCCGCTTGCCGTCTTGGGAATTTCCTAAAGTCCGACCGTCGTCGATCTCTGAATTCGGGACACGCGATTCACCCTTTCTCATTTCCCTATGTTCGGATAAAATCTCAACGCCCCTAGCGTTGTCCCGCTCGTGTGTCGGAACAAGTTGGGGGGATGATACATTGATTAGGTCTGAGGTCTCCTTTCCTAGGAATGACCTCCCTCTTTTCTTTAGAAATCCAGGCCCAATTGTGGATGCCTGAAGCTTGGTTGACGCTCCCGCGAGACAATGAATTGTGGTTGAGCATGTTATGCCAAAAGATGCAGATAAATATATTGATTCATACAAATGGATTGAAGTATTGAGTAATGGAAGAAAAATGTTCTGGGAATGGAAAAAACAAATCCCCTAGGGATTAACATGCTGAATGAGTTTTTCCAACGCCGCTACCCTTTGGCTGGTGGCCTCCAGAGCTGCTTCTCGCTCTCTGCGCACCCTCTCTTCGTCGGCGGTCGCAGCACGCAGCTCGCCGATCCTGGCCTGTGCACGCTCCCGCTCGACTTGAAGTGTGACCATCTGTTGGCCCACCTCCATCTGCTGTACCTAGGCGTCAACCAGCTGGGCCGTTAGTTGCTCCACAAGCTCAGTGCACGTTGCGACGAAGGCCTCCTTCTCTGCCGCCTGCCCTTCGAGACGCCGGACTTCCTGCTCCGCCACGAGGAGCGCCCGCGTGCTCTCCAACATGTCCCGACATTGTGCAACGTCGGCACGCCGGCGGCTCTCGCGCATCTTTTCGGCCATGAAATCACGGACCGTCAGATGGAGGCGTTGAGCATCAGCTCCCCCGGCACATAGGAAGCGCAGCCAGGTTTGAAGGGATCCCACGCGCCCCAGCCACTCCGATGGGTCTCGCTTGAGGAAGCGCTGGATGCACTTCCACCCCCTGCGGCGCGTTATCCGGCTCTCCTCGACCGCCTCCGCGTCCGAGTCATCCATCTCCTCGGGGACGGCAGGCCGGTAGGCAGGGAAGGCAGCCAGCAGGTCTGCTGCAGGGTCCGCCCCTGGGGTGTCCTCACGGGGGATAGGTTCCCCAACATCTGGGCGACCTTCTTCTCCCGCCCCAGCGGCGTTGACACCCTCGTCATCCCCAGACCTCTCTCTGATGGCAGCAACGCCGGCGTCCGCAGCCCCTTAATCAGCAGTTGGTGGGGTCGGCTCGGTGTGAGAAGTCTGTTCCGGAGCAGGCGACATGTCTGCCACCGGTCCACTCGTGGATGGCCCGGGTTCGGCAGCCCGACGAGCCTCCAGTGTTGAGATCACTGCACAGGGCATGCCGTGGTTAGTCATGGATCGTCAACGGCAAGCACCGATAGTAAGGTAAGGAGACTTACGGGAATCCAAAGCGTCATCTTCCGCTATCCCGGCCGCCGCAGGAGTAATTGCGGCAGGGGACCCCTCAGCGCTTGTCAATTCAATAATGGGCGTCTGGCCCCCGCCTTGTCCTGCTGGCGCCTCTCCTACTCCTACTGAGGATGCCTGACCAACATCCGTGCACTCCTGAGGAAGGTGAAGAAATGGGTTAGAAGCTGCATAAGAGAATGGATGAAGCAGGTTGAGTAGGGATAGAAGCGGACCTCGAGGAGCTCAGTGATATCAATATTGCCAGAGCTGGCCACCTCGCCGCTCTCCCACGGTCTCCCCTGATGGGACCTTCCCTCAGAGCCTTCATCCTCCCCCGTCTCCTCCTCTTCCTCGGAGTCGTCGTTACTGTTATCTTCCTCCGGCGGCATCTGTTCTGGAGCAGGCTCTAGACCGAGCATCACCTTCACCAGAAGGGACGGCTCCGCATGCTGACCACGTTGGCGCACGTACTCGTCCATGGCCATCAGATACGCATACCACCGGTGGAAGTTCTCCCTGTCGGCGACCTGAAGGCGCCCGACCTCTGGCAGATGGATTCCTTCGCTGGTTATCTTCTGCCAGATGATTTCGGTCCCCAACGACTGCCGCAGGGTCATCCAGGCCGACCACAGCGCTGGGATGACTGCATCGTGGGAGGGTTCGAGCAGACGCCTTACCTGCTTCCCGGGCCTCTCTTCGACCACCGCATGTGCCCCCTCTCTGGGCGCCGAGGTCGTGGCGGCAGCCTGCGATGTGCCCGCCGCCGAAGTCCCTGCTCGCGCCGGCTCCACTGCTTGGCGCGCCTCCGTTCTCCCCCGCGTAACAGCGCCGCGCCTCCTTCCTTGATGCCCGGTCTCCGCACGGGTGACCTCGAGCCGCCGAACTGGCTTCCGTAGAAGCCCCTCGGGGTACGCGATGGCCCAGTGTTCGGCGTACTCGGTTGCCAAGCCTGCGTCGACCCCGGTAGGAGGGAGAGTGATGACCTCGCCAGAGCCGAAAGCGGCGAACATTAGCCACATCTGGCGAAGGACGCAAGGGTTCGTCTCCTCCCGGACAGTAGTGAATACCCTCTTCGGCATCCGTTGAAGGCACACGAACTGCCTGGCGAACCGGGTTGGCACGTAGGGCTCGCAGATCACCTTCCCGTCGATCCGAGCCACGAGCACCCCGCCCCGCATGTTCAGGAAGTATTCGTGCTGCTCCAGCGGACCCTGCCCATTGTCGATCATCTGGGCAACGGGAGTGGGGAACGGGCTGAAGTTAAAATTGGCGTGATTGCCAATCCGAATCCTCACGCCCTCCTCATTTAGGTTCATCGGAGAGAACCTCGCGATGTTCAGTAGGGAGGGTCGCAGGTCGTTGCCCGGAGGAATGATGGCGTTTGGAAACGTGTACCCACCAAGGTGAGCAGCCACCCAGCTGTGGAAGAATTGAAAGGGCCCACAGATCCTTCGTGGCAACCCCCCTCGCGAGATGCGTCCCAGGATGGCATACAGCTTCGCCAGCACTGGGACCCCGAGGTTGTATCTTTTGTTGGCAGCCATGGCGCCCGCCATCGCCAGTGTCGCCGGGCGGACGACCATTCTCGTGTCCCGCACTGGCAGGAGCCACCCACTCAGAAAGGCGGCCAGGAACGCCGCGTACCGGACATTTGGGTCCCGGGCCTCGATGACGCGGTACCCCCATGAGCGGTAGTCGCCCATCTCCAGGACCCGCCAGTACGACCCGTTCCGGCTCCTCTGAGCCGCGGTTGGGCACCGCTTCCCCCTGCCTGGCATCTTGACCGCTGGGTCATGCTCCAAGAACTGGCCGAACCACTCCTTGTAGGCTATGTCCTTGTGGAAGTCCTTGATCCCATGCCGCTGCGTAGCCAGGTCCAGTAGATGCCATGTCAGAATGGGAGTCCGTGACCTGTCGTCCCAGGTGTTCTTCGGAGGCAGGAACTCATCGTATTGGTAACCCTCCAGTGGGATACCTCCGATGCAGTGGATGTCCCAGAGACCGATGCTAACCTCCCCATGGTGAATATTGAAGGTGTTGGTATCCGGGGACCAGCGGGTGAACAGCTCCGGCCCGAGCTCGGACTGCTGGTAGAAGTGGAACTACGACGTCCACACCGCCTCAAACAGGCCGATGTACCGCAGCTCCTCCGCGAAGTGATCGCAGGTGTGGCGTACCCAGAACGCCCAGGCCCACTCACTGGTGAAATTGCCCCCAGACCTCAAGTCCCAGTCCTTCAGCCAGCCCTTGGTGTCGTCAGTGACACTCTGGCGGTATGTGCTCGAGTAGAGGGCTGGAGAGTTCTCCGAAGTAGGCTCACTCCCGGCAATGGTTCGTGTCCTCGGGTTCAGGACATAGACATCTAAGTGCCTGGTCTCCCTAGCAGGATGCCCATTGTTGGTGATGTTATAGCGGGGAAGCTCGTCCTCCCGAGTCACCCAGGTCCGTGGCGCATCAACCTCGAACCCTGGCACCGGAACCTCATCCAGGATGCCATAGTTCCAGAGCGGCAGGTTGTCCGACAGCGGATATGTCTTCTGGGATGGCGTCAGCAAGTTGAACAAGGATTGATTGTTGGAAACAATCTCCTTGGCTCCGTAGACCTCCCCGTTCGCCGCCATCTCAGCTCTGCGAATGGCGGCATCCCCCTCATTCCCTTGATTCACGGCCATCTCAGAAGCTCCGGGAGTCGTGTGGGATGAAGCGTGCGGAATCGGACGAGGCTGATAGAGAAGTTTGAGAGCTGGCGTGCAATCCTAATGGACAGCGCGCAATTGGGAAGTCTGTCGCGTAAAACCCCGGGTGTTCGCGCAAAAACAGGCCGAAATCCGGAAAGGTTTGCGCGACGATCGGGTGAATTCCGCGCCGGCAACGGCAATTTCGCGAACGAGAGCTTGGAAGCTTATCGCGCGGAAAGCCAGTGGACGGTACGGGGGACCCAGGGCACCTATTTATAGGCGAGGCCGGGTGTCCGCGCCGTGCGGAAAGCGCTTTGCACGACCGCGACAGCGAATTTCGTGCCCGACGCCCTTTTTTCGCGCCACAGTCCCGCGCCACCCCGGACTTCGGCATTCCGGCGTCTCCCTCGGAACCCGATCGTTGCGACCTCTCGCCGATCAGATTCCAAGGGAGGGCTATTGTAGACGCCGGAAAACTCCTTTGTTCCCAAACGAAGCTCCGGATGCGGAAAGCGAGGTCATATTTGGAGTCAGAAGCACGTTTCGGAGGGCCCGGAGGCCTTGCGCGGAATTTTGGAGACCCGCACGCAAAGTTGTAGTGCCGCGCGCAAACCTCCCGGGATGCGCGCAATGCGCTGGGCCGGCGCGCAATTTTGCGCGCCCGTGGCCCGCGCGACTCCCTTGCGCGCCCGTGGCCCGCACGACTCCCTTGCGCGCCGGGCCCGATTCCGCGCCCGCGAAGGAATTTGCGCGCCCGCGAGCCGGATTCCGCGCCCGGGGTTACCTATAAATATAAGGCGACACCCGACGTTTTGAAGGTTGCCGGAATTCGAAGAGTCGCTCGTTCGCGCAATCCAACCTCCTCCGCGCGCAATGCCGATCTTCAGGTAACCTCCTTTCTTTCGCGCAATAAAGCCTTGGGGTTCGCCTTTGCGCGCAATCCCTTTGGCTCCTTTCCTTTGAAACAACTCTTCACCCAAAGGCTTTCGCGCGCAAAAGAAGCCTCTTGCTCGCAATCCAGCCCGATTGCGCGCACCCCCCCCCCTTACTAAGAGGCCATTCGTTAAAGAATGAGTTGTTGCCCCCGCGTGCTATCCGAAGCCCGGTGTGCGCAATCTCTATCTTCCCCGTGCAAAGTGCTGGCCCAATTGCGCGCCAGCCTGCCCATTTGCGCACCGACCCGCGGTATTGCGCGCCAAGCTTCTCTTTTGCGCGCAATCCGCCGGGGTCGCCCCCTTTGACCCCCTGAGGGTACCCGCCTACGTGGCGCCCGATAATCTTCATCCCGGGTGCCCGCGCCGTGCGTTGTCTTCCCGTGCGGCCCTCCAGGCTCGCGCGAAGTGACACGAACCCATCGGCGGCATCACACACGTCCAAGCTGCACGACGTTAAACTGCCTAACATATCGTCCGCGCTGCAAGACGTTAAACTGCCAAGTGTTTCGTCCAACATGACGTTAAACTGTACCACGTCCAAGCTGCACGACGTTAAACTGCCTAGCATATCGTCCGAGCTACAAGACGTTAAACTGTTCCGCATTCGTCCTGCATGACGCTAAACTGCACCACGTCCGCGCTGCAAGACGTTAAACTGCCAAGCACCTTCGTCCTCAACACACGACGTTAAACTGTACTTCGTCCGGCAAGACGTTAAACCGTCCGCGTCGCCCGATCCTGTGCCTCGCACGCAGGGTTCCCCTCCCTGTTTGGATGTGGCCCCCACCCACTCGTCTCTGCAAGGATGTCGGGATTGGAGTGGCCTTCACCCACGGGGGTAGAGTATTACAGACAGAACGAACTACGTGGACTTTGATCCCTGTCTCCTAAACAGGGTACGTAGGAAGCCTCTCCGAGGTTCAAGCCCACCACCTGGTTGTCCCGGTCGTATTCACGTCGGTTCGTCCATCAGTGGACCCCTCCCGGGTTCACACTCGCGTCGATTCACCTATGAATCCGCCCTTGTGGGAGACTGCACGTGTGTATCTCCATTGTGCTTCCCCACTGCCGAAGCTAGTGGAGGGCGTGACAGGGATCGAGGTCTCTTACCTTCGCCCCAAGTCCCTCTCCAACTGAGTTTTGCCGCATCCGGGCCGCCTCAGTGCGTAAGTCCTAACAGAACGAACTACGTGGACTTTGATCCCTGTCTCCTAAACAGGTTACGTAGGAAGCCTCTCCGAGGTTCAAGCCCACCACCTGGTCGTCCTGGTCGTATTCACGTCGGTTCGTCCATCAGTGGACCCCTCCCGAGTTTACACTTGCGTCGATTCACCTATGAATCTGCCCTTGTGGGAGACTGCACGTGTGTATCTCCATTGTGCTTCCCCACTGCCGAAGCCAGTGGAGGGCGTGACAGGGATCGAGGTCTCTTACCTTCGCCCCAAGTCTCTCTCCAACTATGTTTTACCGCATCCGGGCCGCCTCAGTGCTTAAGTCCTGACAGAACGAACTACGTGGACTTTGATCCCTGTCTCCTAAACAGGGTATGTAGGAAGCCTCTCCGAGGTTCAAGCCCACCACCTGGTCGTCCCAGTCATATTCACGTCGGTTCGTCCATCAGTGGACCCTTCCCGGGTTCACACTTGCGTCGATTCACCTATGAATCCGCCCTTGTGGGAGACTGCACGTGTGTATCTCCATTGTGCTTCCCCACTGCCGAAGCCAGTAGAGGGCGTGACAGGGATCGAGGTCTCATAACTTCGCCCCAAGTCCCTCTCCAACTGAGTTTTGCCGCATCCGGGCCGCCTCAGTGAGTAAGTCCTGACAGAACGAACTACGTGGACTTTGATCCATGTCTCTTAAACAGGGTACGTAGGAAGCCTCTCCGAGGTTCAAGCCCACCACCTGGTCGTCCCGGTCGTATTCATGTCGGTTCGTCCATCAGTGGACCCCTCCCGGGTTCACAGTTGCATCGATTCACCTATGAATCCGCCCTTGTGGGAGACTGCACGTGTGTATCTCCATTGTGCTTCCCCACTACCGAAGCCAGTAGAGGGCGTGACAGGGATCGAGGTCTCTTACCTTCGGCCCAAGTCCCTCTCCAACTGAGTTTTTCCGCATCCGGGCCGCCTCAGTGCGTAAGTCCTGACAGAACGAACTACGTTGACTTTGATCCCTGTCTCCTAAACAGGGTACGTAGGAAGCCTCTCCGAGGATCAAGCCCACCACCTGGTCGTCCCGGTCGTATTCACGTCGGTTCGTCCATCAGTGGACCCCTCCCGGGTTCACACTTGCATCGATTCACCTATGAATCCGCCCTTGTGGGAGACTGCACATGTGTATCTCCATTGTGCTTCCCCACTGCCTTTTTCTCCTTTCAGCGTCCAGCATGACGTGAAACTGTGATCCACCCGGCCGTTCCATCCCCCTCTGTGCGAGGTGGTTCGGTTCAATCCTCTACCCGGCAGCCTCGACCTCTTTGTGAGTCGGCTTGCCGACGTCCAGCATGACGTTAAACTGTATATCCGAACTACGCTGACTTTGATCCACGCTAACGCGCGGTACGTAGGAAGCCCCTATGGGGTCCAAGCTCTTCACTCCATCATCCATCCTGATCCTTACCCGGGCCGCCACATCCCGGTGGGGTCATGCCACTTCATTCCACTCCACTTCACTCGGGTAGCCGCCCATGTGCTGGCCCCAGCATCGGAGGTTCCCCGCAAAGGGTTCTGTCATCTGATCCACTTCTCGTGTTGATCAGTCTGATGCCGTCCCCGCTGGACGTTAAACTCGCGGCATACCCCGTGTTAAACATGGGAAGCTGAGGAAAACCTCAGGTGACACAGTTCCTCGCACCCAGCGCGGGATGCCTCCGGCCATCACGCCTTCGAGAAGCCCTATTAGGGACGGAAGGCAAACATGCAGAGCCGTAGTGTTAAGACACGCCCCCAGCACCCAGAGCTACCCGGTCTCCTCACCGCAGGTTGCTGCCCCAACCAGACTCCTTGGAGCGTCCGGGCGGAAGCAGTGTAATTAACCGGTGTCCATGGAGACATGGCACCGGGAACGAGATTCACGAGCACGTCTTAAATCTATGAGGGAGACCCGGATTAGGCAACGAGTTCCAAGGAGACGTCCACGGAAGGAGGAGCCGACATCCCATCATCCCGATTTCGATCAAGGAGCAGACGCCCCTGAATAAGGGACGGATGCCGCCCGCCTTTGGAAAGCGGGACTGCGGGGCCACAAGCCGCGCGCCCATCCCCTCGGATCGACGGGCGCACGCGCGAATGCGTCCTGGCGGAACAGCGTCGGAACAGAAACCCGACGCACATCCGCACCGAAACAATGAAACAACTAAATAAGAAGAATTTGAAGAAGAAATAAATTGAAAAAGATCGGTAATGGATATTACCTCTTTTTGACGCGCCTTCACTTAACCTCCACTTAAAAAACTAAGGATGGTCTTTGAAGAAGACCAGGACCTATAGGATGATACTAGGGAAGTGGAGAAGAGATTTCGGCAGGGTTTGGCCGAGCTTGAATGCTCAAATTGGTGTGAGGAGGAGAGGGAGGAGGTGCCCTTTTATAAGGGAGGAGAGGGGCCCCTTAGGAAAATCTCAAAATATAATTTTATATTAAGGTCAAATTCGGTTTATAATGGTTGCAAAGGGTCTTATTTAGAAGCTAAAGTGGGGATGGGTCGAAATCCACTCATCCAATAGGATTTAGAAAAATTTAGGTTATTATTTTAACCTTATCAATTAGATTTAACTCTAAGTTAAATAATTTAACTTTTACGGTGTCTTTTTGTTTCCTTACACTATATGGTTAATAAACTTAACATAACAATCCAAACGAACCCCAAGTTGTTTATTATTAATATATATCCTTATCTAAGTAATTTTGCCGAACCATATATTTTTAGGAATTAAATAACAATTAATAATATATTATTTGTTTTAAAAACTAATTTATGTCAATTTTGACACTATTTGGTACATGATTTTTATGAAATTAATAACAAAATGATAGGTTCGAACAAAGTTACTTATATCAACAATAAAATGTAATATTAACATATAAAATTAATGTAAGTCATAAAAAGTCTCAAATCACATTTATTTGGGCATTTATAATATCAATTATGTCAACATTTCATTAATAAGACAATTACTACATCATCGTTGTTTCATAAATAAATTAAATTATTTAATGTCTAAAAAAACAAATAAAATACCCTTATGTATGAAATCTATTTAGTTTTCTAATGAATATTTATAGTTGAATTTATCTTATGTATAACCCCATATTAATAATGATTTACTTATTGAACTTTGATTTTAACTATTTTAACCCTTCTTTAAATAAATTAATAATAAATGTCCTAATCTAATACAAGTGGGCCTAAATGGACATATTTTATTCCTAAGGTTGTTTTTGGTCGAATTAAACTTGTCCAATAGAATTGGGACATGTGTTAGGTTAATAATAATATCATTTTTACACTTAATTACCCTATTTACTTTTAACCGTGGTAAAAAAAAGTAAGAAGTTACTATTCACCAAAAATTATTTTCATCTCATTGAACCACATTTTACTTACTAACATCAACCGTGTCTCTCAAATTTTTGAAATTCCACTCACAGAAGCGGTAAAATTAAGTTTTATGAAAAAATCATTTTTTTAACTACCACTTACTGGTTTCACTATTCATCAAAAAATTAAAGTTTCCAGAAAAATACCAAAAATTAGGCCTAAGATATATTTGATATTATGAACTCATAAATTATGTCTATTTTACCAAATTCAAAACATATTAGTTTCATTAATTAATTTAAAAATTAATTCCCGTCGTCAAAACAAATAGCGTGTTTTTAAGAGATAATAACCTTCAAAAGATTGACACTTGTTTATGTCTGGTTTAAATGTAGAATTACATCCAATGACCAACATTGTATTAAATTGTAAAAATATATTCTAAATATACTTTCAAACCACTCAAATTAATAATATATCACTATTAATTATTTCTATTAAAAAAGTTCTTTTTAATTAAAATTTAGTAATTTTCACTATTCATCAGAATATGAAATTTATCCAAAAAGTACCAAAATTTCACCCTAAGCTAATTTCGATATTATGAATCCAAAAATGAAGTCCATTTTGAAAAACAAAATTTATAAAATTTCAAAAAGTGGTTATTACTATTCATAACGGCTAGTTTTAATAATATTTTAATAGCATATCGTTGTTTAGTGAAACTCGGTATTGCGTACTACACACGCTATCGAGGAAGGTCGTGATTGCGTGTAATGCAAGGCAAGTCAAGGATGCATGTTGTGAAAGCTCCTTTTGGTGTAGCGTAGAACACAAGACATTAATAAAAAGAATATTTTTCATGAAATCTCGGGGTGTTACACTATCTCGCATTAAGAGGCATTCTGCATTTATTCGGTTTAAAATCATAGTTTACTATCGTGTGCTAAGGATATGGGTGGGACTTCTATATTAAGTTGTCTATTCTTTCCAATCACATGTCTATATATAAATTCATATTATACTATTTATGGGTCATGGTAAATGAGTGGGTTATATACATAAAGGGAGGCATGTCAGAAAATTTAGGACGATAACACCATAGGCAACATAGTGTTTATAATGAATATGTGGTTTTGCTAAGAGATAGAATGCATATGTGTCACTAAATTCCATGAGTATGGAATTAAATCCCCTCATAGTTCTAGACTATAGAGGAATGGGATTTATAGAACATCTGGGGTAATTCAAACTATATGAATATGGGGTGATGGAATATTGTTTATGGTATAATGCTCGGATCAGAGATCCTAGTTTTGGTTGGTTAATGAAAAGGTGGAATTTGATAATATTTATGTAGTTTAAGAGTTAAAGAACTTTGTAAATTGAGAAAAGAAAGCCTTTTACCATATTAAGAGACTCAGAATCCAGATTCCCATTGTTTATGGCCATATTTTTTAGACCATGGAAACTATTTTAAATTTATGTTTCCTCGACTATGGGTAATCAATTTCCATTAGTTAGGAATGAAATTTTTATGTTTTCATTCAAGGTTACTCATGTGAATAAAAGAGGTAAAACCTGATGTGATGAGTGGTAAAACAATCCCATACACCTACCAATTATCGAGAAGCAAATGGAACACAACTTATGTTTATAATGATTGACTGGGGGAAATGTGGTAGATAGTTTAATGTTTATTACACTATTGTAGTTAGAAATTTTTTGGTTTTTTTATATGTGTTTCCAATGGAAAATAATTTATTTAAAATGAAATTTCCCCTAATATTTATTTATAGTTTATTTATTTTCAAGACTAACATATGGATAAATAAGAACGAGTATTTTATGGACCCAGACATAAATGTTACATAATATGGTGTTTTACCCAAGAAATAAATGTGTTTCACATTGAAGATCTCTTTAGGATTAATGTTTTACAGAATAATGTCATCATTCATACATAACACCCCACATTCATTATAAGTGGATATTATAGAACCAATATCATCTTTTTCCAAAATATAAAACTTTTAAAATAAAACATGATTTCTTTTTCATAAAACATCATCACACCTTCAAACTTGACTTCCTCCTGTAACTCACCCATACATATATCCTATGAAAAACATTTTAAAACATTTTATGGGAACTAGAAGATCATAATGGGACATAAAAAATTGAAATAAATTGTTAGTCTGTGTGTTATAGTAGACACATGAAATTTTATTCACAATGTTATAATTTTCACCTATAAAACATAATCTCTTTAGCATTCCTCATGAAAACTTAAGTGTTTTATAAAACTCCAAATAAAACATAAAAAAAGTTATCATATGGAATTATTTCTATATCATTTTTATATTTACTATATATCTCACATCTACATAGAGTGTAACCTTCATAGTTATATTTGGAATAACCACCACAGTGTATTCCCTTACTCTCTTAGGATAAGCTCTTCTGATTAACTCCTTCCCACTACCTAATGCATTGGAAATCTATAATGGGCTCATCCACCCTCTATTTATCATGGAACCAGCCATACTCCTAAAAAATAAATAATAACCATAACCTAAGTATAACACACATATATTTCATAAAAAATAACCTTTCCACATCAAAATCACTTTTCATTTATACAGTGTCATGCACTCAGAAATGAAAACAATATACATGAAAATAAAATTGTAAAAATGTAGAGGATGCATCAAAAAATTAAAGAGACATGAAATATGTAATTTTATTTCATTCCATATATGTTAAAAATTTATATCTTTTATATTTTATAAAATTGGTTAAAATATTGACATTAAAAGTTGTTTTAAAAAGAAATACCTTACAAAAAAAAATAAAAAGATCCCCTTTGTAAAACAATTGGGAAAAATTCTAAAATTATCATTTTATAACATTCACATAAATATAGATACATTAAATATAACCTTTTTTAAAACATGTACATGAAAATGAATGATTTATAAGAATAAATATTTAAACTTTTAAACAATGTTTTTTGTTAAACAAATATTACTAATATCATATCGTTGAAGTGAGCATTAATAAATTTAATTGATTCAATGTATCTATGTTATTTCCATAAAAAATTTAAATAATAAATAATATTTTCATAATTCATTTCTCAAATTGTTTTATCACATAATAATCAAGAAGTGTATGTTTAACCAAGATAATGTAAATAGGGTTAATAATTCTCTTAATATATTTTAATCAGATGAATTTTATTCCAAAAAAAAAGAGTAAAATTAAAAAAAATTAAATATCTTGATAATAAAAAAATCGATGATATAAATTTTCAATGTGTAGTGATATAAACCTTATAAAATAATATAGGTTTATAACCACAAAACTATGTTGTAAGGAAATAATATTGAGATGAAGTCCCTTACAGTGAGTCGGACTCATCATCTATAATCTTTATCTTCGAAAATATTAAACATAGGTTAATTATTTAATTTCATGAGAAATATTTTAATGTTTCTTATTAATTATATATAACATATTATCATGTTAAAAAAATTACTTAATTTTTTATGTTCTTGTCGGACATTTCGATGATATTTGGAACTTAAGTCCAAAATGACATTGGTATTATGCCAATAGTCAAAGTGGTTATTAGTAAATCATATTAAGAATAATATTAATGAAATGATAATAATTTTTATATATCAATTATAATTTAAAATAAACCCATTCTATAAGGTAATGAAAAATGAACAATCTTATAATCATGGAGATAGTAGTTCGTATATACACATTATTAACGTTTCAATTTTTCATTGATCATTATAGAAAGATGGTAAGTATTATTTTAACTTTATGAAATTATAATAACATCATTTATATCATATTAATCATTTTAATATACTTATATATATTATATATATGATGTGGTGATGAAAAAATAATCACATCGCTTTGGGGAGGTGATAGTTCACACGTACATGCGAACAACATTATATTTTTTATGTGAAATGAATGGAAATAATTTAAATGATATGATATTAATTAATTTTGATAATCATTTCTTGAATATAATATTTAATTATGAATTCCATAATTATAAACAATTTCTATAGATGGTGATGTAAATAAGATTAAATCGGTCAGTGATATGGTAGTTTATCACACACACGAACAATTAATTATATTCCCATTTGATTGTGGGGGAGATAGATATAAGTGATGATATTATCATAATAACCTCTATGTATATTTTTTATAATATAGTTATTATTTCTTCATGGTTTTAGATGATTTAAGGAAGTGGAAGAAGAAATAAAAAAGAAATACTTGATTGAAAATGATACATTTTCTTTGGGAAATATTCTATTCATAATACCTGAAGACTACTAAGGATTGTGTTTATTATTTAGTATGAAAATATATTCTCGGAAGTTATTTTGGTTGATATTTTATGAACCAAATAGGATCCTTTATGTGTAGATAATAGGAGAAAAGGATTCCTTTTATAAATCTGGGGATGGGCACACTTGAAATGTTTCAAAATATTAAATTAAAGGAATATAACTGTTTTCTTACAAATGGATTCAAACTAATTTATTCATAATGTAGGATGATTATTGGTATAATTATATTCATATAATTATATTTAGACATGTTTTTATTTATTTTAAATACTTATCCTTTTTTTAAAACTTTTTTATCCCCTTTAACTCTAACCTTAGTAACTTGGATTTTTTAATCAATAAGGGTTTATATAGTTACTATAAAATGCCAAAAAAACCAAAAAATGATCATTGATCACATTTAAAATATTATTCATATAATTTTTATGAGTATTATATTTTTAAAAAAATTATATTACTTAATAAAATTTTGTTTATTTTAAAATATCATTAATGTCAATTTTGACAATATTCATTACTTTAACTTTTATAAAATATCTTAAAAAATATATAAATTTAAAGATATTTTTTGAAAAAATAACTAAAATTCCAATTTAATCTATTAAATTCATGTATTACATGAATTATATATTGTTATATTTATTTTAGTTTTATTAATATTATTTATTTGATATTTCCCTTAATTAAAACATTTATTGCATCATTATTGTCAAATCCATTAAAGTAATTATTTAATTCCAAAAAGATGAAAATAAATTTATATTATAAATATAAACATTTTATCTTTCCAAATAATTTTTATTTCCTAATATATCTTCTAAATAAACATTTATCAAAAATGTTACCATATTTGAAACATAAGTATGACATATTTATCTTTTCTTTTAAAAAATAATATAAAAGATTTTTAGTGATCTATATGGATCCATGGTGTCAAAAAAATTGTCCCAATCATTACTTAAGTTGTAAATAACTCCTTAATAAAATTATTGTGTTAGTTTTTTTAAAATATCTATAATATTATTTTACCCTTAGTTATCGGTTTTAACTAATAAAGTGGTAAAAAATTAACATAGTTTGTATTCATGTTGTCAAGAATTAAAAGGGAAGTATTTAATAAATTTGGAACTTATGATTACCAATATTTAATCCATTTTCCAAATTAAAAACATATTAGTGGAAAATTGTAATTTAAAATTAATATCTTTTATGAGTAAAGAAAACTGGTTATCAATGTAAATACATTCAAAAAATTTCAAAACAATTTATATCCTCATTCAATAAGAAATTTATTTGAATTCATATATTGGATTAAGTAATATAAAAATTATCTAATTATACTTTTAAACCATCCAATATTAAAATTTAACCCAACAAATATTTTTTGTTGAAATATATTGTTTCAACTAAAATACAATAATTTTCTGTAATCATAAAACACATGCATCTTATCAGAAAAAATAAAAAATTAAACCAAGCTACATTTTGATATTCATATTTAAATAATAAGTTTATTTTTTAAAAAAATAATTTATAATTTTATTAAAAGGTAGTTATAAAACAATTTCATCATCAAAAGGAGGCCAAACTGCCATTTAAAAAATATAACTTTTTATGTGTGATGTTGTATTTTTTTATATCATGTCTAAAAAACACATAGAATAAATGTTAAAAAATATATTGAATATATAACATATTTCATTAATAAAATATAAAAATAATGAATTACTAATTTATTTTTATAAAAAAAAACTTTTTGACATTGAAATATTTGTTTTAAAAAAATATTTCTTTTTATTTAAAAAATTGTTTTGATTTCATTAATAAATAATTGGTCATAAAATAATTTAATATATATACATGGGCACCCATATTTTTAAAATTACGTTAATGATTTTCATACCCTCCATTCTAATAATTCATTTATGATGGTAACTGTAACACCCCAAGCTTCTACGGTACGTTTCCCTTTGAATAATGCGATAGCATGTGTTGTACGCAACCTCGAGTTCTAACACACACCACAACTAATTAAACTAGCCGTTGTGAATAGTAATACCTAATTTTTGAAATCATATATATTCTATATTTCAAAATGGACTTCATTTTTGGATTCGGAATATCAAAATTAGCCTAGGGTGAAATTTTGGTACATTTCGGATAACTTTCATATTTTGATGAATAGTGAAAATTTCTAAATTTTAATTAAAAACAACTTTTTTAATCAAAATAATTAATAGTGATAAATTATGAATTTGAGTGGTTTTAAAGTATATTTAGAATATATTTTTACCATTCAATTTAATGTTTATCATTGGACATAATTTTACAATTAAACCGAACATAAACAAGTGTCAATCTTTTGATAGTTATTATCTCTTAAAAACACGCTTTTTGTTTTAACAGCGGGAATTAATTTTAAATTAATTTCTGCCACTTCTATGTTTTGAATTTAGGAAAATGGATTCCATATTTGGAATCAGGATGTCCAAATTATGTAAATAGGTAACTTTTATTTTTAGACATTTTGAATAATTACTGCGGTAAATATTTTATTTACCATGGTTAAAGGGTAAATCCGGTAAATAAGGGTTAAAAAAAATAATATTATAATAATACAAAATTACCCTAAAACGTGTCTTAACCCTATTGGTTGATACATGGTCGACCATGGGAATCTTTGGGTCTATTTTGGGACCACATGGATCCACTTGTGAGTGATAATGACACTTTATTTTAATTAAGTTAAAATGAATACAAAAATGACACAAGCATATATCTTTTAGAAGAACAATTTTTACATAGGGTTATACATGTTGGATTTTCGATTATAAATACTCATTAGAAAGATAAAAAGATTTCCTACATAATGATATTTTATTTATAATTTTTAGACAATTAATAAGTTATTTTATTTATGACACAATGATGATGCAGTAATTACTATAATAGTGAACAATTAAAATAATTGATATTATAAATACCCAAATAAATATAATATGAAACTTTTAATGAATTAAACTAATTTTGTAGGCTAATATGATATATTAGGATTGATTTAATGGACTTTGTTCGAAGTAATCAATCTGTTATGAGTTTCACAAAAATCAACTATTGAATAGTGTCAAAATTGACATAAAAGAGTTCTTAAAACAAATATTATATTATTAATTGATATTAAATTCCTAAAAATCTAAGGTTCGGCCAAGAGACTTATATTATGATAGGTTAATCATTAATGGACCACTTGGGGGTCGCTTGGATGTATATAGTAAGTTTATTAACCATATTATATAAAAATACAAAGAGACATTGTAAAAGTGAAACTAATTAACTTAGAGTTAATACTTAAAGATAAGGTTAATATAAGTACCCAAACCTGTCTAAATTCTATTGGATGGGTTGTTTTCGACCTATCCCCACCTCATCCTTTGAATAGTCAACTTTGGAGCCTTTAGAAACCGAATATGAATTTATTATAAATTAATATTTCTAGCTTTTCCAAAGGTGCCCCTCACCCCTCTTATAAAAGGGCACTCCTCCTTCTCATTTCTTCACACCTCTAAAGCCTTTTGGTTCGGCCAAACTCTGCCCAAATACTCTCCCAACATCCCTCACTACAACCTAGAGGCCTTAGTTTGATCCGAAAGCCAACCTAAGGAGCCCTTTTGATCAAATCAAAAGGAAGAACCCGAAGAAGAGGTAATGATTTCACCACCCTTTTCTAAGTTCATTTCTTCTTCCACTTCTTCTTCCTTTGTTCTTACCATTCTAAAATAATAACTCCAGTATCTCACATATACTGTGATGTTATTATAAGTATGGTACAACCATATTCAGTATTCTATCCACCCTTTGAATAACATGTCACCATACGTGCGTACGTACGGCTTACCGTCTCCACGTCGTGGTGTAATTGTTATTCAATATAATATTATTTGGATGGGTATAATAATGATGTTTAACTCATGTAAATAATAAATATAACATGTTAATGATTCTTTATATATGATATACCATTCATTTATATATTATTTTAATATCAAAAGAATGATATTGTCGCTCGTGCGTACGTACGGACTACCGTCTCCACGAACGCGATGAGATTCATTCTCCATCGTATCCATTCAAGTATAATTATCATTTAATGATTTAAAAATTATGTTTAAGGACTTGATATCATTCTGGATATGAATAAGATACAACAAACATGACTTATGGAACAAAACATATAAAAGAAAATGAGTAAGTTAACACCCGAAACGACGATAATTCTAAGATATTATTAACAAATCATTGTTAAAAGATCATATATGATATCATATTAATATATATGATTCTTGTATAATTTAATAACAATTATTTCACCATTATACAGGAGGTTAACCTACCCCAACCAAGGAAAAGTACAAGGTAAGGGTTATTTCACAATCTCTTCATTATCCGAGGTTGTATATACGTAATAATCTACTGGGATCTCTTTATCATCCACATCCATGTTTTCTTAAAAATGTTTTTCAAAACATTTTTACTATTTACAAGAATATGGGTTAAAGTCATTTATACCCTTTTTTGACTTTTTATAAGAGGTTTATAAAGGAATATTTCCATCGTTTTCAAAACAATGTCCTTTTTAACCTTTTCGACATAATTGAGGTAAGAATGTTTTTTTTAACTTATACGGCGGGTGCGGTTATTTTCCGCCGTTATAAAATCGTCGAAGCTTTCCATACAAGCTTATAAGAATATTTTCAAAGAAAATGTTTTATTTTAATATGGATCTTAAATGATTTCAAAATAAAAGGAGATACTTCTTTAAAAAGAATTTTGATTTCATCTATGTCAACATCCTTTGATGGATTTTAAGATTATTTGAAGTTGATTTATTATGATACAAAACTTCTATATTGTATTGAAGGTTTTGTGATATGTTTGACTGTGGATGTTCTATTTTTATACCATTCATAGTTTATGGTGAAATTATTGACATTTCGTATGCTAGTTTTAATACGAATGTTTATGTTATGTTTAAACCTTTTCATATGTAATGCATTGGACTTAATAAGTGACGGGTGGAGCCCGCTATAGCTCCTCGATGCATCGGTAGGTCTCATGAGACAAACTAGTGTCTTGGCACAAGGCCTTGACAAAATCTTATTTGTAGTCTTGGCACGAGGCCTTGGCTATGTGGTTATGATAGTCTGGCATTATGCATTCCAACATTATGAAAGTGGTTATTGATTTTTGCATGTGATTATTCGATTAGTAGAATATCCATGTGAATAAGTAAATGGAATTATTTCATTTTATTTATGCCATACCATGTTAAAAGTTCATGTTTAAAAGGATTTTGTTTTAGTTATACATTGCCTTAAATGTTTATTCTTATTGATGAAAGTTTCCGCTATATTGTTATCCTTACTGGGCATTTGAGCTCACCCCTTTTCTATGTTTTATTTTTCCCAGGAAGTGAAGATGTAAGTTATGAATGACCTGCAGGGATATTATGAGGGGATAGTAGTGTGGATTATGGAGACATTATGTTGTTGTAGTAGTTTTTCATTTTATGATGTAATGTAAAACTTATGAATATATCTAGTGTTTCCAAGGCTACTAAACCAATCGGTCTTTCGAGATTTGATCTTTCTTGTGATCATGCCAATGTTATGTAATAATGCACCGACTCTAGGCAACTAGGGTCGGGGCGTTACAGTTGGTATCAGAGGAAGTTTAGTACAAACCTTGGAAGCTAGATTTAGATAAACTCTGATTAGAGCACGTAGACCTAAGATGAACTTTGAGGATTAGTATAGAAGAACTTCCTAGAATTTTGGTATTGTAGAGATTTTGTGAGTTTTTCGAGCAATACATCCCTGTCTGGATACGAGCAGGTAGAGGCGGCTCTGGCACAGATGTACCTAGGGGTAAAACCCGAAAACACCGCTTTGAGCTAGACTCGAACGGGAACTGGTGCACGACAACGGGCCTTGCTGCACTCTTGGTTACGACACTCCCGGGGGATATGCTTAGGATAACTCTCACTTTATTTACAAATCATTATGAAGGGTTTATGAGTATATACTTCCTCAAAGAAAACATATTTATGATTATGGATTATATCCATAGATAGTTCAATTTATGTTTAGTGTTTTATAAGTATGGGATTATGTATTTTGATGCATAAACTGATCTAGTTTATGCCATTTTTTAGAAATGGCGCCTAGTGGAAGAAATGGAAACCGTATCAATGCACGCACTCCATGTAGGGATTTCCCTCCTGCTCAAGATAATTATAGTGGGGCTGGTGATGCAACTGGTGCTGATCAGCTAATCACCGTACTGGGACAACTTACTCAGGTTATGAATAATAACCTTACCTGTATGGAGCACCCTGATCCGCAGCGTGGAGGATCAATGTTAGATCGATTCATGAGACAACAACCACCAACGTTCAATGGGAGTACAAATCCCTTAGTAGCTGAGCAATGGATATTTTCCCTAGAGAAAATATTTCAGGCTTTGGGGAGTAGTGAAAGGGAAAAAGTTACCATGGCAGTTTACCGCCTCACTGGAGATGCTGATCAATGGTGGTCATTGATTCAAAACATGAAGGAAGATGATGAAGTATCAAACATGGAATGGAGGGAGTTCAAAGATCTGTTTTTAGAAAAATACTTTCCTCGCGACCATCGAGCAGATATGGAAAGGCAATTTCTGAGTCTGAGACAAAAGGAGGATTAGAATGTCACAAAGTATGAGGCTAACTTTACAAGGTTAGCGAGGTATGCTGGAGATTATATTCGCAACCCAAGAAGTAAGATTGATCGTTTCTTTGATGGGTTAAAACCATTTCTCCGTCGAGCATTAGTCTCACAATCCTTTTCATCGTACGAAGACATTGTCTCATGTGCTATCAAGACCGAAAAGGAATTCTCTAAGTCTTATGACTTTAAAGCAAAGCAAGAGAAGAAGAGACCTGCTGATCAATCTGGGAATGGAAATAAGGGGAAGAAGGGAAAGGTTGAATATCCATCTTGTGGTAAGTGCGGGAAGAAACACCCCGGTGCTTGCCTAAAGGGAATGGGAGTCTGTTACAAGTGTGGTGAAAAAGGCCACCAAGCTCATGATTGCAAGGGGAAGAAGGAAGCTACCAACGTTCAGTGCTACAATTGCAGGGAGATGGGGCATTATGCAAATGCATGTCCTAAGCGTCAGGAGAACTTACCTCAGAAAAGGCCAAGGGATCAAGGCCAGGCTTATGCTATCACTACTGCTGAGGTAGAAGCTCCGAAAGACGTGGTGGCAGGTAATTTAATGGTTTCCTCAAGTTTAGCAAATGCATTATTTGATTCTGGATCATCGCATTGTTTCATATCTTCCCAGTTTGCTAAGAAAATTAGATATTTCCAATTTGATTTAATAAGGGAGTTGTCAGTTAAAACTCCTAAGGGAAGTATCGTTGCAACAAAGTTTTGTGAATCAGTCCCCATTAGAGCACATAAATTTTCTTTATCTGCTGATTTCATCGTCATACCTATGATTGAGTTTGATATAATCCTCGGTATGGACTGGCTTTCGGACTATGATGCGAAGATTTATTGTAAGAAGAAAGAGGTTACGATTCTTGATGATAATGATAAGGAGCACCTTATTTTTAGAGCAGAATCGTCACCACCTAATTCTTATTTAGATCCACCCCCTGTAGCTCAACTTAATTCAATTATCGGGGAGGAAGAGAATGAAATAACTGTCGGTGAGGAAAGAAATGTTCAAATAAAGGATGTACCTATTGTGAAAGAGTTTGTAGATGTATTTCCGGAAGATTTACCTGGACATCCTCCAGAACGAGAAGTAGAGTTTTCCATTGATTTAATTCCTGGATCAAGGCCTATATCGAAGACCCCTTATAGAATGGACACTGTAGAGCTAGTCGAACTAAAGAAACAACTAGAGGAATTGAGTAATAAGGGATTTATTCGCCCTAGTGTTTCTCCATGGGGAGCCCCTGTTCTTTTTGTTAAAAAGAAAGATGGATCTATGAGGTTATGTATCGACTACAGGGAGATCAATGCTATAACAATAAAGAACAAGTATCCCCTACCTCGTATTGATGATTTATTTGACCAACTGCATGGAGCTCAATACTTTTCAAAGATTGACCTTCGATCTGGATACCATCAGTTGTGTGTAAAGAAGGAAGACATTCCGAAGACAGCATTTCGAACCAGGTACGGGCATTACGAGTTTACTGTAATGCCGTTTGGATTGACTAATGCACCCTCTGTATTCATGGATCTAATGAATAGAGTTTTCAAGGAGTATCTCGATGAATTTGTGGTGGTATTTATTGATGATATCTTGGTATACTCCAAAACCTACGAAGATCATGAGAATCACTTGCGCATTATCTTGAAGACTCTGAGGAGGCATGAATTATATGGGAAGTTTAGCAAGTGTGAATTCTGGCTTCAGGAGATTTCTTTTCTTGGCCATATTGTCTCTAAAGATGGAATCTCTGTTGATCCTTCTAAGACCAAGGCAATCCAAGAATGGCCAGCACCTACGAGTATAACTGAGGTACGTAGTTTTATTGGTTTGGCAGGTTATTATCGACGTTTCGTCCAGAATTTTGCCCGATTGGCTAACCCATTAACGAAGCTCACACGTAAAGGGGTTAAATTTGTTTGGACAAAAGAGTGTGAAGAATGTTTCGAAGAACTGAAGAGAAGATTAGTCAATGCTCCTATATTGACTCTACCATCGGGGAATGATGGGTTCGTTATTTATAGTGATGCATCGAAGAAAGGACTTGGTTGTGTCCTTATGCAGAATGATAGAGTTATTGCCTATGCATCACGACAGTTGAAAATTCATGAACAAAACTATCCTACTCATGATCTCGAGTTAGCAGCTGTAATATTTGCTTTGAAGATATGGAGGCACTACCTCTATGGTGAAAAATGTGAGATTTATACTGATCACAAGAGTTTGAAGTATATTTTCTCACAAAAAGAACTCAACATGAGGCAAAGGAGATGGCTTGAATTACTCAAGGATTATGATTGTACGATACACTACCACCCGGGGAAGGCAAACAAGGTGGCAGATGCTTTGAGTAGAAAAGACCATGGAGTTTTGAACAATATGAGAATTGAAAGGGATCCAATTTTCATGGATCTAGAGAAGATGGACATGGGAATAACCAGGGAAGGTGAAACATCAATGCTTTTTCAAATGGTTGCCAAACCATCTTTACTAGAAAGGATTAAGAGTTCTCAGACCAATGATGAAGAATTCCAAAAGAAGATTAAAGCTGTGAATGATGGGAGATTGAGAGACTTTGTGTATGAAGATGGAATTTTGAAATTCGGGAAGAGACTTTGTGTTCCCGATTTACCTGATCTGAAAAGGGAATTGTTGGGTGATGCTCATAGTTCCAATTTCTCTATACACCCTGGGAGCACCAAAATGTATAGAGATTTGAAGGAACATTTTTGGTGGGACAACATGAAGAGGGAGATTGCTGATTTTGTGTCAAGGTGTATGGTTTGTCAACAAGTGAAAGCTGGAAGGCAACAGCCTGGAGGAGTCATGCAACCTCTTCCCATACCGGAGTGGAAATGGGACAATATTACGATGGACTTTGTCATGGGGCTACCAAAGACTCCTAGAAGGAACGATGCAATATGGGTTATTGTTGATCGTCTTACCAAGTCAGCACATTTTCTTGCTATAAGAGAAGATCTACCCCTGGAACGTCTAGCAAGACTATACATTAATGAAGTTGTGAGACTTCATGGAGTACCCCTATCGATTGTTTCTGATCGTGATCCCCGTTTTACTTCAAGATTTTGGAAAAGTCTTCAGAAATCCCTGGATACTGAACTTCATTTGAGCACTGCTTACCACCCTCAGACAGACGGACAATCAGAACGGACTATTCAAACCTTAGAAGACATGTTAAGATCTTGCTCACTTGACTTTCAGGGTATGTGGGATCAATATTTACCACTGGTAGAATTTTCCTATAACAATAGCTTCCATTCGAGTATACAGATGGCACCATATGAAGCGTTATACGGAAAGAGATGTCGTACACCAACCTGTTGGGATGACGTTGGTGAAAGAAAACTTGTAGGCCCAGAACTGGTGGAGGAAACGGTGGAAAAGGTGAAGGTAATCCAAAATCACATCAAAGCAGCTCAAAGTAGGCAGAAGAGCTATGCCGATAATCGAAGGAAGGATTTGGAATTTCAAGTCGGTGATCATGTTTTCCTGAAGGTATCTCCGTGGAAGGGAGTCATACGTTTTGGTAAGAAAGGTAAATTGAGTCCCAGGTACATCGGACCTTTCGAAATTCTAGAACGAATTGGGGCTGTAGCTTACCGATTGGCAATGCCGCCAAGTCTCTCCAAAGTTCACGATGTGTTCCACGTATCTCTGTTGAGGAAATACATGCCTGACCCAACGCATGTACTCACCTATGAGGAATTAGAACTGGAACCCGATCTTTCCTATTGTGAAGAGCCCGTCAGGATTCTTGATACAAGAGAACAAGTACTGAGAAACCGGACGACGCGTCTGGTAAAAGTTTTGTGGAGAAATCATAAGATGGAAGAGGCAACGTGGGAACCCGAGGAACTTATGATGAAGAACCACCCGAGTCTTTTTATGCAGTAATACCCTAGAAATTGCGAGGACGCAATTATTTGAAGGAGGGGAGAATGTAACACCCCAAGCTTCTACGGTACGTTTCCCTTTGAATAATGCGATAGCATGTGTTGTACGCAACCTCGAGTTCTAACACACACCACAACTAATTAAACTAGCCGTTGTGAATAGTAATACCTAATTTTTGAAATCATATATATTCTATATTTCAAAATGGACTTCATTTTTGGATTCGGAATATCAAAATTAGCCTAGGGTGAAATTTTGGTACATTTCGGATAACTTTCATATTTTGATGAATAGTGAAAATTTCTAAATTTTAATTAAAAACAACTTTTTTAATCAAAATAATTAATAGTGATAAATTATGAATTTGAGTGGTTTTAAAGTATATTTAGAATATATTTTTACCATTCAATTTAATGTTTATCATTGGACATAATTTTACAATTAAACCGAACATAAACAAGTGTCAATCTTTTGATAGTTATTATCTCTTAAAAACACGCTTTTTGTTTTAACAGCGGGAATTAATTTTAAATTAATTTCTGCCACTTCTGTGTTTTGAATTTAGGAAAATGGATTCCATATTTGGAATCAGGATGTCCAAATTATGTAAATAGGTAACTTTTATTTTTAGACATTTTGAATAATTACTGCGGTAAATATTTTATTTACCATGGTTAAAGGGTAAATCCGGTAAATAAGGGTTAAAAAAATAATATTATAATAATACAAAATTACCCTAAAACGTGTCTTAACCCTATTGGTTGATACATGGTCGACCATGGGAATCTTTGGGTCTATTTTGGGACCACATGGATCCACTTGTGAGTGATAATGACACTTTATTTTAATTAAGTTAAAATGAATACAAAAATGACACAAGCATATATCTTTTAGAAGAACAATTTTTACATAGGGTTATAAATGTTGGATTTTCGATTATAAATATTCATTAGAAAGATAAAAAGATTTCCTACATAATGATATTTTATTTATAATTTTTAGACAATAAATAAGTTATTTTATGTATGACACAATGATGATGCAGTAATTACTATAATAGTGAAAAATTAAAATAATTGATATTATAAATACCCAAATAAATATAATATGAAACTTTTAATGAATTAAACTAATTTTCTAGGCTAATATGATATATTAGGATTGATTTAATGGACTTTGTTCGAAGTAATCAATCTGTTATGAGTTTCACAAAAATCAACTATTGAATAGTGTCAAAATTGACATAAAAGAGTTCTTAAAACAAATATTATATTATTAATTGATATTAAATTCCTAAAAATCTAAGGTTCGGCCAAGAGACTTATATTATGATAGGTTAATCATTAATGGACCACTTGGGGGTCGCTTGGATGTATATAGTAAGTTTATTAACCATATTATATAAAAATACAAAGAGACATTGTAAAAGTGAAACTAATTAACTTAGAGTTAATACTTAAAGATAAGGTTAATATAAGTACCCAAACCTGTCTAAATTCTATTGGATGGGTTGTTTTCGACCTATCCCCACCTCAGCCTTTGAATAGTCAACTTTGGAGCCTTTAGAAACCGAATATGAATTTATTATAAATTAATATTTCTAGCTTTTCCAAAGGTGCCCCTCACCCCTCTTATAAAAGGGCACTCCTCCTTCTCATTTCTTCACACCTATAAAGCCTTTTGGTTCGGCCAAACTCTGCCCAAATACTCTCCCAACATCCCTCACTACAACCCAGAGGCCTTAGTTTGATCAGAAAGCCAACCTAAGGAGCCCTTTTGATCAAATCAAAAGGAAGAACCCGAAGAAGAGGTAATGATTTCACCACCCTTTTCTAAGTTCATTTCTTCTTCCACTTCTTCTTCCTTTATTCTTACCATTCTAAAATAATAACTCCAGTATCTCACATATACTGTGATGTTATTATAAGTATGGTACAACCATATTCAGTATTCTATCCACCCTTTGAATAACATGTCACCATACGTGCGTACGTACGGCTTACCGTCTCCACGTCGTGGTGTAATTGTTATTCAATATAATATTATTTGGATGGGTATAATAATGATGTTTAACTCATGTAAATAATAAATATAACATGTTAATGATTCTTTATATATGATATACCATTCATTTATATATTATTTTAATATCAAAAGAATGATATTATCGCTCGTGCGTACGTACGGACTACCGTCTCCACGAACGCGATGAGATTCATTCTCCATCGTATCCATTCAAGTATAATTATCATTTAATGATTTAAAAATTATGTTTAAGGACTTGATATCATTCTGGATATGAATAAGATACAACAAACATGACTTATGTAACAAAACATATAAAAGAAAATGAGTAAGTTAACACCCGAAACGACGATAATTCTAAGATATTATTAACAAATCATTGTTAAAAGATCATATATGATATCATATTAATATATATGATTCTTGTATAATTTAATAACAATTATTTCACCATTATACAGGAGGTTAACCTACCCCAACCAAGGAAAAGTACAAGGTAAGGGTTATTTCACAATCTCTTCATTATCCGAGGTTGTATATACGTAATAATCTACTGGGATCTCTTTATCATCCACATCCATGTTTTCTTAAAAATGTTTTTCAAAACATTTTTACTATTTACAAGAATATGGGTTAAAGTCATTTATACCCTTTTTTGACTTTTTATAAGAGGTTTATAAAGGAATATTTCCATCGTTTTCAAAACAATGTCCTTTTTAACCTTTTCGACATAATTGAGGTAAGAATGTTTTTTTAACTTATACGGCGGGTGCGGTTATTTTCCGCCGTTATAAAATCGTCGAAGCTTTCCATACAAGCTTATAAGAATATTTTCAAAGAAAATGTTTTATTTTAATATGGATCTTAAATGATTTCAAAATAAAAGGAGATACTTCTTTAAAAAGAATTTTGATTTCATCTATGTCAACATCCTTTGATGGATTTTAAGATTATTTGAAGTTGATTTATTATGATACAAAACTTCTATATTGTATTGAAGGTTTTGTGATATGTTTGACTGTGGATGTTCTATTTTTATACCATTCATAGTTTATGGTGAAATTATTGACATTTCGTATGCTAGTTTTAATACGAATGTTTATGTTATGTTTAAACCTTTTCATATGGAATGCATTGGACTTAATAAGTGACGGGTGGAGCCCGCTATAGCTCCTCGATGCATCGGTAGGTCTCATGAGACAAACTAGTGTCTTGTCACAAGGCCTTGACAAAATCTTATTTGTAGTCTTGGCACGAGGCCTTGGCTATGTGGTTATGATAGTCTGGCATTATGCATTCCAACATTATGAAAGTGGTTATTGATTTTTGCATGTGATTATTCGATTAGTAGAATATCCATGTGAATAAGTAAATGGAATTATTTCATTTTATTTATGCCATACCATGTTAAAAGTTCATGTTTAAAAGGATTTTGTTTTAGTTATACATTGCCTTAAATGTTTATTCTTATTGATGAAAGTTTCCGCTATATTGTTATCCTTACTGGGCATTTGAGCTCACCCCTTTTCTATGTTTTATTTTTCCCAGGAAGTGAAGATGTAAGTTATGAATGACCTGCAGGGATATTATGAGGGGATAGTAGTGTGGATTATGGAGACATTATGTTGTTGTAGTAGTTTTTCATTTTATGATGTAATGTAAAACTTATGAATATATCTAGTGTTTCCAAGGCTACTAAACCAATCGGTCTTTCGAGATTTGATCTTTCTTGTGATCATGCCAATGTTATGTAATAATGCACCGACTCTAGGCAACTAGGGTCGGGGCGTTACAGTAACATTTAAACAATAATATTTTGGTGTTCATTTAGGTTTGATGTGGTGTATCATGTACACTATCGAACGCAGTGTTTCATTCATGACATCATGGGATATTAAATCCGCCCTTTAATAAATATCATTCATGAAATTTGAACTCAGGAATAGTAAATAGGGTTCATATTTTTATATTTCTTTTATTTAAATCCCACATTGTTAAAAGTATTAATGAAACATCCACTTTAGAAGACAAAAATTGAAGTATGAAGGTCACCTAATATAACAAATAATAGAATTAAATTTAGGAATACATGAAAATTGAATAAAAACAAACTATCTTGTTATGATGGAGAGAAATATAGAACATGGTAATTATAAAGATAACCACTATGAAAAATTAAATATTTTATTGTTCAATGGTCAATGATTTCTTAGTTAGAAAATAAAATGGATAAATATTTTTGTTTGAAGATCCTTTTTGTAGAGTTGAGGAATTCATTTACTTCATAGACTAAGAACATATGAAAAAATACTTATATGAAATTTAAAGTTTCATCCTTTAATTAATTTCCACAACTCTATAATTTCTTCTCCCAATGATGAGTATTCAAGATGATTCTTTCATGCTTAAAGAACTAGACTCAACTTCTAGAGAATCATATAATCCACAAAAGATCAACTATCTAGTTATCCTATCTTAAAACATCAACCAAATACAAAATTAATAGGATATAATAATATAATTATCCAAAACTAATTATCCGTAATAGGATAAATGATTACTTAAATCTAAAAAATTCAATAGTGACACCCAATGATCAACATAGATCATTCAATGAATTATTATCCTTTAAATTCATAAAAATATTATAGGATAATAATGAAACAAAAAATTAAAATGATTTAATCACATTTTCATCCAAATAAAATCAATCACTCTTATTACATCATAAAAATATTTAATTTCTAAATCACATGATCTCCAATATATTCTGAGCACTTAAATAAATAACTCGAGCCTCCATAAATCGATAATAAAATAATATTTTAAACTAAACGAAAATCAAAAAAATATTCTTAAAATAAAATCGCATAGTTTTATTTTTACCTTGATTATTTAGGGTTCCTAAAATAGTTAAATTATTCTAAAATAACTATAATTACTTAATCCTCAAAACGATATCCAATGCCATGTTTATTTATTGGATAAAAAATATGTTCCCAAAAAACACAACCTTTACCTATTATATAGTATAAGTACAAAACAATTTCATGCTAACTACGACTTCACGTAAGCTAGTGGTAGGCAATTCACCATTGTCACCCTTTATATATGGGTTCAATTCCCACATCCTTTCTCAATGTAGTGGGTTTTCACATAGTCAATAAGTGGGACTTTTCTAAAACTATATAATCTATATAATATTACAAAAAAATACAATAATATCATCATAAATTGACATAATAATATTTAACCTCAATGATTTTCCCCTACCTTATAATTCCCATCCCAAAATATAATTACCCATAGTTACCCCAATAATAAATGTCAATTCTGTTAATCAACATAAAATTTCACAACTTAATGCCTCTAAAGGGTATGTAAGACAAAAAACTTATGATCAACCATAAAAAATTATAATCCCATAATGGATCTGTAACTCTTAAAATTACCTCATAGGATGAAATCCAAATATATAACGTTTTCAAAATTATCCATTGATAGAAACTATATTGAATTGGATATAAACATTACATAATCTTGAGTTTTATACATGAATTTAATTTCTTTCACATTTATGATAATTTCAAGTTTATAGTTTTACTGAATTGGGTTATCATTCATTAAAAAAAGAGCACATTCATATAAATTGGATAATACTAAAGTTGTATCCATTTTATCCACGTTATAAAACATGTAAAATAAAATATGATTTCTTTTTTGTGAAAATATTCCTAACATTCAACATGACTACATCATTTATCTTACCCATCCTTATACCCTATAAAAAATAGTTTAAAACATGGAATTTGAAATAAAAAATCATCATGGTATATAAAAATAAATTAATAAATCATTAGTCCCTGAATACATATAAACCCCTGAAAAAAATTTACAACAATATATTTTTCACCTACAAAACATAACCTTTCTAGCATAACTGATGAAATCATAAGATTCATATAAAACAACATAAATAAAATAAAACATATAGGAAACTTATGGAATCATTTATATATCACTATTACATTTACTATATCTCTCATAGCTAAAAAGATAATAACATTCAGGGTTACACTTGTAATTATCACTGTAATATATTCCCTTGGTCTCTTAGGATAAACCATACTGGTTAATTTCATCCCATTACCTAATTCATTGTAAAAAAATCACAGGATCACCCACACATTGTTTATCATGGTACCACCCAAATTTATAAATAATTATCAAGAACCAAAACATAAGCATGACTCCTAAATATTTCATTACATAAAAATAAATTTTCCCCTTTGAAATCACTTTTTATTTTTACAAAGTTATTCACTTATATATTAAAAAAACTATATTGGAAAATTAGATTTTAAACTTTTAATGTAGGATGAAGAAATTAAATTGTCATGGGAGATGTAAATTATTTTCATTCTATATGTGTTAAAGAAATTTTCATTATTATTCTAAATAATATTTTAAAGAGTTACTTTAAAAGTGGATTTTATAAGAACATTTGTTACATAAATCCTTTCAAAATAACCTTTTTTAAAAAATATAAGAAAAATTATAAAATGCGTCTTTTAAAACATTCATGTACATATATGTACATTTTGTAAATACCATTTTTAAAATATGGACATGAAAGAGTATGATTTAGTTGAATACATATTGAAAACATATAAAATAATGATTTTAGTAAAAAATTCCATTACATATATCGTATCATTGAAGTGATAATTAATCAAATGGATTGATTATTTGTTTAAACTATAAATAAACATAAAACAAATGGAAATAAAATATAATATATTAAAAAAAATCAAAAATAATATTTTTATGAAATAATCAAGAAGTAGAAGTTTAAGCCAAAGAATTCAAATCAGTTTAAGAAATCCCGTACTATTTTGTAACTGGTCGAATAGTTTTCCAAATGAATGATTAATATTTGAAAACCATTAAAAAATTATAATAACAAACCTTTGGATATATATTGAAAACGGATATTTATATAGAACATTTAAAATAATATAGGTTTATAACATCTTAAATAAGCCTAAATGATAGAAAATGGAGACAAAAACCCTTACAATGATGCTAACTAGTAACATACAATATTTATCATCCTAAATATTAATATTAGGGTATTTATATACTATATTTGGAACCTTTTAAATGTTTTTATTCCTTTTATATCACATAATATCATTTTCAAAAATTAAATAATTAATTATGTTTATATCTGGCATTTTAAGGATTTTCGGAACTTCAGCCTAAAATGAATTTCTTATACTGTCAATAATAAATCTGATCATCATTACATCATATTAATAACAATATTAATGAAATTTTTTCATTCATAAACATCAATTATACATTTAAATCTGACCGTTAAGTATCTTGATAAAAAATTAATTACATTATAATCATGGGGACAGTGGGTCATATATACACATGAGTTACATTTCCATTTTTTGATGATCATTAAGGAATGAGTGTAAATATTATTTTGTATTTTAAAAAATATCACAATATCAATAATTTAAGTTTAATAATATAAATATACCTATATAAATCATCAATGTGATGTAGTGATGAAAAATGAATCACATCAATTCGAGGATGTAATAGTTCACACGTATATACAAACGATGTTATCATTTTTATGTGCATCTAAATCTAAGAATGTAAATAATATAATATTATGAAAAATTTATATATATTCAATTAATGTCATTTATTATAAATAATCACACTATTATGACATGTATTGAGAGACATTGGTGGAAAACAAATTATATTAATTCACGAGGTGGTAGTTTGTCCTACACACAAATTATTAATTAGTTTCCATTATAATTGAATTGGATATGGATATAAGTGATGATACTAACATCATTTTGTCTTATTATTTTTATGATACAGTTTTTTATTATGTAATTATAGTTTAATAATATTTGTTGTTATGGAATACAAAATAAGTCATAAATACATGACAAAAAATGACACATTTTCTTCAAACAATCTCCATTTCATAAAACCTTAAGACCACTAAATATTGTGTTCCGATGAAAATAATTTCTCTATAATGTTTTGAGGGGTATTAGGATGTGATTTGGTCAGATAATTTTTCATCCAACTTTGTATTGATGTTTGAAGAGAAGAGTAGAAGAGGTGACCTCTTTTAGGAGATAGTAGGGAAACTCTAGGAGTTCTTAAAAATATAAATTTTGTATAAATTAATTTTTTTATTAAAAATGAATAAAACGTAAATTATTTCATATATATTATTATTATGCATTGAATTAAATTTATAAAATTAAATTTAGAGTTTTTTTATTTTTTTTAATCCTTATCTTTTAGATTTAACGCGATCTTAACCCCTTTAACTCTTACAGTGACAAAATAAATTTTAACTCTTTAAGGGTTAATAGAGTTACAAAAAATGAAAAAAGAACCATAAATGGATCATTAATGAAAATTTTAACCTTTTCCAAATAATTTTCCTAAATTTAAAAAAAATAAAAAAATTATATCAAATAATAAAATATAAATTATGTTCATATATTTTTAATGACAAATTTGACATTATTCATTACATGTATTTTTAAATAATATAATAAAAAAAAGATACATTTGAACCAACTATTTTAAAATTAAATAATAGGTAAAATAACATATAAAATGAATTTTATGACTTTAATTATCTGAAATTATAATTTTTTAATAGTTTTAATATCATTTATTTAATATTTATATTAATTAAACAATTACTACATCATTGTTGCGTAATTTTAAAATGTAATTATTTATTTTAAAATACAAAAGAATAAATATCCATGATTAAGATAAATTTTTTTCTCTCTTATAAAAATTTAATGTCAAATATAGGTTCTAAAAAATCCTATATAAAAGTTTTATATTTATTAAAGAATTGTTACGATATCTTTAAATTTTACTTCAAATAATTTATTTGTAGCACTTAAAGTCATTTAAGTGGATCCATGAAGTCATTAAACAGACCATTTGGTTATTTTGGTTAACAATAACTCGCAAAAAATTAGGATAAGTATTAGGGTTATTTTATAATATTTACACAATTATATTAACCCTTAATTAACTGAATTACCCTTAACGATAGAAATAAAAATTACCATACTTATAATTAAAATTGTCCAAGAAAGTGACCTATTTACTAAATTTAGAAATTATGATTGAAAATATGGAATAAATTTTTAGAAATTATAAAATGGCTAAAATTAATTTAAAATCAATATCCTTGATGGGCTGAGAAAATGGGTTATTAAAGTATAAATGTTCAAAAGATTGAAATGATTTCATATCCAAATTAAATGTTATATTGATTAAAATGATTAAATTAGATAAACTGATATAATATTTATCTAAATACACTTAATCCCAATCAAAATTATAATTTAAGAACATAAAATAATTAGAAAACAAATGTTCTATTAAAATACAGTATTTTTCACTACTCATCAAAACAAGAAACTTATCAAAAAATACCAAAAAATAAACAAAAGTAATTTTTTGTGTTTAAATTTCTAATAATATGTTCATTTTGTCTAATATAGTTACCAATAATGTTAAAATTTAGATTTAAAATAAGTTCCTCATCAAAAAGGGGAAAACTACCTTTAAAACTATACTTCATTTATGCGTAAAGTTGGATTTATTTTTATATCATTTCTAGAAAAAACATAAGATTAATGTTAAATAATATACTGAATATATTATAAATTTCATTAATATTATCCTATAATTTTCATTTAATTATTTATTTTTCAGAAGAAATATTTTCACATTTAATTATTTTTGCAAAAAATGATTTCTCATTATTTTAAAATGGGGTTTAATTTATTTTTTAAATAATTTGTCACTAAATAATATATACATGTGTAAACCATATTCTCATAACTCATTTAATATTTTCATATGAAAATTTCTAATGGAAAGGACTACAACAACCCGATCTTAATGTACATTGACATTTCTTTATATTTTTGGAATACCTAATACATTACATAAAAATATACCCATCCATCATATTAGTTTACTGTCTTTGGAAACAAGCAAGCATAAATGGTTGTACTTGAGTTAGGTCTATTATCTCTGACTAGGTTCTCCAATACTAGCACCCCTTGTTAAAATATCATACAAGAAATTTATCTTCATAACCTAGCGAAAGAAACAATAAAATGGGTGATCTCAGATGCTCAGTAAGGGTGAAAAATGGAGATATGTAGTATTTAACATGGGAAAAGGGGTATGTGATGGTGATTGTAACATTATAAGATCATACCTATTATGTCACGACCTATCCTCGGGCTCATGCTGTGACTACCTCAAGACCGCCATCAATAGGCCAGGGGCGGGCGGCTAGCAGCAATGGCGCAATTCCCCAAGCTGGGAAGGCATTGACATTTTAAAAAGTAAACACACATAATCATAGTACACAACTAGAAGCAAAACACTAAGAAAAAATGAATACATAAGAGGTGATGGAAAGTAAAAGGGGTTGGAAATACAAGCCCAATAGTAAAGTACAAGGAAAAGACAAAACATGTATAATTAAAAGACAAATAGGTAGGAGGTGTCTAGAAGCTCTTGGATCATCCACCACAAATCCTACCTGACGGGTAGGTACACATAGACTCCTCAGTGATCCACATTTGTCCGTATCCTCCAGGTACCATCACGTCATGAGGTCCACCTTTGGGTACCATCCAGTCCTCGTACACTCTGCCTCGTTTAGCGGTGCCTGTCATCTATATCCAATAAAATGAGGTGCGGACATAGCCCGTACAGTGGTGAGTATAACGATACTCAGTAGGGAACCCAAGACCCTCAAGGTATCACAAAATCCAACATGGATAAAACACAAAGTATGAATCAACAAATAACAATTACTTAGGTGTATGCCTATGTATATACATATGTTATCTGGTAACCCATCCCAATCATGAGGAAAACTCAAGGGCATTGACTCAGTGAAAACCAGGATTTTCATTATCGAAACCATGGATGCTGGAAAACCCATCCTCTATCAAGAACAGTGGGACTGTCACGACACCAAGGCTCTTCTCACTAACCTTAGACTGCTGAGGTTCTCCTCCTGTCGAGTATCGAGGGTTTGCTACCAACTACCAGGCGCTCTTCCACTGTGGGTCTGCCACAAACTACCAGGAAATCCCCCTAATAGCCTGAAGCGTACTCCTCCTATTGAGTACTGCAGGTCTTCCACCAACTACCAGGTGCTCTTCCACGATGGGTATGCCGCACAACTACCAAACACTCCCCACTCAGCTAGTTGAATCGGTCAAGCAATTGTAAGGTCTGTCAGCTACTAGGTCTCCGCACTCTGTCTGCTCATCACTGGAAGGATCCTCTCCCTGAGCTACTGGGAAAAACTCCATCTGTTGCGATGTCTCACATAGAAGTATCTCAAAGGTACATATCGTCAATGGGGTCTCAACGCAATAGACGGCGTGTCATTCAGACGCCCAGTCTATTAGTTATTAGCCTTTTAGTCCTGGGGGCTAGGTTGGATTCGTGTACAAACCAACCCGACCGTATGTTAACTATACTCCCGAACTCTAGTGGGGTATTCTCAAAGAGACTATCTCTCATCGCTACTACCATTTCCACTGAAGGTTCATCAAATGGATGTCTGGTGCCAAAGATATTTCCAAAGTATGCAAAGGGTCGGTAGTGGGTCTGAGTCGGTCCGACCCTGTCGGACCGACTCGGCCCAACCCACTCTGAGCCGACCTGGTCTAGGTATACCTGGACAGACCCGATGGGTCTGACCTAGCCTGATGGGCGGGTCATCCCGCTATGTCAGGCCCGGTCCGCTGCGAACGGCCCAGCGGACTACGAGGGCGGTTCGGCCCGGGTGCCGCCACATAGGCAGCTCGGCCCGAAGACCGAAGCGCATTCGTCCAGCATCGCAAGGGGCACGACTCGGAAGGTCTGCCGCCGAGAGGCCAGCGGTAAGCTGCACGGGGCGTGGGTGCACCGGGCAGGGCACTGGGGATCCAGGAAACGCGCCCGGAAGTGCATTTGGGCACTGAAAGTGCGCCGGGCTGCCGGGTAGACCGCGGTAGTGGGCTGCTGGGAGCCGGGGTGACATACATCTCGCCGGGATGTGCACATTGACGTGGGCAGCGTGCTAGGGTGCCAGCCAGACTGCGGTAGGGGGCCACATGGCGCCAGGTAGGGCGTCGGGGTTCCGGGCTGGCCGCTGGCAGGGCGCAGGGGCACCGGGCAGGTCATTAACAGCGGGCGGGGGCGCTGGGCAGTGCATGGGGCCCGCAGGCAGGCTGTGCGGGCAGCACGCAAGGGCGTCGGTAGCGCGCCAGGGCACTGGGCAGACCGCGAAAAGGGCATCATGGTTCGCGGAGGCCGCAGGTAGCACGACCTTTGTTCATCCTTGTTCGTGCGGTCCGAATCCCCCCCCCCCCCACCACCACCACCACGTTTTTTTGAAAGCGTATGGCATAACTTACTCCATAATTTGAACGTCGGTGAATGATAATAAAACCAACACAAATCCCCCTACCTCGCTTGTCGGTAATTGTTGACGGAGTCGCGGGAAGGTGGCATCATTTCGTTGACGTCGAAGGAAAAAGGGGTACTCGTTGTTGGTGGATGAGAATTCGAAGGAGACGAAGTCGAAGACGACGTCAGCATTCTACGTGGGTGTCACTTCCTTTTCTTTCCCCGGTTGAAGAAGGAAGAAGATGGTGACGGTTCTTTGTGTTCTTCGTTGAGAGAATATTCTCTCAATTCTTCCAAGGATCCACCAAAAGATTATTCCAACCAAAAAATAATAAAACTAGACATCTTATTAATTCATTGGCATAATGAATTCAAACCATTTCAAATTAATTAATTAATTCCATTAATTAATTTTGTGGTTTGGCACACTTATGAGGGAAGGTGGAGCGTTTCAATTTAATGAAAAGGGTGTTGAATTCATTAATTGTAAAGACCTGTAAAATTCAAGGGAAATTTTTTCTTAATTTTCTTTGGGATTTTACAAGAACGTAGCTTTAGACGACACTTGATTCCGAGGCCTGGTGTGCATGGAATTTATATCCGAAGTTTAGTTCGTGTACGTTCAGTGAACGAACGAGCGTGAATTTCTAACTTTTTGAATCGGTGCTCGGAATCGAATTCCGAGGGCACCGATGGAACCGTAGCACCGGTAATTGCTTAGGAACGCCTTTTCTGGAGTTGTGTTTGCTCGTTATGAGTTGTTTAAACTTGTGGATTAAGTGTTAGTGAATAAAATTTTTGTTAATAATTCTATTTCACTTCTCCATGAGTTAGAACCTAAGTGTAGGAGTTAGGGTGGGACCCACTGTTTGTTAGTTTTTCTTGAGTGTATTAAAGGTGCGGTGGGGCCCACACGAGCCCCCACCTTTTCAAATCCCTTAACTCCCTAACTCCCCTTAACCCCCCACTTAAGTTGTGTAACTCTTATAACTTTTTAACTTCCCATTAATTGGGTGACTTTACCTCTCCTCTCATTAAGTATGCCAACACCTAATTCAATTATTTAATTTAAGTTTTGAATTTTTGAATTGTGGTTTAAGTTAATAAAATAAGGGTGAGCCTTATTTTATTTTGGTTGGATGTTGTGTGTGGACAGTTGAGGAGAGAGCTCTTTATCTTCATCATGAAGAACACCAAGACTTTGACGAAGAACATCAAGAATACGACGAAGAACGTCGTCACCGTAAGAAGAGATCGACGTGCCGTCTCTTCTTCTCCCTGCAGCCGGTGTGTTTCCAAAGATTGACGATGCACCCTCTTTCGATCTTCTTCCCATGTCAACGAAAATGAGACGACACTTCCTCCCCGGGCGTTCTCCGTCAACTTATGGAGCTTCACCTCGCGACGTCATTTTCTGCGGCGAACCCCCGTTCTAGCTATGCTCAAGGCAGGGGTTTAAATTATTTATTTATTTTCGTTCGTGATTTCTAGATTTTCGTTCTTCATGGATATACGACTAAATGTTATCGACTAACGAGAGTGGGGTGGACCGCACAAACACGGCCGACCCTCCTCCCTTATCCGTGTGTTGTTTCTTTGTGGTTTGAAATGAGTATAGCACGGTGCCGTCGAACCGCGTGTGATAGTGCGACAAGGAATGCGCGGAGCCATCGCGCCGCAGCATGGAAATGAACAAGGACACGACATCGTCGAGCCGCGCCGTGAAGATGAACCAATTTGCAGCGTCGTCGCGCCGCGTCAGAGAAAAACTGAAGAAACCGCGGCCGGAGCGGGGCCGCGGCGAAGGGGCGCAGCGCCATCGCGCCGTGCCGGACGAACCAAAACCTTGGCCGGTTCCAGGCTGCGGTGGAGCAGAGTGACCGGAAGCCGGTTCCGGGCCGCCGGTGTCGGAGCAGGGAGGGGACCGGCCGTTGCCGGTCTCCTGGAGGCAGAAACCGGCCGGTCGGGGCGGGCCGGCCGGACAGGTGATCAGCTGGGGGTTCAAACCCACGACCGGACTACAAAACAGCCCCCATTAAAGGTGGGGGGTGCAGTTACACCAGGGGGGCAGGCTCCCCCCCCCCTTGCCAAACGGCTTGGCCAGTTGGCCGAGCGCCTGGTCAGCGCGCTGGGCGCGTTGTGCCCAGGCCGGGCTGGCCGCCTGGCCGGTCCGCCAGGCCGGGCTGCACCCTGGCCGAGCCACGCCCAAGTCAGGCCGGGCCGCGCCGGCCGGGCCGGGCCGCTCCCTCGCGGGCCAGACTCGGACCCGGTTCGGGTCGACCCAAGGGGTATCGGTCCGGGTCGGACCGGGCCCAAACCCCTTAATACCAAACATTTTCCGGTTGGATGCCCATAACATGTGCTACGGGTCTCCGATCGACGCCCTGTCAGTTGCGATGTGATCCTCGGATTGAGACGGGTGTTTTGGTATATCACACTCATGGTTTCAGAATACTTTGGGTTTGGCCGTGTTGGTTCGTACACGAAACCAACCGGGCCCTCGGAGCGGAAATGCTCATATCTTAAGCTTCGAACGTCCGAATGACATGTCGTCGACTTTGTTGGATTCCTCTAAGTAAGAAGAATCTTTTGGCTTACCCAGCCTGAGGTTTGGATACAGGTGGAGTAGAGTCGGGTTGGTTTTTCCTTAAAAACCAACAGGGCCCCTGGAACGAAAAATCCAATAACTCTCAGACCGGGCATCCGATTGACGCATCGTCTGTGACGTTGAGTTCCTATTGACGATACAGAACTTTTGGAGACATAAAATCTGGACTATGTGTCAGTTGATGTATCAGCCTCTCGGCTCGTGGAGCGGACCCTCCCGACCGAGCTTGCTGTGTGCTGGAACCCTAGAGCTGGCTGCGACTACTACTACTACGACGACTATATAGATATCCTCAGTGGATTCAACGACGACGACTACAGCACTCAGTAATCTTGTGTGGATCACTACTACCGATCATGTGTGGGTCTGATCCTGTGTGGGTCAGTGCTCAGCGGTTCTGTGTGATCCAGTTCCTACAGATCCTGTGTGGGTCTGATCCTGTGTGGGTCTTTACGGGGGTTTGTTACCTATCGATCCTTTGTGGGTCAGATCCTCTATGGGTCATTTTGGGGGTTAGTACCTATCGATCCTTTGTGGGTCTGATGACTTAGATGGATCAGTGATCATCTCTATCGTCTTTCGAATAAGTATACCTGTGTGAGTTGAAATCCTAATTTTGCTTTCCTATGTGGATTGTGTTGAGCTATCCAGTGTGGATTGACGTTTTTCTTTCCTGTGTGGATTGGGTTGTACTTGGGCTCAGATGTTGGAGCCGAATGACAATTGATGACTTAGGTATATTTATGGGCATATACCTAAGCCGTGTCAGATGTTACTTCGTGATTGTATCTTTCCTTTGGGGTTTATCCTTTGTGGATTCTGGGAAACCCTCGGGGGTCTCGAGGTCCCTACTGAGTAGCTTATACTCACCCCTGCACGGGCTATGCCCGCACTACGTTGTGTTGGCTGCAGACGATGGACATCGCTGATCGTGGTGGAGGCTTGCGGAGCAGGACGGTACCTGGAGGTGGACCACTGAGCGGGACGTACTCTGAGCGGTGGGCTGGACCCGAGGAGTAGTGAAGGCTTTCTGTACCCACCCTTTAGGTGGGATTCCCAGTGGACAGCTCGTCGTTGCGGATTAACTTTCAGTTGTTGTTTTCCCTTTTGAGTTGTACTTTACTTTCAGTTCGGGTTTGTATACTAGTCCACTTACTTTTCCGCACTTACTCCTGTACCAGCTTTTACTTAGTGTTTACTTCTACTGCTTGTTTACTCTATGGTTTTTGTTTAATTTCAAAAGGTAATGCCTTCCATTTTTACCGGGATTTATGTCTTGGTGCTAGTCTCCAGCCCCTGGCCTATGGAAGGCGGGCTTGGGGTAGTCACGGCACGGGCCCCGAGGACGGGTTGTGACAAATTGGTATCAGAGGAGTTCGTTTCTACCGCAGAACATGGGACTCTGATCATTTTCTATGTGAAGCAATAATGTTTAGCATATTGGGTGTTGTTATCAGTCCAGGGAGTCCAGTGTTGGTGCGTCGGCCGATGTATCCGTACACCAGGACCCTGACTTCTGATTTCCGACTTAATGCACGAAAACATTGATTGCATATGTGTTTCAAGTTTTCTTTGTGATTACTTTGTATCAGCTCACCAGGTATACTGTTCTGACCGTGGAACACCTGTTTCCTTTTCAGGATGTCCCCACGACGGCAGCTAGCTAGGGTTCCAAGAGTTGAGCGTGACGACAGCCCACCAAGCGATGAGGCCTCGGTGCAGGGCCCTTTGTCAGCAGTGGAACCGGTGGTAGCTCTACCCGCCAAGCCACCGATGCTTCCAGCACCAGCCGCTGACGATGCACGTCGCCTCAGTGCACTGCATGAGTTCCAGTTCCAGCGACCGCCCAGGTTCCGTGGGGAGACGGACCCCCAGGTAGCCGAGGACTGGCTGGAGGTAGTGGTGAGAGTTTTCAGGTTAGTGAGGACACCAGCAGACCTCATGGTGATCCTCGCAGGGATCCTACTGCACGCAGCAGTAGGCAGATGGTGGAGCTTGATGCTCTAGGTGCATGATGAGACATATCTTCTCTAGACAGACTTTGAGAGACTCTTCCACTCAGAGTTCGTCCCAGCCACCCTCCATGCGGTGCGCATCCAGGAGCTTCTTCAGTTGCGGAAGGGCAGCATGACGGTTTCCCAGTACTCGGCGAGATTTAACGATCTCTCGAGCTACTCTACAGACATGGTATGAGACCCATTCTTCCTGGCCCAGACCTTTGAGCAAAGATTGAGACACGAGATCAAGGCATCACTGATCTCCCTCAGCATTCCGACTCAGACAGGAGTACTGGAGCGGGCCCTTTTGATCAAGAGCTTTCTTACTGAGTCTACACCAGCACCGAGACCCACTGCAGGGTGGCACGTAGCAGAGTCTTCTGCAGTAGGTAGTCGACGGATGACTCATGGGTCCAGGTAGACAAGACCCTCAGGCAGACGAACTCAGGACACTGGCTCAGCAGTGTGGGGCTCACAACGCAGAGCCAGTCTTTCGAGAGGCAGGCAGTGCTACTCGTGCGGCGGGCAGGGCCACATGGCTCGTGACTGCCCGACCCGCCGTGTCGAGGAGCAGTAGACGGTTGAGGGACAACCGAGGCAGAGGTAGAGGGTTGACCTTGGCAGTCCCTAGGGAGAAGGAAGATGAGGCAGGGGAGTAGGCCGAGCCGCAGGTGGTGGGCGACGCTTTGAGGCTCTACCACCACCACAACAAGGAGGTCCACCCCGACCAAAGGGAGCTGGGAGGTAGAGACAGGCACAGCTCCAGGCAGCAGAGGCCTACGACCACGGCGCACCCAAGATGATTCGAGGAACTATCTGTGTCTATTCCACCCTTGCTGCAGTTCTTATAGACACAAGAGTGAGTCACTCTTTCATAGCCTCTAACCTTGTTCGGAGCTCGGAGATTCCGACAGAGCCGTTGGCTCGATCCTTACGTATAGAGACTCCTACGGGAGAATACTCGACGATTACGCACTGTTGCTGGAAGTGTGAGCTTACTCTAGGAGGCGAGAGCTTCGGCTGGGATCTTCTTGTCGCAGCGTCAAGGCCTTACGACGTCATCTTGGGCATGGATTGGTTGTCTACGGTCCATGCACAAATTGCCTGTATTAGGCACAAGGTGCGATGTGTACTCACCGACGGGAGCAGGTCCACCTTCACCGGTGAGAAGGGAGCATTTGCAGCACAGGATGGACTTCCGCGGTGGAGAGGACAGTCCATCACTCACCAGTTGGCTAGCCTCATCCTAGGAGTTGTTGACGTGCGGAGTCCTAGTTTTCCTGCAATGGTGGATCAGTTTGCGGACGTCTTTCCCGATGACGTTCCAGGGCTACCTCCTCATAGAGAGGTAGACTTTCATATTGACCTGTACCCCGGGACAGCCCCAATATCGACTCCAGCATATCGGATGGCCCCCGCTAAGCTTCGAGAGCTATGGGTACAGTTGGAGGACTTGCAGGGAAAGGGGTTCATTCGACCCAGTGTTTCACCCTGGGCTTCCCCGATATTGTTCGCCAAGAAGGCAGACAGGAGCTTGCGAATTTGTGTTGACTATCATCGCCTGAACCAGGTTACAGTAAGGAACAAGTATCCGCTACCAAGGATTGATGACCTCTTTGATCAGATCAAGGGAGCATGGTGGTTCTCAAAGATAGACCTCAGGTCAGGCTATCATCAGCTCAGAGTTCGAGACGAGGACGTGCAGAAGATGGCCTTAAGATGTCGGTATGCCCACTATGAGTTCTTTTTTATGCCTTTCGTCATAACCAATGCTCTAGCAGTGTTCAGGGCCCTCATGAATATGATCTTTCATCCATACCTTGATCGATTTATCGTGGTCTTCATCGACAACATTTTGATCTACTCGACGACTAAGGAGGAGCACGCTTACCACTTACGGGTTGTACTAGACACACTCCGAGAGCACCAGATTTATGGTACGATCTTGAAGTGCCAGTTCTGGATACGTGAGGTCCACTTCTTGGGACACGTCATCTCTGAGGCGGGAGTTGCAGTGGATCCTGCTAAGATCGAGGCAGTGCTAGCTTGGGAGCCACCCAGGAGCGTGACAGAGGTGTGGAGTTTCTTGGGACTAGCTGGATACTACCGGAGATTTGTTCCAGACTTCTCCAGAGTTGCGACACCTCTCTCTGCTTTGATGAAGAAGTGGAAACCCTTCGTGTGGTCTGACAGATGTCAGCAGAGCTTCCAAGAGATGAGACAGAGATTGACTAGCGCACCTATCTTGAGGTTCCCTGAGGAGGGAGTAGGGTACGTAGTCTACTGCGATGCATCAAGGACCAGACTCGGATGTGTCCTGATGCAGGAGTGGGCAGTGATCACCTATGGATCACGTCAGTTGAGGCCGCATGAGCAGAACTATGCTACCCATGACCTGGAGTTAGCAGTAGTGGTCTTCACTCTGAAGACATGGCGACACTATCTGATGGGTGATCGTTTTACAGTCTTTTCTAACCATCAGAGTCTCAGATACATATTCTCTCAGATGGATCTAAATCCGAGACAGCGGCGATGGCTCAAGTTCCTCCAGGACTATGACTTTGAGATAGTATATACTCTTGGGAAGGGAAGGTGGTAGTTGATGCTCTCAGTAAGAGGATGGGCATTCAGCTACTTGAGGAGGCGACAGAGTAGCTAGCCTCTTTGTAGATATCCTTCATGGATAGAGATGGAGCAGCCTTCCTCCAGTCTCTCATAGTCACTCCTCTACTACGGCAGTGGGTCATAAAAGCACAGCATGGGGATGCTGACTGTGAGACGCGGCGTGCACAAATATCCTCAGGACAGGCACCTGATGATTTCTCCTTTGGGGCAGAGCACGGCATCCTTTTCAGAGGACGTACCTTGGTACCAGTTACTTTACTGGAGGAGGTGCTGAGAGAGTTTCACACTTCTACATTGGTGGTACATCCTGGAGTGGTGAAGATGTACCAGGATCTCAGATGACAGCACTGGTGTCCAGGCATGAAGAAGGTTGTGGCAGAGTTCGTTTCTTGATGCCTCACCTGCTAGCAGGTGAAAGTAGAGCACCAGGTACCAGCAGGCATGGTACAACCCATAGAGGTCCCGGAGTGGAAGTGGTACGGGATATCTATGGACTTCGTGACTGGACTTCCATGCACTTCCAGAGGTCACGACTCCATTTGGGTGATTTTCGACCGACTCCCCAAGTTGGCTCACTTCTTACCCATTAGAGAGTAGGGCTCAGTGGAGAGCTTGGGATGACCTTATGTTCAGGAGATTGTACAGATTCACGGTGTGCCATCATCTATCGTCTCCGATCGAGATACTCGCTTTACTTCACGGCTTTGGAAGGGGTTGCAGGAGGCGTTTGGGACACAGCTATGTCTGAGCACATCCTTTCACCCTCAGACGGATGGTCAGACGGAGAGGACCATTCAGACTCTTGAGCACATGCTCCGCGCATGTGTCCTCGACTTTGGTCGTAGCTGGGAGGACCACCTACCCTTGGTGGAGTTCGAGTACAACAACAACTACCACTCCACCATCGGGATGGCACCATACGAGGAGTTGTACGACCGACCTTGTAGATCTCCTTTGTGCTGGACAGACCCTGGGGAGTCAATACTTGTGGGACCGAAGATGGTCCAGGCCACGACAGAGAAGGTCTAGGTCATCCAGGAGTGGATGAGGACAGCTCAGAGCCGGCAGAAGTCATATGCTGACAGGAGGCGGAGGCCCCTAGAGTTCGAGGATGGCGACCACGTCTTCTTGCGTGTCTCACCACGACGTGGAATACGAAGATTTGGTCGAGGTGGAAAGTTGTCTCCACGCTTCATTGGACCCTTCCAAGTCCTCAACAGGATTGGAGAGTTGGCTTATCGCCTGGCTCTACCACCTCAGTTGCACCAGGTGCACGATGTATTCCACGTATCTCTGCTGAGGAGATACGTGCACGACCCAACGCATATCATTGACCATGGGGAGCTTGACATTGATTATGGGGAAACTTTTGTGGAGGTCCTAGTATAGATCGAGGATCGACAGGAGCGGGTCCTACGTGGATGGTGGATTCCTCTAGTGCGCATCAGATGGAAGCACGGGAACCTACAGGAGAGCACTTGGGAGCGGGAGGCTCAGATGCGTGCTCAGTACCCACATTTGTTTCCCTAGTTTTCGATGTATCTTTACGGGGACGTAACTCCCTGAGGTGGGAGTAATATAAAGACCCATAAAATTCAAGGAAAATCTTCTCTTAATTTTCTTTGGGATTTTACAAGAACGCAGTTTCAGACGGCACTTGCATCTGAGGCCCGGTGTGCCTGGAATTTCTATCTGATGTTTAGCTCGGGTATGTTCAGTGAACAAACGAGCCTGAATTTCTAACTTTTGAACCGGTGCTCCGAATCGAATTCTGAGGGCACCGATGGAACCGTAGCGCCGGTAATTGCTTAGGAACGCCTTTTCTGGAGTTTCATTTGCTCGTTATGAGTTGTTTAAATTTGTGGATTAAGTGTTAGTGAAATAAAATTTTCATTAAGAATTTTATTTCACTTCTCCATGAGTTAGAACCTAAGTGTAGGAGTTAGGGTGGGACCCACTGTTTGTTAGTTTTTCTAGAGTGGATTAAAGGTGAGGTGGGGCCCACATGAGCCCCCACCTTTTCAAATCCCTTAACTCCCTAAATCCCCTTAACCCCCCACTTAAGTTGTGTAACTCTTATAACGTTTTAACTTCCCATTAATTGGGTGAATTTACCTCTCCTCTCATTAAGTATGCCAACACCCAATTCAATTATTTAATTTATGTTTTGAATTTTTGAATTGTGGCTTAAGTTAATAAAATAAGGGTGAGCCTTATTTTATTTTTGTTGGATGTTGTGTGTGGACAATTGAGGAGAGAGCTCATCATCTTCATCACGAAGAACCCCAAGACGTCGATGAAGAACATCAAGACATCGATGAAGAATGTCTTCATAGTAAGAAGAGATCGATGCGCCATCTCTTCTTCTCCCCGCAGCCGGTGTATTTCTGAAGATCGACGACGCACCCTCTTTCTATCTTCTTCATGTGTCAACAAAAAGGAGACACCACTTCCTCCTCGGGCATTCTCCGTCAACTTACAGAGCTTCACCTCGTGACATCGTTTTCCGCGGCGAACCCCCGTTCTAGCTACGCTCATGGTAGGGGTTTAAATTATTTAATTATTTTTGTTCGTGATTTCTAGTTTGTCGTTCTTCGTGGATATACGACTAAATGTTATCGATTAATGAGAGGGGGCCAGACCGCATAAACACAGCCGACCCTCCTCCCTTATCCATGTGTTGTTTCTTCGTGGTTTGAAACGAGTATGGCGCGGTGCCATCGCACCGCGTGTGATCGTGCGACAAGGAATGCGCGGCGCCATCGCGCCGTGCCATGGAAACGAACAGGGACATGACGCCGTCGCGCCGCACTATGAAGTTGAACCAAGTCGCGGCATTGTTGCACCGCATCTGAAAAAAACCAAAGACACCACGGCCGGAGCGGGGCCGTGGAGGAGGGGCGCAACGCCATCGCGCCGTGCCGAATGAACCAAAACCTCGGCCGGTTCCGAGCCGCGGCGGAGCAGAGTGACCGGTGGCCAGTTCCGGGCCACCGGTGTCAGAGCAGGGAGGGGACAGTCCGTCGCCGGTCTCGTGGAGGCAAAAACCGCCCGGCCGAGGTAGGCGGGCCGGACAGGTGAGCAGCCGGGGGTTCAAAACCCCGACCGGCCTACAAAACGACCCCCCTTAAAGGGGGGACCGTGGTTACACCAGGGGGACAGGCGCCACCCCCCCCACCAAACGGCTCGGCCGGTTGGCCGAGTGCCTGGCCAGCGCACTGGGCGCTCTGTGCCTAGGCCAGACCGGGCCGGGCCGCACCCTAGCGGACAGGACCCAGACCCGGTTCAGGTCGACCCCGGGGGTATCGGGCTGGGTCGGACTGGGCCAGAACCCCTTAATATCGAACCTTTTCCGGTCGGACGCCGATAACATGTGCTACGGGTCTCCGATCGAAGCACCGTCAGTTGCGATGCGATTCTCGGATCGAGATGGTCATTTCGGTATATCGCACTCAAGGTTTCAGAATACTTTGTGTTTGGCCGGGTTGGTTGATACACGAATCCAACCGGGCCCCCAGAGCGGAAACACTCATATCTTAAGCTCAGGATGTCCGAATGACGTGTCGTCGACTTTATTGGATTCCTCTAAATAAGACAGATATTTTGGCTTACCCTTCCCGAGGTTTGGACGCAGGTGGAGTATGGTCGGGTTGGTTTTGCCTTAAAAACCAACCGGGCTCCTGAAACGGAAAAGCCAATAACTCTCAGACCGGGTGTCCGATTGACGCACCGTCTGTGACGTTGAGTTCCTGTTGACGATACGGAACTTTTGGATACATCAACTCTGGACTATGCGTCAGTTGATGTATCTGCCTCTCGGCTCGTGGAGCAGACCCTCCCGAACGAGCTTGCTGTGTGCGGGAACCCTAGAGCTGGCTACGACTACTACTACGACGATGACTGTACAGAGATCCTCAGTGGATTCGACGATGACAACTACAGCACTCAGCGATCCTATGTGGATCAGTGCTACCGATCCTGTGTGGGTCCGATCCTGTGTGGGTCAGCGCTCAGCGGTTCTGTGTGAGCCAGCGCCTACAGATCCTTTGTGGGTCTGATCCTGTGTGGGTATTTGCAGGGGTCAGTTACCTATCGATCCTTTGTGGGTCAGATCCTTTGTGGGTCATTGCGGGGGTTAGTACCTATCGATCCTTTGTGGGTCCGACGACTTAGATGGATCAGTGATCATCTCTATCGTCTTTCGAATAATTATACCTATGTGAGCTGAAATCCTCATTTTTCTTTCCTATGTGGATTGTGTTGAGCTATCCTGTGTGGATTGATGTTTTCCTTTCCTGTGTGGATTGGGTTGTACTTGGTCTCGGATGTTGGAGCCGAATGAGAATTTATGACTTAGGTATATGTATGGGCATATACCTAAGTCATGTCAGATGTTACTTCGTGATTGTATCTTTCCTTTGTGGTTTATCCTTTGTGGTTTCTGGGAGAAACTCAGGGGTATCGGGTCCCTACTGAGTAGCTTATACTCTCCCATGCACGGGCTATGCCCGCACTACGTTGTGTTGGTTGCAGACGACGGATAGCGCTGATCGTGGTGGAGGCTTGCGGAGCAGGACGGTACCTGGAGGTGGACCACTGGGTGGGACGTACTCGGAGCGGTAGGCTGGACCCGAGGAGTAGTGGAGGCTCTCTGTACCCACCCTTCAGGTGGGATTCCCAGTGGACAGCTCGTTGTTGCGGCTTACCTTTCAGTTGTTGTTTTCCCTTTCGAGTTGTACTTTACTTTCAATTTGGGTTTGTATACTAGCCCACTTACTTTTCCGCACTTACTCTTGTACCATCTTTTACTTAGTGTTTACTTCTACTGCTTGTTTACTTTGTGGTTTTTGTTTACTTTAAAAAGGCAATGCCTTCCCTTTTTACCGGGATTTACGCCTTGGTTCTAGTCGCCAGCCCCTGGACTATGGAAGGCGGGCTTGGGGTAGTCACGGCATGGGTCCCGAGGACGGGTCGTGACATTAACACAAGGAAAGTTTGGGGGTGTAGGGGGTTTGGAGCTCATGTGGGCCCCACATAATAATATTCTCCCAAGGGAGGTTATACTCAGGTGGTCCCCACCACCATAACCTCCCATGGGAGGTTAGGGTGTCATGGCCCCCACATCCAACCTCTTCTTATAGGTTTTAACCACCCAAATAAAAATAAGGTTAACACTTATTTTTATTCAATTTAACTAATAACCCCTAAAAATATCATCCAAACGTTTCAGAACGCAACTGCAGTAAAGGTCTCACTAAGCAATCACTGACACTGTGAGTTCAACGGTGCCCTCAGATTTCAATTATGAGAAATGGTTCAAAAGTTATAAAATCCCATACGTAGGTATACTGAACGTACCTGAACAAAACTTTTGAAATTGTTTCCGGGCACACCAGGTCTCGGAATCAAGCACCGTCAGAAACTGTAGACTTGTAAAATTCCCATGTATTTAAAAAAATCCATGGAAATTCTGGGTCCTTACATTCTCCCCACTTTAGGGCTTTACATCCCCATATGACACAACTCGAACTAAGGGAACAAATGGGGGGTACTAAGCATGCATCTGAGACTCCCGCTCCCATGTTCTCTCCTGGAGGATCCTGTGCTGCCAACGAACACGCACCAGAGGTATCGACCATCCACTCAGGACCCGCTCCTATTGATCCTCAATCTCCACTGGAACCACCGTGAAATTCTCCCCATCATCGATGTCCTGCTCCCTATGGTTGACGATGTGGGATGGGTCATGCACATACCTCCTCAGCTGGGATATATGGAAGAAATCGTGCACCCGGTGCAACTATGGTGGAAGATCTAATCGATAAGCCACCTCGTCTACTCTAATGAGTACCTAGAATGGTCCAATGAACCACAGAGATAACTTTCCGCCTCAGAAGAATCTCCGTAGACCTCGTTGAGGTGAGACCCGTAGAAAGAGGTGGTCTCTATCCTCGGACTCCAGAGGTCTCTGTCTCTTTTCAGCATACGACTTCTGTCTGCTATGTGAAATCTTTATCTACTTCTGGATGATATGTACCTTCTCCATGGTAGCCCGTACCATCTCTGGTCCCACTAGTTCTAACTCCCCAGGGTCTGTCCAGCATAGTGGCGATCTGCAAGGTCGACCGTACAAGGCCTCAAAAGGTGCCATACCTATGGTGGAGTGATAGCTGTTGTTGTAGGCAAACTCAACCAAAGGTAAGTGGTCCTCCCAACTATGAATGAAGTCGAGGACACATGCACGAAGTATGTCCTTATGGTTCTGAATGGTCCGCTCAGTTTGACCGTCTTTCTGAGGATAGAAGGCGGTGCTCAGACGTAACTGCGTCCCGAAAGCCTCCTTCCACCCCTTCCATAGCTGGGAAGTAAACCATGCATCTCGGTCGGAGACAATCGAGGAAGGTACTCCATGTAAATGCACTATCTCCTTCACATAGAGGCATCTCAAGCTCTCTACTGAGCCCTACTCTCTGTGTAACACCCTGAGATTTTATGAGAAGTATTCATTTTAATTTATTTGATGTCTTGGGTTCTATGCTACACCAAGATTATATTGCGCTATATGCAACACCGTATTATCTTTCAGTATGCGCAACACTATTCTTGGATCGTGTTACACAAAATTTCATGTTCGTTTGATATAAGTTATTCTACGCAACATTGAGTATATATATATATATTCAATATATAAATGAAATATGTTTGGATTCTATTATACACCACAAAAAGGTATCTTGCACTACATACAACCCTGACTTGGCTTTCTTTACACGCAATCGCGACCTTCAACAATAGCGTGTGTTGTACGCAATACCGAGTTTCACTAAAAAATAATATGTTATTAAAATATTATATAAACTAGCCGTTATGAATAGTAATTCCCAATTTTTTTAATTTCATAAATTATATCATTCAAAATGGGCTTCATTTTTTGATTCAGAATATCAAAATTAGCATAGGGTGAATTTTGGGTATTTTTTTGAAAAATATCATTTTTTGATGAATAGTGAAAACATTGGGTTACTATTTAAAAACTGACTTTTTATTTAAAATGTTATTTATTTTATTTAAATTTATTTAAGTTAAAAATTGATACATAACACCTATATATGTTCAATGCAATTCATTGGAGTCATTTTATAATAATTTTAGATATATAAAAATTTTATTGAACTTTTGACCGTCTTTTACCCACCTCCTAGGAGAATTAGAAATTTACATAAAACTTAATTTTAGAGCTTATGTCAGTGGAATTTAGAAAATCCAAGAGACATGGTTAATATCAAGGAGAAAAATGTGGTTCAATAAGATTAAAATAATTTTTGGTGAATAGTAGCTTTTTTCTTTTATTTACCACGGTTAAAAGTAAATAGGGTAATTAAGGGTAACAATGATATTAATAATACCCTAAAACATGACCTAATTCTATTGGATAAGTTTAAATTGACCAAAAACAACCTTAGGATTAAAATATTACCCTTTGGGTCCACTTGGATTAGATTAGGATACTTATTATTATTTTATTTAAAGAAGAGTTAAAATCAAAGTTTAATAACTAAAACATTTTTAATATATGGTTATACATTATATAAATTCGACTATAAATATTAATTGGAAATATAAAAATATTTCCTACATAATGGTATTTTATTTATAATTTTTAAACATTATATAATCTTATTTATTTATAACACAATGATGATGCAATAATTACCTTACTAATGAAATATTAACATAATTGAGGCTATAAATACCCAAATAAATGTAATTTGAGACTTTTTATACATTACACTAATTTTCATGGTTACTATGACATGTTAGTATTGATTTAATTTATTTTTGTCGAACTAATCATGCTGTTATAATTTTCACAAAAATCAATTACCAAATAGTGTCAAAATTGACATAAAAAAGTGTTTGACACAAATGTTATATTATTAATTGTTATTATATTCATAAAAATATACGGTTCGGCCAAATGACTTATATAAGGTTATATATAATAATAATGAACCACTTGGGGTTATTTTGGCTTGTTTTAGTAAGTTTATTAACCATATAGTGTAATAAAACAAGAAGACACGGTAGAAGTTAAATTATTTAACTTATAGTTAAATCTAAATGATAAGGTTAAAATAGTGACCTAAACTTGTCTAAAACCTACTATTTGAGATGATTTAGACCCATACCCACTTTAGCTTAGAAATAAATCAATATGGAGCTATTATAAACCGAATATGACTTTATTATAAAATAATATTTTAATTTTTTCCTAAGGTGCCCCTCTACTCTCTTATAAAAAGGCACCTCCTACCTCTTCTCTTTACACAATTTTGAGCTTTCATGCTAGGACAAACCCTGAACGTTTACCTTCTAAAATTCCCTAGAAACATTATAGAGGTTCGGGTCTCCTCAAAGACCAACTCTAGAGCCTTAAGTGGAAGCTTAAAAGAGGTGTGTCGAAGAAGAGGTAATCTCTTCTACCGATTCTTTCAAGTTTCTTTCTTCTTCAACATCTTCTTATTTAGTTGTATCATTATAAATTAATAACATTAGTATCACTAATATACTGATATGTTTTTATAAATATTAAAAAACCACATTTCACCTTCTATCCATCCTACGGAAAATGAAATCTTTGCATGTGCGTACGTACGGAATACCGTCTACACGCCGTGGTGTAATCTGTTTTTCCACCACTATCTTACTTGGATGGGTATAATGGTGTAAAGAATAACTATATATAGTTATTATAAAAACATACTGATTCTGAGATATTATATCATCCAATCCAATTCAATTCAATAACTATGGGAATGATATCATCGCTCGTGCGTACGTGCGGATAACCATCTCCAAAACGCGATGAGATTTATTCTCCATGTTAACCTTTCAAGAATTATTATAAAGTATATATAATTAATAATAATTAAATATATGATATTATAATGCTACTTCATTTATGAATATATATATTCCATCTACTTACTTCCATTCATGTCAATAAGGAAAGGAAAACAGCGTTCATGCATACGTACGATCTACCGTCTCTATGAACGGTGTATTTCATTTCATTTATCTATCTATTATATATGTATATACTGAATATATATTAAATATATAAATCATTATTTACATTTTGGAAGTATGTAAATTATGAAATAAGTAATAATAATATCAAGAACAACAAGTCCAAACACGTATGATAAATAAAATGATTTTACACAAAACACTACTTTAACATGGAATTTACAAAAGAACGGGTAATATAAAGTCATAAGTGAACCATATATGATATAATAACAATTAATATGATTCTTTTATAAGTCAATGACATTATTTAAATCATTATAAAGGAGTTTTAGATACATACGAAGCATATCGTACCTAAGGTAAGGGATAATTATTTCAATCTCATTCTTATCCAAGATTGTTTATTCATAAGTATTTACTGGGGTATATTTTTCATCCATTTCCATAAAAATGTTTTCCATAAAGTGTTTAATAATCTTCCATGTATGTTTAAAGTCATGTTTACCCCTCTTTTACTTTTACTTTGTGTTATAGAAGGACACTTTCTTTTGTTTACTATACGTGGTAATTTTTTACATTTCCGTTAAAAGTAAGAGGAGAATGTTTTTAACATATATGGTGTGAATGGATTTTTATTGTTTCATAACGCCTCATTTTCATGAAGGTTACTCTACAATATTTCATTACTATTTTCAAAAAAAATCTTTTTATTTTAAAATTTCTTGGCATTTTGTGAAAAGAAAATGATTTTGAAGAAGAAAGGATATTTTCCTCAAGAATTCATTTCAAGTGTTTTATCAAAACCATTTTCCATCTAAGATGACATTATTTCATAAGTGTATGTTTCATGTATAATTTCTATAATATTTACATGGTTTTATTCTTCATATGATGAAATGATATCCATTTGTTTTATATGGATTATGTTATGATGGGATGATGTTTATGAAACCCATTTTATTCTTTGGGTTATGATGAATGATTTATGTTTATGTTATGGCACACGTAAGAATGATTTCACTATGAGATGGGTGGTACCTATATCTCCCTCCAATTCATTTGGTAATGATTTATATCTCATGAGATAGACATGGATAGAATGGTAAGTTAATCCAGTTCAGTGATACAGGACTGGAATGAGGAGTAAACTTGATTCAGTAAGGGACTTTGTCCACTAATATGGGCTTAGAAGCAATGCCTTGGATACTATGTGTTGGTCGGAGTGGACACTCAAGAGGGGGGGGGGGGGAATTGAGTTCCAATTTAAAATTTCTGTTAAAAACAATTTCTATTAAAATCCCCCAATTTCAAAAACAAATTAAACTGTAGTGAATTTATATAGATTATAAAGGTTCAATTAGTTTCTCAAAGATTGATTAGTTCTCAGTTAACTTAATCTTATGATTAAATTAACTTTTGAAACTAACTTACTGATTTATAATAAATATAAACACTTGCGAATTTAATTATCAAAGTAGCTTTGAAGATAAATTATATTTCAAAGTAATAGCAGCGGAATATGAAATAAATATGTATAGTATGAATAAAGTATGTAGCTACAAACACAGAGAATTAACCAAGAGGTTTAGTCTCAAGCCGAGACTTAGTCCTCTCAACAGTTTATATAAAAATGATCCACACCCTGGATCGGGGTTAACAACAGTGAACACATTGTCCAGGTCACAAGACCTCTACCACAGTTCTACGTGGGAAAACAAACAACAGCAGCCAGCTGTCCAGGTCACAAGACCTCTACCACTATCCATAGTGGGAAATGAAGTGTAAATGGTTTGCTGAGGATTTACAGATCCTCCAGTGAAAGTACAGGAGTCAGTGTGTGTGTTTAACACAGCAGATAACACACACTGCTCAAAATGTAGAATAAATAAATCACAGAGCAGAGATGTAGAGTTTAGAAATGGCTCTAGTGATTTCAGTGTAGCACTGGACTCGTTTTGGAATTTATCATAAGTGATTCTGAGTCCTCTTCTCGATTTTGTTTGAGAAGCAGAGTGTCGTATGCTTCAGGTTCACAGGCAGTGAGATGTAGTCGATGAAGCTCTTCGATATTGTTTTGTATGCACAGAACTCTTCTTGAGTAGGCTTGATTGTATGTGTGATTCTGTCTTGCTTGGTTCTTCTTGTATGCACAGAGATCTTCTTGAGTATGTTGTATGTCTTCCTTGTCTCTATGTGTGTTGTCTCGCACATCTCTTCAGCAGAGTCTTCTTGTATTTATGTCACGTGCTCCGTAGGACAGAAAAGGTTTCCTTTCTGCAGGTACGAGGTACGGTTTCCTGACATCCGACAACCTATATTAATTAATTGTCAAGGTATTAAAATATAAATAATATGACCGTTGGTTAGAATAAATAAAGATAAAGATAAAGAAATTCAAACAGTTGTTTATGACTGTTCAAGTGATCGGTAGTTCATCAGCATTAGAGTAATGATCGGTGACTCAGATAGATCAGCATCGGTCTGTCATCTGATCGGTGAGTCATTTGCATCGGTGACTCATTTGCATCGGTGAGTCCTTTGATCGGTGCGTCTGATGGATCGGTGAGTCTGATGGATCGGTGAGTCTGATGGATCGGTGAGTCTGATGGATCGGTGAGTCTGATGGATCGGTGAGTCTGATGGATCGGTGATTCTAATGGATCGGTGAGTCTGATGGATCGGTGAGTCTGATGGATCGGTGAGTCTGATGGATCGGTGAGTCTGATGGATCGGTGAGTCTGATGGATCGGTGAGTCTGATGGCTCGGTGAGTCTGATGGATCGGTGAGTCTGATGGATCGATGAGTCTGATGGATCGGTGAGTCTGATGGATCCGTGAGTCTGATGGATCAGTGAGTCTGATGGATCGGTGAGTCTGATGGATCAGTGAGTCTGATGGATCGGTGAGTCTGATGGATCGGTGAGTCTGATGGATCGGTTGAATCCAGAAGACTTCCAACATACTTTTAAGTCAATAAGCATAGACAAAAACATGATAACAGATTCATTTACAGATTGTAATTAAGTTTATGAGAAAACAAACCAGATTAAGCATTAATGGTATGTGATGATTTGTGATTATTAAAACATCAAACATAGACATGAAATCAACAATCTTCCAGAGGGCTCAACAATCTCCCCCTTTTTGATAATAACAAATCTTTATATATATATAAAAAAATAAATCAATCAATAATAAAAACATAAAATCATAATGAGAATAAGAGTAAAGAGATATAAATCTCCTTCTTAAGTTAACATTCCCATATATATAATATTCAGATTTCTCCCCCCTGAGATATGGATCTCCCTCTGAGATATTCACATCTCTCATATATATTGTTCTCCCATTATATATATCAGATCCTTCTCCCCCTTTGGGAAAATCAAAAAGGAGGGAAAACAGATAAGAGAAAGTGAAAGGAAAAGCAGTCAGCAGAGAGTAGAGAGAGAAAAAGAAAGAAAAAAAATGATAAGGTACAGATTATTACAAGTAGCAAATTGTTCACCCCATCAAAGACAATACACAACTATTTGGTGGGATACAATGGGGATTTACCTTTGTCTTTGGGATCAATAGTAGGTAAGGTGGAAGGTTTGGAGACATGCTGGTCTTGGCGAATCTGAAGTGGTGGTAGGACAACTTGGGCAGGTGTAGGAGCAGGTACCACAGAGGGTTGTTGTTGAGAAACAGGAGCTGATTGAGGAGCTTGCTGAGGAACTGGTCTTAATTGAGATAGAGCTTGGGCAAAAGACAGCCGATTTGGAGCTACATCAGAGGCACTGAGAGGTTCAGAAGTAGGAAGTACAATTGCAGTGGCCGGTGCATCCAAATAAGGCTTCAACGGATGAATGAATTCCTGAATGACTTCTGCTCCATACTTCATAGCTTTTTCAAAGTCATCTTTATTCTCCATGAACTGTGCTAAGGAAGGGACAAAATCTTGCAATTGGAGAACTTGAGTTTTGAAGGCCTGAGTGACAGGAGGTAATTTCAGATTCTCTGCTAACACCTTGAAGCTTGCAGTCATCTCATGTTTTGTATAAATCTTGGAAAAGTAAGTATCAACGTTTTCTTTGATCTCTTGCAGGGCTTTCTTAGCATCTGCTGAATATACCAAGGCCATCTTATGACTGTTATCACAGAGCTCTTTCATCTTCCTCAAAGACTCTAAATCAAGAATTTGTCTTACAGCAGCTAACTCTTCACGCACAACTTCTTTTAGAGCTTCTATCTCACGGGTAGTGATCTTGGTTACCTTGCATGTACTGGCTTGGCCGACTATGTGAGTTAGTTCAACTTTCAACTTCCCCAGGTCAGACTTGTTGAGATGTTCAATCAGATTTCTCAAAACTTCCATCATACCAGAGATGGTTGATCGGAATTCGCTTGAAAGAGATACCAGGCCGGTGTGAAGATCCTTCATAGTCTGATTCAAAAAGGCTATTTGCCTGCCAATAAGTTCACCAGTATTGGCTAGGTCTGGCTTCACAGCATTAGATACTCTCTGTGAGAAGGCTTCCAAAGAATTTTCAGAAACTTGTAGAGACACTTGAGTAAGAGCATTAGAAACTTCTTCTCTAACTATGGTTCTCACAGCAGTTAGCAATTCAAACTTAAACTTATCAAGATCAGCTTGACTGATTCCAGAACCAGGGAAATTATTATTGGTAGGATCAACAGTAGGAACAGACCTTGCTTCTCGTGGGAGGTTCCTCTTCACAGCTGCAGCAGATTCTGGCATTGCTTCTTCGTCTTCAGAATATTCTAAGCCCAACACAGCATAACCAGGGTAGTCATCCCAAACGGAAGCACACAGAGTGTATTTTGGTTTTTCATAGCTTGCTGTTCCACTGATTTTTGGTGAGTCATCCTTGCCACTGATATGGATTTCTTGTACTGACTGAGGTTGTTCTACTTGATCTACAGCAAGACCATCCACCGGTCTGTTAACACCATCAACAGTAGCTTCAACAACATCAGCATCATCATCATCACCATGATTGTCATCAGCATCACCTTGCTCATTATTACTCTGCTCAGAGGCTTCACTGTGATATTCTTCAGTATCAGAATCTTCTTCATCACCAAGAATAGGTTCTGACTCTGGTAGGGTTAAGGGTGGACTAGAAGGTCCAAATTCTATTCTTTTCTTGGGACTAGCAGTGTCAGGGTCACTCCTATCATCAGGAGAAGACACACTTCCTTCTGCAGTAGCAGCTTCTTCTTGCTCATCATCATCAGAATAAACTGGTTCCTCATCTGGTTTTAATCCAGGATCTCTCAAATCCTTTGGCCTCTTGCCATGATCTATGGGATTGTAGGCTTCATACAATTTATCTTCATCTGCAACCCAACACTTCTTCCATGGATTCCAATTTATTTTCATCCTCTTGCAGATCTCTTTGTTAAGACAGAAGGTATGGTCTGTTTCATTAATTTCATCATCTTCATCAAGACAATCTAGATTCTTGAGCATGGTAGATATCATCTTTGAATAAAACAAGGCAGTGGATTTCTTGGATGGTTTTATCATTCCAGCTATGTGTACCATCACATATCTACACAAATTTATTTTCTCATGTGTTTTCAGAAGAAACAACAGGAAAACATCCTGGTATTTTACAGCCGCAAAATCTCCTCTCCTAGGGCAAAGTTGGTGCTGAATAAACTTGAAAAGAAGTCTGCACTCACCATCTAATTCTGAAGCTGTGATTCTTCGTGACTCTCTGTTTCCTGTCAGAAGCTCCAGAGCTAGCTCATAAGAAAAGTAATCAGATGTCGGAGGAATATTCCCAGCATAATCCTCATACCGACCTTCATGAGGTACGTTCAGGCACTCAGCCCACTGCTTAGATGAGAAGGACATTTTCTTTCCTTTTACCATAGACGACATCTGGGCAGCCTCCACACCATCTAAAGTGATTTCCAGATTCATATTGAACTCATGTACCAGCTTCGGGTAGTCTATTCGAGTGTTGTCAGAAAACCAGTCTATCCATCTTTGCGATTCAAGAACTTGCAGCAACAGTGAATTACTTGACAAAAGCCAGGCAGAGTTTACTTCTTTTTCTACAGCAACAATCCGAGTTTCTAGGTTCGGATTTACTGATAGTTGATAGGTACTACACGACTCACCTCGAGCACGCTTTGAAGGTACAGGGCTATCCGGTCCTTTTCTCGGTCTCTTTTTCTTAGCCATTCGAGGATTTTGAGAAGGCAGGAGTTCGAAGGTTCGAAGTGGAGGGGAAGAGATGTTGAGAGGTTCGGCGGGAAATGAAAGGTCAAAAGGTTTAGGGAAGATAAATAGCCGCGTATCATTTATTTTATCATTTAGGGTTTCCATAAAAGGTAATTTACTAATTAATAAAAAGTAATTGAAAATAGATCGGTTTTGACAGAACAGTGTGACAGATCGGTTCCACAGATCGGTTTCACAGATCGGTTTCACAGATCGGTTTCACAGATCAGTTTCACGGATCCGTTTCATAGATCAGTTTCACAGATCAGTTTCACAGATCAGTTTCACAGATCAGTTTCACAGATCAGTTTCATGGATCAGTTTCACAGATCAGTTTCACAGATCAGTTTCACAGATCAGTTTCACAGATCAGTTTCACGGATCAGTTTCACAGATCAATCATACACAAATCTTGTTTAATAAATTTCATTCTTTCATAGCATAAGGGCTTTGTGAAGATATCAGCTAATTGATTTTCAGAACTAACAAATTCTAGAGAAATATCACCTTTCTGATAATGATCTCTTAGAAAGTGATGTCTGACATCAATGTGATTAGTTCTAGAGTGAGACACAGGGTTTTTAGATATATTTATTGCACTAGTATTGTCACAGTTAATTGAAACATGTTTAAAATCAAATCCATAATCTAATAAAGTGTGTTTCATCCACAAAATTTGTGCACAACAACTACCAGCAGCTATGTATTCTGCCTCGGCAGTAGACAATGCAACTGAATTCTATTTCTAACTACACCATGATACTAGGGATTTTCCAAGCAAATGACATGTTCCTGATGTGCTTTTTCTATCTAACTTACATCCTGCAAAGTCAGCATCTGAATAACTCATTAACTCAAAGGATTGTCCTTTTGGGTAAAACAAACCCAAGTTAACCATGTGTTTGAGATCTTTAAATATTCTTTTAACAGCAAGCAAATGAGATTCTTTTGGATTAGCTTGAAATCTAGCACACATACACACACTAAACATAATATCAGGTCGACTAGCAGTAAGATAATGTAAACTACCAATCATACCTCTGTAATTTGTTTGATCAACTGGTTTCCCAGTTTCATCTGCATCCAATTTACAGGTAGTTTTCATAGGAGTTTCACTTTCCTTGATACTATCCAGACCAAAACGTTTTAAAAGATCCTTTGTATATTTACTTTGATTCAAAACAATACCATTTTCATTTTGAAATACTTGAAATCCAAGAAAGTACTTAAGCTCTCCCATTAAGCTCATTTCAAATTCATTTTGCATACTTTTTGAAAAATCAGTACATAAAGAGTGTTTAGAAGATCCAAAAATAATATCATCAACATATATTTGTACAACTAAAACATCTTTAGAAATTCTTTTAATGAAAAGAGTTGGATCAGCAATCCCTTTAGTAAAACCTTTTGAAATAAGGAAATTGCTAAGTCTATCATACCAAGCTCTTGGAGCTTGTTTTAAACCATACAAAGCTTTAGAAAGTTTAAAAACTTGATTTGGAAAATGGGGGTTAGTAAATCCAGGTGGTTGTTCTACAAAAACATCTTCAATTATAAAACCATTTAGAAATGCACTTTTCACATCCATTTGATATAACTTGAAATCCAGATGTGCAGCATATGCAAGTAAGATCCTAATGGCTTCTAGTCTAGCTACAGGTGCAAAAGTTTCCTCATAGTCTATTCCTTCTTCTTGACTATATCCTTGTGCAACTAGTCTAGCTTTGTTTCTAACAATATTTCCAGATTCATCTACTTTATTTCTAAAAACCCATTTTGTGCCTATTGTTAAGGTGTCCTTAGGTCTGTCAACTAATTCCCAGACTTTGTTTCTTTCAAACTGATTTAATTCTTATTGCATAGCCATTACCCAAAACTCATCATTGATAGAATCATTGATATTTTTAGGTTCTGACTGTGAAAGAAAAGCTTGATGTTCAACCTGATTTCTTAGAGAAGCTCTATTCGGTGTTCCTCTATCTAGATTTCCTACAACAGCATCTAAAGGATGATTCTTTAGAATCCTCGTTGATCTGGTAAAGGTTGGACTAGAAATTTCAGGTTCATCTATAGGTTCGGGTTCAACAGAAGCAGATTCTGGAGAAAGTCTAGAACTGGATACTTTTATAACAGGTTCTTTAGATTTATCATTAAGGTTCAGAATAGACAAATCTTCTTCAAGATTCTCAAGAGAGGTTTTAGGCTCAGGTGGTTCAGTTTCATCAAACTTGATGTGAACAGATTCTTCCACACATTTGGTTTTCTTATTGAATACTCTATAGGATTTACTTGAAATAGAGTAACCCAGAAAAATTCCTTCATCACGTTTGGAAGCAAACTTATCCAGATTATCTTTAGTATTCAGAATAAATACTTTGCAGCCAAAAACATTGAAGTAGTTAACCTTGGGTTTCCTATGGTTCCACAACTCATAAGGGGTCCTCTTAAGAACAGGTCTAATTAAGACTCTATTAATGACATAACAAGCTGTATTAACAGCTTCAGCCCAAAAGTAAATAGGCAGTTCATATTCATTGAGCAAGGTTCTAGCAATTTCTTGCAGGGTTCTGTTTCTTCTTTCTACTACACCATTATGTTGGGGTGTCCTAGGGGCAGAAAAGTTATGAGAATAGCCATTGAGTGAGCAGTAAGATTCAAAATCTTGATTTTAAAACTCATGACCATGATCACTCCTCAAGGTTTTAATCTTAAGTCCACTAAGGTTTTCTACAGACTTGGAATATTTAACAAAGTAAGAACAAGCTTCACTTTTGTGATCTAGAAAGTATACCCAAGTATATCTAGAAAAATCATCTACGAGAACATAAACATAGTGCTTCCCATTTAAACTAGAAACTCTTGATGGTCCAAACAAGTCCATGTGAACCAATTCAAGTGGTTGAGAAGTCGAAACTTATTTCTTTGATTTAAAAGAAACTTTGTGTTGTTTTCCCTTTTGACAGGGATTACAAACATTGTCTGCTGGAAATTCAAGTTTGGGTAAGTCTCTAACTAAGTTCTTCCTAGAAAGTTTTCTAAGTGAGTGTACATTGCAGTGTCCTAATATTCTGTGCCATAGCCAAGATTCTTTATGAAAAGCAATCAAACAAGTAATATTCTGTTTAGCTAAAGAATTCAGATTAACAGCATAAACATTTTCATTTCTTAAGGCAGAAAATACCAAAATATTCTTAGAATTAAAAACTTTGCAAGAATCATTTTCAAATTTAACATGAAAACCATCATCACATAACTGAGAAATAATTAATAGATTGTATTTAAGTCCATCAACAAATAAAACTTTAGAAATCAAAATTGAATCAGTGTTACCAATCTGGCCTAGGACGATGATTTTTCCTTTTGAATTATCACCAAAAGTGACAAAGCCTCCATCAACTTTTATTAAGATCTTGAAACATGAAAATTCTCCTGACATATGTCTTGAACATCCACTGTCTAAGTACCATATCTTCTTGTGATAGCTCTTCAAGCAGGTCTCCTACAAAACAGATTTTGATGGGAGATGATTTTGGTACCCAGATCTTCTTGGGTCCAGACAGGTTAACCAATAACACTTTAGGTACCCATATTTGTCTAATGGGTCTCATATAATTTGTAGAATTGACATTCTTTGAAAGATAAACCTTATTAGATCCATAACTATGTATATAACTGGTTGAGGCATATGAAGTTCCAGAATTAACTATCTTCTGTCCAGATTTAGGAATGAATCTAGTTTTGGCAATTTTCCTTTGTCCAGGTTGGTATCCTATACCAGTAGTATATTTAGGTGCTATTTGCTTTCCTAGCATCTGTGTTAGAGTATTATTTCCATTTGTGAACTTCTCTAAGTCTTTTCTGAGTTGTTCATTAGACAATTTTAGTTCAGTATTCTCTTTAAGCAACTGAGAATTCTTCTCTTTTTCAATAGTGAGTTCGGTTTTAACTGTAGTGGTGAGAGCATGCTGTTTCTTTAATGACTTGTATTTATCCTTAAGTTCATTACATGTCTCTTCCAGCATATCACAGTATTCAAACAATTCAGATTTTTACATTGTTCCAGAATCAGAATCATATTCTGCATTATCTCCAGAGTAATAAGAATTTGAAGCAGGAGTTTCAGCAGTTACCTCAGAAGTGTTTGTCATAAAGCACATGTTGGCTCGATTCCTTTCAGAGTCTGAAGATTCAACTTCACTTGTGTTGTCTTCTGAAGAACTCCAAGTAGCCTTCATGGATTTCTTAAACTTATTGTCCTTATATTCATATTTCTTTTTATACTTCAGCTTTGGACAGTCGGCTTTAATGTGTCCTTTTCTCTTGCACTCATAGCAGACAACATCATCTGATTTGTCATTCTTATTCCAATCCTTTTTCCATTTTCCTTGTTGGTCATACTTTCCCTTGTAATTTGGTTTCCTAAAGAATTTCTTTTTCCTATAAAACTTCTTAAATCTTCTAGCAATGTGAGCCATCTCAGCATCACTGTCAGAATCACTTTCTCTGTCTTCACAGCTTGAACTTTCAACTACAGCTTGAAACTTTTCTTTATCCTTATTCTTTGAGGTTGTAGTCTTGAAGGCAATAGACTTCCTTTTAGGTTCATCATCTTCTTCTTTATTTACTTTAAGCTCTTCTTCATACATCATCAGCTTTCCAATTAGTTCCTTTACAGGTAGAGCAGCTATGTCACATGATTCTCTGATTGAGACAGATGTGCCTTTCCATCTATCAGGTAGACATCTCAAAATTCTCATAATTTGTTCCTTCGATGAGACATCCTTTCCCAGCGAGATCATTGTATTGACAATTTCATTGAACCTGAGATACATGTCAGAAATGGGTTCATCAGGCTTCATTTTAAAATTATCATACTTGATAGTATAATTGTTCAATCTCATTTCTTTAACATTCGTTGTTCCTTCATGAGAAACAGCTAAGGTATCCCAAATTTCATATGCAGTTTTACATGTAGAAATTCTATTAAACTCTTCATCTCCTAGAGCACAGTACAAGGCATTCATAGCTTTACAATTGTTGTTGTAAGCAGTCTTTGTAGGTTCATCCCAAGTAGATCTAGCAGTAGTGGGAATTTTGTATTCTGATTCAATAGCAGTCCAAATATCAAAACCTATGCTTTCTAGATGAATTTTCATTTTCAGTTTCCACTGAGCATAATTGGTTCCATTGAAGAAAGGTGGCCGGTTAGTAGCAGAACCCTCAAGTCTATTGTCCATAATGAGAGAATTTTAAAGAGATAAAAATTTAGATATAACAGAAATTTTAAGACCTTTAAAATACAACTAAAATCACAGTTCAAAAGCAGAGTACTTTTAGAAAGTATTTTCAAACCTCTGATACCAAGTGTTGGTCGGAGTGGACACTCAAGAGGGGGGGGGGTGAATTGAGTTCCAATTTAAAATTTCTGTTCAAAACAATTTCTATTAAAATCCCCCAATTTCAAAAACAAATTAAACTGTAGTGAATTTATATAGATTATAAAGGTTCAATTAGTTTCTCAAAGATTGATTAGTTCTCAGTTAACTTAATCTTATGATTAAATTAACTTTTGAAACTAACTTACTGATTTATAATAAATATAAACACTTGCGAATTTAATTATCAAAGTAGCTTTGAAGATAAATTATATTTCAAAGTAATAGCAGCGGAGTATGAAATAAATATGTATAGTATGAATAAATTATGTAGCTACAAACACAGAGAATTAACCAAGAGGTTCAGTCTCAAGCCGAGACTTAGTCCTCTCAACAGTTTATATAAAAATGATCCACACCCTGGATCGGGGTTAACAATAGTGAACACACTGTCCAGGTCACAAGACCTCTACCACAGTTCTACGTGGGAAAACAAACAACAGCAGCCAGCTGTCCAGGTCACAAGACCTCTACCACTATCCACAGTGGGAAATGAAGTGTAAAAGGTTTGCTGAGGATTTACAGATCCTCCAGTGAATGTACAGGAGTCAGTGTGTGTGTTTAACACAGCAGATAACACACACTGCTCAAAATTTAGAACAAATAAATCACAGAGCAGAGATGTAGAGTTTAGAAATGGCTCTAGTGATTTCAGTGTAGCACTGGACTCGTTTTGGAATTGATCAGAAGTGATTCTGAGTCCTCTTCTCGATTTTGTTTGAGAAGCAGAGTGTCGTATGCTTCAGGTTCACAGGCAGTGAGATGTAGTCGATGAAGCTCTTCGATATTCTTTTGTATGCACAGAACTCTTCTTGAGTATGCTTGATTGTATGTGTGATTCTGTCTTGCTTGGTTCTTCTTGTATGCACCGAGCTCTTCTTGCGTATGTCTTATGTCTTCCTTGTCTCTGTGTGTGTTGTCTCGCACATCTCTTCAGCAGAGTCTTCTTGTATTTATGTCACGTGCTCCGTAGGACAGAAAAGGTTTCCTTTCCGCAGGTACGAGGTACGGTTTCCTGACATCCGACAACCTTTATTAATTAATTGTCAGGGTATTAAAATATAACTAATATGACCGTTGGTTAGAATAAATAAAGATAAAGATAAAGAAATTCAAACAGTTGTTTATGACTGTTCAAGTGATCGGTAGGTCATCAGCATTAGAGTAATGATCGGTGACTCAGATAGATCAGCATCGGTCTGTCATCTGATCGGTGAGTCATTTGCATCGGTGACTCATTTGCATCGGTGAGTCCTTGGATCAGTGCGTCTGATGAATCGGTGAGTCTGATGGATCGGTGAGTTTGATGGATCGGTGTGTCTGATGGATCGGTGTGTCTGATGGATCGGTGAGTCTGATGGATCGGTGAGTCTGATGGATCGGTGAGTCTGATGGATCGGTTGAATCCAGAAGACTTCCAACATACTTTGTAAGTCAATAAGCATAGACAAAAACATGATAACAGATTCATTTACAGATTGTAATTAAGTTTATGAGAAAACAAACCAGATTAAGCATTAATGGTATGTGATGATTTGTGATTATTAAAACATCAAACATAGACATGAAATCAACAATCTTCCAGAGGGCTCAACACTATGGAAATAATATCATGTGATTAACGGTTTGACACAATTACATGTTTTATTCCCATTATATTTTATCATGATTGATGATCTATTATGATCTATGACTTACGTACTTCAATGTTTTATGTCATTGCTCATGATTTTGAGGTTAAAATATTATGTTCATGTTTTGAAGTTCAAATGTATATGGTTTGTTTTATTTTCTCCATGCTTACCCTTACTGAGCATTTGAGCCCACCCTTTATATGTTTTATTTTCCCCAGGATATAAAGAAAGGTTATAGGTGAGAAAAAAAAGGAAAATCTTTATGGGAGATGTTGAAGATATTTCACCAAGATTAGAATATTATATTCTACGTTTCTAGAGACACTAAACTATTACAGTCCTTTGGTGTCTATTTTTGTTATTTATTAGATATTCTACAAAAGTAATGTAATTTCTATGTACATCAAGCTTTGGGTATCTACACTCTGATCGGTAGGAAGTGGGCTGACATGGTGAGTCAGTAAATGATCACCCATATCAAATCATGACTCTTGTATGTACATGGGAGACCCATCATTAATTTAATGGATATCCCATCCCACTTCCTCTCTGAGACCTCTAAAGGATGAACCAAGCCTGCTGGTACCTGGTGCTCTGTTGTCACTTGCTGACATGTGAGGCAACGTGATACAAACTCTGCTACTGCCTTCTTCCAACCCGGCCACCAATGCTGTCGTCGAAGGTCCTGATACATCTTTTCTACTCCTGGATGTACCTCTAGGTGGGAAGTGTGTAACTCCCTCAACACCTCCTCCTGAAGTGAAACTGGTACCATGGTATGTCCTCTAAAGAGGATGATGTGCTCCCCACCTTCAAAAAATCCATTAGGTGTCTGCCCTTTGGATATCTAAGAACGTCATGTCTCACATTCAGCATCTCTACGCTGCGCCTCCCTAACTCGCTGAAGAAGTTGAGGACTGACTGTAAGAGACTGAAGATAAGATGCTCCATCCCTATCCACAAAGGATATATGTAAGGCAGCTAGCTACTTTGTCACCTCTCTAGGAGCTGAATGGCAGATCTCCTGCTGAGACAATCCACAACAACGTTCCCTTTCTCAAGAGTATAGAATATCTCGAAGTCATAGTCCTGGAGGAACTCAAGCCAACATCGTTGTCTCGGGTTCAGGTCCTTCTAAGAGAAGATAGACCTGAGACTCTTGTGATCAGAGTACATGGTAAATGTTCGCCATCAGATAGTGTCACCAAATCTTCAAGGAGAATACCACTGCTGCTAACTCCAGGTCATGGGTATCGTAGTTTTGCTAATGTTGTTTGAACTACTAAGAACCATATGCGATCACAGATCGCTTCGGCATCAGGGCACACCCAAGTCTGGACCCTGATGCATCGCAGTATACTACATACCATACGCCTTCCTCTGGAAGTCTCAAGATGGGGGTACTAGTCGGCCTCTTCCTCACCTCCTTAAAGGTCTGCTGGAATCTCTCTGACCACACAAATGGTTGCCCCTTCTTCATCAAGGATAGTAGTGGTGCTACCACTCTAGAGAGGTCTGGAACTAATCAGTGAGAGTATCCATCCAATCCCATGAATCTCCGTACCTCCATCACACTCCTGGGTGGCCCCCAAGCAAGTACCACCTCGATCTTCGTTGGATCCACAGCAACTACAGCCTCTGATATGACGTTACCCAAAAAGTGAACCTCTCGAATCGAAAACTATCACTTCAAGAGCTTACCATAAAGATGTTGCTCTCGGAGTGTGTCCAGTACAACCCGAAAATGGTAGGCGTTCTCCTCATTAGTAGTCGAGTATATCAGAAAGTCATTGATGAATACTACGACATAGTGATAGAGGTAAGGCTGGAAGATCCTATTCATGAGGCTCATGAACACTACTAGAGTGTTGGTTACACCAAATGGCATAATCTAGAACTCGTAGTGGCCATACTGACACCTAGAGGTTGTCTTCTGTACATCCTCATCTCAAACTCTGGGCTGGTGATAGCCTGATCTAAGGTCTATCTTCTAGATCCCCCGTGCTCTAATGAGCTGATCAAAGAGGACGTCAATCCTCAAAAGTGGTTACTTGTTCTTCACGGTCACCTAGTTCAGGTGACGGTAGTCGACGCAAAGCCTCAAGACCCCATCTGCCTTCTTGGAGAATAGTGTTGGGGCTGCCCAGGGGGAAACACTGGTCCGAATGAATCCCTTCCCCTACAAGTCCTCTAGCTATACCCTCAGCTCGCGAAGCTCAGCAGGATCCATATGATATGCTGGAGTAGATATCAGTGCCATCCCAGGTTATAAGTCTATGTATAAGTCCACCAATATGTGAGGAGGTAGTCCTGGGACATCGTCAAGGAAAACATCCTCATACTGGTCCACCACTACAGGATAATTCGGACTCTCCACATCAACTGAACTGAGGGTATGGGAAGCTAACTGGTGAGTGATCAGTTGCAACCTCCTCCGAGTAAGTCTTTCCTTTGCGGAAAAGGTTCCCTTATCACCGGTGAAGGTGACCCTGGTTGCATCTATGCGGACACACCACACTTTTGGCCTAATACAATCAATATGAGCATGGACTGTACATAACCAGTCTATACCCAAGATGACGTCGTAAGGCCTCGACGCTGCTATGAAGAGATACCAGCTGAATCTCTTGCCACATAGAGTAAGCTCACACTACTGGAACCAGTGCATAATTATCGAGTCTGCTCCCATAAGAGTCTCTAACCATAAAGATCAAGCCAATGGCTCTGTCAGAATCTCCAGGCCCTGAACGAGGGTAGTGGCAATTAAAGAATGACTGGTACATATGTTTATAAGATCTGCACTTAAGGTGTAATAGACATAGATTATACCTTGAATCATCTTCGGAGTGCCATGGTCATATGCCTTAGCTGCAAGAATCTGAGCTCTCCCATGTCCACCCACTCCTTGCGGTCGGAGTGGACCTCCTTATGGTGGTGGCGGTAGCACCTCGTAACATCATCCGCCGCTAGCAGCTTGAACAGCTCCTCTGTCATGAATGTATGCGCACTACAGACCACCTTGATTGAACCTCTACCTCTGTCTGAGAGGTCCCTCGACTATCTTGTGATCATCAGAACAATGGGTCGGACAGTCACGAGCCATGTGACCAAGCCCGCCACATGAGTAACATTGTATGCTCCTAGCATGACTGGCTCTATCTCCACTCTTAGTTACCCACACAACCAATCCTGAGTCGTTCAGTCGTCCACCTATAAATCTAGTCCTCTTGGAACTCTACGACAACTATCAACTACCAGCTGCAGAAGACTCCACTGCGTGTCGACTACTAGTAGGTCTCGCTGCTGCTGACTGGTCAACAAGAAAACTCTCTACCAGGAGGGCTCTCTCTAACACCCCCGCCTGCGTCAGGATGCTGAGGGATATTATCTAGGCTTTGATATCTCGCCTGAGTCCCTGTTCAAAGTTCTGGGCCTTGAATAATGGGTCTCGTACCATATCTGTGGAGTAGCACGAGAGGTTACTGAACCTCGCCGAGTATTGTGCTACTTTCAGGCTGCCTTGTTGTAGATGAAGTATCTCATGTATCCACACCGCACGAATGGTGGTTGGGATAAACTCTTCCTGGAACAGGATCTCGAAGATTTCCTAGAGTAGCATCGTCTCGTCGTGGACCTGGAGCATCAGGCTTCACCATTTGCCTACTGTTTTTTGAAGGAGGCTGGCAACAAGGATCACTATGGAGTCTGCTGGTGTCCCTACTAGCCTAAAGACTCTCGCCATATCCTCTAGCCAATCCTCAACTGCATGTGGGTCCGTCTCTCCCCAGAACATGGGTGGCCTCTGGTGATGGAACATGTGCAGCACGCTCAAGCGGCATGCATCGTCTGCTACTGGGGCTGGTGGAATCAGTGGCCCAATGGGTGGTGGTACCACTAGTGCTTCTGCTGGTGCCTCAATTGGAAAGGGGACCTACACTTCGGCCTCATTGCTCGGTGGGTGGTCAGTGTGTACAACTCTCAGGGCTCTAACTGGTCATCTACGGGGAGTCATCCAAAAAGAAACAGATGCAACACGGTCAAAAAATTATACTTGGTGAGTTGTCTTGGTTGAAATGACTTAAAGAAAAACTTTTGAAACACACACGCAATCAGTGTTTTCGTGCACTAAGTCGAAAATCAGTAGTCTGTGTCCTGGTGTACGGATACATCGGTCACTCCACCAACACTGGACTCCCTGAACTGAAAATCACACCCGTTACACTTAACAATATTGCTTCAAAGAAAAGAAATATAAGAGTCCTATTTATTGCGGTAGAACCGAGTCCTTTGATACCAATTTGTCCTGAACCGTCCTCGAGCCCGTGATGTGACTACCCCAAGCCCGCCTTCCATAGTCCAGGGGCAGGCGACTGGCACAAAAGACATAATTACCTAAGCTGGGAAGACATTTCCTTTATAAAAAGTAAACACACACAATCAGAGTAGACAACTGGAAGAAAAACACTAAGAAGAACTAAATACAGAAGATGTGTGGGAAAGTAAAAGGGGTCGAAAAAACAAGACCCACAGTAAAGTACAAGGAAAATACAGAATAGGTAAAACTAAAAGACAAATAGTTGGAAGGTGTCTAGTATCTCCTAGATCTTCCACCACGGATCCTACTTGAATAGTAAGTATGAATAGCCTCCTCATCTCTCCACATCTGTCAATATCCTCTGGGTACCATCACGTTGTGAGGTCCACCTCCGGGTACCGTCCAATCCTCATACACTCCGCCTCGGTCAGTGTTGTCTGTCACCTCCATCCAACACAATGAGGTGCAGACATAGCCCATGCAGGGGTGTGTATAACGATACTCATAAGGGGCTCCAAGACCCTCAAGGTCTCACAAAATCCAACGAGGATAAACTAAAAAGTATGAATCAGCGGATAATAATTACTTAGGTATATGCCCATACATATACCTAAGTTATCTAGTATCCCATCTCAATCATGAGAAAAACAAAAAGTTCAGTGACACATCTCAAACCAGGATTTTCATTATCAAAATCACGGCAATAGGAGAACTCCACCTCTGTCAATAACAGTGGGCCTTTCACGACACCAATTCTCTTCTCACTAACCTTGGACTTTTGAGGTACTCCTCCTGTCAAGTATTGTGGGTCAGCTGCCAACTACAAGGCTTTCCTCCACTGTGGGTCTGCCACTAACTACCAGGCGCTCCCCCTAATAGCCTGTAGAGTACTCCTCCTGTCGAGTACCATGGGTCCGCCACCACCTACCAGGTGCTCCTCCACTATGGGTCTACTGCCAACTACCTGGCACTCCCCACTAGGCTAGTCGAATCAGTCAAGCAGTCATCAGGTTTGTCACCTACTAGGTCTCTGAACTCTGTTTTCTCATCACATGAAAGATCTGATCCCTAAACTACAGGGTAAAACTCCAAATATTGTTAAGTCTCACAAAGAAGTATCTCAGTGGTCCTTCTCATCAATGGGATCTCAACGCAACAAACAACGCGTCATTCGGACGCCTGGTTTATTAGTTATTATCCTTTTAGTCCCGGGGGCCCAGATGGATTCGTGTACGAACCAACCCGACCATATCTCAACAATACACCAAACTCTAGTGGGGTATTCTCAAAGGGACCATCTCTCATCTAGATTACCAGCGCCGTTGACGGTTCGTCAAACGGACATCTGATGCCAAATATATGGCCAAAGTAACCAAAGGGTCGGTAGTGGGCTCGGGTCCAGTCCAACCCCGTCGGACCAACTCAGCCCAACCTAGTCTGAGCTGACATGGTCTAGGTCAACCCGGACAGACCCGATTGGTCTGACCCAACCCGCTAAGTCAGGCCCGATCCTCTGGGCCCGACCTAGTGGACTACGAGGGAAGTTCGGCCCAGGTGCCGCTTGGCAGCTGGCTCGATGCGAAGGCTGGGGCCGGTTCGGCCAGCGCCGCGAGGGGCGCGGCTTAAGTGGTCGGCCACTGGGAGGCCTGCTGCAGGACGCGTGGGGCACGGGCAAGCCAGCTGGACACCGGGAAGGCTGCGGGTGCAACAGCCAGGGCCCCGGGGTGCCGGGCAGACCGCGGCTGGGGGCCGCGGGGTGCGGGGCAGGGCTCTGGGGTGTTAGGCAGCACACCAGGTAGTGTGCGATGGTGCGGGCAAGGTGTCGGGGCATCTGTAAGATCATGGAAGGTGGTCGCAGGGCACTGGGCATGGCATCGGGCAGGTCGCCGGCAGGGCACGGGGGCGCAGGGCAGGCCACCGGGAGGGCAAGGAGGCACCGAGGAATGTGCTAGTAGAGCAGGGCAGCGCGCAAGGCACACGGGCAGGCGACATGTTCAGTGCACTCAGGCAGCGCACAAGGGCAGGGGAAATGCGTTGGGGGCAGCGCACGAGGGCGCTTGTAGCGCGCCAGGGCACCGGGAATACCGCGGCAGGCGGCCACGTTTCGCAGAGGCTTCGGGTAGTGTGGCCTTTGTTCATCATCTTCATCGTCGTCGCCTCTTTTCTATGTCGTCATCATCAAACCAGAACAAAGAAAGTGGTAGGGTTGGACGTTTTCATGCGGTCCGAACCCCCCACCCCCCCCCCCCCACATTATATTCAAATCATATGGCATAACTTACTCCATAAATTTAACGTCGGAGAATGGGAGTAAAACAAAGAAAAATCCCCCAACCTCACTTGTCTTTAATTGTTGATAGAGTCGCGGGAAGGTGGCATCGTTCAGTTGACGTCGGAGGAAAAAAGGCGTACTCATTGTTGGCAGACGAGCGTTCGAAGGTGATGAAGTTGAAGATGACATCGGCATTCTTTGTGGGGGTCACTTCCCTTTCTTTCCCCAGTCGAAGAAGGAATAAGATGGTGATGATTCTTTGTGTTCTTTGTTGAGAGGATATTCTCTAAATTCTTCCAAGGCTCCACCAATAGATTATGCCAACCACAAAATAATAAAACAGGACATCTTATTAATTCGTTGTCATAACGAATTCAAACCATTTACAATTAATTAATTAATTCCTTTATTTAATTTTGTGGTTTCGCACACTTATGAGGGAAGGTGGAGAGTTACAATTTAATGAAGAGAGGGTTGGATTCATTAATTCAAGGTATGTTTTGGGGGTTTAGGGGGTTTGTAGGTCGCATGGGCCCCAACTAATAATATCCTCCCAAGGGAGGTTATACTCGGGTAAGCCTCACCACCATAACCTCCCATGGAAGGTTAGGGTGTCGTGGCCCCAACCTCCAACCTCTCCTTGGAGGTTTTAACCACCCAAATAAAAATAAGGTTAACACTTATTTTTATTCAATTTAACTAATAACCCCAAAAACTATCTTCCAAACTCGTCAGAATGAAACTGCGGTGAAGGTGTCACTAAGCAATCACTGCTGCTGCGAGTTCAACGGTGCCCTCAGATTTCAATTTCGAGAACCGGTTCATAAGTTATAAAATATCATATGTACGTTTACTGAACGTACCCGAACAAACTTCAGAAATTCATTTCGGGCACACCGGGCCTCAGAATCAAGCACCTTCAGAAACCATGGACTCATAAAATTCCCATGTATTTACGAAAACATTTTCCATGGAAATTCCAGGCCTTTACATATTATATTCAATATCATAAACATGTATCATGGAAAAATCATTATACAATCGTAATACATGCATTAGAAAGGAAATAATTGAATAATCAATGAAATCATAGCATTTGAATTATGTCATACACATAAAAATGTAATATCATTCCCTAAAATTCATGATGAATTACTGAACTAATCAGAGAACTTAATGGTGACTATACCTGTTGGGCATGAAACACTATTATCCCAAGTCATAGTCCTTTCATTATATGTTATTGGGTTTTTAGATCTTCCCATAGTGGATATAGTTTCCCCATATTCCCATAGTGGATTAGATTTCCCTATTTTATATAGCGTATCAAGTTCATCGACCTGATTCCCCTCATGATCTCATGAGACATAAATCATTACTCATATAATTGGAGAGAGATATGGGTACCACCCATATCATAATAAAATTATACATACATGTTCCATAAGATAATAAAATTTATTATATCATAAACCATGAAATGAAATGTGTATGATATACATGTAATATAATCATAACCATTAAAAAAGATATAGGTTTTATAATTAGTTTATCAATGAATAACCCGTGAAAAGAATTTTATTTTCATAATAACATAACTTGTGAATACAAATAGGGTTTTATAGGTGTTATTCCATTAAAAATAAACCATTCAGAGGAAGAATATGAATGAAACCTTTGGTTAATTTTCATTAAACGCAATATTAACACCAAAATATGACATCTTAGAAGGAAATTAATTTGGAGTATCATTAAAAAAATATCATTAGGAAAATATCCTTTTACATTGAAATAAAGTAATTTATAAAACATGAAACCATATGAAAACAATTTTATTTTTAAATATTAATTAAAATTGATAATGGAATCTAGAAAAAATATTTACAACCTTTTTCCTTGGAAAACTAATAAAATAATCCTAGAAACATTCTGAAAATAATTTTATTTAAAAAAATATGAAGAGAATGAAAATATTTTAAAATATTTTTTATTTGAAAATACATTGAAATCCTAAAATAATGGATTAAAATATATTGAATGAACTTTTATAGAATTGTTTTAATAGTAAAAATTAAATCATGAAGTCATTAAAATAAATTTATTGTAAAATAGGTTTCTTAAAAACATATAAAGGAACCATTAAAGGCCATTTAATAAACATTCTAAACATAAAATGTCTTTGAAAATAATTTTCTTTTAAAATGAAATGAAATTAATAAATATCCAGAATAAAATGAAAATATGTTCTTTAAAAATACCTTTATAAATATGTAAAGTAAGATTCAAGGGAATGACGATCACGACAACATGTTAGTATGTATCACTCAAACATTTCATTTTTACATTAAAATTTTGTAAATGTTCCTTGATAAAAAAATGAAAAGTGGATTAATTATAAAACATATTTAAATAGGTAAAACTATGGTAAAATTTCCATTAAACATCATATGAAAATATTAAATCATTTTTAACTTTTTTTTAGAAAACATGTTTTTGATAAAACCTAGATTTTCTACTGAAAGGATTAATTAAGTCATATTTTTATAAAACAATATCATAATTATATTAGGTACCATAATGTATGAAAATGGTACTAATAGATTAATACCTCAGGAAAATACATATGGAATGATAATTCATGAGTTCCCTTGTGGTATGGATCATAATATTTGATCAATTGAAGCACGATCATAAACAATCTCGATACCAAATGAGAATATTTTAATAAACTCCTAACCCATGGTAACATTGAATTATAATACCCATGTATTAAAATTATGATAAATAATGTATAAATATCTTAAAAATAAGAATATTAATCTTATAAAATTTATAATTGATGTATAAATAGCATGTAAAATAATTTTGGTGCATAACCTCACATGTGTCTCAAAGAAGGAAAATTGAGACATAATTACATTACCGATTTGGTAAATTTTGAAACATAATCCCAAGAAAGTATGATAATAAAAATGTAAATATTCATAAATTTATGTATATGTATCATATAAAAAAATAAATTTATATTAAACACACCACATATAGGAAAGAAGAAGTGAACATGGCTTCTATTTCATAGAAAAAAGGGAGATGATATGACCCTTACTACATTTGTAACTTTTTAATCATGAAACCCATGTGATAATAACATAATTTAATGATTATAATGTCAATAAATAAAATCAATTAATGAGATAACATGTCATATAGTAGTATATACCCCATAAAAAATAAGTTTTTGGTTAATATGGAATGTATCTCAAGGAAATAAAATGTGATATTAAATCCCCTTACCTTGAGTTTGAAGTGTCACATGTTTCTTTATATTAAAAATAATATAATAATGTTAATTATTTACTTTATTCAGAACCTTATTTTTTTTAATATTAATTTCAACTAACTTATTATAATTTTTTATAATATTACTTAAATAATTAGGTTTACGTCGGGGGTTTTTTCCAAATTCAGTTCATGTGTTAAAACAAATTGGATATGTCAATTATGCTAAATGGTTTAATTATATAAACATCTCAATAGTATTGATAATGAAACAATATTCATATTTACACATAAATTATTATTTTAAAACCATCCATGTATGATGTTTAGGAAAAATGAACCAATTTTACAATCCTATAGATGATAGGCTTACGTACACATTAGTAACGTACCCATTTTCTAATAATCATTATGGGAAGAAGGTAAGAAACATTATATCATTAAACAATTATAATTATATCATAAATTCCATGTTATTTAATTATATATACTTATATATTTAATTCCTGTAATGTAAAAGGAATCACATGGTGTCGAGGATGTAGTAGTGTACAAATCCACAAACAATATTGTCACCTTTTTAGTGTGTGAAAAGGTAATAATGAATCCGATATAATATGTTTAAAATAATTTCATTAATTCATGAATATAATATATATTTTATTTATATGATATATTTTTATTAAAATTCTAATTTATATGTTCCATGTATATTGTAAATGAATCACATCACTTTGAGGAGGCGGTAGTCGACACTTCCACACCTGATGCTATCCTATTTACACAAATGGAAATCATGATGGAATGAATTATATAATAATTACATAAGAAACAATAAATAATTAATATAATATATATATATATAATATAAAAATATTTTTTTAATCATAATTCACAACAATGAGAGATGGTAACGAAAAATCGAACAACATCGTTTTGTTATGTAGTAGTTCATCGTACATAAGAATGGTATGTTTGTTACCCAATAGATGTATGTTTGTATAAGTTTAGGTAAAATAATTAGAATTAAAAAAAATATCAGTACATTTAGGATAATGAAGTTGTTATATAAAAATTTCATAATAAATTTTTAGGTAGTGAATTATGAAAATAATTAAATGGAGTTTGAGGTACTTTCGGTAACTCCACTTAGTTTTCACTGAAGGGATTTCGTGGATAACATTTTTCAGAAAGGAGATATTCTAGGATAAATTTATGGATTTTGATATATTATTGGAGTATATTTTAGGCCACAAAAATGTATTGGGATGTGTGAATATATGGGACATCTGAGTTTCTTTTTATAATGGAAGAGGAGTGGTATTCTTGAAATTTTTTGAAAAGGGAGTTCAACCCATGTTTTTACTTTTTAATGTGGCTCCAATAATAGACCAAATTATATAAAAGGAAGGATATGGTTATTATATGGACATAAAAAGAATTTTTTATATGCTTATAGATAATTATAACCCTTAATATTAACATTTTGTCCCATGTTAAACTTAATTTTATCTTAATCGTTATATTTAATTTTAATTACATTCACTAACAGTTTTGGTCAACAAAAAAGTTGACCAAAATAAACATTATAAATTCTGATAATTTAAAATATTAAATAATTTTTTCATAATTCATATCATATAAGTGGAAGATATTTATTTAAATGTCAGTCCATAGACTTGACGAAAATGTGGGTTTTTAAAGTAAAAACGTTCAAAAGATTGCTACGTTTTTATATCCAATTTTATTGTGAAATTGATTCCAATAACTTAAATTTGATTAATATTTTTATAATTTATGTAATAAAAAATTAAAACAAAAAAAAATAATTTATCTTAAAAAAATAAATTAGATGAAAAAACTGGTTTCAATTAATATTTAATGTTCTTCACTATTCATCAGACAAATGAAACATCCCAAAAACCAAACTATTAACCCAAAGTAAATATTGATATTACTATTTAAAAAATGATGTTTATTTGGTCAAATGTTAATTATTATATTTTCGAAAATTAGATTTAATATTGGTTCACAATTATAAGGTGGAAAAATTACCTTTTTAAAAAATAGAACTTTTTATGCATAATATAAGATTTATTTTTATTATATTACAATCAAATATATTAGATGAGTGAAAAAATATTTTATTCAAGGTATAATATTTTTAAAAAAATAAACAATTTTGGTTTGTTAAATTTATTGAGATAAAATGGTGTTTGTATAGATAAAAGTAATTTATTTATTTTATAGTAGTTCATCTATTTATTTCTATCTAGAAAGGTTTATTTTATTTACATGATAAAATAAAATTTTATTCATCACGTCTATCCAAATGTTTATGTGATAAAAATAATAAAATTTTCTCATAATATTATGATTATATTTTAGTTTGGTAAAACAATGTCTTAGGTGTAACCCATGTTGTCGATGGAAATAGGCATTGCATGTAACACAAGAAATAAATTTTGTTTCATGTACCAAAAGATAATCTAAGTGTTATGTGTAGTGGAAAATTATAATGTTGTTGTGTGAAACACAATCCAAATAGAGTTCTTTCATATAACACAATATATATTTACAGTCATGTGAAATGAAAAATATAAAAAAGATAAAATTAATTTGGGAAAAAAATATTTTACAACATATATAGGTGTTACATTCTTCCCACATTCAATGAATTTCACCATTGAAATTAATCAATGTTAATAAATGTTCAATACATTAAATTTAATTTCATATAAACCCACATTGTAATAATTAATACTATGAAATCCTTTAATAAATTGGAAACATTATGGCTACCCAGAATAACTCTTAACTAGGTTTACATATAGAATAACATTGGTGGACAGTGAGAACATGGACATGGAAGAGAAATCTAACAATTATGTTTTGATCGAAAGTGGTATAGAACATGGTCTAGAGTAACATAACAATATGAAGGCCATAAATCTGAGAAGATCTAATGTCTCATTTTATTCATGGAAAATGAGGCATTATGATTACCTATTAGGTTTATATATCCATTCCATATAGTTTAATGAGTCTCCTGATAAGATATTCTTAATTGATACAGTAAAATATCTCTCTATGTTGTGCCTTGATCAATTCCCACTTCATCTATTTCATTAAAATTAATGGTTTATTTTCCATTTTTAATCCAATAACAAATCATTAGATCCATGGTAATCGATGTTATCTATGATAAATTACCATCAACACAATGTTTTTAGAACAGGTTATCCAATATGAATAAATCCTCACGAGGTGAGAAAATACACTAATCTCACAAACTCCATCCAATGTTTAAATTCAAAATTCTATAAATTTTAATTTTTTAACCCTTTTAAATGATAAAAATATAAAAAATAATAATTTCCTAAAATATTATTAACATTAATAAACCAAATATTATAATGTTTTTATTGGTTGTAAGATTATAAACATGTGAATATCCTTATATTATATTCTCTAAAACATGGTAATAACCATAATTTACGTGATTCCATTCCAAAAAATTCTGGTTTCCCAATTCAAAATATTCATATATATATTATTTAAATTAAATAATTTGTAATAATCATACATGATTACATAAATAAATTAATCAATAAATAAATAATCAGTTATAGGGTAATTAGTACTATCATATTAACTTTATCTATATCAATCATCACTTAATCAATGCTAAACAAAGATTTATCAATATTAGGGACACATTAAGAGTTACCATTAGTTTACCAAAATATATCATTTCTATTAAATTACATTTCTAGTCTATAATATCCATTCAAAGTATATTTTTAAAAATCCTTATTGAAAAAAATATACATCAAGATTCGTATAACATAATTTACATATACAATTCAATCATCCAAATTTATTCTCAAACAATTGTTCAGGCCACATCATCTAATCCCTTAATACCCCTTCACTAGAATACGAATTATTAATCGTGTCCTATGGTTCCTCAAATTCAATCTAATCAGGATTCTTATATTTAATGTAATTATTAATGAAAGAACATACCATGACTTTCACATGTCATATTTCAAGTCTTTATCGCCAACAATATAGAAAATATTGTTGGACCTTCTTGATTTATTTCATGAGATTTCAACATAGAAGATATATTTTAATCATGACGATAATTTCTACATCTAAAACACACAATGTTAAACAAGTTCCTTCTATTTCCCAGTGCTGAATAAAACTAGGAACGATAGGGTTAGAAAAACTTATCATAGCATAATACTATATAATCATAAAAAATACTTATATGATGTCTAAATAAAGAGAAATACGTCATTAATATATGATACATTAGTTTTATCCAAGTTTATTCAAAATATATTCAATTTTAATCCATTATGATGGCTTATAATGAGTTTGTGAATTCCAAAATAATATCACATGGGTGGGTCAAATAAGGTGTGAAACAAAACCCATTCTCATGTACTAGGTTACGCTCGAGTTTAGTCGTAGGTACATCTATACCAGAGAAAAATAAACTTTTAGTAACTAGACATGGATTAACATCTAGGAAACCACTCTCTCTATCATTTACTAAAATTCTAGTATGTTTCCCAATAAATTTACATATCCTTAAAAATATCTATAGATACATCCCAAAAGATATTATTAGAAATATTCATAGGTTTATGACAAAATTTTAATCATCCTAGTTCCCAAAGGGTGACTAAACCTTCTATTAGATATGAACTATAATGAACAACAAAATCGTACATAGAACATTCATCATTTCTTACAGAATACATAACAAATTAAACAAATATATTCCCAAAGACGGTATTACTTTAGTTCCTTTGGAAACATTGATATGTAAATCGTGGTACATGATTGACCTACATTATCTTCCACTTGTTTTCCCAATAGTATCTCCCCTATTAGTAATATAATGCATGAAATACATCATCATAACTGTGGGAAGAAATTAATAAAAGGGATGATCTTAGATGCTGATCAGTAAGGGTAAACAAAGGAGCCACAAAAAAATAAATGTGACAATAAGGGTACTAGAAAAATATCGCAACATTAGAAGATCATACCCTTCATATGAAAGATCATAATTATGAACCAAAGAGTAACTATTAAAAGATCATAAGGCGTAAAGCATAAGGTAAAAAATATCATAATTCAAAAAATCATAACATTAGAATTGTTTTATATTTATAAACATGTAATATCATTCCTTATATGTCAAGACACATTGATAGAAAATATTAGGGAATTTCATGGGGACTACACCTATTGGGAAGGACACACCACCATCCATAGTCCCAATACTTTCCTTATAATGGATTTGGTTCCCAATATCCCCATACTGGATCAGGTTTCCCAATCTTAACATAGTTGATTATATTTCCCCATATTCCCATAGTGGACTCAGTTTCCACATCTCCCAATAGTCGATTGGGTTTCCCCATTTACTATAGAGGATCAAGCTCATCTACTAGATTCCAATCATTATCTTTTGATATATAAATGATTACCCATTACATTGGATAGTGGTATAGTCCCCACACATCTCATAATGATATCATAAATATATGTGCACTAAGATAATAAAAATTCATCATAACGTAACCCATGAAATTAAATGTGTATTATAAACATGTCATCGTATCATATCTTATGTAGAAGAGACATGTTTAATAATAATCTCATCAATGAATAAACTATTATGTATGTTTCATAATCATATAACATGTGAAAGCTAAACATGTTTCATAATCATCATTCTAGAAAAACATAATCTATTTAGAGAAACAAAACCTTTGAATCATTCCACAGAAAGGAATGAGTTACACAAACATATGTAATCATATATGTAAGTTAATTTGGAAATACCATTTAAAAAACTTTCTTGAGAAAAATATCATTTACACTTTGAAATAATGCATTATAAAATATAAAAAATTTTAAAAATTATTTTCTTTAAAAATAAACATGAAAACTTATAAAAGATTATATAAACAAATTAGAAATATTTTTACCTGAAAACAGTTAAAATAATATTGAAAAAGCAATTCAATATATTTTCCTTGAAAACATATAAAACAATCTTGAAAATATTAAAACAACCATCTTCTTTGAAAAAAAAATTAAAACATAGAAAATAAGGGTTCAAATTATTTGAAATAACATTTATGGATAATTTATAATAAAACATATGAATAAAGATTTAAATTAATGAAATAATTCTGTTGGAAAATAAACATTTTAAATCATATAAAGAAATATTTAAAAATCATATAAAAACTGTATAAATTTTAAAAAATCAAAACTTTTTTTCATTAAAATAGACTATAAATTTAAAAATTTACCAATTTTTTAGAAAATAAGTTATTTTAAAAATATACTTATAAAAATTAAAAAAAATCTTCGAGTAAATTAAGGCCATGATTGTGGGAAAGTATTAACATGAAAAACATTATTTTTTCACCTTAAATGTTTAGAAACGATCCTTAATCAAAAAATTAAAAGAATATTCCACATAATTTTTTTTAAAGAGTTAAAACATGGGTAAAATTTTATTTTAAACATAATTGGATCATTTTTAATCACTATCTAAAAATTTTTAGAAATCATAATTTGGAAAGAGTACATATTTCTGATTAAAATGAGAAATAATGTCATATTTTCATAATATAACTTTCTTAATTATCTTCAGTATCAAAGAGTGGGATAATGGTAATAATAAATAAATACATCCTGAATATATGTAGTGAAAAAACTACATGGGTGATATTTTGATATGGATCATAATATTTCATCAATGTAACCATAATCATAAACAATCCCAATAACTTGTGAGATTGTTTCAATAAACAAATACCTCTATATGACATTGAATTATACTACATTTATATGAAAATAAAATTAAATGTACCATAAAATATCATGATACTATGTAGTTTCATTATATATCATGTGAATATTTAGTGTATACATATTTTAAATGAATGTATTTTCATATCATTGAATCTTTCTCAAAGAAGGAAAATTGAGAATAAATTACATTATAGGTTTTGTAACTTTTGAAACACCAAACCAATGAAATAAATATAATCAAATTGATATTAAAATTACCCTAAATTCTATTATAATAATAATAAAACATATCCATGGTTATTAAACATACCACATGTAAGAAATAGGTGGGGAACTTGGAATATGTCTCCTAGAAACCAAAAGTGAGATGAGAAAACCCTCACAACTTCTGTAACATTGGAATCATGATCCCTATGAAATAATATCACAATTTAAATATTTTAATATTGTTAAATAAAGAAAAATTATTATACATCAATTCATAGTTCAATTTTTGACAACAAAAAACAATCGGGGGTTAATACAGAATGTATCACATGAAAATAAAAATTGACATAGAATCCCCTTACCATGAGTTTGAATTATCACACGTGTCTTTATCTTCCTGAATAATATTGTTATGTTTATTATTTACATGGTTTTTAACCTTTTAAAATTTTATTATTTAATTTAATTCACTTATTAAAATGTTGTATAAAATATCTTGAAATATTATTTTTACATCGGGTGTTTGGACTATATTAATTTCATGTGTCAAAGGAACTGTGGTAGGTTGACTATAGTCAAAGGGGTAATTATATAAACATATCCATAATAATAAACATGAAAAAATTATAATATATATTACTCAATTATACCTGTATAATAAATTATGGAATGTAGTTATGAAAAATGAACAAGCATTATAATCATGGAGATGGTAGGTGAACGTACGCATTAGAAACGTTCCAATTTTTCAATTCTCTTCCTCGAAAGTTGGTATGAAATATTATATGTTTTGAAAATGATCATTATATAATAAATAACGTATAATTTAATCATATATACTTATATATTCATTTTTTTAATGTAAAAAAGAATCATATCGCATCGAGGAGGTGGTAGTTCCCGCCTCCATGAACGACGTTATCGCCTATTTAGTGTATGAAAAGGGAAACAATGAAAATTATATATTATATTTACTATAATTTATGTAATTCATTTAAATAATATTTATATTATTTATATCACATATTTTTATAAAAACCATACTTTATATGTTCCATCAAGAGTTTGACTAAATCGCATCATTTTGAGAAGTCGATAGTTCACACATCCAAAAACAATTTATCATATTCACCCAAAATATAAATAATGAATTTTTGATTTAATTAAAAATTCATGAAGAATAAATAAATCATAAGTTTTATATATATCATATAAAAATTAGTTTTCATTTATAATTCTCAACCATGATATGTGGTGAAATAAAATTGAATAACATCATTTCGTATTGCGGTAGTTTTCTATAAAGAATAAAGGCCACTCTGTTACCCATTAGACAGAAGTGTGTGTAAAGGTAGGTGAAACACTTAGAATAAAAAAATTAATTATATCTAGGATAATTGTTTTATTATATAATAATATAATAACAAGAGTTTCGGGGGTGGTGAATGAACATAATACATATGATCTTGAGGAAGGATGTTTCCTATTGTGTAACTATTCTGCATTTTCATCAATGGGATTTCATGGATATATTTCATTGAAAATTGATGCTTATAGAATAAGTGTATGGATTTTCAAAGGCTATTTTAGTTGATTTTGGGTGAGACAAAGGGTCTTTGAGGTGTGAATATATAGGAGGGGTGATTTCTTTTTTATAGTGGTGGGGGAGTAGCATTCTTGAAATTTTTTTAAAAATGAGTTTTCCCAAGGTTTCCCATGTCAAGTTTCACCAATAATGTAATAATTTCAAAACAATGAGTATAGGGTCAAAATAAGTCCATAAAATATATTATGGACAAGTTTCTAGGTTATTTTGGCCCATAAGATTATGTTTTAGTACTTAGTTAAGCTTAAATTTAACTTTATCAGTGTAATTTATTTTCATTAAATTCACTAATATTTATAGTAAAAACTATGTTTACAAAAATAGACATAAAATACTATGATTTAAAATATGGAATAATTTTTTCCAAATTTCTATCAAAAAAGTGAAATAAATCAATTTATATTTAATACCACAGATGGGATGACAATACTGGTTTTTAAAGTAAAAATTCCCACAATGTTGTTGTGTTTATATCCAACTTCAATGTGAAAATGATTTCAATGAAATAAATTGTTTTAAATTTTATATGTTATAATTAATTAAATAATAAAAACAATAATAAATATAAATTAATAATATAAATAAATAAGGTGAAAAAATAACTTTGAATTAAAATTCAGTGTTTTTTACTATTCGTCAAAAAATGAGACTTCCCAAAAAAACCAAAAATTCACCCAAAATAAATTTTTAAATTTCAATTTCAATTTTTTTTTCATTTAATAAAAAGAAATGTTTTAGAATTTTATTTAAAATATATTCCCCATTAGAAGGTGATAAATTTACCATTTTAAAAATATATATTTTTATTCATAGAATTGGATTTTTTTTCTTTTCATATGCCTATAAAATATATTAGATGAGTGAAAAATTATTTGATTAAATATATAATATTTTAAAAGTATTAATCAATAGTGATTTGTCTAATTTCTTGAGATAAAATGGTTTTTGTACATAGTAAGCAACTTTTCTTAGAAATTGAATTTCTTTATTTTTAAATATTTATTAATTTCATTTTTTTACCAAAAGGGTTCATTTTTTTATCATTTTTAAATAATATTTTTCTCATAACCTCCTACAAAATGTCTATGTGGACACTGTAATAATATTTTGACTATCATATTTGAAGTGTGTGGTGGCTTGGAAAAACAAGGTCTTGTGTGTAATGCAGGGTATTGAGGGAAATTTTCATTATGTGTAACACATTCCAAACACTATGTTGTGTCTACATCAAGAGAATCTAATTATTTCTTGTAGTTCAAGATTAAATTTATTTTTTTAATTCCGGAAAAACATAATTCTATCATATATATTAGAACTGAAATTCATGCCCTAAGATATGTATAGAAGCACCACATTCATTTGGGATGTGATCCAACCTACAATAACATAAAATATTACAATGGAGCCATTTTCTCAATTCCCCACAATGTATCCTATTGACACGATTACCAAATAGAAGAAGGTCACATTAATTCTTCGAGACACATTCCCCCTGTGACAGCACGAACGCTATCGACAAACAGCTTCATGAGTCTGATGGCTACGCACCTAGCCTCAAAGCCTCTTTGTGTATCACGGTGCACCACCGAGCATCATGAGAGCTCATGGGATATAAATATCTAACTCAATCCCCCTAAAATTGATAGGTACTCTAAAATTTATCCTTTCATGCTCCCATTTTGTGAAGTACCTGAGTAATCCAAACCCGTGGGAAAATGGATCACCCAAGGTACTTGAGTATCACATTACACGCTTTCCATTATTCCTATTTACCCCTACCTAAGGTAGGGACTCCCTTTATAGAGGCATATTGATTTCAGATAGGAAGGATACCCATGGTTTTTTTCAAGGCTTCATGTACCATTATTCGTTCATGAATCACTTATCTGCTGAGTGAGGACTCCATGTCAAGGCAATGTCCCCATGCTTCACGAATCACATTCCTCTGTGAAGCCTCAGATCCCTAAAAGTGTCATATATTATCAAAGGTCTTCTCAGTAAATATCATTTCTTCATGAGACCCTATTCTATAGAGAACTTGAGGATTATACACAATGGTTTCTTGGTCCCTTTTATGGATTTCCATGCTATGTTTCTTGTCATTTTACTTTTCAGCATGAGTAGACTAATGGTATTTTCTTTTAAATACATCCACTCTAATGTGTACCCTATTATCGAAAAATCATACACATAATTCCCATCAGGAATTCATGATTCCTTTCATTCCCCATGGGTGGGTGGGTATATGTTATGTTAGTCCAATGGGTAAGAAGTGTGTCCTCCCCGTCCAAGCAGTAGGACGTTATGCTTCCAAGCCCCATTGGCCTCAGCAATTGGAATTAAACTATAGTCTCACCCCTTTTAATGCACATGGGCTACCACACCTCAGGAATTCCATATGATCACTCATCTCTATGGGGGTGATGGAATTAGGTACTTCTAAAATTTAATGGGATCCACCTCAGGCATCATCCTTGTGTAATATCTACACCATCACTCCTCGACACATCATTCACGATGTGACTATCAGGTCTAATACCTACTATTATTTCTCACACCAAGAATGACCCATGTGGGATTATAGATATGTTTTTATTGTTAAATCATTCTTTTGGGTATCCCTCATTGAGTAATTACTATTTACCTCATTACTAAACTACATGGTTTTTTATCCATATCTTCTAAATAGTGTATATAGTATCCATCGATGAGGTTCAATCCCAAAAAATGTTAAACACTGGTGCTACCTCCTATGGATGTACCATAATGTTGTCACACCATATCATTTTTGGAAATATCCCTCATTTGAACCTTCATATGGTTTCCTGATCCATCCACCATCTCACTTTTATCCCCAGGAGATCACTTCATCCATCTCAATCCATCTGGTTTCTTTTAGCATGTATTACCCAACCACATGCCTCATTTCAATATTGGTCATTTCTGTAAATAAGACCTAATATGCATATATTTGGGAAGCTAACCATGAATTAACCAAAGTGTTCCTTCAGGTAGCTAGCCCTATATAAGATCTAATTCCATGCCCCATTCTAGAACTAAGTGGGCTTTGAATCCTATGTTCTACACATGGAACATATGAAGCCTCCCTATGGTTCAATCCTATCATCCATTCCCATCTTGGTCATCCCCTCGAGACCATGTCTTGGGAGGGTCATGCAACAGCCTATAGGATAAACATACATCAGTTCCTCATCCACATACTCCATTCTCACAGGACTCCTTATTAGGTGTCTCATTGCCGTATCTGAAATATGTAGTCTTTGATATGTGTTTTTATATATAGTGCCTAGATTTCCTCTATGTTATTCCTTCCCATCACCCATTACACTCCATTAATTCCATCCATTACATCCATTCTATCCCTACACATCATCCATATCCATCATGATTCTTACCCGAGAAGCCACATCTCAATGAGATTATTTCATCTATCTAGGGAGAATCATTGCATAAAATCCATCCACCTCATCACTGCTCTCAATATCACTTATTAAGATAACCATGAAACATCCCCATACAATATCCATTCATAAAATCAATAGAAATACTCTTATTGTGTCCTTTTATCAATGTGTAATCCCCATAAACAATCATCGCTTCAAAATACATGGGGTTTGATCCCTTCTTTCAACACATGATTCATAGAAAGCCTCCCTAAGGTTCAATCCTAGCCAATGGTAAGACATGGTGTCCACCTCATTGAGGTGAACATCCCTCGTCCACCCTCCGTGGTGTCCAGAGTAGCCAACATGGTGTTAAACCTTATCATTATGAGACACACCGCCCCAAGGTCTACTATCATTTGGGGTTATGATCGGTCCATATGGTAATCCATAGAGGTGTTCCCTCCCAAGGATCAACCTATCTGATCCATCTCCATGGGACATTTCAATCGATATCATCTCATCTCTAAAAGACATTTAACTCATGTCATACCCCATTTCAAACATGACATGACCAAGGAAAACATCGCAATACGTGCCTCTAGTAGAATATAAATTTTAATATCAATAGGATGGCTCGTGTTTTTCACCCTTACAAAGACATTTTATAAGGAAAAATATAGATTTTACATTGTTCCAGTGCATAGAAAATTTAATAATGCTCAACATGAATACTCTCAAAACCAATGGTTGTTTCCCTAAATAGATCCCATTGAATGTATGGAATAAAGTAGTGTAATTAAACAGAATCCACAAAGATATGACATTAGGAATGAGTTTCATGAACTATGACTAAACTATATGAGGGATACCCAGACTAGGTGATGAATTCCATGGAGCAATCCATGGAAGGGGAAACAGACAACCCATCATCCAGTTTTTTTAAGAATCAGACATCTTCAAGAAAGTGACGATTAATTCCCTCCATTGGAAATAAAAAATTCATGGGTACAACATGTCCATTCATGAACAACGACCCACACACATCTAATGATTTAGAGAAAGAGTGAACATATAAGGTAAACATGCCCTAATAGAATGTGTTGAAAATATAAATGGTTATCATAATGTGAAACTCTTCTCCTCAATAGGGTACTATTATAATTAGAGTCATCATTTCAATAGGATTACATGTTACTATATATAGTAATCTAGAACTAGGGAATAGTGTCCAAATAGTGGGACTAACATTGAATTCAATAGTAGTTGGGGCAGAAGAATGTTTAGAGTCCCTCATGGGTCATTGTTAGTGTGGATCATTCTCTCCAGCCATGGAAGATTGTATGATTATTTGTAATTGGGAATATATTTCTTTTTATACATAAAGAAAATATGAATATTCTATTTTTGTAGGACCCAAGATGTGGACTACCAATCACACAATGCTCGTTGACACAAGTTTAGGGAAAATGACTATGTGGTAATCCCATGTGGACCCTCCTCCACCACATTGTCCATTAAAACATTAGTTAATGAGCTCCCACACCTTGTCTTAACCTCTTAAATCATTCAGATAAGGGTTATGGACATCCTGTAATGATAGAAGTAATAATAGGGATTCACTACCATAAGGGTCATGGCTCACCAAGACATGGAGGCTATTGTGTGTCGCTGTCACCACAACCCCCAATGGAAGCGTATGGAGATGTTGCACCCCACTCTGATAATAAACCACTTCGGGGTCCTATCCTAGGTTTACTAATTTGACTCACTCCCCTATGAACAACAAGTAGGTGATTCATGAGTAACCCTTGCGAGAATCACCACCTGGAAGCCGACAAGGATGATTCCCAATGGGTCGCGTCAATGACAATAGCAATCGGTCCTCCTGAACATGGAATAAGTGGACCATTCCCCTGATCTTCCTACCCATGTCCAACTCACCCACACTAAAGGTCGATCCTAATATCATGAGGATTCCACTCAAGGAGAATCATATAAAATATATTTTGTGTCCCTTACCACCCTCAGCATATTTTTCTAAGTCTATGCTACAGAATAGAAAGGATTCCTCGACACCCTGTTGGGATTGATCCCTCATCTCCTTCATGTTGGGTTTACTTCCTAATCCTCTAGTGTCCCTAACTGCTATTACAGGAGAGTATTGGATGATATTACTTAGCATGAGGTCCCTCCCCATGTAGTATCTAGCTATACCAGAGTTTTTCCCTACTCTCTCACAAAACTTGTAGGTAATCCCAATTATCCCATCATCAAACATGGTGGAGATCATCCCAAACATATTGACCCTCAGTACAGTGGTCCACCCCATTCTTATAGTTCTAGATAAGGAATTCATCCTTCATTCTCCAAATAGAAATGTGAAGGTGCTCCTCACGTCATCCCCAGTTCCAATAGAGCTCCTCCCCACTCCAAAAACCACCAAAATGGAGTTCCTCTCCACTCCATCTATGATCAAAACGGAGGTCCTCACCATGATATCACCCATCGATATATAGGTCCTCCCTATGTTCATCTTGATCAATGTGAAGGTACTCTTAACAAATCGACCAACCAAAGTAGAGGCCCCCACCCCTCCAACAACCAACATGAAGGTCCTCCCTATGTCTCCAATGAATTTAGTAGAGGTCCTTCCAACCACATCAATAGATATGTACATGAAGGTAATCCTAAAGTGGACCATATCTAGAGTGGAGTTCCTCCCAACTAAAGTGGAAACTAATATGGAGGTCCTCCCTATGTATTGTGTGACATATATCCAAGTTCGCCCCCCACCTCAGCTCACCAAAGTGGAGGTCCACCCCACATCAGTTTCAAAAAACATCATGATGGTACTACTCATGATGAAAAAGGTTCATACACAGAAATACAATATGGGGATGAAGGGAGAAATGTCTCCATTGACGGAATAACTCTAGAAAGGTCCATGTTGTGTTGGATCCAGTCAGCTTTAGAGATTCAATAGCTAAATGGGACCCAATACAGCTGCATTCCCCTGAGTATTATGTATTAGATCCTGGGGTAGGTGCCCAATATCTGAATCTCATCATCCTGGAATGTGTTATGCACCATATCCCCAAATCCCATAAAAAATACAGACAATAATAGGAAGATTTGGTTTCCTTCTATGATCTCATAGTGAAAACATCACTTTCATCACCATATTCATTCTCTACCTCTACCTGAGATCACATATAGTGTTTTATAAGATGTTCTATACAAAAAGTACCTAGTAGACCCATAGATGAAAACTGATACCATCAAACATTAACCAGTGGTTAGAAACCTATACAACAGAGATGTGTTGATTTGGTTGGAACAACCTCTAAGAGATTACTCAACATGCATTGATCAGTCAACGCATATGGGAGTATCTCCACAATCTATTCAACCACCATAGTGTCCCATATATAGGTCATTTTCATCTTCTAAACCATTACCAATCAAAGACTAGGGAATCCAAGAATCCATAACCACTTCTAAGAAAGGAATCCCATGGGTCACTCTCGCCGTCGAGTAGCTGTCAGAAATGTTCTTTCCAAATGTAATTCCTGACATCAAAATTTAAGAGTCCCTTAGTGAGGAAGAGGATCTACAATTTTTTTGAACAATACAAGAAACTAATTTATCCAATGTAATCATAGGTTGGTCTATCTAAAGAATCAATAACACTTTCACACTATCGGTCCGCAACGCCATATTGTTTAGTTAGCATCACTTCTAGTGGCACGACATCCCACGCCACCTAGTTACCACTATGTCATTTAACTATGATTCATCTATAGTTTCATAGTGCTCCATAGTATTATTGAGGTAGCATCCCAAAATGTGAAAGTATGTGGTAGGGGAATTTATGTTACTCTCCACCTTAGTTATATCCAGAGACATCAATATTTACATGGGAAATTTTGAGGATAATTCTAGTGTTTTCACGATTAAATATGATTGACATCATGCAGTCAAAGGATAGGTAAGTTAGGATAAAGGCAGATGAGGATGATCGTTCTATTAGGGTGTCACAACATCTTGTTGATCCTCCAAGTAGAATCACTCATCTTCAAAGGAAGAATATTAGCCTAGAACAACCCTTTACATTGCTAGCATTTGGTCAGAATATTGATAAGTGTAAGGGAGCACATAATAACATGGATCCACCCGATGTCACACAGAAGGTAGAGGATGATCATGCGATCAACACTTCACAATAGTAGATTTTATATCTGCATCGTATCATCAATGAGGTTCATTTTAAATTATTCAAAGAATACGGTGATCCATAACAAGATTATGTTCTTTCTACCCCGTTTTAGTCAAGGTAAACATATATCATTATTTTCCATCTTCCCTAACTTTAGTGTGGGGATCCAACACAACCAAATAGAGTAGAGGATAGAGACTATGGAATGAAAGCATGAAATGTGTCACCAAATCAACTAATGAAGTGAAACAATTCCCCATGATATCCCGAATAGGATTCCCCATAGGCCACTCTAAAATTCGCTCTATAGATCGTTCCATGGCCTATCGATCCTCTTTATCATGTTGAAGAACCCTCCAATTCCCTGTTGGTCCAAAATCCCCTGCAAGACAGGGACCCATGTCTGGATGATGTGACAAATACTCTTACTTATCTTCTTGAAGCCATAGAATCATGAAAGGGGGAGATCTCACCTAGTGTAAATCCATACCTAGTGTGGGTAGATGAAATTCAAGCCCCTCCAAGATTCCATGAAACAAAAATTCACTCCTTTAATGAGATGGGTGCCCTTATTTAACATTTGGACAACATAATCTCTAAGTAAAGTCCCTTGTAGGAAATTCTAGAGCATAAAGAGGACATCAAGCTCTGATGTTTCATTCATGGAATATAAGGGAATTCATTTCTATGGCACATCCAGTTACACATTGGGTCCATCACTGGCTAGGAAGACCCTCACCGACAATATCTATTTTAGTTCATTCCATCCACCAACAAGACGAGTATTAATAACCTCTTAGTGTGAATGAAATGACCATATGAGCACGTCAGCCACTTCATTGATAGGTGAAAGGCCCCATGTACCCGCATGACCTGTCATTAATTTAATAATTACAATTAGCGATGTGCATCAGGAATTTAGAGACATAATAGGTCCACACCCTCATTACTAGGAACTACCCTAGTGGATTCCTATATATTGGTGACAATTCTCAAAACCTTGTGGATTAATTGAAGAAATCAAATCAGGCATGTCCTTTGAAGCCTCCAACCCCTATAAGAGGAGATAATAAAATAGAGACTCCCCCTACAGTAAAAGTAGGGGCTCTAGATCCTCAAGAGTTATTACCAGTAGAACATCACCAGACACCACCTCACTGAGGGAATCAAACTTGTCATGCACCGCATTATCATCATCAAAGTTTTTAGGCACCTCCTCAGTTGGATCCACCTCCAAGATGAGAGAAGGTGTACCCAACTCCACATTCGATGTCACCTCCTCTCCAGAATCTAGCTCACAAAATTCCCCCCAGATAAGAGAAAATGTTTATATTCTTTCCCAAATCCCTCGTTCCTCATTTATATCTACATTTCTCTGTGTCAAGGAGTCTTGAAGCTTCCCAAATGTAGAAATAATTAGGAGGGTGACCTCATTGACCATCCTAACTACTGTACTTATCTAATATTCATTAAGAATACTATCTAGAAGTGTTATGTGTTCAAGGAATGACTCCCTAAACAAATAGAAAATGACATGAAAAGTTCCTGACAACTCTCTACAAAAGATTCACATACCACTACTGATACTGAGAGTGACATTAAAGGTTATAGAAAATTAAAACAAGTCTCCAATCATAGAGATCAAATGTATTATGACTTGTTGGATCATTGGTTAGTTTCTTGCACCCATGTAATTATTCATGCCCGCCTAGGCCAGCCCAAAACGTCATGAATCCATTACACCTTCTCCAGTAGTAGCTTCTGTACCCACCTAACAACCCATGACATCTCAGAAGAGTAGGTATAAACATTGTAAGGGGAAGAAATGTTCCCCGTAGGAGGTGAAGTCATTCCATACTCAAGGTGACTTCAAGCCTCTGAATACTCGTATCACACCCAATGTTCATCCCACACTGTAAGACTCCTTTGACGATTATCAGGATTGGGTATATGTGGATTCCATTGAACTGGTGGATCCCTTCACGGTTCTCAATGATGAGGAGTATTATCCAGAACCTTCTAATTTCCCTATCCGACTCCATCGAAGAAAAATTTGGGGAAAGTAGAGCAGACATAATTCTAGTTTTAGTGCCCTATGACAAGTCATACATTCCATGAGACCAGAAAATAGGCATTGCATTGAGAACCGTAGGAATGATCCTCCCATCCCATTCTTCTAGATCCACCACCATTTTCAATAGTTCTCATTGACAAGATATATCATCCATGGTCATGAAAATTGTCCACATTCAATAGGGTCTCAGTGATCCAAATATTTATCTAGTGGTAATTCATTGAAGCTTTTCTTATTAGCTCACTTTTTCTAGTACCAGCCGAAGTCTCTTCATTTTTCTGATATCATCATTCATTATTTCAACAGTTGATCAATCCCTTAAGGGGAGAATTGTTTATTAATCATGTATGTATTATTTTTTGAAGAATCTCTTCTACATTCACGATAAACTCTTGATCTTCAAGAATCTCCAATTTTCACAAGGCATGTTATCATCCTTCACAGAATTCTTATAGAGCCCCCTAAAGTTTGAAACAGTGGTTGTAGCAGCATTTCCACATAAATTATGTTGAGAATTTAAAATTTCATAACATTATCTCATTATCTAGAGAGGATGAGAGTTCACTTGTGTAGGAGAATATCAACCCAAAGTACTTATCTGACATGTTAAATGGAGTGGATTTAGATCATTGTCTAATTGACATATGTTCTGGGATTATCCTTATCCTGACCCAGAGACTTTTTAGGCCGGGACTCTCAATGGTATATTTGAACCCATCTAATTTAAATATTTAGGGTTATGAAATGAATGAAGAAAAACTCTATGGCTAGATCCTTTTGAAGATAATGTTAGGTAGTATAATAGAAGATATTGGGTTCATGTTTGTCTAAGAGGACACTTCTTACAACATGTAGACGGGTAGGAATTGGATTTATCTTCTAATTATTGTCACTTCCTTCAATCACGTGTGCCTAGAATGCTCCCTCAATATTCGAACAGGAATTCTCTGTTTTGATTCTACTCCCATTGCCTCTTGGGAATCTCTATATATAGATGCAGATTACAACCATATCAAGGATAAGCATGATCATACCAACATTGTTGAGAAAAGTTCCCTCACATTCAACCCATTAACAGAATCCAATAACACATTTTTTCCTCTTGATTCACTAGTTGGAATCCATGGCGCTAGACGTGGGGGATTGATTTTTCATTTCTGAGTGTAAAGGGGTCCACGTACCCTGGTTCAAGGAATGTTGGATTACTAACCTGTATTCCTATAGGAGTCATGGTCGGGTCATACCAAAACCCCCTACTCCTATCAGGTATCAACATTTTTACTCCACATATATAGTTTTATATCAGAATTTCTTATTCCATTTATTTGAGTGAAACTGTCAAAAACTGACCCATCGTAATTTCATTGACATAAAGTATGGAACCATTGGTTGAAGACCTAATGGAATTGGGATGATCAATTTTTTTCCTTTCTTTCAACTATGAAGAAGTATCCAGGTGAAGATTCCATGACCACCTATGTCAGCCCTAGTGTTAACTAGATTCATTTAGACCAGGTGAATTGTATCCTCCCATCAATTCATCTTCCTTGTGTGATGAAGATAATTTGTAAGATTCTCGTCCCACATTCGACAGACGTTTCTACAACACCATCAATGAGTTGGTGTAGGTGAAACTTGGTATCAAGTATAATATAAGACTAACACTAATCAGTGTATCCATGGCTACAGAGGAAGTATAGTAGTATGTGGATTTCATGAATCAGCATCGTGATGTGTTTCCTTGGAGCTATGAAAATATGGTAGGTCTAGAACCTCAGGTCATCTTACACCATATTAGCCTCCTAATGAGTCAACACAGGTTCAAGAATACTCCTTGGAATGATAACTTGGGACCATTCTCACTTAGTATTAAAAATAAGGGATAGCTAATAGTTCTTTTTATCTCAGTCTGATGATCCTTAAGGTAGAGTCCTGGGATTCTCCTATCATGAAGAGCACCCTCATGCTATTTTTTTCAGTGCATAAGCTACAACACTATATGAGGTATCATGATATATAGTTGGTTTCTCTCATGTTCATGCTTACATATATCCTGATATGAATTATCTTGATATCCCTTCTACAACATTGGTATCTAGATCCTTCCATATTTTTACATTAGATTAATTCTTCACAAAGTCATATTGGGTCATGTAATGGATGATTTTATGGAATCTCATCTAAGCCCGGATGAAATGCCTATAAGTGTTGATTTCCTAGATGATGATATCATCTCAGTGGACCAACCATTTCTGTGTTGGTGTATTCATTTTTATGGTGCCTCTCAAATCCAATCAGAAGAAGGTTTAATGAACTCAATCCCAATATAGTAGACTTGAGAATTGTTTTCCTCATGCCTACACATATTGTTCATATTTATTCATTCATGATATTATAAGGATGCACCAACAATGAGTCAGAGTATCAGGTTTTCATTACTGGTCTTGGAATGGATCTTGATATTGATTTTCCCCACCTTCATATAAGGGAGACTCTGATCTTGTCATTAAATAGTTCAATGGTGACTACATCTTCTGGAATCCAAAGCTCACGCCCTTTCCAAAAAATGCTCACTATTTGATGGCCAAGTTCTATTCTCATACATTGGTGACTCATGTTCCCTTATCATAGATTGGTTAATCTAAATCCCCATCTAGTTTAGCCACTTATCTTACCAGTATTGACCAAGATGATATGTTTATTCATGTGTTGCATCTAAGAGTTATAAACCTTGTTACCTTGAATGATTATGAATTCTAGTAGGTAAATCACCTTACTATTGGTGCTTCTAAATCGGGTCATCCAGATTCCCCTATATCTATAGGGCCCTTAGATTGTAAAAATACCTTCATTGATTATCTCAAGTGTGGAATGCTACAATCATATATAGTCAAATGAAAGAGAATCTACTGCCATGCTGTTAAGTTAAACCTATAGAGTAGACACATCTTGGATAAGACTCTCTAAAAATGTGGGTTTTATGGAATTACCCTCTACTGTATTCCAAGAGACAATATTACCTTGGTTATTCAAGATGATCATATTAGGTCATGTGGTTTTCATCAGGCTTGGTTGAAGCGCTCTCACCAGATACAAAGGCTAGGCTACTTATGGTCTTCCATAAAAAATTACTTAACCAAGTTCTCCGAGAGGTTACAGGCATGTTGGATCCATTCCAACTTCTTTTATTGAACGTAAGAGACCCTCAATACTATAATGTAATCTTAGCCCTTTGAAATCTTGGGACTCGAGGCTGTGGGACCATATCCAAGAACGATAGATTTTCAACGCAAGATCATTCTGAATTTAACATATTTAGATTCCAATTGGCTTTGTATATCCCCTCAAGGAAGTCAAGTCCCATTCTATTATTGAGTTTTTGAGAAATATCATCATTTATCAATTTTTCATCCCTAATGTTTTCACTGATAAATTAACCAACCATCATGTGGCTGAGATTAAGAAGTTGTATTCCATGTATGACATCCATTCCAACCACACTTCTCACTTCCATTCAAATGCTAATGGATAGATCAATATATTCAAATAATACCTCTCTGACATTCTACAATATATTATAGTCAAAAAATGTGTCCAGATAATCTCCCCAACCCTTTCTGGGCTTATCAGATGATGACTCAAAATTCCACTCAGGTGACTCCATATTCCCTAGTGGTCGGAACAAAGGCAGTCGTTCCCAACAAGATTAGTTTCCATCACTCCAAATTGCTATCTAATATCAGTAGACATCATACATGATAGAATATGTTCATCTAGTGGAAATAGAATCCCTCGATGAGACCTGTTCTAGTACTGGCATAATTTTGAGAGGCACTATAATAAGATATCCAAATACTTTAAAAAGAATGTTTCTTTCCTGTACTTCCTTCATGATGAAACAATATTAGATTTAAGGACATCAATGATACCAGGTAAGAAACATCCAAAGTTGGATCCAAATTGGGAAGGATGTTATATCATCTAAATTTTTTTCGCATATTGATCATACTCCTTGTCCACCATAGATGGTGAGTGGATCACTCCTCCCACTAATTCCATGTTCCTAAAGAAGTACTTCCTGTAAAGAGGACTCTATGGTTTGTGATATGTAATCATAAACTAAGACGAACAACATCCTATATTAATTATGTAAAACTATGTTACAACCTTCATTTTAGTCACACGTTTATAAACTATGTAACAACCACTATATTATCTTTTATAGTATATCACACCATGGAATTAGTTATAAACCATGCCATTTTGGAAAACTATGTTTTGATTGATTCTCATCCTAATGGGATACATAATGATACTGAGACATTTTTTATTCAATACCAATTGCAAGTCTGAAATACTTTTATATCATTGGCCTATGTTTCCTTGTTGGGGGTGGGGGTAATAATGCGATGTGGATATTTTAGGTCCTCATTCATGTTGAGTTATTTTTAAATTCTACACAAATCCCTTTTCAGATATATTTTCCCATGTCTAATCCTTATGACATTAAATTGTGTTCATGTTATTTTCAAGAATGTGTAGTGTGGAATTGGGTCTCCTTGCCATAATTTATGTCAGGATGGTTTAGGGAAAAACACTACACCCCTCTAGATTTATCCTATTGTCCAAGTTATATGACCTTAAACTAATATTCCTAATGTCATTATTGCATGAAAATAAAATCCATGACAACTAAAACATTCTTTTTTGAGAGGTTATAACCCCTAACATCAGTTATCTGACAAGCCATCATTATGAACTATGTGTGTCTTAATTCGTAGCCATATGGGATATGTTGAAATTCTCAAACATATTTTCTTCATGCCCATTCATAGGATCTGAAATCATTTGTCCTCTTAGCCTATGTTTTCCATTGGGAGTGCATGGTGAAACGTGGATCTATTGATTCATCATTCACAACAAGTTATTAATAGAACCATGAAGTTATCCTCTGGGATATATCACATTACCCAATGTATTAGTTTGATGAAAATAAACTATATAACATTCCACGTCCTAGCTGTATGACACTAAACTAAAAAACATTGATGGTCCAGTCTATACGACCATGAATGAACATTATCCATGTCGTACAACATGAATATAAACTATAATGAAATGTTTTAGTTGAATGAAAATAAACAACATAACATCATCATCCACATTTCATGATGCTAAACTATATAGATACATCTTAGAAAAATAAGGATAAATTGGGCGTTTATGGAGAAAACACTATCTCTTTAAACTAGGATCATGTGTCTGAGAATATTACCTCAAACTATTTTTCTTACCAGGGTCTTTTATCAGGAGTTTGGTTGGGTTATACCAATGACATTTTCTACTATTCTAGAGTGATATGATTTATGTTTTGAGTTTCATAAATACATTTCCCCAACCAATCTTTGTACTTTGAGTCTTTTCATGTTCAGAATCCCACCATGAATCATATGTAGAAAAAATACCTCACATGGATGTCTATTTCACTACCTATCACCTCCCATCCTGGGAAAATTCTCTAATGGATATTTCAAAAGAAATAAAAGATCATGTTATATTAATTTGGAAAAATTAAATTATGTGCTTTCACTCCATACGCATGTCTGGTGATGTTGTGTACCCTGGGATGGGAATATGGTCAATGGGTTTCCTTCCCATTAGTCACCCCTTCAGTGATATGGACCTTGGATGTTTTGATTTACATCATTCCCAATTTCCTTTTTTCTAGTGGAACTATAACATCTATGGTGTCTCTCCTCTGTGTATTTTCGCAGATTGAGTGGGATTGTCTGTATCATTGAGATATTCATTTCCTGAAATTTTTTAACCCTTATTGTGAGATTCTAAATGTGACAAGGAAATAATAACACCACTCCATGTTTCCCACACAGATCTTGAATCATGTGGTCTTAGGTTTTTTTGGATGGGTTTGTACGCACATAGAGGAGCTTCACAGTCATTGGTACAACCTCTATTTCCAAAAACTAGGTTCCCCTATGGTACAAAATCTATGGACATAGACTAAGAGCCTCACTCTGATTCTCTCATGAATGGGTTGTCTATAATTGGGCCTTCACGATCCTCATTTTCTTTTGTTTATTTTTCCACAACTTACAAATACCATATGGGATACCTCTCTCTTGACCAGTGTCCTTATCAAATAACATTAAATCGCATTGACAACCTTAAACTACGACATTGTCATCCCATCCACATGTAAAAATGGCACAACATTATGGTATTCTCACCTGATAGGACATCACCCTTGACACTAGTAATCTACCATTCCACCTATCATGACCTACATATATCTTGATTCTTATATGTATAGGATATGTAGAGACACCATAACTCACATATTAGCCCCACCACTAAAAAATGATTTTAATTCCCTCCTTGTCTTTATATGGATAAGACCAACATAAGTAAATTTCCATTTCAAGAAATATGTGTGGGTTGATTCCCATCCTCATACAATACATGATACATAGTGATTCCCAGATCATCAATTTCATATCTTGTCTCAACAATACATCCCCTTTTCATGTTATTTCATCTATGTGCTCAGCACATGACTTTAGACTACATGGATTTATATAAATACAAATGTATTGATTCCCATCCTTACGTTATATGTAGTGATTCCCATAAAAATTTTCTATTAGGACCAACCGCAATATTTCTCTCCTTTCACATTGGTTTATTTGGGTTTGAAACAATAATACCATCAATTGAGGGTTTAGTCTTTGTAATATGACTTTAAGTTGTATGTAATCATCCCCATGAATGAATTTACAGAGTGTTTGAGCCTCTCAGGCATCATTCACGTAGGTTTTTGTATGCCTCATTCACGTAGGTATTTGTATGCCACCAAATTATGCATATTCCTTTGGATGAAAATATACTATAGTCTGAGACCTATGAAATAAAACTAGAAACCTAACTATAAGAAACAAGACTATAAACTATATGTAGTTCTCTGTTGGAATGCGCCTTTTGGTGTTGGGCCCCCATGGACCTCATTCACCTTGGATTTCTTCATAGAACTTCTCTTTATATTTTTTCTTTAGAATCCTTATACTATGGTTCAAATTATATGAACTTAAACTAGGAGTTTTTTTCTGTATGGATGAAGCTAAACTATGATCATATCTTGGATTATTTTAGGATTCCCCATGATAATTATTAGACACTTCAACTTCATCATGAGAGTGGATTTTCCCCACCAGTGTTGGTTTTCCACCATGTTTTTTTCTATAATATGTGCAACTTTATTCACATACATAAGGAATATTTAGTGATTATATGAACTTTCTTCATCTGGTCTAGTTATAGGTTCATTAACTATTTTTGTGCCATCTGACATCAGTTATGATACAGTAATTGGGACTATAAACATTAGGTTGTTTGTTTTAAGTTGTGTATGCAATACCTAATCCTCTTGGGCCTCCTTCTCATTTGGTAGCTACCTTCATAATTCTATTTTCAAACCCCAGGACTGAACATTTTCTGCTAGTTTTACCAACATGAAATTAAACAGTTTTCTGTGGTCAGAACCTTTTAACCTTAATCTAAGACTATTTTTATGGTTTCGACCCTTGTCGTATCATTTTTTCCTTCGTCTCGTGAATTTATAATTACTTGTGTGGTAAAAATGACATTTCATCCTCTTTTGTATTGGGTTTATTTCAACATGTTACATAATTATTTTTGGAATAAATATTATATTGTCTATCCCAGATGACTCTAAACTATTTTTCAAGGACCATGCAGTATTACCTTAAAACTATGTGCAATGTCTCTATCACCTGATGTTTAACTATGAGACACATCCTTATTATATGATGTAAAACTGATCTATTCATTTTCCTCACCATACTAAGATAAAGTATGTTTTCATTGTCCTTGTTTTCATGACATCAGACTACAGGGCATCCTAGGTCCTTTTTAGAGATTCTATTTATAGAATATGGGTTTTATCATTGTTTAGATCAATGTGTTTACACCAATGTGATTTACATCATGATGGCATAATTTCAAGATTGATGGAATACTTTCAAACATTCGGTCCCTCCACACAATTTTCCACATTCCCCTTATTTGGATCCTCATCCACTTTCATGTATAAAGGGACCCCCAAATATCCTAGAAATGCCACTTAGTCTCACCTACCATCCTGCCCCAATGTTTTGAAAGGCATCAGATAACATTCTGAGATAGGTCTCATGTTTTGAATACAGACATCGGTTGACCATCATTTATGTTTACCCAATTCATGATAGTGATACATATACATTTTTTCATATACATATAGTAGTTATCCTATACCAGTATAACATCCCCGTTACATTCCAAATTGTTGGCAATGTGATTTACACTTTTCATTCCACTTTGTTCAGATCAATTTCAAGCCCCGTGGTGATATCCCGTTCATGAACTAGTGTACGTTGGGAGAGGCATGTGGGATATTCGAAGAGCCTTGTTCTATAGTCAGAACCCCTAATGGCCCAAACACACTAGGTCATAAGTAAAAAATTTAAAACCATTATTACTCGATAAATATCCAACACTCTTTTAAAAATTGAATGATTATGTGATCATCCCTTCTTTCTCACACAAGTTATGACCCATGAGAGCATGGGGATTGGTTATTAGGGTTTTCACAAATATTTTTAAAATGACATAAATTAAATAATAAAGAATGTTTTTATAATTGAAATTGAAACTATAAGTATTTTTTATGAGTTAGGAAAATAAATCCCTTATAGACCCACTCATTCAATGGAGCACTTCAACTACACCACTCATTGATTTTTGGCCTCTAGGATCTACTATTTCCACCATAGATCCCTATAATATTAATTTACATGTTGTTGGAGCTCATCATCTCTGACCAACACCTTGTCCCACTCATCCAAGAGATCAAATGGTTTATGAGATACCTATTTCAGTCTCTCTTGGGAATCCATCAGTTGCACACTAAATCATGTGACCACTTCTATTTGAGTGGCGTAAAAGGTTTAATTATCCCCCATTATCCCCTCCAAACACATTTTTTTGATTACATACTCCAAAATATTCTGATAGATGACTTTTTTTAATTCCAGGAATCATTTAGATGATAATTTCTTTCTTATATTTTCATAGAAAGATTGTCTAGAATCATCATGTGATGATCTATTAAATGCATACCTCTAGTGAACAGATTGTGCAACCCATGGTGAAGTGATCTCATTAAAATTATTTACTATATTATTAAAGTGTTCTTAATGATTTTTTTGACCAAATTCAACACCTAGAATCAGTTAAATCATATGTCATCAACCAAATCAGAATTAGATTCGTCCAACTCGTCTATGTCAGCAGGCTTGTACACTTAGAATACACCTAGGAATTGAGATGTAGGATCCTCCAATATAAGAATGTAGAATGACATGGGCTCCATATCATGTGTGAGATCATTATCACACAGTCCCACTTTGATGGTATTTTCCATAGCAGAACCATGTGCCACCTTGTTAGTGGAACCACCATAAGATCCTTCCCGGTTAACTGAACTGACTAGCTCTACATGGAATGGAACACCCATTGGGAATAGAATCCCAGATTCTTTAAACATGCAATATAGATGACCATCCACTACTCGGATAATTGTTCATATAATAAAAATATTAGTTACCTTTATTACGTGGATAAATATATGTATCTATAAGGATAAGAACTTACAGAAGGTGATTTGGGACATATCCTGTTCCTGGGTCATCATTTATGGGAACCCAACTAATGGACCCCTATGTATAATTGAGGTCTCTCATGATTTTAAATAGGGTAACCTATCCTCCTTATCACTACTGGGTCTTAAAACCACTATCATCTAAAGCACAAGTTATAGGGCTTGGTCCTCTGCATCTGCTGCCACACCTTCATCCCCATGTGAGCGGGTATCTTGTTAAATATTATCCTATACCAAAAAAATGTTAGTCAGAAGATCAAGATAAATCATTATAAAGATGATATTACATTGGGAATGAGTTATAACTTACATCAAGTGCTTCTAAAAAACTTCTATATAAGTGTCCCCAAGGTTTTTCCTCATCTTCTTCCAAGTAGGCTTCTTTTGAAGCCACGACCTCGGTATCCTCATGAGGGATTCCTCCATTGGATCCCCCCCAAGATCAATCATTCTCACTTGGATAATGGATGTTGTCTTCTAGAATATACAAATAAAATATTAGGGGATCTCTCATGTTTAGAATCACCTTCACTCAATATTTCATTGCACTCATTGTGCATCATGAATGTACTATGTATTTTAATTCCACAAAAAACATTTCCCCCTATGACTGAGACACAAGGAATCCTCCCATTAAAAATGTTATCCAGGTAGGATCCATCCAAAACCAATTTATATGATCCCCTAAGAAGAAGTTGTTATGAAACTTTTTGTTGGTATCCCATGTTTTTTGAGCCTCAGGATAACTGGAATCATCAAGAATTTACACATGACAAAATTGTTTCCAAAGAGTTGTGGTGGATGTCTTTCCATACCCTATCTATATATCCCATTCCCCCAGGTCTCCTTGGCTGGGAGCACTGCATATGATGATGCTTATCTTCATCCTTAATCACTGATTGGTAAAGATATATGGATCTCTGACCTTATTCCTACAACCTCATCACAATGATGTGAATCAGCCCTCACCCTATAGAGCTCCCTTGAAACGGTTCGGACTCAGCCCTGAGGTTGAGGGGCCACTCCCTCATTTGATCGAATGGTCTTCCGCCTCAATGTTTCTCGAGGATAATAAGCCTCCATGTTGGTTGGATAATCATTAACCATCCCATACATAGTAGTGGATGGTGGAATCTCATTATGCATAATCTCATACTCCTACATGAATAGTATCCCCAGTTACCAAATAATGCACAAATGATGCTCCAATATAACACTTACATATACCATCAGATTCAATCTTTATAGGAACCTAAACATCCTTCTGAAGTGGTGTGGCATTTATGGTTTAAAAATTGGTTTGAAGTCCACCTTCACAACCATCACTCCACCTTAGAAGAATTGGATATATTATAACTATTATTTTTTCCCTACTCTATCCTTAGATATCACCCCATAAGTAGGGTGAATGAGTGAATAGTTAATACGTCTTCCAAACAATCCCTTCTCATGAAATTTCTCATTCCCAGCATGAGTGGAAAAATCCTCGCGTTTTTTGGATTTTCCAATATAATTTTATTCTTTGTAGGAGAGATAGGGTTCAGATACTTGTGCCCTCCCATGTGTTCCACCACCCAACTATATAGAAGGTTAAATGGACCATAGACACACATCAGATTTCTACCCTCACTGGCTTGTAGAAGAACTTTAGATTGAATCTCTAGTACTGAGACTCTGATATTAATAGAGCTCCCTGTTTATATAACCCCATCCATGATAATTGTTCTTGGATACACCCCTATATTCTCATGTATTACTGGAAACATCCATCCATAGATCAAGGTAGAAATGAATCTTTCTAATCTCACTATTAGATGAGGTTCCATATTAAAATTTTACCCCCATATCTACATCTAGCTATCCTCTTGGACCCCTTAGTAGGAACCTTCATTTTCTCACTAGGATCCCCTCAAGATAGTGCAAGCTCTTATTTATAACTTCATCACTACAAATTCCCCTCTACATGGTCCTCCATTCGGATGTTCAAGAAAATGTTGAACCACTATTTTACGTGGACATCCCTTATCTTATTCTTTTCTTTATTCATGCTCAACACTAGATACAATAGCACCATTGCTAGACATGGAAACTAATCCTAATCCTCCCATACATTCCCATTAAGAAATAATTCATCATACTTTCCCTATGGAAGGGATCCTAGAAATGTTGTTGAGGTCACCATGGCTAATGCCTACTTATCGACGATGAAAATGTAACGTGTTGGTTTTTGATCACTGTCTACTCTGTAGTTTCGGGATGATATCCTTCCGCAAATCTAAATGAAATTTAGAGGCCCGCAATACTTCATAAAGGCCTAATCACCTCTTATCTGCTCCTAATTCAACCAAGGGGTCACACACTTAGTAGGCCTAGTCCCATTCATATATGTAGTTTCCACCATAACACATATCCCAATCATTGGTCCACCCCTTCTATGGGTTTCTTAGGCCCTCATTAATTATTTCTTGTATTTTGGTGGATATGTATCTCTATCAAATGGTCTTCGAATGATATTTTTGAGTTGATTTTGAAGGAAATATATTGTCACAATGGATTGATCCTTCTAGGCATGGCCAACGGTAGCTCAATTCCATTGGTACTACCCCATGACCCTCAACTAGTAATCAGATTAATCCCTACTCGCCAGTGGGATGAATACACCATCCCTCAAACTGAAGCCATACAAAGGTGATCTCTTATAGTGGGGATATTCCTTTTTCTCTTCTGATAGTAGTTTTTTCTAGTGATTCATGGTTTGAATGGCTCAAAAAATACTCCTTAATAATGATGTTATTCATCATATCTTCCCTTTAGGCAACATAATCAAGTACCTATTTAGCAGCTTCATGGTTGGATATCATATTCCTGACATGTATTTTTTTCAGGCCATGTTCATAGAGACATCCTGAAAAGACCATTCATAGAGAATCGTTTTTTGGATCCTTGATGAGATATGCATAATCCGCAAAGTAACGGAAAATCACAATGCCTCTTTTATCATAGATGCATTCGCAGATCAAAGGAATCGAGATCTAGTTTGCAAAGATATTTTTCGGGGTAGAAAGAGATTCATTAAAATTGAGATCAAGATAATGGTTCACAGATATTCGGAAAGGATAATGGTCCCCTTTCTTACTGTTTATAGATTGGGGCATCCAAAATTTGTGCCACCCTTCACGCCCTAAGATTCATTGCATATTCACAACTGTGTGCATCATATGGCCTCCATCTAAACCCAGCTACAAGATCACTTAGTTTTTTGTTATTTTCCCTATAATCTAACCCTCCTTTCCCATCGGCTCCTATTCTGAGGGGGGTGATTTTTAGTGCCAATGTATTTTTCATGGGATAGGTAGAGAAGAATCATCATATTTTGAGATGGTATCCAAGACCCAACATCATAAAATACATTAAAAGAGTGTATTCATGAAGCCCCATTGTAGAGACCATAATCAACACAACCACATGGTGGAAGGGGATTCTACACCCATAAGTCTAATTCCCTACATGAAAATTAGAACATAGTTAAAGGATACCTCTGACCCTTATCATGTGGCCTCATTTTTCTTTGATTCATGCGACCAAGAATTGAGAGAACACATTGTATATAAATATCAATCTCAATCCCCCTCAAAGGGACAATTAATCTAACAAGTCACCCTTTGAGATACAATTTTGTAAAGAATATGAGCACCATGAACCCCTGGAGAAATGGATCATCCAAGGTAATTGAAAATCAGGATCCAACCTTTCCATTTTCCTATTTTTCCTTTCCTAAGGTATGTATTCTCTTCGCAAAGGTAGTTACCTTTTGAAAATATTAGAGACCCATTGGATTTCATGAGGCATTATGGAGAATTAATCCTTCGTGAATCACTCTTCCTATGAGCAAGGAATATATAATAATGTAGGGTCCCCATGATTTGTAAATCCAATTCCATCACAATGTCCCAGTTTTCCATGAAGCATCAGAGCTTATAGAAGGACTTCTCAAAGATGCCCCTTACTTCATGGGACACTCTTTGGTGTGGCTCTCCAGGATTATACACAGTGATTTCAAGGTCAATCATGTGGTGTTAAACGTTACATTTATTAGACTCTTGTTTTTCAACATAGGTATGCTAATGGATTTTTCATCTCACCTTGGACATGCTAATGTGGACCCAACTATCGAACACTCTTCCACACCCCTTCCATTGGGAATTTCTGAAGCATTTCCTTCCCCATGTGTGGGTGGTTATCTATTATGTAATTTAAAGGGTTGAGGAGGGAGTCCACCCCATATGAGTTGTTGGATGTTAAATTTCCAAACCCCATCATCCTTAGCACATGATGTTAATCTATCATGGTTCCCTGTCAAATTCGGTTCCACTCCTTGGGAATTATCTACACCCATTAATATTTGAGGGAGTGATTGAATTAGATCCTCATCACATAGAGTGGTATCTTCCTTAGGCTGCTTCCATGTGTTTGACCCACACCATCACTCACTGATTCATATTTTGTGATGAGAACATATGGTCTACTTATTCCTCTGGTTTCTCTTATTGATCATGACTCACATGGTCTTAGATAATTAGTGATCATGATGCTCTTCATTCAATAAACACTTATGGAGTAATCCCCATGCCCCTAATTATAGAACCATGTGGGTTTTGGTCCCTATCTTCTAAATAGAGTATGTATAAGGACTCTATGACAGTCAATCCCAACCAATGGTAAATAATCATGATCCCACCTAGGTATGTAACCTCATGATGTGAAAATATCACTTTTTGGGAAACATTTCAGAGGTTCACCTCCATGTCGTGTCTTGATACATATGACATCACTTCATCCATCACCTCACCCTTATCTTGGTGAGGTCACTCTATCCATATGGGCCATCTCTGTGTATAAGCAACAACCACATGCCACATTTTAATCTAGTCTGCCTTAGTGCATAATCACCAATCTACATCCATCTGGGTAGTTGACCGTGCATAATCCCATTTAGTGTATTTAATTAGCTATCCATGTGTAAGCCCTGAATACTTTCCTCATTATAAAACTATTTTTACTTTTATCCAAGTATTCTACATAGGGTACATAGGATTCCTCCCTGATTTTCAACCCCATAATCCATTACCATCTTATTATTTACCTCATATCACCATGTCTCGTGAGGATCATTCCTAATCTCGGAGATTCCACTTTATTCTGGTCCACATCCACATTCTTAATTCTCACTGGTTTCCTTCATAGTGTCCCACCACCCCATCTGTACAATGTGGACATTGATCCATGTCATATACATAGGGTATATTAGAAATATCCATATGATACCATCCCATCCCCCCTCCAACTTTATCTATTTCATACATTCCATACCCTACTCTTTATCTAATCCATCTTGATTAGTTTTGGAGCTTCCACATCTCTGTGAGATGTTTCCATCCATCTAGGTCATCTATGTGTTTAATCCACATTCACCTCATCTATTCTCTCAGAATCACTCGAGCATATAAGCAAGCATAATAACCCACACAATCCACAAACATCCAACCAATAGTGATCCTATTTTGAAGGGAAGCTAGCCATTTGTTATCCCCATGTACTATCTCCCCTTCTAACTATGTGGGGTTTGATCCCTATCATCTACATAGGGTTTGTAGGAATCCTACATGAGGTTCAATCCAAGATACTTATAAACCTTGGTGTCCCCCTCTTTTTTGTGCACTTCCCTAGTCTTCCCTCAGTGGTTTCCAGATCGGCCTCACGATGTGAAACCTTCTCTTTATGAGACACACCACCATTGGTATTATCTCATTGGGAGGTTTGATCTATCCAAATAGTACACCTTCTAGGTGTTCCCTATTTGGGATAAACCTCTCTCACCCATCTCCATGGTAAATTCAAATAGATATCATCTAATCTCTAGAATATATTAAACACATAGCCTGCCCTGGGTTAAACATGGGATTCCATATGAATTCATTGGATGGAATTCCACTCAAATAAGATACCTTATGATCATTGTAGGATGCTTCTTCATCCATGCACTAGAAAGTCCTTCTTATGTGTTTGAATTCAAATGTTCCAATATTCCAATTCTTGTACATGTTACTAATGTTCAACGTGAATACTCTCATGACTGAAGTTTTCTTCCCCATGTAGACACCTTGGAGTGCCTTGACATATGTTGTGTAATTAACTGGATTCCACAAATAGCTGGCATCTAGAATGAGTTTCATGAAAACTTACTCAAATATAAGAGGGAGACACGGACATGGTAATGAATTCTACAGATGAATTCATGTAAGTAGGAACTAACATCCCGCCATCTCGTTTCGATCCTGGAGTAAACATTACTGATAAAATGATGAATATCACCAGTCTTTGGAAAGAAGAAGTGTGAGGTAAAACACATCTATCAGTGAACATTACACACTTTCCTAGCATATGAGAGAAGGAGAGCATAGATGAGGAGGATATTCCCTGGTGGAAAGCATCAGAAAGATTTTAACAAAATATATATTTAGAGTTGCATGAAAAGAAAAATATCGAAAGCATTTAATTAATTCAAAACAAAATTCCCAAAATATCATCATGTTACAAGGTTATAGTGGTGAAAATTTAATTAATTATATTTATCTGTTTGTTCAAGTTCAATGTGGTGTATCATTGATGCTATCAAACATTGTGTTTCATTCTTAAAATCATGGGATGTTGCAAGTATGTGGCAATTGGGGAGAAAAAAAGGCACTATGTGCCAAGCCATGAAGTAGCTTGTCATGAAACTAGTAATATAATGAATGAAAGTTTGATTATTGATGAAAAATACTCCAATAAAAGCATTTATTGTTGGCCTCCTATTATTCGAAATAATCATAGAATGACTTCGAGCCTTTAAACTAAAGAAGCATAGTTAAATGAGGATTCTGTCACATGAATTTTATAGGACATGTTATGTAGTTATTACATATCATGAATCATTATAAGGTGTGAAATGTTTATTGTCCATGATGGAGAATAAAAATTATATTCACATTACAGATAATATAATGAAATTAAAAAAACATGAAAACCCTTGGGAGCACTTAAAAACACTGATTTCAGCGTATCTTTCAATGGGGACTTTCTTCATTTGACACTAATGGCCAATAAAATCCATTTTTTACCCCATAAACCACATGGATGAACAAAAATCATTTAAATATGGGTTTTGGACTAGAGAAAGTGTAATACCCTTTAAATATTGAGGTGCCACCACCAAGAGAATTCCATAGGGTTCTGACGCACCATTCTAAATAGATAGGTTTTTATTTCTAATTTTATGTTTTCCCTTCTATTGTAAACATTAAATGATATTTTTTCAATCTCTTTATTTTATTCATTACTTATATTATTCATTCTTACCTTGATTCATTCTTCATTATTTCACAATTCATGTTAGATTTTAAATACTTTAATGTATGTCTAGTCCAGTATAGATTAATGTAGAATATTTTAATAATTCTTTCACGCATACCATCTATTTAACTTATGTTAATAAATTAATTCATGCATGGATGATCTTATTAGGTTTCAGTTTTGAGATTATGGGGTTTTATAGGCTCAATTCATATATTAATTGAACCATGTTAAACATAGGGATGATAATCAATTTAAAAATAACTATTCATCACATTGTCCAGCAAATCCCTAATAATGGGATCTAAAATTGAACAAACCTAACATAATTAGGGGTGGGTAGGTTATGACAATTATCCTATGACACTTTATTCCACTAAATATTAGTGTAATGAATCTAGTCAATTATCTATATCTTAAAAAATGGATAGTTGTAGCAATGACAGGTCTATTGGGTTTCAATGAAATCTATTTTTGACTCTTTCAACTCTTCGTAGCGTATTAAATAGGTCTATCCTAAGTTATTTTTAGGATTTTATTTTTCATATACACTAAAATTGACCTTGAACCATTATTTTGTTTCTTCATCCATATTTTTAATTACTTTTTCTCATTGAATTTGATTAATAAAATCAAACTGAAAAATGAGTGACCCAACCTTTGGTCAAGAATTTTCTTCAATATTCTATGTTATCTTTGGGTTCGACCTCATACATATATATTAATATGAATTTTCCATTATTTTTGTTTGAGATAAAATAATTCTGTAATTTGAAACAATCATAATATTTAATGAAATCTTTTGGAGACATCAAACATCATGATTCTTGGACTGCAGTTAGAAATAGGAAACGTGGCTAAAAGGTAAAAAATGTTGTGGATTATCCAAAATATAGAATGTTTAGTAATTGTTATGTGTCCCATAAGGATGGAAATCAATACACATGTATTTCAAAAAATATTTTAATGAAGACCAACATTTTTGGGGGCTTAATCCTCTCTAAAACCGAATTGAGGAATACATTGTTTTTTGTGGGGAAAACATGTTCAGAGCATGGGGTAAGGCTATAGTTTATTGTTTTCTATTGAGGAAACTTGTTTTTTTATCTCATATTATGCTGGTCATAGTTATTTCAATCTGGTTATGTATTTTTTGGATCATCCCATACTTATTGTATGTTTCATCTTGGTTTTATGGGGTCAAACTATCCGTTAATAAGAGGAATCCTAGTATTATGTGTGGAGAAATCAATGTTTAATATAATGAATTGAGGATGTATGGATTTACTGGTTAACATTATTCAACATAGATTATAGGGGATGAAAATATTTTAAGTTCATGTTTTAGGGATAATATCGGGGAAATTATTTTAATGATATAGTGAATATACCACTTTCGAATAATTTTAGGCCATATTCTATGGAAAATAGAAGAGCACCTCAGACAGATTTGTGTAATATAGAGATGTGAAAATCCTGACATCAATTGGGGGTAAATGAGGCCAAACTCAACACAACACATTAACAAGAAGACATTAACATTGTTTATAGTCATGATGATTTTACATGGGATAATGTTTTATGGTCCTAGAGTTTGTATCTCTATATCTCTAACTTGATGTATTGCATGAGAAAAATGGTGTCGGTGGGAGGTGTGATACACTCTCCATCCATGATTAAAAAATAATATGATCCATTGGAATGGACCTTATGAATGATTTAAGGACCTTACCACTTGGTCTCCAATAATGATAGATTCAGTCTTGGTATCATTTTAATTTTTAGAGACAACACCATTTCACCCATGAAGAAGGGGCAGAGAGAAATTTCTTATGGAATGATCCAACTATCCTATACTAATTCCCCATAAGTTATGAAAGGAAGAAAGACAATTCTCATTGAAGAATTACAACCCAACCACAGAGACATTAGCCACTTCATTTGGTATATTTTGTTAGTATACATTTGTTCATTATGATGGAAATAGAACATTAAGGAGAACATGAAATATTGGGTCTCCTGGGTGGAATTCTGAGTCGATGACTGATAGACCTAGAGGGAATTGTTTAACTTTTCTAACAAACTATTCCTAATCGGTACAAAACTTTTCTATAGAATTTTGGATATAATATTTTTGAATGCCTCAATCTTCCCATTTGTATCTAATGGGTTTTGGGATTCATGGGTGGACTGATTATTATTCTTTGAATACAATTTCTTCAGTTCAGCATCCCATAAGTTGGTGTCATTGTCTATGAGAATAATGTGATGAACTCTATATATATTATTGATGTGGGGGATCATGTACTCTATCACAGATCGAACCATGATTTCCTTGAGGGGGAATCTTTTCTTCCCACTGGGAGAAGAAGTCCATTATGGTCAAAATGAACCTTCCTAGGGAAGATGTTACTTGTTTTTTTAGTGCTACAACATCAAGTCCCCATACTATAATGGTACAAGAATACTTGGTGATGTGAAGGACCTCAAATGATCAATGAAAAAAATTGGAATGAATATTAAATGCAAGAAATATCTTGTAATACTCGATAAATTCATGGACCATAGTGGGAAAAATAGTATCTCAGTATCTGAATCTAGTGGGAGAGCTTCAATCCTTCCCGATGGGCACCACATGACTCAACATGGAATTGCGACATGACATGAGGGATATCATCTACATGGATTAAATGGTGGAGGATTTTATCAATCCAACATCTATAGGTAGTCTTCTCATGTTTAGGCTACCTTTGGATGGTAAACTGTAGTCTGTGACTATAGATTTTATCAGGCATGGATCAGTTTTACTGGAGAATTCCATGAAATTGATACACATTGAAAGGTGTTTCCAAATTGGGAATTTTCAATGCAATGGAGGAACCTGATAGTCCCATCACAGAATCACCAAAATCATATAGGAATATGTATTTCCATTCATCATCATATGATACGATTAGAGTGATCACCCTCTGGTGTGCCACATAAATGATTAAGTCATCCATGTTGGGTTCATCAAGTGATAGAGAGGACTAGACATGGTGTCAGCAAGACCATTATATGAACAAGGGATAAGATTCACTTCCGATTAGGTAGTAAACTAGTCCATTAACTTATGAGTGTAATCTAGATAGGGTATGATCTATTTATTTCTGATTATGTAGTCCCCATTGATCTTTTTAATGACTATTTTGGAGTCTCCAATCACATACAAGTTAGGGAAATAAATATAATGGGAAGAATAAATTACTATATTGGGAGCCTGATTACTTTCATATTTTTAATGCATCCTTCTTGAAATAGGAATGAGTACGGAATAACATATTATCCGAGGGTGATGAAAACAATCCACATGACTACTCTTTTGAGATTGGGATTATTGATCCTTATATAATTCTAGCTCTAGTTGGTACTATCAAAATTCATATGTTAACATGGAACGACCTAATCCACTAAGAGGATAGAATCATCTGGGAATTGAGAATCCATGGGATGTTCTTTAGAGGATAGATGGGAGGCTTGGATGTGTTATAATGCTTATCGCCTGATGTATTTTAATAGAATGTACCTAATGTCAACCTAATGAAGGATAAATTCGCAACATTCCAATCATATATTCAATAAGGGGAAATTTGAAATTATACTTCAATGGGTTTACTCAGGGCACTAGCTCAATCTCATGATTCTTTAGATAATTCAAAAATATATGAACTATAAAAAAATAGGTGTGAGTCATCACATCTCAACAATAATTTATTTGACCTCTGTGTCAAGGAGCACGAAACTGAGATAATATAAACTATTTTCTCTTCTTGTATTGTTTTTTGGTAAATATTTTCATCAAGGGACAGTTTTAGTGAGTTCATGTACTTGGAAAATGGTTTCCATGATATGGGTGGCATCAAAACCGATGGATGAAGAAGATACTACTTAATTTCCTCAGATGTGGTCTGTCACTTCTTGTCCCACCAGTAAACATATCAATTCTTCATGATTGATGTGAATGGAATACACTTTATCATCAGATTTATGATCAAATAGTGTTTGTAGGCAATGTTGAAATGGTGGTCTTGCATCTCCTAAAGGATAGTCATACGAGGAATTTTCTAGAAGGATTTGATCTTCTATGGGTTGATCTCAATTCCATTGTACCTTAAAAAAAGCTGAAATCTTATTAAAGGTAACACCAAATGAACAATTCAAGAGTATCATCCATAAAAATTGAGATTAGAGGTGGATGAACACATTTTCATGGTCTCTATGATGTTCATCATGCTGGAATAATTTTACCACAATGTCATCCATGTAAAATTCCACCAATTTCTTGACGATCAGTCTAAATGTGTGATGCATAGCCTATTGATACATGGGTTTTGAATTCATCAATTTGATAGAATCACCTGATAGAATAAGGATTCTTGAAGCATCCCGAGGTGGTGGACCCCACATCCATATATTTCATATAGATCTAATTGTACCCAGAGTTTTCATCCATGAAGGAGAGGGGAAATAGCATGGCTATAACATTGATCAGCTACTCTATCACTGGAATTGGAAAACCATTCTTTGGTAAATAGTATTCAAGGTACAAATAGTTGATAGAGACTCTGGTTGGAAGTTCTTCTTCTTATCTAGGACAATATTGTCTATCCATCTAGAGTATTGGACTTCCCTGATAAAGTTTGATTTAATAATCTTATCAAGATTTACCTCATACAAATCACCTATGAGGGGTGAATCTTTCTAGGAGGCTAACTAAACTAGTGATGACTCACACAAAAACCATGACTATTATAAGTGAACTAATACTCCATTCCTGGAATCTCATCATGGATCTAAGAAAATTCATCATGCCGATAGTTTAGGAAATACACAAATTATCACTTCTCAACCTCTTGAAATGAATGAGTGTAATCTTCCATATCCTCTTCACCATTTCAAAATATAGGATTAGTGGGAGGAGGGAGTTAATCTAGGCCAGTTGACTCAGGTGGAGCACTATTTCGTACTTGGGTGGACACATAATCCTTACCCAGGGTTTCCTATGCGACTAAAATTGTGGTGACAGTGGGATTCAAGTGAATTCCATATACCCATTGACTTTAGGGTCCATTCATGATTTCAATGTAATGTTGGCAAGTGTTCTTACATACATTAAAACATAATTTTAAGAACATGATGGAATGATGTGAAATTGTTTCCATAGGGAAAACCTCATGGTAAATCTCATGATTATGGGTTTTTTATATCATCCATTCTGGTCCTATGTTGAAGTATGTTGTAATTTGTAGATGTTTCTTATTTTTAGGGAGGCTAAAAGCACTTTGGTGGATAAAAAAAATAAGAATCCTTCTTTCAGTGTTTTGGGATCCACCAGTTAAACCTGGAGAAGGAAAGCATCATGCATTTCTTACCAAGTATTGGAAACCTTGGTCATCAGATTTTTTGGTACATTGTTTCTGTTAACCTTGTTTTTCTGAACCTTCTTCAATTGTTTGTTATAGTAGAAAGAATCTTGATAGTGGTATTTATTGGAATGGAATGGATATGGATCATCCAAGAGTACCTCTAATCATCTCTTAAATGAGTATTGAGGCATTCATGATATGAATATGGGATAGACACATGAAAATGTTGTCTGGTCAAACCCAGCAGCATGTCCTAGGGGTTATCCTGGTATACTACAATAAATTTATTGATTTCTACAATTCCACATAACATGGAATTCAACCAAATCCTGCAACATAGTTTTTTCTCGCTCCAATCACAACCATAATAATACATGTTTGAGGGAGTCAGATGTATTTTAGTTATTCCCAGATTATTGAGTGTCCAGGATAGGATGAGATTGATCTGAGAACCTCTGCCGACCAGGAAGTGGTAGATATTGATGACATTGAATTGGATTATAATTTATAATAAGTGTATACTCTACTACATTAGGGCTCCCTCACTTTCCTTTGAGAATGTGATAATTTCTTATCATTCCTCTTTCTCAGTCATATCTGTATAGTATGTATCTATGGTAGCTACCTCATCATCGAATAGGAGAGGGATTTTCATGGATTCTTCAATGACTAGACACAATACATTCTACAAGTAGAGGTCTTCTAGGATTTTGATCCTTGCAGGTATGAATATTATGTGAATAAACAACTCGTACATCTACAACAAAGAAATGTTTTTTCAAGAATGGGTTTAGTCCTTAGAATGGGGTATACATGATTTTGTAGGATATACCAATGAGTTTTGTATATTACTGAAAATATTATACTAGTTACTCATTTACCGAATCTGAACAACATCCAGCTGGCTATCAATTTGCATATATTCATCTTTGTTTGGGTGTGGCTCACCATGGACTGGTCCCATATGAGTTTCTCGGTCAACTGAAACTATTTTTTGTGGAGGCATACCTAAAAAAGAGCATTGCAAGATAATTTCATGATTTGTTTCACATGAAACCCAATTTATAGTTTCATTATCAAGATCATAAAATTTCTATGCTATGCTGTGAGAATTTGGGAGATTCAAATGCGCTTAGAAATTCCATTGATGGGGTCTGCCAAAGGCAGCATGGGGGTTTAAATCGAATTCCTAACTATCAAGAATCATGGAGTTTTCTTCTAGTATATCATTTTTCATAGAGGTGTATACCTACTCATCATTAGTTAAGTCATCCAATGCTGAAAATCCTTTTTTTGTGGTTGAAAAATGCAAAGGCATGGAATACCCATGGGTGTCAGACTGATTCAACATCAGAGGGGGACTTTGGTTTCCCATCAATCATGGGTGCATGTTTTTACATGTATTGGAGGGTTGTGAAGAAGACACTGAAACAATAGTTGGGGTATGTGTAGAGAAAAAAGGATGTTCTCACCTACATAGATGGCCATGGATGAAACCATGGGAGAGAGAGATCCTACTCTATGATTCAAACTGTCATCATATTTTTGCATCCTGAGAATGGAAGCCTATTTCCTCACAACTGACCCTTTTTCTCTTATATGGTTTTCGATGATATGTTTCATATATATTGAGACATCTCCCAACATGACCGACCCATTATCCAGTATTTGTAGGATCCAATCCTCGAAAATGTATATTTTATTGATGATTTTTCCAGGGATCCTATAGTATTGTAAATTTTCATAGCAGACATTGAGTCCAACACCTTAAGGAATCATATAAGGGAGTAGCTTCAGAATACCCTTCTCTAGGGAAAAATTAAGTATCTTAGAACTTGAACATCCCTGAAATAATTTTTCTCATTCAGTTTTTTGGAAGGTAACTCATGGAGGATGTACTTGAAAAGGATTTGGAGATACATTCTCTTGTTTAAGAGGCTTAACATGGAGATATATTGTTTGATGGTTGTGTGTTATGAATGGTCTGCTTGATATGCCTATTTTTTGTGAGGCTACTATAACAATGGATCCCAAAACACTACCATCTCAATAGGCCTTTATCTGTGTAGTAGTTTCCATCATTTCTATGACATGTCTTTTCATGGGATCTAGAAGAGACAATAGGTATGAATGTAAAGTTAGATGACGGGTTTCATCCAGGCATTGGTCCTTAAAAACTACGATAATCACCCTAGAATGTTCTATGATGTGATTTTAGGGACCCAATGTATCTTGAAATTCCCCACAAACATCATTAATAGAGTCTCTTAAGTCATCGACATATTAATTGAGTATGTGAGGCCCCTTTACAAAGCAAAAATGAATTCAAATCATTCATCATGACTTTTATTATACTAGATGTTCCTAGGTCCTTCTTAGACATTATCAATGAAAGATATGGGTAGATGGTTATAATTGCTAGCCTTAGGTCATTCTCATATCTAAAAAACACTAGATCATAGCACCCTCATGGTATTCTGGGGTTCTAACATGGGTCCACATCATGAGATAAAGTAGGCCATGTGTTTCAATGGATTAAACATCCCATTGAATATGGATTAAATACGATCAAAAAATTAAGCAATGGAACAACAATAGACCATATGGGTTGTTGGTAAAATAACATTCTAATAATTTTTTCCTAACAATATGGGTAGCTGGTAATACTAGATAGTTTTAGGTCATTCAAGTTTATAAAAACACTAGTGCTTAGCAGCCTCATGGTATTCTGAGTTTTCAAAATGGTTACATATCATGAGATAAAGTGGTCCATGTGTTACAATAGATTAAACAACCCATTGAATAGGGAGAAAATATGATCACAAAATTTAGGTGTGCTCAGATGTTTTTCACCCACACCGGGTATGACTTTCAATCAGGCGGTATCACCACCTGTCATGTTTCTAGAGCCTCAAGATAGGTGGTGAGAGTAGCTATCAAGTCATATTGTAGAGGGTTCCTATCATCGGGAGGTTTTTTGACCACCAATACATTAATAAGATTACCATGATAGGGTTCAGGATCATTAACTCATATGGAGGAATAACCTATACACCAATGAGTGAAATTACACAACTCTTATGGAATTGGTCACTTTTACTATGGTCACATTCCATGCAAACATACCTATACAATGGTTGGATTCATCGGGATATGAATATTAACTGGTGGCATCTGGAAATGGATGACTTGTATCCCCACTATGAGATATATTAGATCTATTGGGGAATTTACTTAGCCATATCTTCGATCAGTATTGGGATATATAGTGATACTTTTATTCTCTTTGAGTTGTTTGAGCAAGATGACTATCAAGGGAACCAACTCAATTTTTAGTGTGAACTTAAATGGATTAGAGGGATCATCTTTATCATTTCAATTTTTTAGTTATCAATGTTTGTGAATAAGTGCCACATCATAGGGATCACTAAGGCCACATTCCTGCCTCAATTGATGAGTGAGGGAACATTCATGGAAGTCTTTTTGGTACTATGTTTTCCATTGAAGCAGATTTTCCCTGTCATACTATACACAGGTTTCCCCATTCCCATGATCCATTAGTAGGTATGGTATGACCATATTTAATATAACATTACTAGGAGGGTAATTTTCATCATCTGTTGATAGGCTAGGCTATCATATGATATGGATAAACGAGAGAGAAACTCAGTACTCCCTGACTCTGGACATTATGTGTGTATATACTTCATGCATTACTCAAACGATCACAGTGTGACTCTTGGTGCAAGTCTATTAAAAATTATGGAGGTATCCCAACAAAGATGGGTGCTGATCCACATAGGTTGATGTCATATCAACACTCTAGAACTATTATTAAGTGGCATTTAGGTGGTCTGGGCATCTGGGGTATGACAACTGACAATCTCAAAGGTAGTTAGATGTCACCGAGATGATTTTTAATAAATGGATCACTTATACATCAATATGGGGATCTAGAAAACCAATTTATGAGTTTTATGGATTCCAAAAAACGACAAAAAATTGTCCAAAAACAATAACCTCTCACATTTCATCTTACAAAGATAAATGGACTTTATCTTGGTTAGACCAAGCTCCAATTGACGATGGATAAAAGATATTTGGAAGAAACTATACAGTTCTATTTTTAGTTGGGTGAATAGGATAGGATTCATTAGACAAGTTAAATGATCGATGCGTGTCAGAATGCCTCTCTATGGTGGTGCCAACCACATCATTAAATCCTAATATGGCATAGTGTTTACCACTTCATTGTCTGCAAGGATGGTGAAAACCTTATGTGTCACATATGATTAGTCACTATCTAATGGTTCTAACCATGTTCATAAAATTTTCCAAAATATTGGGTGGATTTTGAGAGGATAGAATTAGAAGGTGATGGGGATGGATTGAGTGTGAGATCCTGGATGGGGCCAAGAACATTCTCCACATTCAAGTACCTATTGATGGATTTAGGGATCTTATGGATCATAAAATATAGAATGGAAAACATCACTTGTAAATCTCCTTCCCCAGAATTTATTAGTTGTGTTAGACACTCCATTATCTATTATTCTATCCACTACGAAAGTGAGATATCCGCAAGGTCCAAAAATACATGATTTTCATAGTATGATTCCTTCCACGATGTGTGATAACACTTATACCCCAAGATAGTTCTTCGTGGTAGGGTATCTCTTTAACATAGGGAGAACCACTATGTTGGTTGGTGGTTACACATAGAGGATGTAACACCCGAGATTTTTATGAGTAATATTTTGTTTTTATATATCATCAAAGGAATCATTCACTACATACTAGCTTGGCTTACTTTACACGCAATCGCGACCTTCCTCGATAGCTTGCGTCGTACGCAATACCGAGTTTCACTAAACAACGATATTCTATAAAAATATTATTAAAACTAGCCATTATGAATAGTAATAACCACTTTTTGAAACTTTATAAATTTTATTTTTCAAAATGGACTTCATTTTTGGATTCGGAATACCGAAATTAGCCTAGGGTAAAATTTTGGTATTTTTCTGAAAACTTTCAATTTTTGATGAATAGTGAAACCACTAAGTGGTAGGTTAAAAACTGAATTTTGCATAAAACTTAATTTTACCGCTTATGTGAATGGAATTTCGAAAATCCGACAAACACGGTTGATATCAGTAAGTAAAATGTGGTTCAATGAGATAAAAATAATTTTTTGGTGAATAGAAACTTTTTACTTTTTTTACCGCAGTTGATAGTTAATAGGGGTAAATATGATATTACTATTACCCTAACACATGTCCTAATTCTATTGGATAAGTGTAATTCGACCAAAAACAACCTTATGAATAAAATATGACCATTTAGGCCCACTTGGGTTAGATTAGGACATTTATTATTAATTTATTTAAAGAAGGGTTAAAATAGTTAAAATCAAAGTTTAATAAGTAAATCATTTTTAATATGGGGTTATACATAAGATAAATTCGACTATAAATATTCATTAGAAATATAAAAAGATTTCCTAAATAATGGTATTTTATTTATAATTTTTAGACATTAAATAATTTAATTTATTTATGACACAATTATGATGCAGTAATTATCTTATTTATGAAATATTGACATAATTGATGTTATAAACACCAAAATAAATGTAATTTGAGACTTTTTTTGAATTCCACTAATTTTCTAGGTTACTATGATATATTATTGTTGATTTAATCAACTTGGTTCGAACATATAATTCTGTTATGACTTTCAGAAAAATCATTTATCAAATAGTGTCAAAATTGACACAAAATAGTTTTTAAATCAAATATTATATTATTAATTGTTATTTTATTCCTAAAAATCTAAGGTTCGGCCAAATGACTTAGGTAAGGATATATATATTAATAATAAATAATTTGGGGTTCGTTTTGCATATTATAGTAAGTGTATTAACCATATAGTGAAAGAAAACAAAAAGACACGGTAAAAGTTAAATTATTTAACTTAGAGTTAAATCTAATCGATAAGGTTAAAATAATACCCTAAACTTTTTTAAATACTATTGGTTGATAGGACATCGACCCATCCCCACTTTAGCTTCAAAATAAGACCCTTTGGAACCATTATAAACCGATTTTGACTTTAATATAAAATAATATTTTGAGATATTCCTAAGGTGCCCCTCTCCTCCCTTATAAAAGGGCACCTCCTCCCCCTCCTCCTCACACCAATTTGAGCACTCAAGCTCGGCCAACCCCTGCCATTTTCTCCTCTCCACTTCCCTAGAATAATCCTAGAGGTCCTGGTCTTCTAGAAAGACCAATCTTAGTTCCCTATGTGGAGGATTCAAAGAAGCGTTCCAAAGAAGAGGAGTTTCGGACACGTACAACGAAAATCGGACCTAAGGTAAGGGAAAATATCACAATCTCATTTTTATCCGAGATTGTTTTTACTTTGGCATTTACTAGGGTGTATTTTATCATCCAAATCCATGTTCCATCAATATGTAATATTGTTTCCATCCACTTACAATAGTTTAAATCCAATTTTACCCTTCGGTGAGTTTTTAGTAAAGAATATGAAAGGAATCTTTTGTCGTTTTTCGTACGAGGTACTTTTTGACTTTTCCGACAAAAGTACGAGAAGAATGTTTTTTTTAAATTATACGGCATGACTGGATTTTTAAAACTTTATTTCCAAGAAGCTTCCTTTACAAGTTTTCAAGTTTATTTTTAATCAACTTCTTTTAGTTTTTAATTGTATGACATGTTAAGAAAAGAAAAGTGTTTTTGAAGAAGAAAGGATATTTTCCTCAAGAATGGAGTTCAAGTGTTTTATCAAAATTATTTTCCATCTAAGATAATAAAGGGTTCTATTTTTATCCCTATTATTACATTGAGTTGATTATGTTGTGAGAGAATTATTTTTATGAAGTCATTTACCTTATATGATTTGTTTTATGATGTCATGATGTTTTTGTTACATGTGTTATGCGATGATGTATGATTTATGATTATGTGGAACACATAAGAAAGGATTCATTATAATATGGGTGGGACCTATATCTCCCTCCAATGCATTGGGTAAAGATTTTATATCTCATGAGATAGACATGGCTGGAACGGTAGGTTATACCGGTTCAGTGAAACAGGACTGGAACGAGGGTGACTCGGTTCAGAAAAGGACTTTGTCCACTAAGATTGTCTTGGCAATGAGTCATGACTAAAAAGAAATGATTTTCCATGATTATGTGTGCATGCCACAATGTTTCATGTTTCATGTTATGATTATGGGGATGTCGTTTTCACTTCTATGATTTATTCCATGTTAAGATATTATGATCTCTTTTGCAGGATATGATTTTCAAAAAGATATGATATGATTTTTATTTACTTTTTTTGCCCTTGCTGAGCATTTGAGCTCACCCTTTTATGTTTTCTTTTCCCCAGGTCAGGAAGATGGATATTAAGTAGAATATGCTAAAAGGGACCCTAGATATGATGAAATAAATGGGAGACACTGTAGAATATTTATGAACCAGTTGTTTATGTTTCCCAGTTTCTAAAGACACTATACCTATACGGTCCCTTGTGGTTTTGTCATATGTTGTAATAAGTGTGCTTCAATTTTGAAGTATTAACAATGTATGTAAAGTATGGGTCATTATAGTTGGTATCAGAGGAAAGGTATAGTCAACCTTTGGAATCTAGGATGTGAAAGTCTTAGTAAGAACACTAAGGATAAGTCTAAGAATAGAACACAATCATAGTGTTTTAGAAATGGCCATGAATACCATAGGATAAGACCTTAACTGTGAAATTTTATCCTTGATTATGTGGTTTTCCTATTATAATTAGTGTTGCTCACACTATTCTTCTTGGTTTTAGTCAATGGCTGGAACCCGAAGGAACCGTCTTAATGCGGAATGCGTTGGGAAATGCAATGATTTTCCCCCTGAGCAACCAAACAATATAGGAGCTGGAATGCAAAATCTTGTAGCCATGCTCACACAACTTTCTCAAGCTATGAATCATGCAGGACTTCCAAACGAGCAAAGGAAGGAGCAACATTCTGTTGAATCCTTCATGAGGCAGCGTCCACCTTCTTTTAGCGGGTCTACTGATCCATTAGTTACTGAACAATGGATTAGTACTACTGACAAGATATTTTCAGTTCTTCAATGTTCTGAACATGATAAAGTCATCCTAGCAGTGTATCGTTTGGAAGGAGATGATGATCAATGGTGGAATCTTATTAAGAATACGAGGCAAAGGGATTAAATTGAGTCTATGGAATGGGACGAGTTCAAGAACTTATTTTTCAATAAGTACTTCCCTCGTATTCTCCGAACAAAGATGGAGAAAGAGTTTCTTGAACTGAAGCAAAGGGATGATGAATCTGTTGGTACCTATGAAGCAAATTTTACAAGACTTGCAAGGTACGCTTCTGGTATTATTATCCAACCTGAGAGTAAGATCGATCGATTCTTTAGTGGCTTAAAACCAAGTCTTCGAAGGGCATTAGCCATAAGGGACTTCAATAGCTACGAGGAAATCGTTCGATGTGCTCTCAAAGTCGAGATGGAGATTAGAGTAACCCATCAGTCACATGGGTTTGATAAGAAGAGGAAGATGGAATTCAAAGGAAAATCTAAAGAGCACACTGAAAAGAAGATGATCTTTCCCTTATGCTCAAAGTGTGGAAAGAAACATGGAGGGAGTTGTCTTAAAGGGACAAGTAAATGTTTCAAATGTGGAAAGGAAGGTCATCGGGCATTTGAATGCCGTGATAATGGGAAGAAGATGTCTAATGATGCAAAAAAAGGAAGGGTTACACAGAATGAACCTACTACACTTCAATGTTTCAAGTTCAAGGAGATGGGGCATTATTCCAATCAATGCCCAAATCCAAGGGTTGATGATGATGTTCGACGTCAACAAAATCTTAAGGCTAAAGACAAAGGAAAGTCACATCCAATTCCTATCAGCGATGTGGAGTACGATAACGAAGTGGTGAAAGGTACACTTACCATCCACTCTAAAGTAGTAAATGTTTTATTTGATTCTGGATCCACCCACTCTTTTATTTCTGAAAAATTTTCTAAGGGTATCACTGTATTACCTCAACAATTAGATGTTGAGTTAGCTGTGACAACACCTAATGGCACAACAGTCGCATCAAAAGTTTATAATTCTTCTCCGATCGAAGTTTGTGGGAAAGTGCTTCCTGCAAATCTTGTGATCCTTCCTTTAGTGGAATTTGATGTGATTCTTGTCATGGATTGGCTTTCTCTACATGGAGCTCATATCAATTGCCAAAGAAGGGAAGTCACATTTCATATTCCAGATCAATCTACGATCGTCTATCGATGCAAGGATGAATATAACCTTCCAGTGGAAATTCCTTCCATCTTATGGGTCTTGATTCCACTAAATGAAGGTTATTTATCCCAAATGGTTGGTGAGAAACTTACGATTAAGAATATGCCCATCGTACGGGAGTTTGATGATGTCTTTCTGGAGGAATTACCGGGTCTTCCACCAAATCGTGAAGTTGAGTTTTCAATAGAACTCGTACCGGGTGCTTTTCCTATTTCATAGACACCTTATAGAATGGCCCCAATTGAGTTGCAGGAATTGAAGAAGCAACTCCAAGAGAATCTTGATAAGGGATTCATACGCCCTAGTGTGTCACCTTGGGAAGCACCTGTTCTATTTGTTAAGAAGAAATATGGATCAATGAGACTCTGTATTGATTATCGAGAACTTAACAAGATGACTATCAAGAACAAATATCCTCTCCCATGCATTGATGACTTATTTGACCAACTACGCAGAGCTCAATACTTTTCCAAGATTGATCTTCGTTCAGGGTATCATCAATTAAGGGTCAAAAGGGAGGATATACCAAAGACGGCTTTCCGTACAAGGTATGGACACTATGAATTTATAGTGATGCCATTTTGTCTTACTAATGCCCCTGCTATCTTCATGGATCTAATGAATAGAGTCTTTAGAGACTATCTTGATCAATTTGTGGTAGTCTTTATAGACGATATTCTTGTCTATTCAAAGAGCAAGGAAGAGCATGAAGATCACTTGAGAATTATATTGAAGACCCTGAGAAAGGAGAGGCTTTATGCCAAATTTACCAAGTGTGAATTTTGGCTTCAAAAAGTTGCATTTTTGGGTCACATAATCTCAAAAGAGGGGATATCTGTGGATCCAGCAAAAACAGAGTTTATCGAAAGATGGTCAAGACCAACAATAGTAATTGAGATCCGAATTTTTCTGGGTTTGGATGGATATTATCGACGTTTTGTAAAAGATTTTTTCACGATTATCTAATCCACTCACCAAGTTGACTCGGAAAGGAGTTAAGTTTGTTTGGACAGAGGAATGTGAAGATAATTTCAAGGAGTTGAAAAGAAGGTTATCCAGTGCACCTGTGCTCACACTGCCTTGTAGTGGAGAAAGGTTTGTGATCTACAGTGATGCATCCAAGAAGGTATTGGGGTGTGTTCTTATGCAAAATTATATGGAGATAGCTAATGCCTCACGACAGTTGAAAATCCATGAGCAAAATTACCCAACACATGATTTGGAGTTGGCTGTGGTAATCTTTGCATTAAAGATTTGAAGGCATTACCCTTATGCTGAAAGGTGTGATGTTTATACTGATCATAAAATTTTAAAGTATATTTTCACACAAAAGGAGCTGAATATGCGTCAAAGAAGATGGTTGGAGCTGATTAAGGATTATGACTGCTCAATCCATTACCACCCTAGGAAAGGAAACAAGGTGGCAGATGCATTAAGTCGACAAGACCATGCTAGTTTATCCATGATGAGGATAAAAAAAGATCCAATATTTATGTATTTACAAAGGATGGATCTTGGAATTATAATGGAAGGGGAAAAATCTTATCTTTCTCAAATGAATGTTCAACCATATATACATGTGAAGATTAAAGAGGCACAAAAAGAAGATGTCGAGTTACAAAAAAGGTGAGAAATGTTCATGAATTCAACCTTGATTGTGATGGGATAATAAAGTTCATGAATCGGGTTTGTGTTCCTCCCATCCCCGAATTAAAGAAGGAGATGATGGATGAGGCTCATAGTTCTTCATTCTCTATTCATCATGGAAGCACGATGATGTATAGGGACCTGAAAGAGTACTTCTGGTGGGATGTCATGAAAAGAGATGTTGCTGAATATGTCGATCGATGCTTGGTTTGTCAACAAGTTAAAGCTGAGAGACAAAAGTCTAAGGGGATGTTACAACCATTATCCATACCCGAATGGAAATGGGAAAACATCACTATGGACTTTGTCACAGGACTTCCTAAAACATCCAAAGGCAATAATGCTATTTGGGTCATATTTGATCGTCTTACAAAGTCTGCACACTTCATTACTATTAGAGAAGATTTCTCTCTAGATCATCTTGCCAGGATATATGTAAAGGAAGTGGTAAGATTGCATGGAGTACCAATTTCTATTATATCTGATCGGGATCCGAGATTTACCTCGAAGTTCTGGCGAAGTCTTCAGCATACTCTGGATACAGAGTTGAGTTTCAGCACTGCTTATCATCCCCAGACAGACGGTCAGTCTGAGAGAACAATTCAAACCCTAGAAGATATGTTGAGAGCTTGATCTATGGATTCCAAAGGAGGTTGGGATCAACACCTACCTTTGGTGGAATTTTCTTATAATAATAGCTTTCACTTCAGTATTCAGATGGCTCCTTATGAAGCTCTCTATGGAAAGAAATGCAGGACTCCAACTTGTTGGGATGAAGTTGGGGAAAGAAAGTTATTAGGATCTGATCTCGTTGATGAAAGGGCAGAAAAGGTCAGATCTATTCAACAACACATAAGAGCAGCTCAGAGTCGACAGAAAAGTTATGCCGACAACCGAAGAAAAGACCTAGAGTTTGAAGTGGGTGATAAAGTGTTCTTACGAATATCTCCCTGGAAGAGGGTTATGAGATTTGGAAAGAAGGGGAAGTTGAGCCCTAGATATATCGGTTCTTTCGAAATACTGGATCGTGTTGGAAAGGTAGCTTACTGATTGGCGCTTCCACCGAATCTCTCTCAAGTTCACGATGTGTTCCATGTATCTCTCCTGAGAATGTACATACCTGATCCTTCACATGTACTCAGCTCAGAAGTTGTACCGCTGGAGCAAGATCTTTCTTATGAAGAACAACAGATAGAGATTCTGGATCGTAGCGAAAAAGTCCTACGAAACAAGACCACTCGATTGGTGAAAGTTTTATGGAGGAACCACCAATTATAAGAAGCTACATGGGAGCTTGAGGATATGATGAGGGAGAAGTATCCTCATCTGTTTGTTACAATGTGACGAATTTCGAGGGAAAAATTCTTTTTAAGGGGGGTAGAATGTAACACCTAAGATTTTTATGAGTAATATTTTGTTTTTATATATCATCAAAGGAATCTTTCACTACATACTAGCTTGGCTTACTTTACACGCAATCGCGACCTTCCTCGATAGCTTGCGTCGTACGCAATACCGAGTTTCACTAAACAACAATATGCTATTAAAATATTATTAAAACTAGCCGTTATGAATAGTAATAACCACTTTTTGAAACTTTATAAATTTTATTTTTCAAAATGGACTTAATTTTTGGATTCGGAATACCGAAATTAGCCTAGGGTAAAATTTTGGTATTTTTCTGAAAACTTTCAATTTTTGATGAATAGTGAAACCACTAAGTGGTAGCTTAAAAACTGAATTTTGCATAAAACATAATTTTACCACTTCTGTGAATGAAATTTCGAAAATCCGACAGACACGGTTGATATCAGTAAGTAAAATGTGGTTCAATGAGATAAAAATAATTTTTTGGTGAATAGTACCTTTTTACTTTTTTTACCGCGGTTAATAGTAAATAGGGGTAAATATGATATTACTATTACCCTAACACATGTCCTAATTCTACTGGATAAGTGTAATTCGACCAAAAACAACTTTATGAATAAAATATGACCATTTAGGGCCACTTGGGTTAGATTAGGACATTTATTATTAATTTATTTAAAGAAGGGTTAAAATAGTTAAAATCAAAGTTTAATAAGTAAATCATTTTTAATATGGGGTTATACATAAGATAAATTCGACTATAAATATTACCTAGAAATCTAAAAAGATTTCATACATAATGGTATTTTATTTATAATTTTTAGAGATTAAATAATTTAATTTATTTATGACACAATTATGATGCAGTAATTATCTTATTTATGAAATATTGACATAATTGATGTTACAAACACCAAAATAAATGTAATTTGAGACGTTTTATGAATTACACTAATTTTTTAGGTTAATATGATATATTATTGTTGATTTAATCAACTTTGTTTGAACATATAATTCTGTTATGACTTTCACAAAAATCATATATCAAATAGTGTCAAAATTGACACAAAATAGTTTTTAAATCAAATATTATATTATTAATTGTTATTTTATTCCTAAAAATCTAAGGTTCGGCCAAATGACTTAGATAAAGATATATATATTAATAATAATTAATTTGGGGTTCGTTTGGGATATTATAGTAAGTGTATTAACCATATAGTGAAAGAAAACAAAAAGACACGGTAAAAGTTAAATTATTTAACTTAGAGTTAAATCTAATTGATAAGGTTAAAATAATACCCTCAACTTGTCTAAATACTATTGGTTGATAGGATTTCGACCCATCCCCACTTTAGCTTCGAAATAAGACCCTTTGGAACCATTATAAACCTATTTTGACTTTAATATCAAATAATATTTTGAGATATTCCTAAGGTTCCCCTCTCCTCCCTTATAAAAGGGCAACTTCTCCCCCTCCTCCTCACACCAATTTGAGCACTCATGCTTGGCCAACCCCTGCCATTTTCTCCTCTCCACTTCCCTAGAATAACCCTAGAGGTCCTGGTCTTCTTCAAAGACCAATATTAGTTCCCGAAGTGGAGGATTCAAAGAAGCGTTCCAAAGAAGAGGAGCTTCGGACACGTACAAAGCAAATCGGACCTAAGGTAAGGGAAAATATCACAATCTCATTTTTATCCGAGATTGGTTTTACATTGGCATTTACTGGGGTGTATTTTATCATCCACATCCATGTTCCATCAATATGTAATATTGTTTCCATCCACTTACAATAGTTTAAATCCAATTTTACCCTTCGGTGAGTTTTTGGTAAAGAATTTGAAAGGAATCTTTTGTTGTTTTTCGTACGAGGTACTTTTGACTTTTCCGACAAAAGTATGAGAAGAATGTTTTTTTAACTCATACGGAATGAATGGATTTTTAAAACTTTATTTCCAAGAATCTTCCTTTACAAGTTTTCAAGTTTATTTTTAATAAACTTCTTTTAGTTTTTAATTGTATGACATGTTAAGAAAAGAAAAGTGTTTTTGAAGAAGAAAGGATATTTTCCTCAAGAATGGAGTTCAAGTGTTTTATCAAAATTATTTTCCATCTAAGATAATAAAGGGTTCTGTTTTTATCCCTATTATTACATTGAGTTGATTATGTTGTGAGAGAATTATTTTTATGAAGTCATCTACCTTATATGATTTGTTTTATGATGTCATGATGTTTTTGTTACATGTGTTATGCGATGATGTATGATTTATGATTATGTGGCACACATAAGAAAGGATTCATTATAAGATGGGTGGGACCTATATCTCCCTCCAATACATTGGGTAAAGATTTTATATCTCATGAGATAGACATGGCTGGAACGGTAGGTTATACCGGTTCAGTGAAACAGGACTGGAACGAGGGTGACTCTATTCAAAAAGGGACTTTGTCCACTAAGATAGTCTTGGCAATGAGTCATGACTAACAAGAAATGATTTTCCATGATTATGTGTGCATGCCACAAAGTTTCAAGTTTCATGTTATGATTATGGGGATCACATTTTCACTTCTATGATTTATTCCATGTTAAGATATTATGATCTCTTTTGCAGGATATGATTTTCAAAAAGATATGATATGATTTTTATTTCCTTTTTTTCCCTTGCTGAGCATTTGAGCTCACCCTTTTATGTTTTCTTTTCGCTAGGTCAGGAAGATGGATATTAAGTAGAATATGCTAAAAGGGACCCTATATATGATGAAATAAATGAGAGACACTGTAGAAGATTTATGAAACAGTTGTTTATGTTTCCCAGTTTCTAAAGACACTATACCTATACGGTCCTTTATGGTTTTGTCATATGTTGTAATAAGTGTGCTTCAATTTTGAAGTATTAACAATGTATGTAAAGTATTGGTCGTTATAGAGGACCTCCATTATGTTATGTTGGGATATGGGTAGGGAATTCGTGTTGACTATCATTGGAGAATTTATGACCTTTGTTCTAATTTGTTACAATGCATGTAGGACCTCTTCTTTGACTGGTGAAGGATTAGGGAGGACCTCAACTCTGTTTTTAAGGACTAGAGGAGGACATAAATTCTAGTTGTTAGAATCATGGTTTGTCCCTCCATGTTTATGTATTATAGTGGTTACTTCCATAATAGTTTTTAAAAATTAAGGGAGGATATAGGCATCGGTTGCTGATGAAGAGGGGAGGATCTGATCATTGGTTTGGGCTAGAGCAGAGATAACCTCTACATTGGCAGATAATGGAACGAGGAGGACATTAACAGTTTTTTTTTGGAAAACCGAGGATGGAATATTCTTGGGATGATGAAAGTGAGTGGAGGAACTTCATACTATGTCTCATCATTATGAGTTGACTCGTAATGACTTTCCTTGGTTCCAGTGATACAAATATTTATCCTAGCCTCCAAATGAGGTGGTTGCAGTCTCAATACCAATTTGTGGATGACAGATCCCTGTTTTCTATCATATAGATATGGAAGGATGATTAAGTGGTGGAATGGGTCACTAGTTCCATGGAAGACTCCCCATGTCAGGTATCATCTTGAGATTCCACCCAAAAATGGATTCGGTGGCTTTGGATCTAGGTTGGATGAGTTGTAGGGAAGTCCACATACTCTTTAGTTTATTAAACCAATAGGTGCTAGAGTTGATGATGAAAAATGGGAGCTATAAATGGAAGCCCACAAGCCGTATTCATTTTCAGTGAGACTCAAGAATCCCCCAAATCATCGACCTAAGTGAGTGGCATGCCATATTGATCCTGGGGGAGAGTCTAGAAGAAATTCATCGTGATAATAGAATGTGGTTTCTCATCATGAAGCCCTGATGTTTAGTAGTTTCAGTGAGTTTTTTATGCCTCCTGGTCCTGAAGGGAAATATACATGGTGAGAATTACCCCTTCCTTCTCATACCAGAGCACAAGGGTATTTTCTACCCAACTATGGATGATCTTATAGGGTGATAAGGGGAATGAGAAACTAGTAGTTGATGTAATGGAGAAACTGGAGTTGTATGGGATTACCACATCAATACTTCTCCATCCATAGTGTCTATGGGTATTTGGTTTCAGATATCCCATTTCATGAGACTTGTAAGGAATATATATTTCTCTATTATTAATGCTACTAAAAATGAGATTCCAAATCCACTAAGACCGTAAAGTATTCCAATTATGTATGGGGATATATGTATAGAATATCGTAGACTGACGATTCCTAATTCTAACTGATCCAATGAACAACTATGTTTTATGTAGGTCTCACCATTTGATTGGTGGAACCTGGTAAATAATGATTCAATCCAATGACATGAAAATCCAATTATTCTATAGATGATACTAGTCCCCATGTTGGGGACAATCATTTCTCATCAGGTTCACCCTTTATTGGTGAATCCGAACACTAGTAACATTTGAGTCCAATACCAAATATACTGTCCAACATTACTAGGACCCATGGTCAAAGGATAATACTCTATTAACATCAGGTTCACCATTCCTATTTATGAAACATTCATTATGGTTTTCTTACATTTCATGCGCACTGGATTGTATTGAACTTCGTTCCCACTTTCCAAAATAGGTGGCTTTCTTCATGTAAATCAAGTATGTCCACTCCTTAGTTGAAATATGATGATTGGATGCCATTTCATCATTCATTGGATTCCTTATTATTTCTCACTTCGTATTTCGGTTCTCCCCAATGTTTTAGGTCATGTTTATTGAACTAATTTTTAGTTCCATTTATATATGGAATCTGGTTAATTTCACTACTTCTTCGTTGAATGGGAAGAATCCTCCAGTCACAATTGTTGTTATGTTGGGCCTCTATAGACATGTATGGAAATTGGGTTCATTTTTCATCTATAAATATTCATATTAGGAGGGAATCTCATATGAGGTATATTTTGCATGAAACCTAAGACATTCCTTGTCGATCAGGAGGAAATTAATTATATGGGTGTCATTCATCAATGTAATTTTAACTCTACTACCCCATGTTTATTGGATGGTAAATAGATTATGGGTTAGGTAACTTATTCTACATTTTGGAGGAGACAAATTAGACATCTTGTTGAGAATGATCAGTTCATGAGTATAATGTCTTGTGAGAATAGTATAGGTTTACCAAAATACATAATGGATATCTATTAAGGAGGTATGTCCCTATGAGGGAAGATGTTATAAATGAAAAGTTTACCAATGGATAAAAACACCCCATAAAGGAGAATATAGAGTGGTGGACTGGAATTATCTATGAAGGAAGGTGTAGGAGGTCTGTTTCAGGGTGAGAAGATGCCACACCTAGGTTTACCAATGGATTAGAATTCCCCAAACATAAGGATCTTGATTTTTTATTAGAATGATGCATAGAGGATGATTATTAACATTCATCCCCAAGAGTGAATATGTAACACATAGTTTTAACAATGGATTAGAACTCCCTATATAGGTGGATATGGAGTTATGGATTAGAAGGACCCTTCTACGAATATATTATAAGTATTTCCCTAAGAGGGTTGATGTCATACCAGGATTTTTTATCATCGAGACTAAAATTTGAAGGGTCATCCAACATATCCTATTTAGAATATAGGGATTAGACCCCCCACAGTTCAATGCTTTTTTAGAGGTCATGTGATAGGAATAATATAACATATCTAACCTCATTAAATAATAATTCTCAGGTTGAAGAATGAACATCATTAATGTATGTTATAGGGATTAAATGCATAAGGTTCTAGAAATGGGAGTCGTGTCTTACATATGGTGGGAATATGGTATCACATTATGATGTACATAAGGAATATTATGTTTGAAAAATTGGTTAAGGCTATAATTTTACATCATGTACTGAGGAAATATTTTTGTAGATTAATGTCATATAACAACGATATCGATCTAGGTAATTTTACTTCATAAAGCTCCAACATAGAAGGGGTCACTCCAAACAGGGGACCCAGTTAAGGTGGGAGTATGTTTTTTCATAAGTAATACTCACTGAGACAGGTTTTTAGTTTCCCCCAATGATTACATCACTTGGGATTACATGAACAATGCTCATTCCCTTCTTGGTAGTACATGTCGTTGCAACTACCATGGAAGATTGGTCATCCATGAATCCAACAATATGGTCCCTATCCCTGAATCGATAAATATTATGGTACCTATGCTTTGAATATATTGGAAGTGTTAATGAAAAAACAAACGTGTAATGAAGTGGATGAACACATATGTGGATGAAATAGGTCATGTGGGGACTTGATGTGTAGTTGGATCGGTCTAGGATTTGATTGGGGCTACATGCTGCCGACCTTCATGAATTGGTGATAGTGAAAGGGATCCACCATGAAGAATACTGAGAGACATAATTTCTGAATCATGGGGCCTCATAGGGGGAAGAAACATGAATCTTATGGTACTCTCTAAGGTTAAGGGGTTTGATAAAGGGTAAGCTTCACAAAACAAGATGACCGTACCTCAGAGTGATGTTCATGATCCCATAGAGTCGGCTTTAGAAAGGAATGATGTATCTTGAAACCCTGGGTTCCCCAAAGGGATTTCTTCTACAAAAAAGTTTATATGAATTCACAAATGGAATCCCCGCATTAGGTAGCGACTCTCAATAATCCATTGGTGGGTTTTTCGTGATGATTTTATAAATTAAGTGGTCTATTTTCTCATTCATTGGTGAACCTCATGTAGTTCACCAATTAGTAGAAATTTTCAAATTTTTAAAGGATGTGCCTCTCTGATACTTTCATATTGGATGAGAAATTTATAAGAATGAAATTTTCCCAATTATTGGAGGTTTTTTTACAGATCAATGTGATTTTTTAGTTGATGTAGATCTATGTGTCAAACAGTCGCTTTCATGGAGATTACCTACAACCCTTAATGCATTAATGATGTGCTTTCTGGTCGGGCTATGTGGTTTTATGGATTTTAATAGAATACCTTCACATTCACATAAATAATCTTCCTAGATTTTAAAATTTTTGAGATATGATCATTCATGAAGGGTGTGAACTTCATTAAATAAACCCATAAGAATTTTTTTGGGCCGTTTTGCCTCGAATTATTTCAAAAGTTGATATGCCTTCTTCGACTGCTCCCATGCGACCCATATTTTGGTGCTAATAGTAGTCCTATTATCCAAATATCATCCACATTTTCCAATTTCATAATTTTACTGAATCACATATTTTAATATAATAGGGAATATGGTTCATACCCTATAAACATATGATTCTTAGAGTGTTCTATCAATGAAGACCATAATGAATGAATGAAACAACACTATTTTGTCTTATATCCTTGTTATATTTTTTTATGATCCGTAATATAACCAAAAATTTACTCAATTTTTACTACACCCTCCATAATATTCTATCATGTTTTTGATTCTATAACCAATGAATATTGCCAAACAATTTTGATATCCCTCCATGCACCAACCCTATTTTAAACCATTTTAGTTCTGAATCACTCGATTCCTTGAGTTTCAACACTCCTCCTAGAATCCCAAATCCTTTAGTGAATAATAATGGTTTCCAATTTCATATTATCATTTGAAATATGAATTGAATGATTGTGATGGAATTCCATTGAATGGTAGATATCATAGTTACATTTGAGCTTATGAGGTAACCCATTGAGAAAGTTTTAGTCCTAGAGGAAACGTGGCCCTTAATTACCTTGATCAATTTCACAACTGAGTATTCTTGTTTCCTCCATTTATAATGGTAAATATAAACATGCTTATAATCATTTCATAATCCATAATTAATACATTTTAAGGCATGATTTACCTAATTCTTTTTCAAATGTTCAAAGGGTTGAAAAATATTTCAATTTCCAGTACAACATACTTTATGCTTACCTTTTATAAGGATCTATGATACTTGATAATAAACTATAAAAATGATATTTTCCACCCCATGTCAACATAAAATTTTCATTGTTGTCCATTCCATGACACCCACATTTGATATGTCTAAGTCATATTGGAAAAAGAATCCACACCATATGGTTCTTTATCCATAACCCTATACAAGGTTGATAAAGGATACCTCATTTAATAACATCATACCAATGAAAGTATTATCAATGAATACATTGCATAAACTTCACCCAGGCCCACATGATATTATCTCATTCCTTTAAATAACATTACATATCATCTACTTAATGCCACACTAATATTCCTAGAGATCATTGTCACTATATTATGTAAATATATGTGTACTTTTACCCTTGATTCATGATGTTAAATATAATGGCATTATCATAGTCAGAAAAATATATTAGAATTTAAGGAATAGTACATCCCACATGATATTAAATTACATTGAAATCATCCTCATTTGAGAGGATTATCTCCCCGTTTCATTGAGATCATAACATTCCCTTGATCATAAACTATTTGTTGATTGACTCTTTATCTTATGGAATATTTAGGGATTCATAACATCATTCACTTGTGACCAACCACAATACCACGAAATTAAAATCCATTTTAATATATGGGAAAAATATTTGGGTCTTGAATGATATGGATGTGTATTCCCAAGTCTTAAAAATTCCCATCTCTTATAATTGATCCATAACTACACAAGATCACTAAATGATGGATTTTTTGTCAATGAAACTATGTTTTGGAAAAACAAATTCCCTAATATGTGTTAATTTATAGATGGACTTTTGAGAAACTATGTATGGATTCATTCCTATCATTAGATAATATATATTGATGTTTGGGATCACCTATACAAGATTGAGATATGTGATTTACACAATAGTAAGACCTTTCAACATAGAAAAATGATCAAATGATTCCACCCTCTACAATTCTATAATAGTGAAATATAACCCTATAATCCAAGAAACCCAATTTTTAACACCCTATACATAGCTGTAGAAAATTATGTTGGGTGGCCTTTCATCCTTGATACATGACATTAAACTACATGAAAAAAAAATTGATAGCCTGAAAATAATCTATATAGAACATAATCCTCCTATTATGACCTCAAATTCTTGAATCCATCACACAAGAAATAGATCAATGTAATAAATCTTGGTTCACTAACTTTAACATTTTCCAACCTATTTCAAGGTGAATGTTACTCTATATGGAAATCTCTTTCCTGAAAAACTATTAATAAAAATTCACTTGACAATTATATTTTCATAATTTTAGGCAAACTCATATAACACATGAAATCTACCAAATATATACTATTTCACAAAAATATCACGAATCATGTATTCTTAAGGGTCCTAGTGAATCACTATGGTCAGCATTGTTGTGCTAAACCATATAAATATGTATACAGTTATGTACTTCTCACTTGACATTAAAAAGTGAAAAAAAAACTCCACAATATATGATTTTTGAAAATATTATAGTTTTTTATAAGATTCATCTTTCATTACATAAATGAAATCTTTGTGTAATAGATTATAGAGAATTGTTATGCATTCATATAAAATGACCCTATATAATAACTATATGTAACTTAATTTCTTCCACCCAAGGATATGTAGTGACAACTAGTAGTCCTATTATATGACAAGATACATTTTCTTTATTCCATTATTTTATGAGTATAGGTTCCTCACATTAGGTCATTATCACATGGATTTCAACTACGGAACATGAAAGTCAATATATCATGACGTATTAATACAATAAAAGCAGTACTCAAATAGGCTAGATAAAACTTTTAATTAATTTTATACCGATCAATCTCATGTTATATATATTTTACCCATGAATGTATTAAATACACCATAAAAGAACCTTCATTGTGATCGAACCATTCCGGGATAAGATTTTACCTGGGAACCAACTTCATAATGTATATCCTTAAATAAGAACTCAATTAGTTGTTTTATGTGATATAATCCTGTTAGAATATGATACCATTCAGTGAATCCTCTAGGTTCTCAATTTTATATAAATATTTCTAATAGGGAGGGATTAATATGAACAAACACTAGTAAAAATTTATATTTAACATTATAGTTACCTATGTGCTTATGATGTAACCCTTTAAGGATGTTTTGGACCTAGAAAAATATTCCTACCTAACACAACAAAATATTTCCAAATAGAGTGGCACTAGATTCTTCCATTTCTAATGGTAAACCTACTCCCACCATTTCTAATTATTAATTGGATCTAACATTGTCATATTCTAATTTATATATTCCATAACATAATTATTCAATTATATTCAAATACCCTTGATGATACACATGTGAGAATAATATCTAATGTCAAAGTAAGATTATGAAATTTTATTCTCTTCTCTTTTAATATGGAGGAATTAATCTCTTGTGGAAAACCTAAATCCTTGAGTTGATTATTACATATTATATCCCAAAACATTTAGTTGATATTCTCATTTTAACAAAATTATTTTTGGGGAAATGGTCTTCACCATGTGATCCCAATACTACCAATATTATGGTACATTATTCATGATAATAAAAAAATAAACCTTTTTTAGTTTATAGTCTATGATGTGTTTTGGCTCCCATTCACATAGTGTTTTCATTCACATTTTCTATATAGAATACCCCAATAATTTAGTCAAGTATCTTGGAACAAAAATATCATTATCATATGGTCAAAGATTAAAGATTATAAAATTAATTCCTCCCTTTAGCAATAAAATATGAACATTGGGCAATGATAAAGGCAATAGAATATGTGATCCAATATGGATGGACACATATCTTGGTGGAAACTGACAATACCACAATAGTAAAAATTTTGTAGACATGTTCCTGGAATGTGCCATGGAAAATTATTCCATCATGGAATGAATGCCTCTGTGCTCTTGATCATCTTTATATTGATGTTACCCATGTTTACAGGGAGGACAACCAGGTTGCTAATGCTATTTCCAATAGTGAAATCATAGAGTTCTCCTCTGTATAGTCCTTTATTATTCCATATTTTTGTTCTAGTTTAGTTGATACGGATATGTGTGGTGTGTTTCATTCTCTACTTTTCAACCCCCATGTTAGGTCACTTTTTCTATTTTGTATTAATTTAATAGGGACGAGATTATCCTAGACCCTGAAATTGTTTGGTATGTTAACTATAACTGTAGTTTTTGTTTATTTTTAAAACTAGACTCTTTATTTCCTTTAGGTTCACCTTACTAAAGATGTCATGTGCAGTCGCTCATATTCCTATAGGAAATTATGTTAGATATTAAACATCAACTCTATATTTTTACGAATTGAGAGTAGGTATACTTAAAATTTAATGAGATATAGTACTTGGTTGAAAACCAATCAAGGGTGACATAATTTAATATTTAGTATTTTATCACCAGTCATGCACCATGTATAGCCTAAATTTTTTTGATCTTTTAAAATGAGAAGAAAATGAATAAAAAATTTCATGGAGACAAGCTATAAAGATATACCAGAGAAGATGTTCAGTTCCTACTGAATATGACTCTCCATCAGTGTGTTATGAATGTTTTGGGATAAAATCAGACATAATATTCATAGTGAACAGTACTAATCACTATAATAGTCACTCTATACTCAATAGGTCCATCTACCTGGGAAAATATTAGACTACCTCTCTATCATCATGACTTGTATGAGGTTAAATATTCCTTATTTAATAAAAATAAAATTCATAACATATTTTGTATATTTTATGCACATAAATTTCCTAGAATTAATTGTCCTTTTTGGAAAGAAAATTTAGCATGATAATCAAATTCATTAGGGATATTCAATAACACGTATATGTATACACATAATTATTTTATAATTTGATGGAATCCCCTCTCTTATACATAAGATTGATCTTTGTTGCATCCTTCATAATAGTTTTGTTAATCCTTGAACTTTTGTTTAATGTTATCCTATTTTTTAAGAGATATTTATCTATAAAAGTGACCCTTTACAAGAACAACATGTAGTTAGATTCCACCTCTTGGTGGATAAATACTAACACCTAGATCTCATATCTTCGACCTAGATGAAAATACCATTCTATCAAATCTTGTAACCTAAAATTAAAAAATTCATCAATTAATGATGTCTATTCATTGATTCTGTATACTCTTTTTGGAAACTCAATCCATGAGCCAACGAAATCCTCTTAGAAAATCTCATCACTAGTGAGTTTGAACCAGAAGCCTATCATATGTGGAAGTAATGTAGATAATTCTATATTTTACCTTTGAGTTGGATTTTATTCATTCAGAATTAATCCAATTCATGGTGGGTGGGGGTAATTTTTTAGGCAAAGAAACTATGTTTCAGGAACTTTAATATAAAAACCAGAATATTGACCTCGCTCAAACAATAAATGTTGAGATTGAATATAAACGTTTATCCATGATTGAATAATAAGAAAACATATTATCTATACAATTTAATATTTATTACACTCTAAGGGATACATTTTCATAAATAATATTTTTAGTTTGGTAAAATAATGGTGAGAACCTCCTTATAGGAGTAGCTTCAGATTATTGAAATTGTAGGAAAATAGGGTGTTAATGATTTTAAAACCCGATTAGGTGTCATGTGGAATCTGTTTGTCCACATAAAACATATTTAAAGGAAATATACGCCATAACTGAGGATGTAGTTAAATTTTGTATTTTCTTGTAGAGTTCTTTCAAAGCCTGAATGGGCCTAGAATGACAATGTTATGGATGGTGAAAGTTGTGAAGTGATTAATTCACATGTTCTGAGTACTATTCTCTTATCCCATTCACCTAGGTCAGGAAACCATCTCACTGGTTTGTAATACCTCACATACCAAAGGAAAAATTTTCAAGACCCAATGATTTTCATATATATAATCCCAAATCCCATCAATTTTTGATACACATACTCCTGAGGATATACAACTAAGAAAGTAAGGAGATCTACTAACCCTACCTTTTATGGATCTATTCAGCAGCTTAATCCACTAGGGTGAGATTATTTTGCTGAAACCACCCAAATGGGAGAGTTTCCACTTTGTTGATTTAGAAGTAGTGAAATCCTCCCACTTGGGTGAGTTGCATCTTGGGAGATCCCCCATTAGGATGACTATCCAATATGATGACCCTCTAATAGGGAGAACATATACTAGGGTTATCCTCATCAGGGTTGACCATTCGAATGTATGAGCATCTACTCAAGACTCTTCACATGGGAAACCCTTCAACCAAGACCCTTTTAATACGAAGAATCACACTCAAGTACCATAACATGGATTACCATTCTTCAAAGCCCCATATCAGGATTGGAAATTTTTCCATAGACATTCACAGGGGTGACTATATACCAATGTCCTGTTACTTGAGAAATATTTCACCCAATGATCAACTGTTAAGGGGGAAACTAATATGTGGTCCCTTTATAAAACAATTCTTCCCCTAATCCCTCACTTGGTATGGGAATATTTGTTATCCCTCACATGGGATAAACAATAAATCAACCAAACCCCACACATATGAACCAATTCACCTAGGACTCACACCTAGTTAGCCATCTATATCATATAAACCAAGAGTTAACATAACCATCTTGGTTTCCATATCATCACTAAGTTATTATAAGTCTCTCGATTTCACAAAATTTGTTGTGTAGATATAATCCTCTCAATTACCTAACAAAATTTCACAAGATTAACCTTGTTGGATGATCTCATATAGGCCTCCTACTTATATGTAATTCCCAACCACATCCATATTGGCCTCTTAGTATGTGTAAGACACATCATTAACAATATAGATTATTCATCTTTTTACCAGTTGGAATGGGGTATGGAATCTATATTTGGGAATTCTACTATGTTTAATCACTAGAAATTCATTCCTTAAAATAAATGACTTATTAGGTTAGGAATCTCAATGAATCGTACATGTGTAATCACAGTACAATAATTTTTATTTGATATATTCAACATGTTTCTTCAAACACCATGATTAAAGATACTATCACATTTTTTCCTATATATGTTCATACTCCTAGGTGCATTTCCTAGGAATACATTCACCGAAATAATTTCTTTGATAAAATATCTTTGGGACACTCATGTAAACCCTACTATATATGATTTTATTTATTTATTTAATGACCTCAGAATGTGATATGGGCCTTCTACTAGGTGTATTCCATAAAAATACCTCATAGGGAAGTACTAGTTTGTTGTCCCCAATCGGTATTATGTTGTATCTCATTTTCTGGAAAATGAATTCCACTAGGGAAAATATTGAAAAATACATAATAAATATCCTATTTTATTCTCAAATAAAGTATATATGATGTCCTATTTCTTAGAGGTTGGATATCCTATTTCTTGATTCTTAAAATGATTAATAATCCTGTGGTATTATAGATTTATTTTATCATTAAATTATATTAATTGATAATAATCATAGAGATCACCATTAAATTCTATTTTCATGATTATAAAAGTCACAAAAAATCCCCTAACCACATTAAATTAAAATACATGGATTGGTCCTTAAACACGACCTTATATAATGATAATCAAACTACATGGGAATTAATTCTTGTTATGACGGTTTATTAGAATCCTCTAAAAGCCTTATACCCAGTAAAATCAAATGTACATTTCTCTTTTTTAACAAGCATAAGATGACACATTTTACATTTAAGAGGACCAATTTGGGATATACCTAACACTGGGAGGGGGGTGAATCAGTGCTGCAAACATTTTAAACGAATTCCAACTTTTATCCCTGTACCTCTAGACCTGTTATGATCTTGATTCTCTTATTCTCTTTTCCTTGTCGCATGCAATAATAGAAAGCGGTAAAGATATGAACACAATATTTTTACAAGGTTCACCACTCAATAAGATTAGCTACGTCCTTTCCATGCAAGGGGATTACCAGTGCATGGATTATCCACTATAATGTAAAATGCTGTTACAATGGAGTGGCTAGGAAAACAATCCTCTAGCCAGTGTGAGTACCTACACTTTGAAGGGGGGTGGGAAACAATCCTCTTCCCTGGACTGGTGAAAGCCTAGTCCAACTTGCAGCCTCTAGCTGGTTCTTTATACTGTCTATAAAGACAGTCTCTTGCAGCCTCTAGCTGGTTCTTTAAACTGCCTATGAAGATAGTCTTCTCTTTGGTAAAAGAGTTTGCAACACCAAAAGAATATTTCACCTGTTGAGACCTATTGGATGTCATAGTGATACTTTGTTCTTCCTGTATTCAATTATTACCTACCTAGTAGCATGCAGGTAAACAACCACTTCTTTCTTTGCAACAAACCTGAAAGCTGCACAATCTTCTTCCCCTTCTTCTTCAGTGCAAAACCAGCAACACTGAGATCGCTTCTTCCTCTATCTGCTGGTATCACAAAATCCCTTTGTGATTATCAAAACAATGAATACCAGATCATCTTAGCATCATCAAAATTAAACTGCCCTGAATAATTTTCAGCCTTCAGTTGGGCATACTCTATTCTTCTTCTTCTCTTCTTTCTCTTTGACACAATATTACTTACAGTGTCTAAATCTCTTTCTTAAATTCTCAATACCAACATAGGAGTGTATTGGTATACTAACTTATTCCTTGTTATAGATATGAATTCAATTTCACATCTTGTTATTCTTCACTTCACAATGCACAATGATAGAGTAAACACCAGTCGTGTGAGTGTGATTCAACTTCTCTTTGTGAAACTGAATGGTTCACAGTTCTTTCTTCTTCGCAAAGCTGCATCGAGAGTGCTATGCACCTATCGAATGCCTACGGGACCCTCAAATTTATCGCGAAACCTTCTAGGTGGCTTGCACGTAAAATTCAAGCCTTGCGCGTAAAAACACCTTTTGGCATGAAAATCCTTTTTCGCGCAACTCTTCTTTTTCGCGCAGATTTTCCTATTTCGCGCAGCAATTCCTTTTTCGCGCAGCACTTCTTCTTTTCGCGCAATACTCTATACTTCAATTTTTCCGCGCGTTAGAGCTCGGGGTTTGTCTAAGTGTTGAGTCTCTACTAATGAGAGGGGTTCACCTCATATTTATAGGCATTTTTGGCATTGCACGTAAAACCCCTTCCTGCGTGTAAAACCTCCTCCATGCGCGTAAAAACTCTTTTATGCAACTTCATATTTCGCGCCATGCTTCAATATTTCGCGCACCTCATGCCTTTTCCATTTTTCATCCTTCTAAGCATGAAGAACCAATTGCACGCAAAATTCCACACCGCATTACATATTGTGTGCAAACGCAATCTTTCCCGCGATATCATATTTCGCGCACTGCTCCAATCTTTCGCGCATTTCATGCCTTTGCTAATTTTCGAGCTTCTGATCTTGAACCACCTTTTGCGCGAAAACTTCATTCCTCAATTTCGCGCACCATTCCAATATTTTGCGAAAACTTCATTTTTCATGCAACCTGCTGATATTACGCGCACAACCTTCTTTTTCGCGCATCCTGCTAATTTTTCACGCATCCCGCTACTATTTCGCGCAACCCGCATATATTGCGCGCACCACTTTAATTTTGCGCTCAACATGCCTCAATTTCCGTGAACTCCATTCCATTGTCATTTTTCAATGTTTTGTCATTGAATAACTCCTTGCACGTGAAAATATAAACCATCTTCAATCTTGTGTGAAACATCCATTACCAAGCACATTTCTTCATCTCCCGATTTTCAGGCCCTAAAATTTGGCAAACACTGGAAAACGGTGCCACCGTAAACTGTGCTTTTCTGCCATCCCCAAATTATCCATTGCTTTGTCATTTTCTCTCTTCACTACTTCCCATAACCATTCTTCTGCTCTTATCACGAATCCCACTATCGTGATATTTATCATTTGTTAGATCAGCTTTAGCATCGGTAGAGTTGAAATGGGAACTGAAACTTCCCTATCCCCCAACAGCATCATTCCTTCCAATCAAAACTTTATATGACTGACATCATCATTTGTCCCCCTTTCCTTCATAAGGCTTACATCACAAGTTCTCCTAACTCATGATTTGTGTGAAATACATACCAGCAAAGCATCGTCTGATTTGGACATAATGTGAAATGCATGGCTACCTCAGAATTCCAAGCCCTTCCACATTCTCTCTTCTTCTTCCACTATCATTCTACACTTCATGCAAATCATATGATTTTATTCTTCAAGTAATCGCTTTCATGGATTACTATCATGAAGAATTTCATGGTCTTCTTCAAATCATCATTCTTCTTCAATCATCCTCAGATGGATGATACTTCTCCATTCTTCATTATTGTAAACAATGTGTCACCATTGACACATGTTCTTTGAACTTAAGATCAGCTCAACAATCGTCTGAATTTATCGTTTAAGAGAATTTCTCAAGTATGAAATCCAATGCTATGATTCCATAACAATTCTCCAGGAAACCTCAATTCAGCCGATCTCCATTAACTTTGGAGTTCTTCTTCATATCCTTCTTCATTTTGACCGGCATTGACAACTGTTGACAACAAATGCAATCTTCAAACACAAAGTGGTCCCAACAAAATTGATTCATGATAAACTTATCGGTTCCCCCATATACACTATCAGTTGAGATTCTTTAAGTAATTTTTAAAGACACCTCAGGTTGATATGTTCAACTAGGTCTTCACATATATGGGCCTCCTTCTAGGAGTAATACCCAATTGATGTCTCCTTCCTCCTAGGTGATGAACACATGACATATTATGCAATAAGAATAATTCCTAATTATTATGAAAAGTAAAAGAAGAAACTCCATTCTCTAGTGATAATATAAGGATTACTATAATTATGTTCTTGGTGTGATCCATATATACTAAATTTTGGTAATGAAAATATTGGATGAACTAGAAAGGTCCTCCTAAGTACATTTAACACACCAAACATTGTTTGAATCCTTTAAAATATTAGTGTTTAACACATAATATTAAACAACATGGATTCTTCATTTACACACAAAAATAAAAATAAATATGTTTCCCATTTAGTTTTATCAAGATACATGTAATTATATTATTTTTCTTATAATATATATACGACTACTTTTTTTAGATTTAATTAAAACATTAAATCACCAACGACTTACTCGGATTTTGGTAACTTCTATAGTTTCCAAAAATGTATTTAATCAAATTCATCATAAAATAACAATATAATAATAGAGAAAACAAGATATGAAATTATGTTCACATATACACATGTAATAGATTCAATCATTGACACATGGGTAACTAATCCTACACTTGGATTTGGGAAGGATTGAAAAAAAAATGAATTCAATAGAACAATCGAGAAGAAAGAAACATTTCCACCCAATTAGGTGTGATGAGCCTAACCTCATATTCTCTCGATCAAAATTCATTCCAAAGATTTACTAGTAAGAAACCATTGTAATCTCAAGAAATTATAATGTAGGTTTAAAATGATGTTCTTTTTGGTGCATCATGGATGACCATACTGTTGGTGTTTCCATTCAACACAGAATCATGAAACCTAAATGATGAAGGTATGATTTTCCACCAGAAGTAAGATTTTCCTTAAATAAATAATTCCCTTCAAAATAAGAATTTTGAAAAAAAAATCATTCAAATATTTTATATCACAATTATTAAACATGGAAATTTTTTCAATGGATTTTGACTTCCCCATAAGTCATTATCTCTATTTAAAAATAATTAACCAAGATTATGATTATTATGAACCCCTATGAACTACATTTTTTTCCTAGATTCAAACCCTTGGGGAAAAAATGTAATAAAATATTAGATGAAATTAATGAAATGTCTATTTTATGATATGAGTGGTGTTGACATATTTCTATTACAAATCTTGTAGAAGACTCGCAATCTTCAGTCTATGACCCACAACCCCAATATTATAGGTTATTGAGAGGAACTTATCAGAGTAAATGATGATTTTTAGGATCTATATGATATGATAAATATCCCAAAACACAATCCCCACTTTTATATCCTGGATAAAGAAGGTTTTTTTTTCTTCTGAGTACCTAAATGGTAACTTCGACATGATATTTGGGTGATGGTACATGTAGAATTGGGAAGAGTATATTTTTCATATAATCATACTAATTGTAGATCATATTCAAATTTAAAAAACATATAGCATAGCCATTATTCCCAAGCCCACCCATCAATAATGATTATCCCTAAATTCATGTATTATTTATTTGTAAACCCTTGATGAATTTTTATAATGTTGTATTTTATGAAGATTAAGTAATAATTTTAGAATACTACGGTTTTTTGAAATGCACTAATGACAGTCCTTGTAAGATTTCAAAGGGATTAGATGGTAATGTATTTTTCTTACTTCACTACATGACCTAAGGAAACAAAATTACAATTATAGAGTTCTCTATTCATCTAGAACCATCATCAGGGGATTTCATCATCTAGGTTTGGAAATGTTATTTTTTTCACACTAGTCAATTATATACATTGAATATTGGTTTCATATAATTTAAATCCAATGGACCACATATAGTAGGAATAGAATCACTTAATTTACATACTGAGCTATGTTGCTCAAATGAATTTCAGGATTTTCAACCATCTCTATTATTATTGTTGTAGTATATTTGATGTCATGATAGACCATTTTTTGTATTCTATAGAATTTTTTACGGTAAGTTCATGAAACTTTGTTACATTTAACAAAATATCATTTTCATATTTTCTTCTTCATGCATTAATATTTTATATAATTGAAGAATTATACTTTTTGAAAGCTATTCTCATAGAATATTTTTCATTTAATGTGAATTTGTGCTAATAGCTAGAATTTGAATCTAAGTTTTTTAAGAAAGGTTGGGTTTTCCCAAAAAAGAGTGTTTGAAATAGTTTTTAAAATATTTTATTCTATACTACTCCCCTTCACATATTTAAAGATATGGCTGACCCAAGTGGCATGAAACTAAAAAACGTTTTTGAACCTAAAATGAGTCACATGAACCTATCCTATGTTTTGATAATTATAAATAAGATGGAAATACATCCTCATTTTCCAAAAAATTTTATGTCGCACTATCTAATTGGATCCTATTATAAATGGTGGGGAAATTATTGTAATAAAAAATATACATATGTGATTATGAAATTTGTGCTTGTTATGTAATGCAGGGAAATGTATTTTGAATTAAATCAAAGCCAAAAAATTTAATGGTTCTAGGAAACTTCTTAAAAATTTACCCAACATTCTTGAATTACCATAACTCAATTTGAACGAGTCTATTAATAAATAAACTTTGAAAATACATAGTTCAATGTATTCTTGTTCCCTCGTCCAAATAACATTGTCTGGAACTTCATGTGAATCAACGATATGTGATCCATGATTCAGAGAACCCATCAAGTCTATAGTTGATTGATCATTATAATGATTTAGGCGACAACACCTTACATTAGTCAAATTTGTTATAAATATAGAATCAACAACCATTTTTGGGGATAAAGCTATAGAATTTAACACTCTCTCTCTAAAATCTTGAGACTCATACTTTTATTAATTCATAAAATCAAAAAATCCATGGATTCCCTTTATTTGGGAAACATGTGTGAAATAATTCACATACTTCCTTGAATGTATTTGATTATGTTTACAAAAAAAATCAAAATTTTATCACTAAAGAATGTGGTTCATCCAAGAGGTAATATAATCAAACAACACTATGTTTCATGAAACCCCCATTTTTTGAAAAACACCTACCATGGAAATCTATGAAACATTGTTGTGATAGACATTATGGATCACACAAAATTGTGAATTCATGAGAATTTAATGTTGTGTAAACCTAACATTAGGGACCACTATTTTATTATTCTAGTTTCCTAACATATGTGAATGAATTTTTAGTTACCATGTCCCCTATATTCAATTAGTATTGGATTAATCTTAATAATTTCATATAAAAACACTATATCATGGACAATAATTACTATGAAAAAAATAATAATAAAATACAATTAATTACCTTAACCTTCTATTTTATAGCATATAAACACCCACCATTGGAACCATCATACAATAAATTTTACTTAAAAACAATTTGTGAATGTGTCTCACATGTTTTGGATGAGTAATTGTTTTTGTCATAATCCCGTTTACACACTCCTAATTATTCTATAGAACACTGTTCCCCATTCATGTATAACCCTTGGTAATGTGACCAATGAGGAAAACCAACTAGGACCACCTAATAGAAAAATATTTCCCAGGGGCCACATAATATAGAATCCCCACTCTATCTCTTTTAATTTCCATTTCACTCTACCATTGTCAACAATAAAAGATAATAAACTTTTTCAGACATCAATAAATAACAATGTCAAAGAGTATACAACATCTTCAAAATAAAATGTTAATCTATAGTCAACATAAAAAGAACAAGACAATTAATAATATCCAAAATCCCTTTTTCAAGATGTTAAAATGAAACTGAATTCCTTAGTGTATGAATACAAATAGTATCCCTCTATTAGCAATGAACATAGGTTTCCATGTGTGAAAAGACACAAGATCCTTCTGTCTTGAGAATAATATACCTCATTTTATGTATTTAGATGACCCATATCTTCTGCATAAGCTAAATTTAGATGACCCATATGATCTTTTATTATCTATCCTTTGTTGACATGATTTTCCTTTATTGAATTGCGTTAAACTTTATTAATAAGTATTGACAAAAAACCATAAATTTTGATCCTCTAACATCATATTTTTGGGTACCAACATTTAGGTTGGGTATGTAAGATTCCTATTTTATGCTCAATCCTAATATCACTATAATTTCAAATCCCCCTTGGGAAACGGTGTCTATTAAGCCAAATTTTCCTTATAGATTATATCAATCATAATATCACATCATTGTAAAGTGGTGATTGGGATTTAGAATAAACCTAGAATGTTACCTAGTTATCAAACTAATGCATGATTAGAGTAAATGAGAACAATCCCCACTAGAACATAATCCTTAAACATTCCCACTTGACTTTAAACCATGAGGGTCCCCACTATATATTATTTTGTCAATATCCCTATTAATAATTAACGTTTACTTTTCCCAATATGTAAAAAGTGTATATGGGAAGAGTTCCCACAAGGAATAAAACCATTTGTATAAAAAAAATACATTAATATTTTGAGAAGCTGATAAGTGATGAGCATATATGGTATCATCCCCACTGGACTCTAAACATGTAAAACTATATTATGTGATGATCAAATTTTAAACCCCAACTAACGTATCATATACCTTCCCCTAGGTGATGATCCAAGTAATCCATTGTTAATGGGCATAATATGCCTATATAATGAGAATACATTTACATTATATTTTTATAGGCGTTAAGAAAATTATTTTTGATCATTTGATAATAATTATAATCCTTATATATTGAGAATAAAAATCATATGAGAAGAAAATGGGACCACTCCATTATCTCCATATCTGATGATCCAAATATTGTTTCCTTGTTTTATGAGCATAGGAGTCCACTAGTGACAAACCACTGTCAAAATTAATTAACAATCCTATGTTTTTTTATGTGATGACAAAAATATTCTTCATGTAACAAGAATGATTATCCTTTTGGGACGATGTTGGGATTCCTTTGGAAATGATCATTGGGTTTCTTATAAAATATACATATGTTACCTCATGTGAAAATATTGGGATGCATTCGGTCTTAAGAAAAATATTTCCAATGTGACAAAAATAAGATACCCCCATAGCCCATCTTGAAGAATATATCTATATATTTTCAATATACCCATAGATGTATGATTATTATTGAAAAGTAATCTACTACAACATAATTTTATTACCATAATAAGCTAACCTATGATATAATTTACCCATATCTACTTGAAGATAGTGTCTAGAATGATATTCAAAAGAATTATTTAAATCTATGAGGGAGACTTGGGTAAGATAATGGTCTAAATATATGAATACAAGAAAGATGGGTTGACATAACATAATATCATTTTGATATAATAGAAAAAACTATCATCCCCAATGTTGATGATATTACACCTTTGGAATGTATGAATATTTGAATAGTAAAATCATGACCAGTCAAAGTACATAGTCCATTGTGAATGTGGGTTATAAACATAGAGCTATAAAAAACATTACCCCCAACACATTTCCATTTTTAACCCTTACATAAGGGTTTACTCATACATATCACATTCCTACCACTCATCAAAAATTATGGTAGATGGGGACTCTAATATACCATAACAAAAACATTGTTCACCTATACATGTCAAACATTACCATAGATGTGATATTTTTATATGATTCTTATATACTGTAAATTTATCATTACATAACAGTATGTGGATCAACACATTGTACATTTTATAGCTATGTAGGAAAATTATATATCATGTAATGTTACACTTATTTATTTCCTTCCAACATAATTTATTACTATCTATATATATTTATTTCAAATTTACCAATACATATTGACCTTTTTATTTTCCTGACCTATTATATAGTTATTCTTATATATAAAATAGATAATATTACATATTAATAATATTTTATTATTAATGATTAATATCCACTTACTAAAACATACATATACTAGGGTTCCTAACACTAAGATAATTTTCACCAACCCTTCACAAAGATTTATTTTTATGTGTGAATACCCTTAACATTATGAATGAATGTAATTTTTTTTTCAAAAAATATGTGGATGAGTATTATGTATTAAAGCATTTCCTTTATTATCCAAACCATTATATGTATTTATAAAACTAATAAAACTCTAAATTAAACAAAAAAACTCTTAAAATTCAGTATTGAAAATAAAATAATATTTAAAAATTCCTAAACCTTACCAGCAACTTATAGTCTATGTCCAAAATAATGAACCATAATATAACATAAACAAATTACCCTAAAACTATATCCATCACATGTTACTTTGTCTATAGACTATTCTTACTCATGATAAACCTCTAAGGGGTCTATATAGATATGTCAAATCCAATATTTCACACAGATATTCATTCCCAATTACTCTAGACTATATAGCTTTAGCTTCTCATCATCACATCATATGGTGAATGTACAAACATCAGAAACATCATGTATAATGAAATAAAATTATTAATATATTAATCTTTATTATTTTCACTATGGAGACCACATAACCACACATCCTACTAAAATTATGGTTACATACACTTTTGAAAATTCCCTAGATCGGGTTTAGTTACTCATCACAGAAGTTACTGATTGGAACATCATGATATAAGGTAAAAATATTTATGTAACCATGAATACAACTATAATATAATGGGTAAACCATTTAACCACAATCTGAATTAAATAATACAATATTTTTTAGATGGACCTACTTTTTTTTCTCTGGGTAGAGGGATACACCTACCAAAACACGATCAAACAAAATTATCTACTAATAGAGAAACATATTCCTTAAATTCTTATATTTTATACACATTTAACACTACTATTAAATTAATAAAACACCACAAAGGATTCATAAAATAGAAGAATGCACAATTTTAAAAATCACATTATTAACATTAATTTGACCTTGGGACATTCATTTACCATCTGGTTTGTACACCCACTAACATGATAATTAATCATGTATGGTATTTTTCACCTTAAATGTTAAATAATCATTGAATAAATTATAATATATGGGAATTAAATAATATAAAATTTTCTCCATATTTATGATTATATCATTTTTATAGTATTATATTTTTCTTACTGATTGGAAATGATTATGATTATTTCCACAAAAAACATATTCATATGCTTTATAAAATAAATTATTGTTCTCCATATATAATAATTAATAAAAAAAATTTGAAAATAAATTGAATTTTTTAACATGATATTCATTAAAAAAAGTATTTCATTGATGAACATTATATGATCAGCATTATAATATTTTAGTTTTCAAAAATCTCAAACAATTTTTTTTAATATGAATTTTGTTGGATGATAACTCTATGAGCAGATTATTTTATAAAAGCATCTATTTTACCTTAACTGTCTCTCCAATTATCTATTATATTTCAAAAATAAATTATTTTCATGGAAAATTAGTCGATGAATGAAGATAGTGTCAATAGTGGTGAAATGAACTAGGGGTGGTGCAGAGAAAGATGAGTGGGAACTGGTAAAAAATCATCAATGTTTAGATTTTGATTGATGGAGATAAATAGGTTGTTGTTTAGGATGCTCAATATATAAAGCCACAATAGAATGATGGTGATTATTATCAACACTTTGGAGTGAAACTTAGTTAATTTATGTTGGATATAAAGGTTATAGTGTAAGAACCATCATAAAACCTGGTTCAACAAGTATTTTGAATCTTGATTTTGTAACCAAATAGTCAATGTCATAAAAATTTTATACTTTATTTGGTGCACCACATGGTTTTCCACTGTCTTGTAAATTTTACTAGGGGTTAGACTTAGGGATAAAAATTTATTTAATTCAATGTGACTTGACCACGAAGTAGTTGAACACGCCAACTAATCACTATATCCCAACAAAAAATATGTTTTATGCTACATGGAATATTTGACATAAGTAAATGAATCAAGTCTCAATGATATTGAATTAATATACATCAAATAATAACAAACCATGTATTATAGGAAAACATGTTGGGTTTAACAAAACTGGATTATAATGTATATTTAGGATTCATCTTCAGATAGGTCACAAGACTGATATGTTATGTACCATACATTGACATTGTTTATAAGAAAATAGTATAGGATTATAATTAAAAAATCCCACACCTACCAACTTTTAAGACCTTCATATCATTCACACCAAAGTGAATATAGTGTACTAGGCTGTTTAGGATGTTTCTTCTATATTGACACCCAGGTATCAAAATATGACACATTAATTTTCAATTATGATTATTTTTATAATTTTAATGATATAATGATAATATATTTATAATATATGGTTTATTACATGGAAGTTTAGTAAATTAAAATCATTATTAAATAAAGTAGATTGTGGGGAGTACATGATAAATTGTGGGAGATGATATGTGGTCAATAACCTTTGAATACATATTAAGGACATATAATAGGACCATCTGATAGATTCTACTATTTTGTTCTATATAAATAATAAAAGGGAACATGACTCTCAAAATAGGTGAACAGATCCTTTCTTTTATCATGGGGATAGTACCTGCTTAATCTGGGGGAGACTCAGTTTCCCTAGCTTACATGTTGGGTTTGTATCATTAGCACTACACCCATCCTAGGGTTTGTAAAAAAGATGTTATTTTATTAGGTTAAATGTATTAATGGGGATAACAATATGTTTGTCTCTATAAATTAGTGAGAAATGTTGTTTTCCCATTAGTTTGAAAATGTGGGGTGTTTTCCAATAATTATCATTTTTATAATCAATATATTGACAGTCAACAATGGATCGAAAAAAATAATGATAAAGTGGATATTTGGTGGGTTTGGTTATCCAATTCCAATGCTATCTTAATCCTTAATATATTTTACCATATTCATCATTACAAAATATTGAAATGATTGATAACTATTCCACCTATCATCATTTTTTGAATGGTTCATGTTATAATTAACATCAAAAAAACCATTTATCAATCCATATTCTTTTATATGGGTGTAATTGATTCATAAAAATAAATCCAGGATAACTCAAGAAACACCCAATGTGGATTTGTACATCCCAATAAAATAAAGAGTAACTACTTTCCCTTCCACACCTTTGATAAGCCACAATGAACATCATCTCCAATCTCATAATATTCCACTACATATTTCCTAAAACTATGTGGTGAGAAATTATGGATCATAAGCCAATGAAATAAAAAATAAAAATAATTTAATTAGAAAAGTTTAAAAATTACATTCTATTGAATACAAATCCTTGCTTAATATAAAAGGATTTTATATTCAGGTTAATAGACACAATAACTAAAATGTAAAAACATTCCCTAACATGATCACCTGATAATAAACTATTATTTGAATGGTATCATATATGATTAGAGAAGTGTATAGGACTTCATAACTAAATGATGAATAAAATGAAATGGAATCAGTAAAGAGTATTAGTTGTACAAAAGATCATGATAGTGAAATATTGAACCATTTTGAACATCATCTTAATTTATCCCCATTATACTTTGGTAGAGTTTTTGTTTCCATCAATTTCAGAATGTAAACCCCCCATGATATCACTTAATTTTAATTTTTTAATTATTTATTCTTATTCATATTTCCTTCCCAACTATGATCCTTTCATTCTTGAAAATACACACTATATTTCTTTCTTCATGATTTTAATAGTCTTCATATTATCATCCATGTGGTCTCTTGTAGTTTATTGAATGAAAGATGATTTGGTATCCAATGAATTAAAACTTAATTGGTTATGATAATTTTGAAATGAAATTGAAAAATCCTTCCTCCCTTGATTTTCACAAAGGAATAATCTTATCAAATGTGTAAATTCATGTTTGGGATGGATGGTAATCATTCTTAACATAAAATTTCATATTTTATAATGACATGCTTGCAGAATGACCGATACTTATTCAAGATAGTGTCATGATAAAACAACGTGATTTATGTATATAGACGAATAAATTTTTTTTACATAGGGTGATTGATAATGCATAAAAATTACTATAATAATTATTATAATGGATAAGACTATGATTATATAGCACTGATAATCATTCACACATTGTCTAGATGATTCTTATATAGCTTAAAATTGTTGAAAGAGTTGTATGAATCCAAAATTCCTCCTTAAACAGCCAATTCATTTTCATTTGTTCAATCTTTCCTCTTAGGGGGATGAATCCATAAATAATTCTCTATGATTTACCACATCCATCAATAATTTTGTTAATAATAATTTCAACTAATGTCACATACAATAACTAATTCCTTCATTAAATAAATACAATACTAATTAGTAGCCATTAATTTATATTAATATAATTATCATTTAAGTAGCATAAATTACCAAAAAAGCTTATGTTGAATAACATTCACTCAACTGAATGATTTTACAGCTAAATAATAAAACTGAGTATTATATAAATTACTAGAAAATTATACCTCTCACTCTTTTAAGTGTTATACTAAAACTATTTATAAAGAAAATTCAAACTCCAACTATAGCGATTTACTTTTTCAACACTATGGTTCCCAAACATATTATTCCATCATAGTGTTCGAGATTCCATTTTATTTGTTATGTACATTCATTTATTTACCACTTATTATATCCTATGATGAATAAATATACCTACCTTTCTAGAATTATTTCACTCAACAAAGAAGTATGAATTTTAATAATTTTTTTATTCATTCCATTATCATGAAGATTTCACTATAGTATTGATTAATTTATTAATATATCTATAATATGAAATGGAATTTTGTATAACATGAGGTATATCAAACAATTTTCTGATGATTAAGGGTTTTCAAGTTCTAATTAAAATCTTTTAAAGTGGATTTTGAATTTTTGGATTATATTGAAACCCAATACATGATTTTACCTATCCTTTAATAATGAATCCATTAGTTTTTTCCTCTACCACTAATATATATCACTCAAAAGGATTCCTTTTAAACAATTCCCACATTTGATATTTCAGAAATAATAACTTCTTCACACTCTGTTTCCATCCAAAGTTTTGAAAATATTTATAATATCTCTTGTTTTGGAATAAATGGATGATTTTAGATTTTTCTCAACATCCAAGAGATTTATAATTCCCAAGAATATGTGGTTTTATAATTCCTTATGATGTGTAATAGGCCCTATATTCTAAAAACATCAATGGTTTTTGAAAATAGTTATAAAAATCCTTATAATGGACCTCAAAATTTTTACAAAATATATCATCTACTATTAAGTTTAATATTTTATTCAAACTCTTCATTAATTTATTCAATATTCACCCTTATATAAATTTAATATCAATGATATATTTCTTTACACTTTAACCCATTATTGTACTGATTATACTGGAATTAAAATCTAGAATATTGTGTTGAATTAAAATTTCAGGTAAATGCGTGGTATCTTTCACTTCAAAGTAGTTGTAGACTTACATGGATAGCATTGAATGATATCCATTTTATCCTTTCATCGATCCCAGTATTAGTTTACTCATAAAATTGTAATATAAAAATTTTATCGCTTATTATCTTCGACTCTAGTATATTTTGAAAATCATTTTTTGCTCACTTTCACCCTTCCCCACACTTGAATTTAAGTTGGATCATACATTAGCTGATATTTTAGGGTAGATAAGGATTTGTTTTTTTGAAATTTGTAAAGATAATATGGTCAGAAATAATTTATACGGTATACAATGGTTATATGTAAATCTATTCTAAAATATTATTTCATTGTCAAAGGTTTATTAGAGTCATAAGAATGCCTCAATAGTATATAAGAAAAAAGTAATAAAATGATTTGTCGTTTCTACTAGATTATTAATAACATTATATTTATTCATGTATGAAATGGTTCTCTAAAAAAGTCATTGTAAGAGTGTTCCAAAATATGTTTAGAGGCCTTTTACATAAGTTATTTAGATATAAAACAAAATTTCATGGAATTATATAGAAAATGAGTAGTTCGTTAATGAATTTACATCACTTATAATTTTAATATAAGTACATTTCCTTATTATTTTAATTTCAATAAATAGGATACTTTAGTTCCTTAACATTTTCATAGATTAAATTGTTACAAGGGAAATAAGTTTATATACAATTTTTTACAAACAAACACCAAAACATCAAAATCAATCAGATAGAAATTCTGAAAAAGTAGAAAAGTTATTAAATAAACAAAAAATGAACTGTCCTAACATTATATGGTTCCCCAAAATATATATAAATTATTAATTATACAATATTAATTCAAATATATTCTTCAATTAATTAAAATTTTAAATATAATCAATGTAATAATGTAAATTTTAAGGATATGTAAAAGTTTGTGGTTCTCATTGATAGATTCATTGTAGGAATGAGATCTACTATACTAGTACATGGGAAAATATTTCATATATTTTCTTCATTATGTTCTCATTATTATTAAATGGGGTTTCTATCCATTCATTAACAGACTTCATAAGACAAAATGGATATACATGTCTAACAATTAGTGCAACTACCAATCTAGAATGTCTTTTACCATCCATATCCTTGATTCACAATTTTCAAAACAGCACTTAGTACCATAAAATAATGAATTTTTTCTAAATGTTATTTTCATGAAGAACACTATTCAATTCCATATATACTATATATTTTCCAAAATATTCTCTCTTCAATTATTACTATACCTACAACTATAATTATCCCCTTATTCAATCTTTCTTCAGGTCAAAATTAATCTCCAACATTTTATAGTATTCTATTTATTCAAGACAAATATTTAGGAGAAATATCTTTCCATAAAATAATTTATATAGATTATTTATTATAAGTGTTTTTTATTCTATCCTATAATCCCATAAGGATTCTTTCAATCACAACCTCTAATAATTTATTTATGTTTTATAGTTTTTTCTAAAATCTCGTTGATTTCGCTTTTTGAAACATTAGATTAGAATTGAGAATGTTGATTGAAGGATGTGGATGTATCATGAGATTATCCACAATCCCTCATCAATTATCCCAATCATCTGTTGTAGAAATTTGTGTTTTGATCACCTATGATATCTCTTCTTTCTACACACCTAAAAATCTATCATCCAAAATAATATACAATGAACTTAATAATCTCAAATTTAATGTCATTTTCTTCCACAAATTTTTATTCAAAAAGATTTTTTAAAACAAATAGTTTAAAAAAATTATTGTAAAAGTCCAATATAACTTATTCCATTTAATTTAAATATTTCACAAATAAATATGGGGTTTGAGTCATTTTGAGTCACATTGAAATGTTTAATGAAAATAAAAAATGTCAAAAACATTTCAAAAATATTGAAAATCACATAATATGGAATGAAAAAAATTCCATATTATAAAAAATTCCTTACATCCCTTTTATATCTAAAGTATCATCCAAAAAATAGATAATGGAAGAAAATTAAATTTCAATAATAATTAATCATAATCATATTAATTGATCATTATAATGTATCCCTATATTAGGATCGTACCAAATTTAAGATTCTCTTTCAGATTTGAGTATATGAATGTTTTCTTATTAAAGTAAGAAGGGAATTGATAAGTTACCAAATAATTATCCAAATCGCAAAACTAGGTCCCTTACCCATTGAAAAAATAATTTTTATCTTTTGTAATGTACTCATTAACTTTCTTATGATATTTAATTTTAGGATCAAAATTGTTAGGCATCCAACTCTAGTGATAAGCAAAATGATTTTCAACTCCTTAATTTATTTTTGACAACTATATTTAATTCATGATGTAATAGCATCAATATGATCATCTTGGACTATTCATAAACTTTATTTATCTCTTACCTACAAGATACATTATTAGAGAAAATTTGAATCTATTTTCCCAAGTTGGTATAATATGAATTAATCAAAAAAAATAATGTTGACAGAAACTAATTTTCTGTGGTTTTGTATTTGATATGGGGAGAATATGTGTTTCTAGAATAATAAGAACTAACTCTTCATACCCCCCTATACTACAGATAAATAATTGCATCAATCTGAGTTGAAAGTATTACAAAGTTACCTAATGGAATTATCCTAGTTTTTTTGATTCATTAATAGTGGGGTGATCAATCATCTCTTTAAGTAATTAATTACTTCACTTTTATTTTAACATAAAAAAAAATTCTTCTAAATTCAAAATTAACCCAGAAATTGGTGTATAAATATATAAATAATCATTGATGACACTCCTATAAAAGTGTGTAGGTACAAAAAAGGACTATAATGATCGACATAAGGTGTAAAAAGAAAAAAGAAAAATTATCACTTAATTTTTTTATTTATATACCAAAATTAAATTCTTTGAAATGAAATTCCAAAGCACAATTTTACATTTTAAAATAAAGCGACAGTTATCAAAATTCAAAACCATGTTCTTTTAATATAATTATATCATAACAAATACTTATTTTTAATGAAATGATCAAACAAATATCTAGAAATGATAAATCCAAAAACAAATTATTCAAGGAAATACACTATATAGTCCAAAAAAGAACATATTATTCACCTATTAAATATACTTTGGGTTTTAAATAATTAAAATGGAATCACTATGTATTAATACCAACATAAGGGGATTTTAAAGGATGTATTTTCTTAATGGTTTGGGGAAATATGTAATTGAAAATAGTATAAATCCCCATCAAGAAAACACTAATGTGTTCTCCCTATAAATCTATCCAATGTCGAGTAAATAAATGAGATGGGGAATTTATCTTTCCTAGTAAAATGATTCAACATTGTATAGTATATAATTCTTCTACCATGTTTATGAATTATCATAGGGATCAACTCGGTTTCTAATTCTTTACAATGTCCAGTCCATTTTTTGTAGGAATAATATGAATGTGACTGAGAAACTATGAGTTTGAAATATGGTAGTGAATTTATTTCTCTAAAAGAATATATATCACCATTATAAAAATACATCATGGAATGGTTTTTTCATAATTGGTTATTCCTAAATATTCAGGATTTCTCTTTTTGGGAAATATTATTCATATATATTTTAGACCTAATGCCAACAATACCACCTCTAATAAAGCCTAATGCACTAACATTTATTCTATAAATGTTAATAAATATATTTTAATTATTTTTTGGATATGTTATTATAAATAATTATTATTATTTTTTATCCTTCTGTGATGTAAAAATATTTAAAATTATTTAGAAGTGGACTAAATTATTGATTTTTGGTTTGTTCAATAAATGATAACAAGTCGGGGTTTTCATTTGCACAACATGGATTTCTGCTTCCTAAAAACTGTAAATCATTTTTCCATATTCCATAACATATTCCAATGCTATGGTTTTTTCAATCATTTAATATTTACTTAATGTTGTGATTTGAAAATCATACACTTGTCTTCACTATGTTCATCTTTTACAATGTGGGTAAGTGTGAGAAATGAAAGATCGTTTATTTGATGCCTCATTGACTAAAAATATTTTAACTGGAAAGTTCTATCCCCAAACTCCATCATTTGTGTTCCTTAATAGTAATTGTTTATTATTTTGGATATATTCAATTATGATATACCCAAAATATTTTTCAATTAATATGGATCTCTAGTTTCTTCCATATTCATGACATAAAAATATTGAAGGAATATAATATTCTATACTCTAAAAATCACTTCAATGAAAAATACTGCAATAAATTTAAATGAACTTTTGGTATATTGTAAAACAACTAATGTGTGATTAAATTAAATAATTTTTAAATATTTAAACACAACATGTAAATGAAAATTAATTTAATCCCTAAAACCACAGAATTAATCCAAAAACTTTATGGAACTAATAGTGAAAGTGATGAAAATGATATTGGATGTTGACACTTGGTCTGTTATTGTAGCGTGATTAACATTGATTATAACAGTCCGACTCATTATTTCACATAAATAATTGATTTATTACATAAATTTACATATAATAAAACACATAATATTCTGAATTTCAGTGTCTATTAGAATTAAGTACATATAAAAACAACTTATAACATTGGATACAAAACATTATTGAATCCTTCCTTGAAGAGATATTAATATTCCAACAATCATAATATTGAATGGGGTATCCTGGGGACAACCATGAGAAAGGTGTGAGCTATAAATCAGATTAATGTAATAAACAAGGAATAAACTGAAGAAGATAATGCATTTTATAAAATTGGTGTATTAATGGAGTAAAAAAATAACGTGAATGATAAGGCATTATATAGCCTGATAATCATATTAAGGGAAATATAGGAATAACATAAAAAACACTACCTCATAAACAGAATTCACGGATAAATATCCCAAGATATAATAGTGGATAATGTCATTTAAATGAATCAGTTGCATATCTATCCCAATAATACATATAATGATACTAAACATTGCCCAATGAATTGGGGGAATATCAGGTTGAACCCGTCATAATCATTTTATTCTCAGGCTTTAATGTATCTCATAGATCATAAAACATTGATTATTTTAACATCATAATTTATTTATACTATTAATGAGTGTAGAATAACTATATGTGTGTCCTCAATCAATAAGTATTTGTAAATAAACTTGAATAACCTTGATAGAAAAAAGTGTACGGTATTCACTAAATAATTGTTTGGGTATGGAAAATTGTGGTCAAATTTTGACAGTATAATGACGTTACATAAAATTTCATAAATTATTTTTGTGATATTTAAAGGGGAATGTCATAATTTAAAAATTACATGGGATGCAATAGGTAAATTTAAAGAAATGTCATAGCATTAAGAAATGGAAATAGATTGCATAAGTTTATAAAGAAACATGAACTAATAATAGACGATGAGAATTCCTTAGGAAATTTTAGAATAGTAACAGTATAGTTAAGGGTAAAAATGGGGGAGGATAAATGAAACATAATTATAATAATATTAAATTATCAGTAATATAATTATTATAAATTAATTACTGTATAACCATTTTAAATTCCAAGAACAAATTTCAGATATTTTACTTGAATTTGAAATGAGAGGGAAGTACGTTACTTTAATGTGTGACTACAAACGCTTGGAAGTGAATTATGGAGTGCTAAAGGTTACCATGGGAGAACTCTAGGTAGTGTAAGGAAGATTTTTTACATGACCCCAAAGAGTTTGAGTGAATATAAATCAGAGATTTGAGTGATTGTATAGGGAAAGAGGGGGATTTCATTATTATTTTGGTTTTGGATACAATGTAATAAAATATGCATAACCACCAACCATACCATAGTTTATCCATGGTTTATTCTAAATGAGAGTGTTATAAATTATTCTATAAATCCATGTTCCATACGTATTAAAATATTACAATTGTTGATGTGGATGTGAGTCAAAAACATAACGAACTGATATTAAAAGTTTAAATGTCTTTTATTCATTATAATAAATTTAAAAAATAAATAAAATAATCATAAAATGACATTAATTTTTAACCCATTTATATTACTTATTAAATCACCTTTGGGCCACTGTGATGTCACAAAACACAAATTATATATATACGGTATTTAATTTTTCCATGGAAATTTGACTGTCTCGAAAAATTATGAAAAATTAACCATTGGATAATATCAACATCCAAATTCCAAAAATAATATTATTTTTATGTAATTATTATTATAAATATGTGAATTTTTACTTTTAAAATTATGAATGACATTTATTGAAAATTAAATGTTTTTTATAAAAACATTTTTTTGAACCCTTATAAAAATTACATTTTACTTCATAATTATTATACGTTAATTTGTATTGAATATATATAATTTGATAATAATATTTTCTAAAAATTTTATTTTTTAAAAAAATCAATTAATTGATTAAAATAGATATCTTAATTAACAAAAAATATAATTTAGGATTTGTTGAATCAAAATAAATATAAAAATAATAGGATGAAAATATATTCATTATTATATGAAAAATAAATTACTTAAAACTATTTCTAGGGTCTTGATATATATCTCTTTGATACAGCAGCATACACCCTAATAGTAAGGTGTGTGATGGTGGGGCTTTCATGGGGATATTTGGTGAACATGGTTTGGGCCCTAATGTTGATGAGCTTAAAATTCTCCTATAAATGATTTCTCTTATGCTTAAGTTATTGGATATTGAATTGGTATTTGACTAGGGTAAATCCCAAAAATGATCTCCCCCTTAGATTCTTCGATAAATGGTCTTCATAGGGTACAATCCAACTGGTTGAGTCCATCACTTCCTTTTTCCATGACAATTGGATTTTTTAAAACCGAATATTTATTCTAATATTTTGATTGGTATTGAATAGATATATAATCAATGGTTAATATGCTTAATCTTGATTAAAATTCAATTGGTTATAATAACACAACGTAGGTTCCTAAATAATTTGTAACCATAACTCTTTTAATTAAATAAAAAAAGTGGATTTTTTTCATAATAGTTGTGTTCGTTACAATATTCCCCCCTATTATAATTTTGTTCATCAAAATTTTATTTTACCACACAAAAAAATATGATGGTGACTATGTTTCAACACTTCCTCTGGTTCCCATGTTTCTTCTTCTGTCATGTGGTTTCTCGACAACACTTTGAATAGGGGTATTGTATTGCTTTAGAGAAATTTTCTCTACAATCTATGATCTTCACCAACCACTCTTCATATAAAATATCATTCTCTACTGGTAGAATCTTTGTATTGAGTACATGTAATGGGTTTGGTATGTACTTTATCAAGAGGGACACATGGTACAAGTTATGTAAATGAGATAGGTTCAGTTCGAGAGCTAGTTATTAGGCATTTTCTCCGATGTGGTCAAGGATCTCGAAAGAGCTGATGTACCTCGAATTAAGCATTACATTGTTCCCATTTACCATAAATTTATTCGATGGAGATATGTAGAGGAATACATTTTCTCCAACATCAATCTCTATGTCTCATCAATGATTGTGAACATAGTGCTTCTGTCAACTCCAAGTAGCATTGGTGTGATGTTGATTTTTCTTAACCTTCTCCACAATTTATTTAACCATTTTAGGACTTATATATTCCCCCCAAAATTCATCCCAACATGTTGGTGTTCTATACCAATTCCCATAAATATCTTTATCGGGATCCATTTGGATGCTCAAGTGAAATGTTTTTTTGTAAGGGAACTCGAACGGAGGATGATTCTTGTCCAAACCATATTTGATGTCAATTGATCATGCTTAATTATGTCCCCAAGTGTTTGGATAGTCTGATCATATTTTCCATCAGTTTGAGTGTGATAATCCATACTGAATTTCATCTTAGTGTTTAGAGAATATTGGAGACTCTTCCAAAACTTGAAGGTGAATCTCAAATCTCCATCGGATACAATCAATTGTGGTGCTAAAATAAGTAATTACACTACTCTAATTTATATGCATGCCAATTTATCTACTGATAAATCCTCTTGAATCAAAATTAAGTGTTCATTATTTGTAAGAAGATCCATGAAAACCTTGACAAAATTATTTCCTTTGTATATATTTGGATTTTTGTTGACAAATTTCATGTTGATGTTTTTCCATTTCCTTGATTTTATGGATAGTGGTCTTATGAGCCCCATATACTTGTTCCTTTAAGACTTCACTTTATGAAATACCAGAAAATATTATGTATATTTAGTTATCTCATTATTTATGTTGTTAAGCCAATTGTTCTCTCACAGGTCTCAATTGTAAGGGTTGGGGTCCTCAGAACCAACTGTTTTGTACTTTGATTACATAAATGTTCACTTATTATATATTGTTCATTATTCTACATGACTATAATATAATAATGTCCTGGAATATTTGTTGCATTAATAAGGTCATAGCAGATCCCCGCTATGATGAGAACCATGAAATACTATAATAATATTCTTAAATAAAGTTATGCGGTTGGATGACATACTATGATAGGACACATAGTATACAGACCGTCATGTGTGAGTACTCATAAGAAGACGAGACTCTCTCTCATGCAGTTCACACTTGGTAATCTCCATGATGGGAGATTATGAGAACAGACCCGCTAGTAGTAATTCTTCATGTCTTGGTGTCATTGAATATTGCTATCTGTGAGCGTGTGTAATGGTCCTTAGACTGAAAGATTATCATTAACTCATGTCATGACTCGCGCACTTAGATTTACTGATGAAAACCGCCACACAGACATTTGAAGAGAAGTAGGGTATGTCGGGTGCGTCATGAGTGACATGTTGTTAATGGATAAGTCGAGGAAGGATTTGTCCCTTCCATTTATGGAAGTTGATATCTCGGCCCTTTTATTGAAATAGAAGTGTCGCATTAAATTCCATGTCCATGGTGTAAATGACGTGTTTATTTCAGGTAGTCAAAGAATGACAGATTAAGAATATAGGTTTATGAAGCTTCCATGAAACCTGCTTGATGAGATATTGAGACAAAGGGATTAAATTACACAGTAAGCATTCGTATGAGGTGATACGTCAATACGACGTCAACTTCTTTCTCTTGGGTGCGTTGACCCGTGGCTAGACAGTAATCTTGGACTTTAGGAAAGCCTGCCTAATTCCAATGAGAAAGAGGCCTAGAGGGTCACACACTATGTGTATCCAAGTATCTCATGTTGAATAAATATTATTCTCGTACGTGGTTTAATAATTATTCATGGAAGCCTAAGTTGTTTTAAATGATGGAGGAAAAATAAAATAAAACAAGTACTCACCGTGTATTATTAAATTTACATGCTGTGTAGTTTTATTTTGGAAAGGAAATGAATAAATGAAAACAAGATATACACGCCGTGTACATTTAATGTACATGCCGTGTAGTTTTCAATGAAAAACAAGTACACGCCATGTATTTATTATTACACGCAGTTTAGTTTTTCTAGTCGTGATTTTGAGGATATAATATCATTTTATTAAATGATAATTATTATAATCAGTGTGAGCACATGTCAAAGAATTAATTATTCGACATGGGGTTTTTCAATAAGAGTTAATGAAATAAATGAAATGCACGACGCATTTATTTATTGTCATAACTCTACAACCTCAAACTTGATTATAAATATCCTCAAAACCCCAACTCTTTTCCTACACAAGAGAATCGTTGTGCACAACATCTCTGGATAATTCTTTCAAGACCGAAAGAACCTCTTCCTACAAGAATGCTCTTACGACCGAGAGAGATCCTCTTCCATCGGATCAAGGTGATCTAAGGCGGACAACGCAAGCAAAGGCTTCTCCACACTAGCACCCAGATAATCCTTTGGCGACATCCAGAGATACAAGGTACACATGTGGATCACCACTAGAGGGAGTCTACACTTGGATTCTATGACGCAACGATGGATCACATCGACAACATGATCGAGAACATCAACAAAGAAAGAACACTCCAAAGGTATTTCTTTATAATTAATTAAATTAACTATAATCAACCTGTAACGATCCTTGTTTGTGGTTCCGGGACAAACCATCTTCTTTTTCTTTTTCTGTGATTCGATCCGTGGAGACTGGCATTTATCGTCGTATTGATCCTGGATTGATCTTTTCTAATGACAAAAATCCAAGTGGGCACATCCACCCACGTTCTTCTGCTGCGCCCGGAACCTTAAAATGGTATCAGAGGGAGGTTACAACATTGATTATAGTTATTTAATTTTCGTTTATAATTTACGCATTAATATTTGATTCAATTAAAAATAAATCGTTCTACAAATCTGAATTAACAAGATCTATTCTTCCTCCTTCGTTTCTCGATTCATATCACAGAAACAACCTTTTAATTTTAATTTTGATTAAAATAAAAATTAGGAACTCATCCGGAGGAGACGCTATTTCTGTCTGTACAACACAGGATTACACGGTGTGTACTTAAAACTACACGTCGTGTACTTAGGTTCAACGAACCGGTAATGGTCTTCCAAACCATGCCGTGTGAATTGATTGTGCATAATTTTTAATCACACCGTGTTGACCAGAATAGAATGGCGCGTGGAAACCGGAATACACGGCGTGTATGTTGGAAAAACACGTCGTGTAGTCCGTTCCGACCCAGGTGAAAACGTGTACAAAGATAAGCCGCATACCACGTACACAGGATCACCAGGCCGGTTACCATGTAACAAGGAAGTACATGCCGTGTATGATTCATCTACATGTCGTGTACTCTAAAATTTCCAAAGTACAGAAAACACACCAAAGCCCTGGCGTGTACTTTGGATAAATGGTGAAATGAAAAATACAAGCCATGTAATCATAAACTACATACCGTGTACTTTCCAGAAATGTAATTTCACCAGGTTTCCTCTAATGTACAAAGAACCGTACAAGGAATATGGATGAGAAGAATATCAAGGAAATACAGAAAGGAATTTAAGATAAAAAATTGATTAATTATAAGATCATAATTAATAGAATTCGAGCGCGTCTTATCTTAAATAAAAGAACGATTGAAAGAATTTTAATTCTAAATATGCGTAAATGTCATTGCATTCTATTGATGATCATGAGCTAGACCAAAAACTCTTTGTATGTGTATGGTTTCATTTAAATTTAATTTAAATTTTGATGGCCTCCGAGCCTTCTTCCAATAAAATGCAGGGCCTGCGTGCCCATGGTTTCTTTAATGTAAACACATGTAATGGAGGATCTCCCAAGCCAGAGGAGACGATTTAAATCCCGAAGCCGAGGAGAAACTGACACAAGAAGATATAAAGGTGGACAGGTGGGAGCTGCAAAACACGAACCATCAGGTTCAAGGTGTTTTCCCTAGGTCAGGGTTAGCTTATCAAAACCGCTAGATAAGCTAACCAAATAGAAGCTCATGATCATGCCATCTTATTTTATTTCTATCTGATTGCATGGTTTATTTATTTTGTATGTGTTGTCACGATCACATAATTAATAAAATGAACAAGCATGCATAGATGGAATAAAATAGAAATCGGACTATGCGTAAACATTATCGGAACATGGTTAATCACTTAAGCACACATCACTTAATATTAACAAGCATGTGATAATGCAAAGATATGCATAAAGAATAAAATCCCTCAAATAACATATTAAGTCAGACCAAGCCTTCTGTTACTTGATTAAGGGAAAGAATCAATAAAACTATGTGTTTGACCAACCCTTGTTGGGACACTTACTTTTATAAAGGAAGCCCTTATGAAAGGTTTCGGGTTGACTTAACCATATTACATCAAGAGATGTAGCCCTTGCTAGACTTGATGTAATATTGGAGGCAGGAGTTGAGGAAACCCAAGTCAGGATTTCAAGATTGTGGAGTCCACTAAAAAGTTCAAGGAACTGTAAGCTCACAGTTGGCAAAGACTTGCCTACCTAAATACATTCAAATAGCTTGACCAACCCTTGTTGGGGTTATGTGAAGGGGAATATGGATCCTTGCCACTAGAATGTCAAAGCAACTGGGCATTCTAAGTTCAATGGTGAGGGCCATTGGGACTTGATAAAATAGTGGGAGACTTAATAAAATTTATTATTTCTCATAAAATGTAATCAAGAAAGTACTGATCAATCTGCTCTTTTAATTTGTAAAATCAATATGACAAACTCGTCAACCACTTTTTCTCTGCGATCAATTCTGGATAAAGACAACATCCTCACCGGCAGTAACATTCAGGAATAGTTTAGGTGCATTCGGGTTATCCTACGCCATGAACGAAAGTTTTACGTGCTGGAGTCCTCACTTCCTGATTCCCCTGCCCCAGGGGCGAGTGATGAAGATTTCCTAGTCTATGATCAACATTTGAACGATGCTCTCAATGTTCAATGTTTGATGCTGTCATCTATGTCTAGTGATCTCATGAAGTCTCATGAAGACATAGATGCCTACAACATGCTTGAGCACCTCCGTGGTTTATACCAGGAGAGGGCAAGACAGGAAAGGTTTGAGATCTCCAAGGTTATGTTTCAGATCAAGCTTGGAGAGGGTGCCCCAGCTGGACCTCATGTAGTCAAGCTCATTGGCTACATTGAGCGGTTGGAGGTTCTAGGGTTTAAACTCCCTGAAGAACTGGGTATCGATCTCATTCTCGCATCACTCCCCCAAATCTTCTCAAACTTTGTTGTTAATTTCAACATGAACAATATTGAGAAGTCTATATCTGATCTTCTTATCCTTTTTCTCCAAGTGGACAATGACATGAAGCATGAAAATCCTTCTGTCCTTATGGTGAGTAAAAGTAAAGGGAAGGCGAAGAGCTTTAAGCCCAAAGATTCTTCAAGGCCTTCCAAGAAAAGGAAGATCAAAGGGGAGGCAAAGGAACATGATGTTGTTTTTTTCGCATGTGGCAAGAAGGGCCACTGGAAGAAAAACTGCACCCAGCCAAGGAAGCAAGGGGAAGCTTCAGGTGTGTTTGTTATCGAATGCAATCTATCTATTTCTACTAATTGGGTATTAGATACTGCTTGTAGTTATCACATCTATATCCAAATACAGGAACCAAGTAGATTTATGAAGATTGATCAAGGGGAGGTAGATCTACGAGCAGCCAATGGAGCCAGACTTGCTGTTGTAGCTGTCAGAGACTACCACCTCACATTGCCTACCGGGATGGTATTTGTTTTGAAAGGTTGTTATTATGTTCCTTCTGTTACTAAAAACATTATTTCAGTATCCATATTAGATACTAATGGATTCATATTCATGTTTGGAAATGAATGTTGTTACTTTTATAAAGATAGCATTTGTTTTGGTAGGGAACATTTATATAACGACCTTTATGTGTTAGACTACACAAACCAAGTAATGGCAATCGATAACAAAGTAAATTCACATGACTCATACCACACCCAACTTTGGCATCACAGGCCAGGTCATGTCATTGAGAAACGTTTGACAAAATTACATCAAGATGGGTATTTAGATTCTTTCGAACTAAAACCATTTGGTGTATCTCATGCGTGTCTACAAGGCAAAATGACCAAAGCCCCATTTAGTGGGAAAGGTGAAAGAGCTAAAGAGATTCTAGAATTAGTTCACACAGATGTGTGTGGACCATTTCCAGTTGAATCAAGGGGTGGGTTCTCGTACTTCATAACTTTTACTGATGATTTTAGTAGATATGGATATATCTATTTAATGAGTTTTAAGTCAGATTCTTTTGATCGGTTCAAAGAATACAAGAATGAAGTTGAGAACTAGCTTGGTAAGAAGATTAAGAAACTCTGCTCAGACAGAGGAGGAGAATATCTTAATCAAGAATTCATCGGTTTCTTACGAGAGTTTGGGATTCTATCTCAACTCACTCCTCCTTACACACCGTAGTGGAATGGTGTAAGTGAAAGGAAGAACCACACCCTGTTGGACATGGTGAGATCAATGATGAGTCATGCGAGTCTTCCATTATCATTTTGGGGATAAGCATGACAAACATTAGCGCACATACTAAACCAAGTACCAACTAAATCGATAAATGGTATTCCATACAAATTATGGAGTGGACACAAATCCATGTTATCGAATTTACATGTGTGGGGTAGTAAAGAATTTGTTAATGCCTCTTCAGGTAACAAACATTCACCCCGAGGCACAAAGTGTATCTTTATAGGATATCCCAAGGAAACAAGGGGATATTACCTATACAACCCCTCAGAAAAAAAGGTTACAGTGGCAAGACATGCCATATTCCTTGAGAGGGAGCACATCTCCAAAAGATATAGTGGGAGCGAGATGGACTTTGATGAAGTCGAGGCTCAAGATACACATGAGTTGGTACAAGAACAGATTCCACAAAGCCCCATGGAAGAACAATCTGTTCCAGAGGCACAAGAACTGTGTAGGAGCACGAGAGAGGTGAGAGAACCAGAATGATATGGTTTTCTTGTCATAGAGGATGGTTACTCATTATTGGTTGAAAATGATGATCATCTTACCTACAAGGAAGCAGTTGAAGGAACAGACGTTGCCAAGTGGCAAGAAGCCAGGAATTCTGAAATGGACTCCATGTACTAAAAACAAGTCTGGATTTTGGTAGATCCTCCAGTTGATGTAATGACTATTGGTAATAAATGGGTGTTCAAGAAGAAACTGGACATGGAGGGGAAATTCAGCACCTACAAGGCACGACGGGTTGCAAAAGGTTTTAGACAGCGGCAAGGAATTGACTATGATGAAACATTTTCACCGGTTGCAATGCTAAAGTCCATCAGAATCCTATTGGCCATTGCTGCTTACCATGACTATGAAATTTGGCAAATGGATGTCAAAACAGCATTCCTTAACGGGAACCTCCAGGAAGATGTCTACATGACACAACCTAAAGGGTTTGTAACTCCAAGGGATGCCAACAAGGTCTGCATTTTGCAGAAATCCATTTATGGATTAAAGCAAGCATCAAGGTCATGGAACATTCATTTTGATGAAGCTGTTACAGAATTTGGCTTTGTTAAGAATGAATGTGAGCCTTGTGTCTACAAAAGGTTTAGTGGAAGTGCAGTCATTTTCCTAATAGTATATGTTGATGAAATATTGCTAATTGGAAATGAAGTACATGTCTTACAGTCAGTTAAGGAATGCTTGATTAAATGCTTCTCCATGAAAGACTTGGGGGAGGCAGCATATATTCTTGGGATCATGATCCATCGTGATAGATCCAAGAGAATGTTGGGCCTGAGTCAAATTACATACAATGACAAGATACTGATGAGATTCAGTGTGGAATAGTCCAAGAGGGGATTGTTTCCAATGTCACATGGGATTCATCATTCCAAGAAAATGTGTCCTCAGACACATGAGGAAAGAAAGAGGATGGAAAGGATCCCTTACGCATCCGCGATTGGGTCAGTCATGTATGTTATTCTATATACGAGGCTAGATGTTGCTTATGCATTAAGTGCGGTAGGCATACATCAAGTTGATCTAGGAGACCGCCATTAGATGGCAGTCAAGACTATCCTTAAGTATTTGAGGCATACTAAGGATATGTTCCTTGTTTATGGAGGAGATGAGGAACTAGTCATCAGAGGAAATGTAGATGCTAGTTTCTAGACTGATCAAGATGACATGAAGTCACAGACTGGATACATCTTCAGTTTGAATGGAGGTGCAGTGAGCTGGAAGAGCTCAAAACAAAGTATGGTGGCAGATTCTACAACAGAGTCCAAGTATATCGCAGCTTCTGAGGCAGCTAAAGAAGCAGTATGGATGTGAAGCTTTGTCCAAGAGGTGGATGTTGTACCGAGCAGTAATGATCCTATCACACTCTATTGTGATAATACTGCAGCGGTGGCACTTGAAAAAGAGCGAAGGTCACATCAGCGGAAAAAGCACATACTTCAGAAGTATCATCTCTTGAGGGATTTTTCTCAGAGAGGTGAAGTTGCAATGAGCAGTATTTCCATGGAAGACAACGTGGCAGACCCATTGACTAAAGCCTTGACTAAGAAGAAACATGATCATCATGTGAGGTCAAGCGGACTAAAAGTCATAGGCAGTTGGATCTAGTCCAAGTGGGAGTTTGTAAGGGTTGGTGTCCTCAGAACCAACTGTTTTGTACTTTGATTACATAAATGTTCACTTATTATATATTGTTCATTATTCTACATGACTATAATATAATAATGTCCTGGAATATTTTTGCATTAAAAAGGTCATAGAAGATCCCCGCTATGATGAGAACCTTGAAATGCTATAACAATATTCTTAAATAAAGTTCTTGCGGTTGGATGACATACTTTGATAGAACACATAGTATATAGACCATCATGTGCGAGTACTCGTAAGAAGATGAGACTCTCTCTCATGGAGTTCTCACGTGGTAATCTCCAAGATGGGAGATTATGAGAACAGACCTGCTAGTAGTAATTCTGCATGTCTTGGTGTCATCAGATATTGCTATCTGTGTGCGTGTGTAATGGTCCTTAGACTGAAAGATTATCATTAACTCATGTCATGACTAGCACACTTAGATTTACTGACAAAAACCGTCACGCAGACATTTGGCGAGAAGTAGGGTATGTTGGGTGCGTCACGAGTGACATGTTGTTAATGGATAAGTAGAGGAAGGATTTGTCCCTTCCATTTATGGAAGTTGATATCTCGGTCCTTTGATTGAAATAGAACTGTAGCATTAAATTACTTGGCCATGGTGTAAATGACGAGTTTATTTCAGGTAGTCAAAGAATGACAGATCAAGAATATAGGTTTATGACTCTTCCATGAAACCTGCTTAATGAGATATGGAGAAAAAAGGAATTAAATTACACAGTAAGTGTTCGTTTGAGGTGATACATCAATGCGGCGTGAACTTCTTTCTCTTGGGTGAGTTGACCCATTGTTAGATAGTAATCTTGGACTTTAGGCAAGCCTTCCTAATACCAACGAGAAAGAGGCCTAGAGGGTCACACACTAAGTGTATCCAAGTATCTCAAGTTGAATAAATATTATTCCCGTACGCGGTTTAATAATTATTCATGGAATCCTATGTTGTTTTAAATGATGGAGGAAAAATAAAATAAAACAAGTACACGCCATGTACTATTAAATATACATGCCATGTAGTTTTATTTTGGAAAGAAAAAGAATAAATGAAAACAAGATATACACACCGTGTACATTTAATGTACGCGCCGTGTAGTTTTCAATGAAAAACAAGTACACGCCGTGTATTTATTATTACATGCTGTGTAGTTTTTCCAGTTGGGATATTGAGGATATAATATCGTTTTATTAAATGATATTTATTATAATCAGCGTGAACACATGTCAAGGAATTAATTATTCGACATGGGGGTTTTCAATAAGAGTTAATGAAATTAATGAAATGCGTAACGCGTTTATTTATTATCATAACTCTACAACCTCAAACTCGATTATAAATATCCTCACAACCCCAAATCTTTTCCTACACAAGAGAATTGTTGTGCACAACATATCTGGAGAATTATTTCAAGACCGAAAGAACCTCTTCCTCCAAGAACTCTCTCAAGACCGAGAGATATCCTCTTCCATCGGATCAAGACGATCTAAGGCGGACAACAAAAGCAAGGGCTTCTCCACGCTAGCACCCGGAGAATCCTTTGGCGACGTCCAGAGATACAAGGTACATGTGTGGATCACCGCTAGAGGGAGTCTACACCTGGCTTCTACGACGTAACGACGGATCACATCGACAACATGATCGAGAACATGAACGAAGAAAGAACACCCAAAAGGTATTTCTTTATAATTAATTAAATTAACCATAATCAACCTGTAACGATCCTTGTTTGTGGTTCCGAAACAAACCATCTTCTTTGTCTTTTTCTGTGATTCGATCCGTGGAGACTAGCGTTTATCGTCGTATTGATCCCGAATTGATCATTGCTGATGACAAAAATCTAAGTGGGCACATCCACCCACTCGCTTCCACTGCGCCCGGAACCTTCATCAATATCTACTTGTGTCTCATGGCTGAATAGAGAAATTCAAATTATGTGCATCATATAATAATTCCATCTATAAATTAGCAATTTATGAAGAAAAAAAAATCTAGAGAAAAATATCTCAATTCCTTATACATTAAAATTGAACTCTAAGGATTTCCATTTCATTAATGTCTCTACATTCTTTTGAATTCGAACATCATCCTTTTGATCATCCTATAATATTTTAAGAAGAGATGGTTGAGAAATAATTTTTGAAAGTATTAATGAGGTTCCTTCCTTTATTATTCCGATGTACATCCTCTCCAATTCAATGAATACTGGATCCTTATCAATTTTCATCAATGATAAAATTTCTATATCCGTGTTAAATAGAGGATCTAACACTTTTTCACTTTACAATATGGTAGTGAATTGGGCCTTCATAGTCCTTTATCATCACTAACCATCATTATTGGAATATATGAATAACTTTTTCTATGAATATATATTTTTTACCTATGTAATCTATATATATTTCAATATTATCACCAAAGAGATAATGCATCCAGATTTTCAACACAAACATCACACATTCCATCTCTGTTTGAACCATGGTCTTATATGCATGATTTGGAGTATAATTTGTGTTTGTTGCCAATCCTCAGTGGAAGTTCAGAATGTGTACTAGTAAAGATATCATACAGTTCAAGCAGACAACAGTATTGATGGTGGCACTGTTTCCCAGTGTTTGCCAACGTTTTGGGCCTGAAAATCGACAAATGGAGAAAAGTGTTTTTGGAAAAGAGGCTTGAACTCCATGTACTTGATGAAAAGGAAACTTGCGCACCATATGTTTTTCAAGATCAAAACATGGGAAAATGGAAAAGGGATAAGGGCCGCGCAAGTTTTGGGCTAGTCATGCAAGTGACCTACGCGCTGTAAAGAGACTTGTGTGCCAATGCCTTGGAGGACTAGAAACATGTGCACCTATTTTTTTTCAAGATCATAACGTCAAAATATGGAAAAGGAAATAAGGTCGTGCAAGTATTTTTGTGTTCGTGCAAGTAAGTAGCGCGACAGAGGCTAGGGAGGATGAGTTGCGCGCCGGAACCTGCGCGCCGAGGGAAGACTTGCGCGCCACCGCGTAGGGGGTCAAGTTTGCCTATAAATAGAGGACCCCCCTCCTCATAACAAACGGAGTTCAAGGCTTAGTTATTTTTTCAAGCTCTCATCGCGCAATTAGTTGAGTCGCGCAAGTGGTTGTTGGGTCGCGCATGTAGAGGTTGCACGTCAGTTGTTGGTTGCGTGACCAAGGTGGTTGGGGAGTTAAAGGCACAATGCCGCACAAGTTCAGAGTTAAAAGAGGAAGTGTAGCACAAGTGGGTTGGTTTCACCTATGTGCTGAATTAGTACCGCACATGTGACTTGCACGATAGTATTGAAACTTGTGCACCGGGCTTGGAGAAGCGTGCCAGGGTTGTTAAATTACATCTCTCCTCTTGAAGATGCATGAAAGCTGGAAGATCACCCGGTACCCTCAGTGCAAAGTGAGATTCATCTTCTGGTGAGAATTGGACTTCAATAGAGCATCTGCATACAACGGAGGATGCATTCTTATGCAATTATGGAGATACCTTCACGTCTATAAACTGAGTGTGACTTCACCAATGTCAGTGAGCCAGGGGGAGTCAACGGGAGTGACCCAAGGAAAGTAGTGAGATATCCCTGAACCTCTATAAAGGAAGTGAGCCTGGGACAGAGTGACTATGCCCGAACCTTTGTAATCCACAGCTAGTGATGATTAGTGGAATTTGGTACCACCGACAACTTTTTGGCGTATGCTCCTTGGACGTAGCCCTTAGTGGTGAACCAAGTAAAATTTTTTGTGTCATCTCTGTGCATGTGAATGTTTTCTTTCTAATCATATTCATCATACAAGTTCAAAAAGTTCCTACCAACGTGGGAACAAGATCGATCACATTAAAAGAAAACGTTGTCACCTTGATTCACCCCTCCCCTATCAGGGTGTCCTTGGGTCCTTCAAGTGGTATCAGAGGGTAATGGTTGCTGGTGTTGAATCTGTCCTTTATCGTCATGGATAATGCAGTCAATGTCATGAGAGTCCCTCACATATATGAAAGTAATTTCCATATCTGGAAGAACAGAATGAGATCTCCTCTAAGATCCATGGGAATGGAAGTTCATTTTTCTACTGGTCATGGAATACAAGTCACTGATCCAATAAGCCTGGCTATGACTGAAACAGAAAAGAAAATTCTTGATGCAGATGATAAAGCACAAAATGCACTCACTGTAGCCCTTTCTAATCATATCTACCTAAAGGTGATGAATGTCACCTCAGAAAAATCCATGTGGGATAAACTCAACAATATTTATGAAGGAGATACCAAAGTGAAGGAGGAAAAACTACAAGTGTTGCATAATAGGTTTGATGATCTGAAGATGCATCCAGATGAGAATGCAGACTCATTATTCAATTGAATTACTGAAGTGGTTGGAGCAATTCAGGGTCTAGGAGAAGAAATCAAAGACATTGATATTGTAAAGAAAATATTAATAAGACTTCCACCTCTGTACAATGCAAAGGTGTCAGCTCTTGAGAAAAGAGATCTTTCCAAAATTTCTCTGGATGATCTACTGAGCAGCTTGGTAGCATATGAAATGAGAGTCAAACTAGAAGATGCTACGACTCTTGTGAGAAAGTAAATGACATTCAAGGCCATAGATAAACTGAAAATATCAAAAGATAGTAGTGGTGAATAAGACAAAGAAAAATAAATTCTTTCATTCATTACAAAGAAGTTCCAGAAGGGAAAAGGGAAATTCAAAGGGAAGCTACCTCTCACATGATTTCATTGTGGAAAAGTTGGGCACATTGCCTCCCAGTGCACAATAAATATCAATGATGAAGATAGTGAAGATGAAAGCTTTGAGAAGACTCAGAGAAGGTTCTTCAAAAAGGGAGACTTCAAATATGGAAAGAAAATGAAAAGGAAGAGTTTGTTCTGTGAAGAGGAAGAAGATGATAATGAATTATGTGATGAAGAAAAACCAGAATTCAAAACTGGGAACCATGCTTCCATGATGGCCAATGTTGAAAAGTCAAAATACAATGGTCGAGAAAAATAACTGAGAACTTGTGTAGATCCCAATATGCAACATAAGGATGCAGTTTATAAGCTTAAGACTAAATGTAAGAGTTTTAATAAGTGCAAATTAGTTGTAGAAGAATCAACAAAATACGTTGTTCAACTTGAAGCTAAAATTGAACGACTGGAAGAATTTTTTAAGGTGCAGTCTAAAATAATTGAAAGCAATGATGATGTAGTGGATCTGAAGATGAGAATTGAAGAGCAGGAAAAGGCCATCAATGACCTCACCTCCAGACTAGATGAAAAATCCAAGACTGCTGAGGGTCTTGAGGATGAAGTTGTTACTCTCGGGAGTAAACTTGAGACTGAATCAATTCCAAAAGAATCGAGGAAGAAAATACAGTTTGGAAGATTCTCAGATTCATAATTACTGGCAAGAGCCAAGTGTGGTTTAGATGGGGTTGTAAAAATCTTGAGTGATCAAAGACCCTCTTGCACGGGAAAGAGTGGAATTAGCTGTGAAGATGAGACATCAACTGCTATAAGTGAAAAGATCCAAAAGAATGATAAGATGAAAGTTGAACATGTTGGAATGTTTCCTAAAGTGCTGAAAAAGGAAACCTCAATCCAAACTAAAAGGAGAACTGAAAATTATCCTCAAACATTCAGTAATTACAGACATTCTAACTATTCTCCCAAGGAAGAAAGTATGAGGATAAATTCAAGTGAGAAGACATTTCCTCTCATGAAGTGTTAGTTCTGTGGCTATCTGGGCCATACCATGTCTTATTACGAAGAGGAAAGAAGCTATCTGAATGGAGAAGATATAGAAGTTCAACAAAGGAGAACAAATTCATATCCTATTTCTTATAGAAGAAAAAATTTCTATGGATATTGTTATCGTTGTTCTAACTTTGGTCATAAGGGTGCTAATTGCAGGATGAGAAGGGACATGGAAACCTCATATCGAAGTTTAAGACAAGTCAAGTCTCGACAGCAAGACAATGTTGCTCTCTCAAACAGGTTCTCTCCTCTCAAAGAAGATTTCGACTATGAAGAACATGGGTATGCGGAATAGATAATTGAAAGTCCATCAGTACTATATACTCAATCCAATGTCTCATGGAAGGAAAGGAAGAATATTGAGAAATCCATCCTTGTAGAGGTGGCCCTCAAAGCTACAAAGAACAATAGTACCTAGATTCTAGGTAGCCGTTGTTCATCTCATATGATAGGTAATGCTGGCCTGTTAACGGATATCAAAAGGAAGGTTGATGGTACAATACTATTTGGTAATGATGGAGCTCTAAAAATCATAGGGAGTGGAAGTACATAATTAGCTAATGGATAACTAAAGAAGACTGAAGTCCTTTATGTAGATGGCCTACGTCATAATCTCCTCAGCGTGAGTCAACTCTATGACTCAGGACATATAGTTACTTTTAATCAAAAAGGATACACTATCAAGGGAAAGACATGCAATTTACTTATGAAGGGATGTAGAACAGAAGGAATCTTGTATCAGGTTTATAGTGAAGAAAATGTATGTTACATGACTGTTGAAGAAGAAAACAATTTGTGGCATCAGAGACTATGGCACATCAATCAACAAGACATGGAGAAAATATCAAAATAGAGAATTGTCATGGACATTCCCAACCTAAAGCGTGAGTGTGAAAAATCTTGTGATGCTTGCATTTGTGGGAAGCTATTCTACAGTTCATATTGGCCAAAGAAGAAAAGTGAATCTCACCTTCTTGATCTAATTCATACAGATGTATGTGGGCCGATAAATGTTGTTGGAACTCATAGAGAAAGGTACTTTGTCCTTTTCAGAGATGATTAATGTAGAATGTCATGTGTGATGGTCATCCACAGGAAACGACAAGTCCTTGACTGCATGAAAACATATCGGTGAATCGCTAAGAATGATAATGGACGAACAATCAAAGTGTTGTAATCTAACAATGGAGGATAACAAACGTCCATTGAATTTGAAAATCATCTGGAGAAGCATGGGATACAACATGAGGTAGATGCTGTGAGAACTCCATAACAAAATGGAGTTGTTGAACTTAGGAATCGACAGGTGAACAACATGGCATGAACTATGCGGATTGAGTGTCGTATTCCACGACATTACTAGAAAGAGTCTATTCAAGATGTAGTGTACATTCAGAATCGAACAGGACTTTATATGGGTGAGACGAAAACACCATATGAATTGTGGCATGGACGGAAGCCCTCTTTAAAATATTTTCATGTCTTTGGAAGTAAATGATTCGTCAGGAAAAAATAAGGAAAACAAGGGAATTATTGAGACAATGCAGATGAATGAATTTTCCTCTGTTACTCAATGAACAGCAAAGCCTACAAATGTTTCAACAAGCGTTTAGGAAGGATTTTGGAAAGTAGTGATGTTAAGATAATTGAAGAGAAAACCACAAATTCTTCAAGGACGTCATATGCTGATGTGATAGAAAGTCAGGAAGAAAGTGAACGTGAAGAAAATACAAATGCAGAAATATAGGAAGTTGTACAAAACACTAAACAGTCACATCAGGATGTTGACTCAGAAGAGGAATTTGAACAAGAAATTGTGGCTGAAGAGAATGCAACTGAACCTTGCAGGAGAAATCGAAGAGCTGAGATTGATCCATCCAACATAATTGGGGACATGAGTGCACCCACTCAAACAAGAAGGATGAGGAATAACACGCAATCTTCATTTCTATCAGTTGTAGAGCCATCCTCATTCGAGGAAGCTGCAAATGATGAATCTTGGGTGAAAGCCATTAATGATGAATTTGATCAGATTGACAAGATTTAGACATGGGATCTTTTCCAGAGACCCGAAGGTCACAATGTGATTTTTACCAAATGGATCTTCAAAAATAAGTTTGATGAGCATGGAAGTGTCATCAGAAACAAGGAATGATTGGTATGTAAAGGATACTCCTAGATTTAAGGCATTGATGTCGAAGAAACCTTTGCACCAGTGGCTAGACAAGATTCAATGAGGCTTTTCCTTTCCATGGCACTCCAAAGAGGATATAAATTTTATCAAATGGATGTCAAGAAAGCATTCTTGAATTTTGTACTCGAAGAAGACGTCTATATTGAACAACCAATGGGATTTGTTTTAGGTACTGATGAAACAAAGGTCTGCAAACTGAAGAAAGTTCTATATGGTTTGAAGCAGGCACCACGGGCATGGTACTCACGAATGGATTCATATCTCAAGAATATGGAATCTAAAAGAGGAGGAGTAGATCACAATCTATATGTGAATAATTCTCCAAAAGATCAATTCATGGTTCTAGTCTACGTTTATGATAACATATTTGGTGGAAGCATGCAGAAATCAGTGGACTAATTTGCCAACCACATGAAATCAGAATTTGAAATGTCTATGATTCGGGATCTTACATATTTTTTGGGGCTGCTGGTGATTCAAAAGAAGTAATACACTTTCATTTCTCATAAAAAATATACAAGAGAGCTGCTGAAGAAGTTTAATATGCAAGACTCCAAACCAATGTCAACTCCGATTGCAGTTGGAACTAAACTTGGAAAGCATGAGGATGGGGACTCTATTAATCCCACCATGTATAGGAGGATCATTGGGAGCCTACTGTACCTGATAGCGACACGACCAGATATTATCTTTGACACATGCCTTGTGGCCCACTTTCAGAGTAATCCAAAGGAGGAACATATGGCGGCAGTAAAAAGAATCATGAGGTACATTCAAGGTACACATAACTTCGAGTTGTTTTTTACTACAGACAGGGACAGTGAATTATCATCATTTTCTGATGTTGACTGGGCTGGTGATGTAGTAGACAGAAAGTCCACTACTGGTGAAGCCTTCTATATTGGGAAGAAATGTGTTGGCTGGTTGAGCAAGAAACAAGAAAGTACTTCTCTTTGTACTTTTGAAGCTGAGTATATCTCTACCACAAAGGTATTCACTCAACTGCTATGGATAAAGCCACAATTAACAGATATTGGTGATGAGGTAAAGCAACCAATGGTTATTTACTATGATAACAAGAGTGAAATTGATCTTACGAAGAATCATGTTCAGCATTCCCGTACGAAACATATTGAAATCAGGTATCACTTTATCAAAGAAAAAGTTGAACAAGGGGTGATTAGAATGGATCATGTAGGAACTGATGAGCAAGTGGCCGATATCCTGACCAAGCCACTGTCCGCGACTGTGTTTGAGAAGCATTGGATGAACCTAGGTGTTCAGCCACATCCCAGTGGATAAGGAGGTTATGCAATACCCCTCTCCCCGATTATGATAACCGTTTTTATCTTTTTATGGATGTGATGGAGGATTGTGGGGGAGATACTATCCAGGGGGAGTATAGTTTGAGATGAACAATGATCAAATAACCAAGCTTCAGGTTTATTTTCAATGGGGGATAAAGGAATAAATTCAGGAAGTTTTAGGCATATAATGCTCCTGTGACACAATGAGAATTCAGTGTCACTGATAGGATGAGAAGGATAAGAAAGATTTCAGCGATCATGTACTGATTCTTGGGCATCATTGAGAATTCCAAAACACTGGAACCCTATTCAAGCTTCCTCTCTTATTTTCTACCCCGAGCATTGCTCACGTAGACTTAGAGTGTTGGCTGAGTTGATTCTTCCATTTTTGGATTGCACATGGATGTAGATCTATTGAATTTATTTTCTGATTGCCAACAAACCCAAAGCAGGAGATTGTTGGAACCATGGTCTTCCATGCATGATTTGGAGTATGATTTTTGTTTTTTTCAACCCTCAGTGGAAGTTCAGAATGTGTACCAGTAAAGAGATCATATAGTTCAAGCAGACAACAGTATTGAAGGTGGCCCCATTTCCCAATGTTTGCAAACTTTTTGGGCCTGAAAATCGACAAATGGAGAAAAGTGTTTTTGGAAAAGAGACTTGCGTGTCGTGTACTTGATGAAGATGAAACTTGCGCGCCATATGTTTTTCACGATCAGAACATGGGAAAATGTCAAAGGGTTAAGGGTCATGCATGTTTTGGGCGGGTCACACAAGTGACCTGTGCGCCGTAAAGAGACTTGTGCGCCAATTCCTATTAGGACTGGAAACTTGCGTGCCTATTGTTTTTCAAGATCATAACTTCAAAATATGGCAAATTAAAGACGGTCGCACAAGTATTTTTGTGGTCGTGCAAGTGAGTAGCGCGACAGAGGCTAGGGAGGATGAGCTGCGCACCGGAACCTATGCGTCGAGGGAAGACTTGCGTGCCACTGCGTAGGGGGTCCAGTTTTCCTATAGAGGACCGCCCCTCCTCCTAATGAATGGAGTTCAAGAATTAGAAATTTTTTCGAGATCTCATCTCGAAAGTAGTTGAGTCGCGTAAGTGGTTGTTGGGTCGCGCATGTAGAGGTTGCACGCCGATTGTTGGTTGCGCGACCAAGGAGGTTGGGGAGTTAAAGGCGCAACGTCGCGCAATTTCAGAGTTGAAATAGGCAGTGTCGCGCAAGTGGGTTGGTGTCACCTGTGCGCCGAATTAGTACCGCTCAAGTGACTTGCGTTGGGATTGAAACTTGCGCGTCTGTCTTGGATAAGCGCACCAGGGTTGTTAAAGTACATATGTCCTCTTGAAGCTGCACGAAAGCTAGAAGATCACCCGGTACCCTCAGTGCAAAGTGAGATTCATCTTATGGTGATAATTGGACTTCAATAGAGCATCTACATACAACGGAGGATGAATTCTTATGAAATGATGAAGAGACCTTCACGTTTATAAATTGAGTGTGACTTCATCAAGGGCAGTGAGCCGGGGTGAGTCAACTGGAGTGACCCGAGGGAAGCAGTGAGCTATCCCTGAACCTTTGTAAAGGCAATGAGCCTAGGATAGAGTTACTGTGCCCGAACCTTTGTAATCCACAGCTATTGAAGATTAGTGTAATTTGGTACAACCGACAACTTTTCGGTGTATGCTCCTTAGAAGTAGCCCTTAGTGGTGAACCAAGTAAAAAGTTTTGTGTCATCTCTGTGCATGTGAATGTTTTCTTTCTGATCATATTCATCATACAGGTTCAACAAGTTCCTACCAATGTGGGAACAAGATCCATCACATTAAAAGAAAAATTTGTCACCCTGATTCAGCCATCCCCTCTCAGGGTGTCCCTTGGTCCTTCAATCTCTAGATCATGAATGGTATAGTTTTTATCATAAATTTTCATATTCCTTGAAGCGTAAGAAATGCATTTTTATTTACCATCAACACACAATCCAATAATTTTAAATAATTGGTGAAAATTAAGAAAATCCCCACTTGTGGGTAGTGTGAGCACATTTGTAATGCTAAACCTCATTTTCAACTCCATGATGCATTCTTCACATTCATCATTACATGCAATATTATCTCTCTTATGTGTTAGCTTGGTAAGTTGGTTTGATAATATTTATAAATTTATCACAAATCAGCGATAATATCTAGCTAACCCATGGAAAATACGGATATCTATCATATTTTTATTTCACATCCATCCTTAAATTTATTTTGACATTGAATAATCCACATATATCCCATTTCATTTGATTTTATGCACTAACAATGATGATACATTAACTATAGTTAAATCTTTTTGTAATTTTCATAATTATTATCCTTTGATAAGGTATTTAAAATAGCGTTAAAATTCTCCTCAGGCCACTCATTGCAATTGGAGTATATTAGAATATCATATATAAATACTACCAAAAAATTATTGAGGTAATATCTAAAGACAATATTCCTCATATCCATGAATTTTTATAAATAATTATGGAGTCCTAAATGAATCACTATGAACTCATAGTGGTCATACCTTGTACGATAAGAAGTCCTGGGGATATCATCCTTCTTCAATATAACCTGAAAATAGCACAACCACATATCCACTTAGAGAATTATTCTTCATTAAATTTCTGATCTAAACAGTAATAAATTTGGGGAAAATGATACTTCTTCTTAATCATGATCATTTCCATCTCATGGTAATAAATCAAAAGGCACATTGACATGTCCTTCTTCATAACAAAGAGGACTGGTGGTTCACATGGTGATGAACCTCCGTTTATGATAACTTTTCCTTGATTCTCTAGTATTTTTTTCCTTATCCCCTAAATATCCACAAAATCTATCCCATATGGTGTCTTGGATATTCAAAATTCTCTATGTATAATCTCTATTAAATATTTGAGCTCTCAGATAGGTGGAAGACAAGGAAATTTCCTAGTAAACAAGTCATTTTATTCCACCAAAATAGGTATGTTTTCATGGATGATACTATCATTAGACTTAAGTATTTGGCTTTATAGACTTTATCATAGGGAAATAATATATATCCTCGATATTATGGTATTAAATAAGATTCATCCTTCTCCATTAAAATTTTCTAAATCGGGGGTTGATTTGCAATACAGATGGTGATTTCATTCTCATGGCTATTGATGTTGTCACAATAACAGGAAAGATAATACAAGCCCATAATTTTATAAAATTCCAAAAAAGGAAGTTTGAATAAGTTTTCAAGGAAGTTAATCCCCCAAATTTATACACGGGATAAATTTTATATATATGATGCAATAATTTCCCCATTTTCCTTTCACTGATATATCTACTTCTACACGAGGTGGTGTTGTATGACTAATTCTACTACACATTAATGATATGAAGGAACACATTGAACATTGTATAATAATCATACCTTTACCTTTTATATAATGGTTATAAATTATTCAATATATACTTCGAGATGAATACATTTAAACTAATAAACACATAAACTTGATTTCAATAACATTTATGGCATAAATTATAAATTAGATTTATCTATTTACCATTTGATTGTTTAGGATTAAATTTATGTTATCTATCATCTATTTCATAACAAATAATCTTATGGATATTTTTATTCCATTAATAATGTTTTTTAATGAGATTATTAATTTATCAGATAATATCCCCCGAGAGTGTCAAATGAGGTCTGCAGTAGGGCCTATTGTCGAGTACCATGTTTCCAAGAGTTAGGACTGGGACACCATGTTAGAGTTGTTATTATTTTGTAAATATATGATATAACCACATCCACTTGAAGTATATTTACATGGATGTGTTTTCATGATAAAATAATTTACATTATACTCACCAATATATTTTAATTGTTTCTTATACCTTTTCTTATCAGTAAGGATTTTTCTTGAGTTCTATAATCCAAATCACAAAAATAACTAACATTTTCCTCCCATAAAAACTATGAAAACCCATTCTCTATATTTCACATAAATAAATTATTTATTACATAAAATTATACTTAACAGAACCCAAAATATTAATAAGTATAGTATCTTTGGGAATTAGGTGCATTTGATAACAGCTTATAAAATGGGATACAAAACACTATTGAACCCTTCTATGACATGATCCTAATATTCCATCCAACATAAAGCTGCATGGGATATCGTAGGGAAAAACATAAGAAAAGAGTGATATATAAAGAATACTAAGTTAATAAACTAGTTATAACATGAAGATGACAATAAATGTTATAAAATAGGCATATCAATTGAGAGTAAAAGGAACATGAATAATAAAGCATGACATGTCATGATAATCATAACATGGGAAATGCTGAAAACATAAAACACTGCATCATAAACACAAGTTAAGGATAAATCATTCCTGAATTCAAGGAAAAAAATTCCTATAATGGAATGAGGTAAACCCCAATCCCAAAACCAAGTATCATGATACTAAATATTAACTAATGTATTGGAGAACTATCAAGGTGAACCCATCATAATCATTTCTTTCTCATGCTTTAATGTGTTGTAGTGATCATAAGACATGGAATCACTCATCACAATAATTTATTCCATTGTTATGGAATTTGAAATAAATATATTTAATTCCTCAATCTATAATTATATGAATATGAATGTGAATACCCTTCATAGAAAAATAAGTATGGTATTCACTACAAAATGTTTTTGGAATGGAAAATGGCAATTAAGTTTTCACAACATAACAATGTTACATAAAAATTCATAAAAATGTTTGTTGAGACTAAAAGGGTATCTCATCATTTAAACATTAAATTTTCATTAATTGGGACATCTAAATACATTTCCAAACAATATTAAATGAAAATATAATGCATATGTTTGTAAAGAATCATGAACAAAGAAGAGAATGTGAGGATCCCTCATGAAATTTTGGCATAGTGACATCTTAGTTAAGGGTAAAAATAGGGGAGGGTACATGTAAAAAACATTAAAATTACATAATATATATTTTAAGTTAATGATTATAATGTAATTAAACTATAACATTCTAAATTTAAAAGAATTAAATTCAAATAAGTTTCTTGAATTTTAAAGGATGAGAAGAACATCTGATATTTGAATGTATGACTCCAAAGTCTTGGTAGGGGATTCATGAGAGTTTGGGGACAAAATTCCAGAACTCTTGGGATTCCAATGAAGTATGTGTATGTGATAAAAGGAGTTTGAGAGAAGATATATGGGATCTTAGATAGGTTTATATATTAAAAGAGGGTGATTTTTTTATTTTTGTTTTGGATAATACACAATAGAATTTCCAAAACCTCACAATATACTACGGGTTTTAATATGGTTTCTACCAAAAGGGATTTTTTTACATTATATTATGATTCCATGGGCCGGACATATAAAAATGTTACCATAGGTGACGTGGAGGTTTGTCATAGTCTTAATGAAATGATTTTCAAATATTAAAATATATTATTTGTTTTAGTGGATTCCTAATGGATTTAAAAAAATTAAAATAAATATAAAATAAAATTATATTAACGGTAAAAAAAATATGGTCGTGTATTCTATTTATATTACTCATTAAGTCACTTTTGTTTCCTTTTGATGTCATAAAACACAATGTATTTTTTTACAGCATTTAATTTTTACCCAATATATTGATAGTCTCATAATATTATGAAACATTTACCGTTGGAAAACTTTGAAATCCGGATTCTAAGAATAATATAAATTTTTTCTAACTAGTTTTATATGTATTTTAATTTTTATTTTTAATATAAAAATTTTCATTTGCTGAAAATGAAAGTGTTATGACAATAAATTTTTTTTAAACTATTATAAAAGATATATTTTACTTCATAAAAATTATATTATAAATTATATCTAATATATATTATTTAATAATAATGTTTTATTCAAATAATTATAATTTCAAAAATCCATTAATGCATCAAAATAGATATCTTATTTAACAAAAAATATTATTTATGTTTTATAGAATCAAAATAAAATTAACAATAATATGATAAAAATATATTGATCATTATATAAAAAATGACGTACATATTCTTATTGTCGGGGTCCTGATACATGTTACTTTAATACAAAATTATCCACTCTATGTGTATGGTGCATTTTAGTGGAATTTTCATGGGGTCGTTCAGTGAACAGGGTTTGGGACAAGATCTCAATGATCTATAACTTCTCCCATAATCAGTTTCAATCATGGTTAACTTATTGGATCTTATTTTTGGATTGGTATAGGGAAAACAAAAAAACACTAGGACAATTGGATGAAATAATAAATGGTATTCATATAATATGATCATACTAGTTGAGGACATAACTTACTGCATCTATGGAAATTGTATTTGACAGAAACCTATATTTATACTAATCTTGTGATCACTATTCATCAGTTGTATTATCAATGGTAAAGATACTTAATGGTCATTCAAATACAATTTTATATAATAAAACAAAATATTCATTTGTTTTTTAACCATTAATAAATTAATTAAATTAAAAAAAGTAATTTTATTCATAATACTTGAGGTTGTTACCCTGAGACACTTTTTCACGGGTTTAACCTCTAATTTCCTTGATATAACTTATTTTTTATGAGGAAGATAATATAGTGGGGACTATATGGTGTGCATACATAATGAAAACATTTAAATCTAATCTTTATAATTTTTCTATAATTTCAATATGAATATATTCTTCTTGTTTTGTTTATTTTATAATTATTGATGATAATGAGAATGGAAGTAACATCTTCATTATTTGATATAACTATAATGGTTTTTCTTGATTCATCTTCTGTGGATCATCCTTATCCACATCCTCTATCTATTCTTTCTCTCTATAATGATCATCCTAATTTGTCCTAGAATTATCATCTTTGTCTTCCCAGGCATCTGGATGGTTGTACAACAGTTTAGGTGGGGATAGTGGTTAAATTTCATTTCCACTTCAAGTGTTCATCATGAATACACTTTCCTTGATGATAAGGAATAATTAGTATGGTCATTTACATGTGTTTTTGGATTGAATATACAAATGTATACAATGTCAGATTTTCATTTCATTCACATCATTCCTAAAATATTCTACTTCAAGTCGTACTTTTTTTATTAATTTATGGTCACTAGTTGAGGGATGATAAAAATAAATATTTTTCTCAATGAGGAATTTTTTTATAAGATGGTTTGGTGTAATATTTATTTTCTTATTTTCATAAATTTTTTGGGTTTTAGAATTTTTGATGATATGGTCATTGATATTGAAATTAGCCCTGCAATGATTTGATGGCCTATTTATATTGAATTCCAAATACATATTGGGCATGTGTATTTTATCTCTATTATTAGGTAGGATATTTTTTATTCCTTGGCTGAAATATAGATAAAAATATTTTTGTTCCCTACATTTCAGAAAACTAATACGTAAAATAGTTAGGAGAAGATCTTAAACTGAATACATTGTCTTGTATTTATTATTCATTCATTTTCTTCAATTCCATTTTTTTTAGATTAATGGTTAACATAACCTAATTAGATTCTATTCAAGGGGATGAGTTTATTTTTCTTACATCAAGATGCACATTTTTTATTGCACCTTGATTGCAAAACATCTGTGAGTTTTGGGTAATCGACTCTATCAGTCCATTGGAATCTTCTTGAGATTTATTTATTGGAACTCATAAAAATATGTGTCCAAAATGTTTTTCTCATTTTAAATTGTATTTTATAAAATAATATCTCTTTTTAGATGTTGTTTCTCATATAAATTAAGAATTATCCTTGTGATAAGATTCTTATTTATTTATTCTATTCATTAAAATCTTTAGTTTGTTAGTTTTATAACTACTCCTTGGTTTCCCCTTCAAGTTAAAGGGGGATTCCATTCACATGATGAATTCATCAGCCACTATACTAGGATTGAATATTGTGAAATATACTATGAACAATTTAATGTTGTTTGGGTCTTCACCTAAAAATATATGAATGTTTTGGAATAAATTGAATTAGAATAGTTTTAAAATTATAATAATTATTAAATATAGGAATTGAAATGTTTTTATTCTGATTGAATACTTATTTAGATCATATGTCTTTTAAGGTTTGAATTGTGTTGATTTCCATTTAGGTAATATATAGATAAAAATTTGAAATTTCAAACATTTTTCATAAGGAAACATCCATAAATTAGGGTTTCATTTTACCATTTTTAAAACAATATATAAATGTTCATTAAATTTCAAGATTTCATTGGTAATTATTAGCAACAAATGTAGATGTTTTAAAAATTAAAAAATATATATTTTTGAAATCCATCCTGAGAAATAATTTTATGTTGTAAAATTGAACCTATCATTGAGTTTTGAATGAAAAAATTATTTTTCTAGGTAAAATGTAGTTGTTGTTGTAACCCTAGGGTTCTCCGTATAGAGCAAAGAACAAAATAAATATTCTATTTTTGTAGAAAATGAGTAATTTTTTAATCATTTTCTAAAATCTATATGAATATATCAAACCTGATATTTATAGAAATAATGATGTTGTAGTAATTGGGTTAGGGATGGTGATATAAATGTAATGTTATCCAATTTTATAAGTTATTATTTCTCCTTCGTATAAAATTATGAATATAAGGGTCTAGAACCACTACACATATCACACTTGGTTGAGTGGTGTTGGTGAGAATTAACATACCATAATCCTTTGACCAGTCTATCCTCCTTCCTATAATAGTTAGTGATACAAAAGACCACACCCAGAATACCCAACCATCCCAAATCTAGGCATATTTCTTCAAAAGAAAACTATGAGTAACTACTTCCATTTAAACATGTTCCAAAAATCACCAAGTACTTCCCCACATTTCTCAGACTATTCTGTCATATATATCCTAAAAATAGAGGGAGATTTTGGATCATCTATTAGGGAAATAAATAATAATCATAATTAAATCAAACATAGTTATAATCAAAATTTATACCTATCAATGAATTTCAAAAGAAAATAATAAGAAAAATTGATTATTATTTATAAAAGTGAAATGAATATATATTTATAAAAAAACTATCCCTTCTACTATAACTAAAGAATTAACTCAGTTTTCCAAGTGGTATAGAGATGAATGAACAAGAAGGAAGTATTATATAATTAAGGAATCATGAAATAAATGAATTTAATAAGCCTGAAAATATGCATGCATTTGTAATGTATAGCGGGATCTCAAAAAATAATGAACTCTCTCCTATATTTTCATCTGTATCCTTTAATGTACCGTACCATGTTTCCATGGTTCACTTATTTTTAAATAATTCAATAAATTTCATTTCATGTAATGGAAAGTTAGAGCACACCATGACCTATCAAACTAGCTATTTAAAAAATGGTTTTTAATATTATTAAGACATTTCTGAAAATTATAAATTTTATTATTCAAAATTGAGGAAAAAATTAAATTCAGAACATCAAAATTATATGAGGGTGAATTTGTGGTACTTTTTTGAAAATTTTCTATTTTAATGAATTCTGAAAAATAATGTATTATCATAGAAAAACTATTGTTTTCCTTAAAATATATATTATAAATTACATTTATATATACAAATTAAATATATTAGTATAATTTAGTTCATTGGAATCATTTTTATAAAATAATTTGATATGGAATTTTTATTGAACTTTTGAACGTCTTTTTTAACCCCCTTCTCGCCACATATCTGAAATTTCAATAAACCTAATTTACCACTTCTATGAAGTCAATTTCTAAAAATAGAAATAATGGTTGTAATAAGTTTGAAATATTTGGTCAAATATAATAAAAATATTTTTTTTGAATAGTAACTTTTGCTTTTTATTTTCCACTGATAAAGGAATATATGTTAATTATATGTAAAAATAATATTACCCTAACACATGTAATAATTTCATTGGATAAGTGTTTTAAAATGTAAATAAACCTTATTTCTAAAATAGGATCATTTTTATGCCACTTTTTTTGGATTATGAAATTAATTATATTTTATTTAAGCAAGATATAAAAATGTCATATTCAAATTTTAATATCTATATCATTTTTAATATGAGGATATATAAGTGATGTTGGTGAATATAAATAGTAATTAGATATTTAAAATGTTTATATACATAATGAAAATTTATTTATAATTTTAAGAAATAAATAACTAAATTAAACGGTGAGATAATAATGATGTAATAAATGATTTATTAAAAAAATCAATTTAATGATGTTAGAAATATTAAAAAATATAATTTTACTTACTTAATGACAGAAAAAAAATTATACATTGCATTGATATGTTACTTTAATATTTGAAGTGTTGTTTTAAATTTATCATGTTGGTTTGATTTTTTAAAAAATAAAAATATTGAACATTATCAAAATTGTCAAAAATGATACTTTTAAATAAATAATATATATTCAAATTTTATAAAATTAATAAAATATCAGGTTTTTCCACCTAACTAATATAACTCTTATGATGTCATAAATGATCCAATTTAGTTTCTTTTGGTATTTTATAGTAACAATATTAACCCAATATTATGAAAATACAATTAAACATGGCCAGAGTTTGACTCTTTAACTAAGAGTTAAATTCAAAAGATAATGTTAATTTGGTGTCCTAAAACTATCTAAAAATCATTGTATGAGATTATTTATACTGATACACATATTAACCGCTAAATAAATCACTTTTTAGCAATTTTAAATCCAAAATCAATTTCAATAATATAATTTTTTTAGAGTTTCTAAAATTTCCCCTCCCCTCTATTATAAAATGAAACCTATCCTCTTATTTTATTCACACCTCTCTAGCCCTTTTTCTCAGACAAAATCTTCCCACAATTCCTCCCAAATTCTATAACTTCATCCTAGAGTCCATACTTTTGGAAGAAATCTGTACTATTGAATCCTTTTGTGAAACCCAAAAGTAGTTGATCAAAGAAGAGGTAATTGTTTTTACCAATTCCATATAATTTATTTTCTTCTTCTATTTACTATTCCTAGGTTGTTTCCATAAAAACGTAATAATTACAGTATCATATAAATTATTATATGTTGTTATAATTTTGTAACTATTGTATTCCTCCATTTATTAATCCTAAGAAAAATAATACCACAATGTGTGCGTACGTACGAATTATCGTCTCCACACCATGGTGTAATTTGTTATTCAAAATTACATTATTTTTATGGGTATAATGATAGGTATTATGTATATGATAAATTAATATAACATGATAATTATTCATCATAATTAATATACCATCCAATTTCAAACCTTTTAAACATCACGTGAATTGTATCATCGTTCCTGAATATGTACAAACTACTCTCTCCATGATGTGGTGTGATTCATTATCCAAATTAAACATTAATCAATTATTATAAAATATATATGATGATTAAAATAAATTATTATGAACTTTATATCATATTTTATGTTAATAAAATACATCATATGAATAAAAAATATTACATACACAACAAAACATGCATAATAAAATGAAGAAGTAAATACTCGAAATAATGGTAATACTGAAATAATATTATAAAAATGATATAGGAGTATCATATATGATTACATAAATTTGGATATGGTTCTAGAATAATTCAATAACATGTTTTTAGGATTATACCGGAGGTTAGAACACACTTGACTAAATGAAATTATAAGGTAAGGGTTAATTTCACAATCTCATTATTATTCGAGTTGTTCATACATAAGTATATATAAAGGCTTATTTATCATCCATGTAAATGTTTCATAACATTTATTTTTATATATTATATAAAATTATTTAAATACATTCTACCCATTTTTTAATTTTATAAAATTTTTGTAAAAGAGTTTTTCTATCATTTTTCAAATGACGTCAGTTAGGACCGTTTTAGACAAATTTAGGATAGAATATTTTTATCTTATACAGAGTGAGAAACTATTTTCAACAATTAATAAAAAATAACATTTTCAATATTTCCATACAATATTACAGTATTTTTTTTATAATAAATATATTATTTTATAATTTCACATCTTTTGAGAATTTTCAAAGTAAAAAAGGGATATTTATTTCAATGAGTTGTAATGAAATTATTAGATTATTTTCATCTTTGTCAACATCATTTAATGCATTTTTTCATAATTGAGGTTGACTAATTATAATAAAATATTCCATATTGTATTGAAGTGTTTATGATATATATGACTCTCTAAGTGCTATTTTAATACCATTCATGTTTCATAGTTAAAGTATTAACTCTTTTTATTCTAGTTTTAATATGAATGTTTATGTTATGTTTTACACCTTTAATAAGTGGAATGTATTGGAATTAGTAATTGAATGGTGGGGCCTACAATAGCCCCTCGATTCCTTAGTATATCTCTTGAGAAAAACTAGTGTCTTGTCATGATTCCTTACAAGTATGGTTATTTATAGTCTTGGAACAAGGCCATGAGGGTACAGTTATGATGTCTAGAATGATGAATTTCATCCTTTATTGATCAGGTATTGATATTACATGTGATTATTTGAATAGTATAATATGCATGTAAATTTTCAAATTTAATTAATTTATTTATTCTATCCATATTTTGTTGAATGAGTTTTCTAAAAGGTTTGTGTTTCAGTTTTATACCTTGCCTTAAAAGTTTATTCTTATTTATAATAGCTTTTACTATTTTCTTTATCTTTATTTATCATGTGAGGTCACCGATTTGTTTTTTCATTTCCTAATAGGATGTGAAAAATTATATTATGACGGAACTATAGGAATAGACCATGGGATATGAGTATATTCAAAGGAGAAACTATGGTTTTTTCATTTCAATATGTAATTTAAAACTTATATTTGTATCTATAATTTCCAAGGCTAAAAAACTGATCAGTCCTTCAGGATTTGATTTCTTGTTATCAGGTCGATGTAAAAAAATAATTCAAAGACTCTGGGTAACTAGGGTTAAGTAGTTATACTTGGTATCAGAGAAATTTTATTACAAACCTTGGAAACTAGATTTAGAAAAACCTGGATTAGGGAACATTACCCTATATAGGTATTCAGGATAAGTATAGAAGAATATCCTATAATTTGGGTAAAATTAATATTGTGCATGTATTCTTATTATATACATCCATTTCTAGATACTAAAAATGGAACTGGTTCTAGCATCGATGTACCTAGGATTAACAACTCTGATAAGTTGTTACGGGCTTGACTCGGGTTAACCTTGTACATAACAAAAGGCCTTACTACATTCTTGATTTGACAACCCTAAGAGGATATGGTTAGGATAGTTCAGATTTTCGTTACAAACCATTATGAAGAATTTATGAGTAATGATGCCCCCAAAGAAACCAATTTTATTATTATAGATTATATATACATAAACTATTCAACTTGTGTGAAGTATTTTAATAGTTATGGATTATTCATTGTGATTCATAACCTAATCAAGTGTCTTATATTGTTTATAAGTAGAACTGAGTGGATGGGATGGAAACCATTTCAACACACATAATCCATGTAGGGATTTCCATATTAATAAATATAATAATATTTGAGATGGTGATACAATTAGTGTTGAATAACATATAACCATACAAGGACAATTAAATCAGGTCATTATTAATTACCTTTCCTATACGGGGTAGCCAAATCCACAATTTGGAGAATCAATGTTAAACCTTTGCGTGAGAAAGAAACCTCATACAATCAATGGGACAGAAAATCCATCCATATTTGATAAACGGATAAGTTCCTTAGAGAAAATCATTAATTATTTTGGGAGTAAAAAAAGTGAAAATGTTTTTATGGAACCCTATTGTCTAACAAAATATTTAGATCAATTTCATTCATTAATCTTAAAATGATGTAGGGTGAAGTGGTAGAAAATAAGGAATGGAGGGATTTTAAATAATTAATCCTAGAAAAATAATTTCCTCATGATCTATAAGTGTATATGAAGGGTAATTTTATTATCCTATGGATGAAGTATGATGAGAATATTAAAAAGTATTAGGATGAATTCAAAAGGATAGAAAGTCATGATGGAGACTAAAAAAATTTCCCAAGAAGTTATATTAATCGATTCTTTGGGGGATTAAAACCATTTCTCCAATTGGAATTGGTATCACAATATGTATTATCATACAAAGATATATTCTCATGTGTTATCCAGAAGAAATGTAATTATCTATGTATTATGACTTTAAAGTAATGTAAGATAAGAAGAGGGACACTAAGAACTTTAAAAATTTAAATAAACGGAACAATGGGAAAGTTTAAATTATACCATGTAGTAATTGTGGGATGAAACACCACAATACCTGATTAAAGGGGATAAGAGTTTGTTACAAGTGTGGAGAAAAATCCCAAAAATCTTGTGATTTCAAGGGAACGAAAGAAGATAAAAATGTTCAGTGCTACATTTTTAAATAGTTGATACATTATGAAAATTATTTTCCAAATTATCAATGAATAATTCCCCATAAAAGGATGAGGGGGTATGGCCAAGATTTTTATAACACAACTAGTGAGGTTGAAGTTCTTAATAACATGGTGGTAGGTACTTTAATCATTTCCTTAAATTTATCCAAAGATTTAATTGATTGTGGATCCTTTAATTATTTTATATATTCTATGTTTTCTTAAAAAATTAGATATTTCCTAATCACATTACCAATGGAGTTATTAGTCAAAACCCTAATGGGAAGTCTCATTGTGACAAAGATGTGTTAGGAAGTTACCATTATGGCATATAAATATTCCTTATCTGTTAACTTTATCATCATACCTATGGTAAAATTTTATAAAATACTTGGTATGGATTGAATATCAAAATAATAGGACTAATTTTATTGAAAGAAAAAGGATTTTCCAATTTGTGATGAAAATATAGAATCCATTATCCATAGATCTGAAACATCATCACTAAATTATTATCAAAACCCACCCCTAGTAGCATTACTAAATGAGATTCTTGTGGATCTAGAGGAAATAAAATCTATGGATGAATAAATAAATATTAAAATTGAGGATGTACCTATTGTATGATAATATATTGATGTATTTCTAGAGGATTTACCTAAACATCCTCCAGAGTGGAAAGTTGAGTTTAATATTGATTTAATCATTAATACAATGTGAATATAAAAGAAATCTCTATAGAATAGACACTTTGGAATTAGTAGAGATGAAAAAAAAATATATGAGTTGAGTAATAAGGGATTCATTTTTCCTAGTGTTTCTCTATGGGGATACCCTATTCATTTTGTTAAGAAGAAAGAGGGATCAATGAGGCTGTGTACTAACTATAGAGAAATAAATTCTATTATAATAATGAACATGTATCATATGCCTTGCATTGATGATTTATTTTATCAACTTTGTAGAGTTAAATATTTTATGAATATTGAACGTCATTATGTATATCATAAATTGTGTGTAAAAAAATAATGATATTCGAAATATAGCTTTTTGAATAATGTATGGTCATTCCGAATTTATAGTAATTCTATTTGGATTGACAAATGAACCCTTAATTTTAATTTATCTAATTAACTGATTTTTTAAGTAATATCTTGATTATTTTTTCATAGAATTTGTTAATAATATATCTTCATACCTAAAAATCTATGAATACCAGGATAACCAATAGAAAATCTCAGCGATCCATAGAAAATTGGTTTTCTTTGTTTCGGTTTGGAAGAGGGATTTGTCCTTGGTTAGTGACAGGCCCCCGTTTATTTTTTCAGTAGAGCTTCAGCTTGTCTAGGTGGTCTCTTGACATCCAAAGAGGTAATGGAATCTCAATAGATGCAGTCTAGATCTCCATACTTGGGCTCTCGCTCCCGTTCCAGAATAGTGGCTTCCTCAAGCCGATCATAGACTCTCTCTCAGCTGATTACTCTTTGCTAACAATAGGACCAAGTGTTTCTCAGACATGTCTATAGGTCGCATCACTATGGAGATGGATCTGGCTATCCTCCCACCAGAGAAGCTCTACCTCCGGATGCAGAATAACATTAGTTGGAACCAGGATATCTACTAACCCATCTTTCCCAGCTTGTGCTCTCACTTACTTTTATAAGGTCACTTCGTGTAGGCTTTCAGAAGTCACCAACAAGGTGAGAGGCAACCCCCTCTCAAGAGTCCTACATCCAAGGCCCACTAGCCAGCCTCCCCATCCACATTTTCTCATGGTCTCTCACAAATAACCCCTTAGTTCCCCAAGGTTAGCATGATGGTGCCCTCAACCTCTCCTCCGGTGGAACCTGTGATGTCACAAGATCCCCCAGCCAGGGGAGGTATGATGGAGATCATGTATCTTCACTCGTTACTATGGTGCATGCCCAGAATATAAATTGGCTCAGTTTTACATCAACTCCTCTCACCCCTTCTCTTCCAAGGGCCCCAACAAGAGGAGTGCATCCAAAGCTTTTGGTCTAGTTCGTCAGCTTGACTAGCCATGCCCCCACCTCCAAAGGTTCTGTTATGTAGTTCTTCAAATGCTCCAGAAGGGATCACATGCTCGCTCAAACCAACTACCTCCATGGTTTTGGGTTTGAGGGAATGGTCTCCTCTCATAATGTTACCTATTTTAGTAGCTGTTCAATCTCCCTCTAGAGATTTCTAGGCATCCCCCATCCCCTTTTCAAGATCGGGGGTATTCATCTCAAGCCAAGGACCCAATTTTCTCGAGCATGGTCCTACCCCATCCTATAGATCCCGTCATCAGCACTTTGTCTATTATTAGGTGGCCACCACTTCTTCTCCTATGCTAGCCCCCACTGCTGGAGTGTGCATGTGATCAAAATCCAAGAACTCAATAGAGCACTCGTCCTCCCATTTTTCCAAGGAAACTAGTTCTATATCCAATCCCAAAACCCTATTCGATAAATGAATATTATCATCATATGGAATGCTCGTGAACTTTGTGCCTATGATAAAGTGGATTTCCTCACATTTGAAGTTGAGAAAAAAAAGATAAAATTTTTGTTGTCCTCGAGCATAAGCAGAACCCGGCCAGACTCAGTGAATTCAATAGGAAACTTAGTTTTCATGGCCACATCCACACTGACCCTACCAACCATCACATCTAGATCTTCTGGAACAGGGACATCAAAGTTTATTTTATTCAGGATGGAGACCAATTCATCTCCTCGAATGTGACTCAAGCTGACATCTCCTACTTCATATCATTCATATATGCATGTTTTGATCCCCAACTATGAGTTACCTTATGGAAGGATCAGAGTGACTTCGAACTAGGTGGACAACTTTGGTTTATCGGGGGTGATTTTGAAGTTGTTGTCTATTTGGAGGAGAAGAAAGGTAGGGGAATTTTTCAAAGGAAAGACGGTGTCTATTTTTTCCAATTCATGGCTAGAAATGACCTTTCCAACCACATCATTTCAGGAGATCATTTCACTTGGTAAAACAACAAAAGGTACCTCACCACTTAGGGTTCCATTTGGACCGTTTCTTGGCTAATATTACGGAAATATCTATTTTCTACAATGAAAAGGTCTGTAACCTTGTCTGGGGTCTATCCGATAATTCCCCCTTTCTGGTCTCCTTGGTTTCGGGGCAGCTTCCCCATGCTGGTTTTAGATTCTACCATCCCTGGACTTCCACTCTGGGGTATCAAGATCTAATGAGGGCTCTCTGGTAAGAGCCTACTCAGGGCCATACATAGGTTGGCTTTCACAGAAAGCTAAGATGGCTTAAGGACAGGCTGAGTTCCTAGGCCAAGGATCTCCCCCCAGACTTGAGTCAGATGTGGACATGCAAGAGGTGGATCAGCTGGAGAACAACCTAGAAGAAGAATGGGATGAGAGTAATTTTGAGGACCTTTCTTGCAAGAATGAAGACCTATCCATTATGTCGATAAAACAGTAACAAGAGGCATCAGACCAAGACACAGTCAAATGGATCCACGAGGGTGATAGGAACACTGAATTTTTTCATGCCAACATCAATGAGAGGAAATGTCCAGTTAAACCTAAAAATTTTCTAAATGATGGTTCTTATTTGGATGACAGATACCTGGTGGGAGACATAACTAACTATTTCTTCTAGGACCTCCTTGTTATCCCTATGTCTTCTATGTTAGATGGGTATCTGTGAGGGGTCTAATATCTCCTCAATGTTCTTCCTTATCGGATTTCCTTCCAGGAAAATGAGGGGCTCAGTGTTATTTCAAATGAAAAATAAGTCCACGAGGCCATGTAGAACCTTAATACAAATAGCTACCTAAGACAAGATAGATTATAGGCTCTTTTTATAGGGCCTCGTGGGAGGTGGTGAAAGAGTGTGTAGTCTCAACTATTCAATAATTCTTCCAGGGTGGTATTTTACCAAAGGTGGAAAGTGCAACTACCATCATGATCATACTGAAATTAAAAAACCCCCCATCAATCACGCACTATAGGCTAATGATCATGTGAAATTTCCCATATAAAATCATGCTAGGTATCATTAACTTTAGGATGTCCTCCGTCCTCCCATGTTTGGTTTCTCTCGAGCATCTTTTCTTTGTGAAAGGATGCTCGATCCAAGGATCTATTGCACTGACATAAGAGATTATCAGAGACATTAACCTCAAATATTGTGGTTCTAATATAGCCATAAAAGTAGAAATGATCAAGGCCTATGACTACGTTGAGTGGGGCTTCATCTACAAATATATGGAGGGCATTGGATTTTCACCCTGGAATACTAACCTTTTTTTAGGTTTTTTAGTTTCTTGTGGCTAGAGGTCACATTCGATGGGATGTCATTCGGCTTCTTCAAGGCCACCTATGGAGTGATGCAGGGTAATCCCATCTCACCAAGAATCTAAATCCTCTTCCAAGATGTTTTATATCATATCATTTAAAGGAGAGTGGCCATGGGAGAGGTCCTACCCTACTGTAGAATGTTTAGGTCCACCCCCATTTCCCACTTGATGTTCACAAATGATACCAGAGTCTTCTTGAATGCTAAAAAAAGTTGATCACGGGTATCTCCAAGGTGTTTGAGGAATACTTCCACTGGAGTGGCCAAATGATCAACAATAAAAATAGTAAAAACTACATCTCCAATAGATTCTCCTACTCTCAGTTAGCAGTGGTTCATCATAGCCATGCAAAGGGGAAGTTTCCCTATGTAATAACTTGGTGCAATTATCTCCCCTAGTACCCTTCTCATCCAGGATTTTTATATACTATCCTCCAAGAATATGAACCGGATTCACAACAGAAAACATAGATTCCTTTCTTTTGGAAGGAGTATTTCTCTGATCAACGGTGTTCTCCTTGCCACCCTGTTTCATTCTATCTCAGCAATCAGAGTCCACAAATATGTCATCATAAAAATTTAAAAGTTACTCACTGACTTCATTTGGGACCCTATATCTAAGGGAAAATGACATTGGACCTCTTGGTGCAGGGTGGCAAGATCCGCAATTAATGGTGGAATCATTGTACGGAGTCTTGAAGACGTCCTCCACTCCATGAACTCAAAGCTGGCATGGGGGGTATGGGAGCGGCAAACTCTATGGGCCTTAACAAGTCACAACTACCACTATGGAAACGTTTCACTGGTTATTGCTCATGCATCTCTATTATGGTTGGTCATTTCTCCCCTGATTTCTTTCCTTCTTCCTCACTCGCGCTGGATTATCAGGAAGGGTCACATTTCCTTCTGGAATTACGGCCATGTCGAGGCTATTGTCAACTTTCCGAGCTGTCCCTTCCCCTTGATCTCTTTCCCAGAGGCTAGATCATACTCGGTCCTCATCAATACAGTGCTGAATAAGAGCCAACATGATCTTTTTGAACTAATTGATCTGATTTTGGATCCCGACCATTGCGTTTCCACCCCCTCGTCCTTGGAATTTTTCTCCTTAAGAGACTTCTTTCACATTTTTTAGGCGCATGATCATACCGATATATGGGACGAAATTGTTCCATGTGAATTCCTTATAAATACAATTTTATTCATTGGTGGATAAGGAACCGAGTTATTCTGATGGATGAGCATATAAAGCAATGTGGAATCCCAATCATTTCCAGATTCCATTATTGCAGAAACAATTCAGAGGGATGTTTTGGCCATCTATTATTTGAGATTGAATGGGCATGGGAGGTTTTGGGATACTTTGGGGAGTTCGCTACATTGAATGATCCCAATATGGCAGATCAACCGATCATGGATCATTAGTTCCACGGCATGGGTGAGTTGGGCCTGGAGAAGATGGCTCGATCTTTTTTTCTTCATACAGGCTGATGGAATATTTGACAGGACCGATATAAGGCTAGGCATGAAGGGTATCTTTCTACTAGTCGTTCCCTCATACTGAGAATGATGAATTTTCTTATTGATATGGTCATGCTCCTCGACAATTGGAGAAAAGCTCCGACTCTCCACCAGCTTCTAATGTACTACCTTACGCAGTGCCAATGGGAAATGGGCCTGCTAGAACCCCCCATCTGGGGTCCTTAAACTCAACACATATGTGTATTGATATATTAGGTCCCTCTGTAGGGGTGGATTGTTTTTGAGACCACTCTGAATCTGACATGTTAGTGTTCTCATCCCACCTTTTCTAAGGTTCCTCTCTTTAGGATGAGGAAAAATCATTTTTTAGGCCTAAACATGTTCCACCAAAAAACATTTGTTCTCTTGGAAGATGAAATAGAATCAATGTCCCTTCACAATGCCCTGAATGGTAGGGGCCCTCTCTCGTGGTCCATCAACTACATCATCAAGTAGTGAAAAGTCTTGATCAACAATAACATCATAGTCCATCACACTTGGTGAGATGGGAACCATGTTGCGGATCATCATGCATCACTTGATGCCATTGTCTCAGAGAGCATCTACCTCTTCAATTTTCATTCAATGAATCTCGATGTGGTAAATTGGATTAGAGTTAATTCCCTCAACCTTTATTATTTTCGGCCTCGATAGGCCTTCATGTTTCGTATGATCCATGTCCCCCATGCCTTTCTACTTTTTATAAAATAAATAAATAAATGATGATGATGATGCTCTATTAGAAGTAGTAATCCATTCTCTAAATATATAAATAATTATCTATATAGTGAAATATGTGAGATATATACTAATCATAAGAGTTTGAAATATATTTTCTCATAGAAAAAAACATCATGAGACAAAATAGATAGATTGAGATACATAAGGATTATGATTTCATAATACAATACCACCCAAGGGTGGAAAATAAAGTGTCAGATATTTTGAGATGAAAATACCATGGAGTTATAAACAAAATGGGTGTTGAAATGGATCCTACGATCATGGATCTAGTAGAGATGGATATGGTAATTATTGTCAAAGGTTAAACGTCACTACATTTTAGAATAGTTCAAAAACCATCATTACTATAAAGGATAAAAAATTATTAGTCTAATGATGAGGAGTTTCTAAATAAAATTAATGTTGTGAATGATGGGAGACTTATTGAATTAGTATTTGATAATGTTCTTTTAAAATTTGGGAAGAGGAATTCTATTCTGGATATACATTAACTAAAAATGTAATTATTTGATGATGATCATAGCTCCAATTTCTCTATACACCATGGTGGGACTAAGATGTTTATAGATTTTATGGAACATTTTTGGTGGGATAACATAAAGAGGGAGATTTCTGACTATGTATCAAGATGTTTGGTTTTTTAATAGGAGACAATTGGAAGACAACATCCTAGAGGAGTCATGAAACATCTCCTTATACCTGTGTGTAAATGGGATGATATTAGGATGGATATTGTCTTAGGGATACCAAAGCCTCTTAGAAGATATGATGTGATATGGGTTATTGCTGATTGTCTTGTGAAATCAACATGTTTTCCTTCCATAAGAAAAGATTTACCACATGAATGTTTAGAAGGACATTACATTAATGAAGTTTTAAGACTTCATGGTGTACCCCTATCGATTTTTTCTGACCGTAATATTTATTTTACATCAAGATTCTCTAAAATTGTTTTGAAAACCTTTTATACAGAGATTCATTTGACAAATCCCTACCACCCTCAAACTGATGGAAAATCAGAAAGGACTATTCAAACATTAGAAGACATGTTGAGATCTTAATCAATTGACATTCAATGTATGAGGTATAAATATTAACCTCTATAATAATTTACCTATAATAATAGATTCTATTCAAGTATTCAGATTGTACTATATGAAGCGTTAGATGGAAATATATGTCATACACCAAGTTTTTGTGATGATGTCGGTGAAATAAAACACATAGACCTATAAAATGTTGAGAAAATTATGGAAATGATAAATAACTATTCATAACCATATCAAAAAATAAAAAAGTAGGAAAATGATACATGTTGATGATCGAAGGAAGATTTGTAATTTAATGTAGGAGATCATTTTTTTTAATGTTATCTCTTGGGAAGGGTGTCATATGATTCAGTAAGAAGGGAAAATTAATTCCCATGAACATAGAACCTTTATAAATTCATGAATGAATTGAAGCTATATCTTACCATTTGGAAATTATTCCATGTCTCTCAAAAGTTGATAATGTGTTCCACATATCACTGTTAAGGAAATACATGCCAGACCAAATGCATGGACACAATTAGAAAAAAATAGAACTGGAATCCAATCTATCATAAAATGAATTTCCTATCAAAAATATTTACATTAGATAAAAAGTGTTGATAAATCGGATGAATCATCTGGTAAAACTTCTTTAGATATCCACAAAGTACAAGAGGAAATGTGGGAACCTAAAAAACATATGATGAAGAACCACCTAAATCTATTTGTGAAGTAATATTCTAAAATTTTCATGGATGGAAATACTTTACAGAGGGAAGAATATAACACCCCAATCTTCCATGTTAAGCTTCTTTTTAAATATTTCAATACCTTACGCCACACGCAACACTGAGTTCGAGCACACCATGCCTGGTCGAACTAGCCATTTAAAAAAAAGTTATGAATTTTAATAATAAAATAATGAAATTTATAAATTTTATTTTTCAAAACAGACTTCATTGTAAAATTTTGAACATCAAGATTAGCTTAGGGTGAACTTTTTGTATTTTTCATAAAAGTGACAAATTTTAATTAATTGTGAAAAATTCATTATTATTAAAAAAACCAACCTTTTCATCTAAGGAATTATTTTAAATTAATTTTATAGATACATAATACATATATTATAATAAATTAACTTATTGGAATCATTTTATAATATGATTATATATGAAAATTTTATTGATCTTTTAAATATCTTTTTTAACAACCTTGAAACCACATCTATGGATTTGAAATAAATGTTATTTTATCACTTATGTGAATTGAATTTAAAAAAATGGACATACATGGGAATAATCAGTATAAAAATGTTGTATAATATGATCAAAATCATTTTTTGGGAATAGTAACCTTTTGATTTTATTTACCACAGTTACATGTAAACTGGTTAATTAAAGGTAATAATAATATTATAAAAAAAATATTAACCTACAAATTTTAATAATTTCATTGGATAAGTGTTTTTTGACAAAAGTATCCCTTAGTTTGAAAATATGATCCTTTTTAAGACACTTGTGCTTTATTAGATCGTTTATTATATTTTATTTAAAGAAGAGTTAAAAATGACATATTAAAATTTTAATAACTATATAATTTTTAATATAAGGTCATATAAGTGATATGGTCGACTATAAATAGTATTTAGAAATCCAAATTTTTTATTTAAATAATGGAACTTTAATTATAATATTAGGAAATAAATAATTAATTTAAATGGTGACACAATAATGATATCGTAATTGAATTATTAAAGGAAAATCCATTAAATGATATTAAAAATATTAAAATAAATATAATATTGCTTAATTAATGACATAAAAATTTGTATAGATAAAATATAAATTTTAGTTAAATATTTGAATTACTGGTTAGAAGTTATCATGTTGGTTTGATATTATTAAAAATGTATATATTTAATAGTATCAAAAGTGACATAAATGATACTTTAAAATAAATAATATTTTATTAAATTTTATAAAATCCATAGAAATATATGGATTGACCTAATAACTATATTAATGGTAAATATTTCATAAATTATTCAATTGAGGATCGTTTAGTATTTTATGGTCACTATGTTGACCCTATATTATAAAAATACAAGTAAACACAATAACAGTTAAACTATTTAACTAAGGGTTAAATCCAAAACATATAATTGATTATATGACCTAAACTTGTATATAAATAATTTTCTAAGTTCATCTCGACCCATTCTCATCTGAACCTATAAATTACTCACCTTGAAGCTATTTGAAACTAAAAATCAATTTATAAAAATTTATTATTTTTTGAATTTTCAAAAGTTCCACTCCCCTATCTTATAAAATAGAACCTCTACTTATCTTTTATTCACCCCTCTAAATCCATTTTTATCTTCCCAAACCATCCCAAATCTCCTCCCAAATTACCTCACTTCATCCTATAGGAAATACGTTTGGATGTAAGCCATCCTAATGAGTCGTTTGGTGAAAAACAAAAAGGCATGCTCAAAGAATATGTAATTGTTTTACCAATCCCATTCAATTTATTTTCTTCTTCTATATACCATTCCTATATTTTTATCAAACCAATATAATAAATATATTATTTTATATTTACTGGGATTTTATTATAATTATTTAACATCCATATTCATCCATTTATCTATCCTCTTAAAAACAATATCATCATGTGTGCGTAAGTACTGCTTACCGTGTCCATGTCGTAATGTAATTTTTTATTCAACACTACATTATTTGGATTGGTATAATGATGAGTATAATTATTATAAATAATGAATATATCATGATAATTATTCAATATTATTAATATACCATCCAATTTAATACCATGTATCCATAAATGGAATGATATTGTTGCTTGTGCGTATGTACGTCCTACCATCTCCACAATGCTATGAGATTCATTATATATGTTAACCACTCCATAATAATTAATTTTTTTTATTATTTATAAAAATAATTATTAATAACTTTATATCATTATTTATATGAATAAAATATATCCTATTCCTGAAAAACATTACTTACACAACAAAACATGCATAGGAAAACGATGGAGTTAACAATCAAAACAATTGTAACACAATAATTTTATTAAACATGATATAATAGGATCATATATGTTTTCATAAAAATGGATATGGTTTTAGACTAATTGAACAACATGTTTTAACCATTATATAAGAAGTTAACACACCCTTGAATTAAAGAAAATATAAGTTATGTTTTAATTTCACAATCTCATTATTATATGAGGTTGTTTATATGTATGAATTTTACTGCGACATCTTTATCATCCATGTCCATGTTTATGAAAATGTAATTAAAAATATTTTTTACAATTTTTTAAATTAAATTTAACCATGTTTTACCTTTTACAATAAAAAATTAAAGTGAACATTTTATCATTTTCTAAATGAGATAATATATGATCCTTTTCGACAAACTAAGAAAAGACTATTTCTTAAGTTATACAGCACAGTCGGCTATTTTCTTCTGTTATGGTACCTAAACAAGATTATTCTTTGTTGATAATAATACAGGAATGTTTTCATATGAAATGTTTTCTTTTATAATTTCATGTCTTTTAATTAATTTTAATGCCAAAAATTAATATTTCCTTCAAATAGTTTTAATGAAGTTATTAGATTATTTCATATATGTCGTCATCCATTGTTTGATTTTATGCATTATTTATGTTGATTTATTATTATATGACTTACATATTTCATTTAGGGGTTTAAAATTAATTTGAATTTGTATATGCCGTTTGGATACCATTCATGGTTTATGGTAAATGTATTAACATTTTGTATTAAAGTTTTAATAAAAATATTTATGTTATGATTTACCCCTTTAATGAGAGGAATGTATTAGAGTTAGTAAGGGACTAGAGGGACCTACTATAGCCCCTTGATTTATTAGTGGGTCTAATGAGAAAAACTAGTGACTTGGAATGAGGCATTATTTGTATGGTTTTTATGGTCTGGTCATGAGGCCTTGATAGTATTGTTATAATGTGAAACATTAAGCATTTCCTTATTATGTGATTAGTAATTGATATTATATATGATTATTCGACTTTTAGAATGTCCATGTACATGTTTAAATGGAATTATTTGATTTATTATTTCCATATTATGATAAATATTACATTTAAAAGGCTTGCATTTCAATTTTATACCTTTATTAAATATTTATTCTCATTTATGATAGATTCTTATACATTTAAGCATCAGATATCACCCCATACTTATGATTGATTTTTACCATGATTCTAATACATATATTATGACTGACCTATAGGTATAGTCTAAGGGATATGAGTGTATTCAAGTAATACACTGTGTTTTTTTCATTTCAATTTGTATTTTGAAACTTATGTTTGTATGAAGTTTCTCTAAGGATACTAATCCAATTGTTCCTTCACGATTTGTTTTTCATGTTATCATTCCAACATAATAAAATAATTCACTGACTATAGGTAAATGGTTTCAGGGTGTTATAATTTATAAATTTACATTTCACTTATCTTGTATATGTTAAAACCACCATATGATCATTTCTTTTGAAATTTTATAAATTTTACTTATTTGTCAAATTTTCTTTTCATTCATGATCATATAATTCTTGAAAATAATTAGCTTCCTATTATTTTTCATGATAAAAATATTATTCACATTATGATCCATTTGGTTTCCCTAGTTTGGATTCATGAATACTAATGTGGTATCCCAATTTAAAAATGTAGTTACATAATTTTTTTGGATAGTTCTTATGAAATATAAAGAATTATTCTTACATTTAATTGATTGTACATAAAAAAGGTGGAAATTATTTGGATGATGATCTTGAAATTAATCTATCATGTATATTTCCATTATGATTTATTTTAAAAATATTTGGGGTTGAATGAATCTATAAAAAACCACTAATAATCACCACCTCATTAAAAATTTGTCCTTTGAAGAATGAGATCTAATTTCAAATCCATATTGTATGTTTGTTAGATTATAATTTCAGGTAATAATCAGTTTCAAGATATTTAAATTACATCAAAAATCATGCAGGGGTCATAAATTCCCAAAATATCTATTATAAAAAATATTCACTAAATAGAATTATTTGAAGCATAAATTCCAAAACAAACTATATTTAAATGAACATCTTAATATAAGGGAATAAAATGAATTTATTAATAAAAAATATAATGATATTTTTTTGGACTATTTCAATTAATCCCTTTGATGGGGCATCAGTCATCATTATATAGACATCTATTTTTTTATCAAAGATATATTGAAGGTTTTTTTATTTTAGATTATGGTACTCCCTAGTTTGATATAAACAACTCAACATTAAAAACATTGTATAGAAATTTTTACAAAGAGGTATCATAGATGTTATGATGTATATTTTAATAGCCCCAAATTCTAAAATAAAAACATTGTATTTGATAACATGTATGGACTAAAACAACAAGCTTAAAAGAAAATATAAAATCCTAGGACTTTATGATATATTTATAATTTTAAAAATTCTTCTTATTAAGTATTTTTCATTATAATCATCAATGAGTTTATCTTGTGTTATATGGAATGATGAGTTTCATCGACAGCTTACGTTAGAGGAATGATCGAGTTTTACCAAAAAACAATATTCTATTAATATTATAATTTATTACAATCACCTATCCATTGGAATTCCAAGTATTAATAGGATCAAATAACATAATAAAATATATATAGTTTACAATTTTTAATTATTAATCTATTGATTTGTAATAAAATAAATATTTTTAAATTAATATATGTTTTCTGGAAAATATTTTTTTGCAAAAAGAGGATGAGTTCTGTTTTTATTAAATAAATTTTAATTATTTTATAAAATTTTTGGAAATTTTATTTTATAAAATCATTTTTTTAATTGAAATAAAAAATTATCTTAATGTGATATTTTGGAACCTTTACGTGTTGTTTCATTTATCCTACTAGTATTAAAAAATACATAATTTTGCTAGAAAATTTCCATTTGATTAAATGATTTATATTTTTAAAATATATTGGAATTTATTTTTAATGTATCATTAACACAATGTTATAAAAATAATATCTTTTTATTTTAATCATTTCCATTTTAAATTTTACTTGAAATCTTTATAAAATTTTGTACATTTTAACATTAAAATCATGATTCCTCATTGCACTTGCATGGTTGAATTTAAAATAGATTTTACCGCTTTTTAAAATTAAATTTTGAAAAATAGATTGAATATTTTTAATAAAAACGTATATAATGTATAATATGGTCAACATAATTTTTGACCAAAATTAATTGTGAAAATAGAGAAAATTAATTATCACCGTTATGGAAAAAATGGGTTTATAGGGGGCTACACTAAAATGATAAGGGCTAAAATAACCTATAAAATTGTATAAAAATTATATTATATCAATATTGAGACTATTAATCCTTTATTGTTACATAATAGTATATTTATGACCCTTTTGTTATTTAAAAAATTTGGGAGCACTAAATTCATTTCGAAAATACCTATTGCATCCTCTCAGCAGCAAATTAAAGGTAACCCCCACTCCTCTCTTATTTTCATATTCTATCATTTTTGGATTGGATAATATCTACCTTAATAACATCCAAAAATATGTACCATAATTCTAGAATCCTTATTTTGTGATTAATTCCATCCCTTTATGTATTTATTTCAAACCCATGTAGGATACCCAAAAAAAGAAATGTTCTTCAATGAGCATATTTATTTTACTTATTTCTCCTCCACTAATTTTTCTTAAACCATTAATATATTATAACTGTAGTAAGTAAAATATATGGTAATGTTTTTATAACAATTAATGACCTAAAATTATCATCCCAACCACCAAATGGGTTATGTAGGAATCATTAGTGTGTAATGATGACTACCGCATTGCGAACCGATGTCATTCATTTTGAAATTTCCACAATAATGGTTGGCTATGATTATGGATATAAGGTATATATATGATCCTTATACCATATTTTTATTTATTCTCTTATTATGTCATATTTTGTTTTTACCTCTCATTTTGTAGGGGATATGATAACATCGCTTTTTTTATGGCACACTACCACCTCACAAAGAATAATGATTCGTCTATCCCTAACACTTCGCATAGAAGGTGATAAATATGGGTTTAATGATTATATGTGATATAAATGAAATAAATATTATATTCCGAAAATACTTATTATTCTTAAAAGATAATATACATCATTTTATTTATTTCTTGTTACTCATTTAAACATCATAATATCGTTTATGTATATGTGGACCACTGACTTCACAAAGAAATTGGACTCTATTTTAATCATCACACCAAAAGGATGATATATATATATATAATATGGTATACTATATTTTATGGTAATTATATAATTGTAAAATTTTACATACCTTTCTTTCATTATGATCTTTCAAAAATGCAAAGGTCACTCAAGAGTATGTATGACAAACTATCTCCATGATTGAACAACCATTAATTTATCATTAACCATCATTCATGATTGGTTTAAATTTTAAATTTAATATAAAAAATGATAATTATTTAATTAATAATATTTTTTATATGATATAACTGAAGGACCCTAGAACACCCAGAGAAGGGAAGAGTGAATCAGGGTATCAACTTTTTCTTTTTAAAATTGTCGATCTTGTTCCCATGTTGGTAGGGACTTTTTAAATTAGTCAAAAAAATGAAGGCAGGGAGATGACACAACATTTTTACTTGGTTCACCAAAAAGGGCTACATCCAATGAGCATATGTTGACAGTGTTTCGGGCGTACCCAAATACACTAATATTTACTATTTTTAGGACGCAATATTTTGTCACAAACACTCTATGGCAGGTACACTACCTTTAAAAGGGTTTAGGGATAGCTCCATGCATCCCTCAAATCACTTCTCTCAATTCCCCCTAGCTCACTACCTTGAGAGAAGTCAAACTCGGTTTATTGACTTGATGGTCACTTCAACAGATTTGCATTGAAGTCTTTTCTCAATACAACCTGAGACACTGCTTGCATCGAAGTCATGAATTTATGCACTAGAAAGCACTGAACCACTGAACCGGAGATTCAAAACATATAATCATCTGACACTAACAATTTCATGAAACACCTACTTTGTACGCACAAGATCATACTTTTGCACGCAAGATTTTCTTTTTTCTTGGAAAATAATTCACAGAACTTCACTCATTAACTGAAATTATAACCTTTTGTGTGAAAATTAAATATTTTCCATAAAACAGAAATTTTCCATGCAACTCTAGATTTTTTTTTTCAATAGTAGTTTTTTTGCGTAACTCTAGATTTTCTACGCAACCGTAACTTTTCCGTGAAACTCTATGTGTTCATCACAACAAACTTTTCATGCAACTTTTTCAAGCATCAGAACTCAGATCTTCTCTAAGTCTTTAGTTGATTCGAATGAGGGGGGTCACCTCTTTTTTATAGGTGTCAATGACCCTAAGGTGCAAAACCCACAGTGGTATGGAAAACCTTTCATTCCACGTGGAATAATTTTTTTGCATGAATCGTTTTCTACGCACATGTCTAGGTATTTCATGCAACCCATGCCTTTTCCATTTTGCGACGTTCTAATCCCAAAACATGTTTTCCATCTAATTTTACGAGAACCTAAAATATTGCGCACAAATTCTTTTTTGAAACACGCATTTCTCCATTTTATGATTTTTAGGGCCAAAAATTTGGAAAACACTAGGATATGATGCCACCTTTAATATTTTTTCTACTTGAACTATATGTGTAAGAACCCAGACCTTCGTTTCAGGGATGTTTTTTCTTTTTATGGAGTTTTTAAGAAAATAAGAGTTTCTGGAAATTTTTGAAGTACACATCATGTACTTTATTAGTACACGCTGTGTACTTCGATGCCACGTGAGACCATGTGTTGGCCATGTCTGGGCCACACACACGGTCGTCTGGGGTGATGTGTAGGCTGCTTAAAGTGGAGTACGTAATATACTAGTACACGCCGTGTACTCCAAAATTACACGCCCTGTACTTTTTTTCAGTAAACGAACTGGGGTCGCGTCTAAAAGCCAGAACATGCTTCGTATCCATCATCTGCGACCGAGGGTGCCCCGTATGGTTGTGAATCTCCTATGATCCCCCGATCCCTTGTCCATTATCTAAATCAACATCCATTGATTTCACTGGAACCGTTTAGGTAATATCTTCCTTATTCTAGAGCATCGTTTTCAAATTCCTCCTCTTTTTCAAGTTATCTTGGGTTGAACATTTTGTGAAATTTCATAGATCTAGGATGTTCTAATGGGATTCAATCCTCTTAGTTCAATTATATAAATCTCCTAGCATCAAGGTAGGTGGTTTGTGCCTTTTCGTTCGATGTCTTTGAGATTATGTGCAATTTCCACCAATACCCTTGAATAGGGTATTGTGTGTTTACTGTTCTACCGCTTTTGTTTTTCTTGCCTTTATTTTATGCTTGTGTAGAGTTAATTTGGATATATATATGGGGAATTTATATTCTTGGATGTTTTTCCCATGCCTTATTTTATTTATGACCTTTTGTTTTGTTCTGCCTTTGGCCGTTATGCCTGTTTTCCATGCCTTGTGAACGTAGGGTGGAGTATTGTTCCCTGACATGCTTGTTATGCTATAGACTGGATAGTCAAGTAGCTCTATAGGATTAATTTATCCATATAGCATTATTATGCACTAACTTTCAAGGGGATGTGAGAACCTGGTGCTATAGACCATAAGGGGATAGACCAAATGAGCTTCCTCAGAGAGTCTTGGATATTATAGACTATAGGGGATAGACTGAGTGAGCTTCCTAGAGGGTCTTGTATATTATAGACCACATAATGATAGAACAATTGAGCTTACTTATAGAGTCTTGAGCCTTATAGTCTATACGGGGGTAGACTAAGTGAGCTTCCTCGGAGATTCTTTGTTTTTTTTGAATTTCCTTAAACCATTCCTAGGCTATAGGATGAATTGACCGAGTGAGATTCTTAAGAGAGTATTTGTATGACATGAGGCTATAAGTGGAATTAACCAAGTGAGATTCCTCAGAGAGTCTCTTCAACTTGGGAATATAAGGGGAATTGACCCTGTGTTCTTTCCTAGAGAGTCCCTGACTACCTTAGACTATAAGGGGAATTGACTAAGTGTGCTTCCTTGGAGAGTATATAATCTCGTATGACCAAACCAGAGGGGTTAGGCTGTGTTTACTTCCCAAAGGGTTATTGGTACTTCTTGGTTAGGACCATAGGGGATGGCCATGAGTACTTCCCGGTGGGATTCCTGTTTGTGGTTAACTATTTTCTTCACTTTTGATTGTTTGATCTGCGGGTTGTTTACTGCTGTGTATTATCCTGTTTACTGCTTACTATTTACTGTTTACTGTACTATTACCTACCATATACTTACTTACTAGTAGGAAACGATCTTCGGGTGGTTTCCTAGTATGATTTAGTCTCAAACCTTGTTTGGGTCATGCTTTTGGGCCCAAACAGATTATATTGTTGCGGGTATAGACAAGGGCAAGTGCCCTTCGACTTTGGGTACATGATTTCATAGGAGTAGGATAGCATGGGACCAAGCCGAGGCTTGCGATACTGAGGTGTTTCGTATCTATTTTTCTTTTTCACATGGTTTAGCATTGTATTCAACATTGTGACTTGGTTGGCTGTTTTCATAGACATATATGTACCATGCATCATTTACATGTATTTCGCTCTTGCTGTTTCTCTATTTATCTTTCGACTGTTTTCTTTTGTTGGATATTACTGCTTCCGCTATTGTATGTGTTGTTTATTTCTGTTGCGTACTCTTCCAATGAGGGTATAGTTTCTCCACTATCACACCTAAGGCCCTCGCTGCTAGTCGGCAGCCTCTGGCATTTGGAGAAATGCACTTAAGACCATGTGATCAACCAGGTACTGGGTGCCTCTAGGTGTATTTTGGAACCGGGGCGTTACAAAGTGGTATCATAGGAATTCATTTCACTTGAATTACTGTTTGGAGCCTATATCCAGGGATAGGACAGAATAGGTACTTGGTAATAATTTGTGACTGGGAGTAGCTAACCCTTGTACAGGGAAAAGCCAATCTACCTCGTTTATTGTAATTTCTTTAGGTTTTTCAATTTTTATAGTGGATATGATTTTACCATTGGGTGATTCACATGCTTTGTGCTATTAAAATTATTGTTATTGTGGTTAAATTTCTGTCACAACCTGGGGAGATGAGGGTATGCCATCTCATGCATCATATATGAACTTGTTATAAATCACATGCCACGCATTCTTGTTATGCCATCTAAGATGCTTTAGCGATTTCATGTTGTTGTTATAGACATTGTTTAGATTATTCATTTTGTTGTGATAGATTCTTTGATAGAACATCAGTTGTTTGATAGATAAATTTTTTGTATTGTAATTTTCTTAAATGGACACCAAACATTGGTTCTTGAGGTGTTATGGGCCCTCATGGATAGTAATTTGGTGGATCATTTCCTGGTTTCCCTGTTATAACTTGTATAAGATTCCAAGCTCTGATTCGTGGGGAGTATGGGCCCTCACGGATCGGAATCAGGCACCTTAACTCTTGTTTTTTGTATTTTCTGGGCTTTGGAGCAGTTTCTGCGCTAATTCCCAGAAAAACCCAGAATACAGGGCATGTACTTTATTAATACATGTCGTGTAGTTTTTAAACTTTTTCACTGACTGTGTGGGAAGAAACATGGAGTTGTAAAAAATCTTTAAGAACACGCCGTGTATGGTAAGTACACGACGTGTTGTAGTGACAGTGTGTCTACCCATGTGACTAACGACATAGATGGATTAAACTTCAACTATACACATCGGGTCCTATTATAAAATGCAGTTCCATGTAACCTTAGTACAAATCCATGTCACAAACCAAACGGGTTGGGGAAAAACTTCAATTATACATCGTTTTATCAGGGAGCACGCCGTGTAAGAGTGAACTGTTTAGCCGACCGTGTAACGAACAACACAGGTCGGTGTTATCCTTTCTTAGTACACGCTGTGTTTTTTTGGAACATGCCGTGTAGTTTAACCTGGGTACACATGCCATGTAAGTAACAACACTGGTCATTGAAACCATGTCTAGTACATGTTTTGTCCTTCGTGAACATTCCATGTTGTCTAGAATTAAGAGGACAGTGTGGGTTAGCCGTGTAAGGAGACTCAGGCAGGGAATAGAGTTCATGTACACATCGTGTGTGGGGAAAATACACTGTGTGGTTGGGGCGTTAGATGACCAGTTATTGAAGAAGTGTGTACCCATGTGAATGGCTTAAAAGAGCACGCCGTGTAGTTTTTATACATGTCGTGTAGTCATGATTTTTACAAATTTAATGTTCCGTTCTCTCGTTCCCCTCTTGTACTCTTTTTTTTCTCATTCTTTGATAATGCTGATATAAGGTATGCTTTTTACCTTTTAGAGCTAGGCCACTGAGATGTCCTCCAGTTGTACATCAGCTTCCAGACAGTGATCAAACACCGGATATGGCCGATCAGGGACCTCCTGCAGATCCTCCTATTTTTCCGGCCTTGGAATCGTCACTTATACTAGTTGCAAGCGCTAATGAGCAGTTTAGGGAATAATTTATGAGGATGATGCAGACCTTCCAGGGAGCACCGCCTACTGCCCCGTCAATGGAATAGTTGACGCGGGGTTTTTAGCAGCAACATCCTCCTACTTTCTCAGGGGATGGAGTACCTCAGGCTGTAGAGTCATGGCTAGAGGCCATGCGGACAATTTTTGAACATCTCGAGATACCTCCAGAGAAGAGGGTGAAGGTCACTACTATATGCTCCGAGAGTCCACCAAGAGGTGGTGGGAGGTGATCTCACAGTCAGGATTCCAGCATATTATGACTCGGTATGAGTTTCAGCACATCTTTTAAGATTACTTCTCCCCGGAGACCTTGAGGGCCGACCGAGCCTAGGAGTTCATGATATTAGAGAAGGTTACTCTTTCTAAGATGTAGTATTCCTCCCATTTCATGGAGATGCAGCATTTCACGCCTATCCCAACAGGGGATGAGTTGTTATTGGCTAGGAAGTTTGAGGACGGTCTCAGGAAGGAGATCCGTTCCCAGGTGAAAATCTTCAGGTTGACTTCAATATACTCTATCTTCAACCAGGCGCTGATCATAGAGCGCAATCTGAGGGATTCTGGAATAGTGATCTAGGGCGGTTCGGCACCCATTGTCTGTGTTCCTCCTACTGATAGCAGGAAGCGCCGTAGGGATCTTTCTCGAGGATATCAGAGTAGGCGGAATGTATCTACGAGCAGCTAGGTAGTATGCTACCAATGCAAGAGGAGCGGGTATACTAGGCCTTAGTGCCAGAGAGACCCGATGGAGTGCTGATCTTGCATCAAGATGAGCCATCTTCAGTGTTTTTGTTAGATCTTATCACCTACAACTAGTGGAAGGGGTTCTTCTATGACCATGCGTTAAGGAGACGCATCGCCAGTTTCTCCCTAGTTTGGGAACTAGAGTTCTTCCGGCCATGCGGGCCGGGGTGGAGGTTACGGTCGTGGTGGTTAGTCACCAAGTTACCAGTGACAGCAGAGTAGAGTAGCTTAGAGTGGCCAGCTAGGGTCGTAGGGCCGCGGTACAGGCCAGACATTCACTGTGGAGCAGACCCATCAAGAGCAAGATACTGTACCTTCTACAGTTCTAGGTATGATGTTAGTAGCCTCAGTTTTATCTTCATCTCATTTCGATACTGAATCTATGCATTGCTTTATCTCTATTTCTATTTTGCAGAGCCTTGGGCTCTCTATCTTTTACTCTGCCGATACTTTGACTCTTGACACACCGTTGGGGACTAGGGAAATTAGTGTGTGTTAGTGGAAAGAGTTCCCTCTTGAGGTTGTAGGGTGTCACTTATTATCGGACCTCTATGTCCTAGAGATGACGAGCTATGATGTCATTCTCAGAATGGACGGTTTTGTTCCCTTTTAGGCATTCGTCAACTGTTATCGCCGTAGGGTGTGTTTCATATCACCGGAGGGTGGATATTTTTTTCATAGAGGTGAGTAGGACGTCTAGGTGAGTAGAGCAGGTCCAGAGCCTCTTGGGTTAGGTGGAGTTATAGCCCAGATTTTTAGTCTTTATCTGGATGACCAGGGGACTTCACATTTAGACTTTCCTCCGGTGGTGGATCGCTTCAGAGATGTCTTTCCAGAAGACTTTCCAGGTTTTCCTCCAGAGCGTGAGGTGGAATTCTTGATTGAGCTTGTTCCAGTAGTGGAACCGGTTTCCATTCCTCCTTATAGGATGTCTACACCTGAGTTACAGGATCTCAGGAAGTAGTGGGAGGAGTTGCCAGAAAAGGGTTTCATTCGACCCAATACTTCTCCTTGGGGTTCGCCTATCCAGTTTTCAAAGAAGGTAGACGATACCCTCAGGCTGTGTTAGGATTATCGAAAGCTAAACCAGTTGACGGTCAAGAACCAAAATCCCTTGCCGAGGATCGATGATCTCTTCGATCAGCTTCGAGGAGCCTGAGTGTTCTTGAATATTTAACTGAGGTCTGGTTATCAGTAGTTGCGTGTTAGACCATCTGATATACCTCTTAGAGCTTTCTGGAGCAGGTATGGTCTATATGAGTATATGGTTATGCCACTCGGTATCATGAATGCTCCTGCAGGTTTCATGGTAGTGATGAACCAAGTGTTCCATCCATACTTGGATTCCTTCATGGTGGTTTTTGTGGATGATATCTTGGTGTACTATCACACTCGACACGACCATTCCACACATCTTGAGATTATTCTGAGTACACTAAGAGAGAATCAGTTATATGCTAATCTCTCAAAATGACACTTTTGGATGGATCAAATTCACTTATTGGGTCATGTTATCTCTGTTGACGCTCCTTTCGTCACAGAATCTAATGATCGGAAAAGGGGAATATCTGAGCTCAAAGTGATTCATCCTTTGAAGAAAACATCAAAAATAGACAAAGGCATGAACAAATGATCAAAAGCAACTACACCGCGCAAGTTATATCACTATCGCGCAAGTACACTTGTGCGACGACCTTGGTCGCACAAGTGACTTGCGCGACCTAAGTGATAACTGCCCGGGGTCTTCTACTGCCTATAAATAGACCCTGTGGGCCCCCCATTCGAGAGGACCTTTTTCCAGAAACTCTGATTGAAGCTCCCGACGCCCAAGTCTCTTCTCAACGCTTCCATAACACTTCTAAGGTAATTTCTTACCTAGAACGGAAGATCTAAAGAGAGGGAGGAAGGCCTCAGTATTGAAACTCATCAACACTTGCGCGCCTGAGTGGCCAACCCTTAAGGGAACTGGTCACACTTGCGCGCCGCCTTATTCCTTCAATAGAATTTGTGGTCCCCTTTCTGGAAGAACCTCAATGAAGATTCTAAAGGGTTTAATAATGAGTCGCTCAAGTATTTTTATGCTGGTTGAAAATCGCGCAAGTACCCCACATGCCGCACAGGTAAACCTGCGCGACCAATACTTGCACGCCCACGCAAGACTTGCGCGCCTTTCAAGACTTGCACGCCCCTACCTTTTTGGGTGCCCATCTTTCCCATTTTACCCCTCTTAAGCCATTTCACCTTTCTTATTCAAGATTTAGTCTTCAAGATACTCTTCAAATCCATTTATGGCATGATTTCTTGATTTGACTTCCTTATTTGAAAGGAATTCTGTGGAATATCTCTCAAAACATAGTGATTTATACATCTTTATGTCACCAAAGATTGAGAGTTCATTCATTCAACCTCATCCTTTAAGATGAGAGAATCCTTAACCTGGGTCTCCTTTTTAGGAATAATCCCCAGTTATAAGTCCTTTAATCTGGGCATCTTCCTCAGGAGTAAGCCCCAAATTCTTAAAGTTCCCAAATCTGGGCATCCTCCTCAGGAGTAAGCCCCAAACCTTAATTCCTTAACTTGGGAATCCTCCTCAAAGGTAAGCCCCAATCATAATCCTTTAATATGGGCATCCTTCTTAGGAGTAAGCCCCAAGTCCTCTAAATATGGGCATCCTTCTTAGGAGTAAGCCCCAAGACCCTTAATTTGGGCATCCTTCTTAGGATTAATCCCCAATCTCAAATATGGGCTTCCTTTTCAGGAGTAAGCCCCAATCTCAAATATGGGCATCCTTCTCAGGAGTAAGCCCCAATCTCAAATATGGGCATCCTTCTTAGGAGTAATCCCCAAACCTTAATACCTAACATGGGCTTCCTTTTCAGGAATAAGTCCCAGTTATAATCTTGGGCTTCCTTTTCAGGAATAACCCCAAGTCCCCTAAATTCTCTTTAACCAGTCCTAATTTACCCTTGATTTGGTCTTCCTTTTCAGGAGTAAAACCCAATCATAAGTCCCCTCCTAACTTGGGCATCCTCATTATGAGTAAGCCCCAAGATTAGAGTATTCAAATCTCCATGAAGCACATATACCTTTATGGACCCTGTTCATGGATTTTCTCCCTAAAAGTGAATCCTAAACCTTCATCTATCTGGGCAATCATACATACATAAGCCCCAAACAATTTCTTATGATTGCATCTTTCATGTAACAATTGTCTAATGTTTTTACCAATACCTCTTGTTTCTCACACCGAGCATGACTCACGTGAGCTTAGAGTGTAAAAGTAACTATGACATCCTTCTTTGAGCCATCAATCATAAACATCATACTCCATTACTCGAACTACGTGGGTTCTGATTCCTTTTCCAAAACAAAGGATTCGTAGGTAGCCCATTTATGGGTTCGATCCCAACTTTGAAATAATCCATGTCCTTCTGAATGACGATAAACTTCAAGTGCCCCACTGAGTGGCTTTAAAACTAGCCTGGTCATCATAATGACCAAGAGACTTTTATTAATGTTTTTGAAGGATACCATTGACTAAGAATCTCTAAATAGATACAGATGATTCTCTATTGATGAATAACCTCGAATACATATAAAAGATTCTCTAAATTTCTTACATATTTAATCATTGATTGTTAAAACTGAAGGAAAGATCATTTTATACTTGGTAATGTAATAAGGATTCACGAACATAACTTAAATCTATAAAGAGAGTCCCGGAGTAAACAATAATTCCCCTCAAAAAGGTGTGATGAGTCCGACCTCCCATCCTCTCGACCAATGAAAATTCCTAAGTCTCATTAGCCCACAAGCTAATGAGCGCCTACCTTTGGAAAGTAGGTTCAAACGGATGTGGAATCATTGGATGTTTCTGGTTCTACAAACAAACTCGTTAGAAACCGATCAGAACGTTTGAATCTCCCATCCAGGAGGTCAGCCCCGAATTCCGTGCGAAACAAAAATGGTGAACCCGACGTGAATCCTTAACCAAGTTAATGTGATGTTATTATTATTTGTTAGGCCCCTTGGGCCAACAAAGCAATCATTGACATGTGCTCATCCAAAAGATGCAGTGGCCGGATTCATCTTGATTATGTCTGTTATATGGAACAGGCACTCTTTTCTCAAGATCTTCTGCAAAATGGATTTCCTTAAATTCACTCCTGTGAATACTGTTGTTGTGAACACCTCTACTGTGAGGTCCGCTGCTGTGAAAACCAATGCTGCTACTCCTGCTGGAACGTCGTCCGCTCTGAGGATGACTTCACCAACTCAGCGTCTTCAACGCTGGGTTTCTAATGCACTGGTTAAGGAGTACCATTTCAACGGTACTATCCCAACTCTGGTGGCCGCTTGTCAAGCCCTCTAAGTTAACAACTCTACCTAGTCATCCGGAAAACGACGGCCAGTGATCAAGAAGCAGGCGGTGCTGACTACCGTCTCCAACCGTTTCGGGTCGTTATCCCCGGAACGCAATTTCCATTCACTCCCTTACTCTGAGGAAGTGAATGAGAAGGTCCCTCAGGGCCTTAATTCAAAAAGACAGGAGTCCTTCCCGACGGCTCCCATCAACAATCGCCACCAGACTCGTGCGGTAGTGCACCCTCAACATGATGAGGGTACCGACTCCAGGCATTCAGCTCAGGTTCCTCGAACCCGAGCAGGCAAGATGCAACTGCCAGAGATGGAATCCGGTTAACAATGGGCAGGTTATCATCCCTGCCATCTCCGGAGAAGTCCACCAACCTAACTTGGTGTCGAACAACGAGCAGGAACACACACCTACCCATTTTAATTCCGCTGTCCAGCAGAGTCGTCTGGCAGCATCAAGCCAATCCTGCCAGGCAATTCCGGAGGAGTACTATAGGCAGGAACATACACCTGCTTATGCATCACCAGTTAGTCAGCAGGCTCGTCTGACTACATATGATGGATCTCGTCAACCGCGTTTGGCGAAGTGTAATTAGCAGGAACATACACCTGATAATACTAATCAAGCCTACCAACAGTCTCGCTTGGTAGCGCACGGAGAAGTCAGTCGGAAAGCCCCGAAGACAAACAGGAGGCAGACTCAACTCTCTGCCTCCACACATGAGTACTGTCAGGATTCACTGACAGGAAAAGGAGGACAGAAGCAGGCAAATACACCTACTCCAAACCCGGAATGGACGTATATCCCCGTTCTGGCGGCTGAAGTCACCAAACATATTTTTTCAATGGTGAAAGAGCAGAAGCAAATTCCTGCTCATATTCTGGATGCTTGCCAGGGTATCATAACAGCTTCAGCATCATCTTAGGGATAGACACATAAATCTATCCCTAGAAGTGGAGTGACACATCAATGATTCACTCCAGAACAGACACTCACATCTGTTCCAGTACAAAAGGGTTATGGGGCATACTCCCCCATATCATACGGACAACCAAGTCAGGCACATACACCTGATTTGAGTGGAGATCGTCAGCCTAACCTGACCATCTTTCCTGATCAGGCACATACACCTGCTCAGAGTAACCACTTTCTTCAACAAGTGGTTTCCAAAGCGAGTAAGAAGGCATCTAAGAAAAAGATCCGCCCAGCACAGTCAGGAGATCAAAGGTCAATCTATAACAAGGCCTTGCTCGATGCTGGAGTTCTTGAAGCCCTCAGACATTTATCTGTCGGAATTCAAGATTCTACTCCCTCAGTTCCCAATAACAGGAACATTAATTCTAAAGGTCTTCAACAGACACTTCCTCATGAAGGCTTGCTTCATGAAAATTCGGTCAATCTTGAAGTTTCTTCTTCAGATGAGAGCCACAGGAACCCTCTGTGTGGTCAGAAGACCAAGGAGCAAGAGATCTCATCTTTTGATGTAACCCATTATAGTGGTCCTCCCCATGATGATGAATTTCGCTGTGAAAGTCCTATCCGCAGTAGTGATTCACATTGCCTGGAAAATACTCCAGTGGACAATGTAGTGCCGAGAAAGTCCTCTTATCTTGAGGCACTTGCAAATGTGAAACCAGTCATGTCTGATGCTTTATCGCTAACAAGTGAAATAATTTCTCAATTAGAAGATAGCCCAGGGTGTAGGTCATTCTCCGAACCACCCCTAAGTCATGCATATTCTAGTTTGATCAATGATCTCTCTACCAATCTTGTTGAATCCGATGAAGCAACAAGGAAACACCAACTCTGGTCAAAACAGGTAGAAGAATCTTCATTTAATGATAAAGAGGAAATGCTGAACATGAGGAAAAAACTGGCAAAAGGTGAGGTACCCGTCATTTTTTGGCCTTTGGCTGACTCCCAGTACGACATTCCAAAGATGTTGACGGATGATGGAATCCATGATATTCGTCTCAACATATGGAAAACTCTTTGTCAATTGAAGAATAAGGTATTATCTTATGATGAATATGAAAATCATCTTAAGATAATAGAAGGGCTACAATTTCAGATTGATTTGGCATCTCTATCAGTCTCTCGGTATCCGAAGGCTGAAAAGCAGTAGTGAACCCTTCAATGTTCATGCCTTGGCGCACTAAGAAAATTGCGTCAGTTAATTACCAATGCTCCATCAGGTGTTCATATCAGAGGATGGGGTGTTCACGGAGCACTACATTTCACAGTGTTTTCCAGTCAGCAAAGCCCGCCAAAAATGGTATCATGCAATGTTATTGCCCATGGCCGACCACAATCAATGGGTTTTGTTCATAATCAAAATCCTTCTCAATAATAGGCTTCAACTAGTTCCTCTCAAAATCCAGCATATAGAGAAAAAGTTGTTTAATTGCTCCTACATAAAGCAGGCGAGAATATTGCACAAGCCTCTCGTATGGAGAAAACACGTCATCAAATGACATAAGTTTCGGAAATCATCCAATGGTCTGTTGAACCAGGTGATAAAAGTGGATATAGTTTAATGCATCTAGCTAATTTCTGAACTAAGATTCGCAAGATCAAGAGATCTTTTAATAAGATCTCAGACGTATCATGTCAAGAGCCACCCCATCTTGTCAGACTGGGGACTTCTCTAACCCAACCATCAGAGTCAACAAATGGGATTCGAGGAGTTGAACGGAAGCAGCAGGAACATCCCCAGTTCTCGAGACTGGGGACTCTTTCAAATCATCAATCCCCTCCTCATAGAATGTCGGTCTTTTCTCGATTGGGGAAGAAGCCCCAAGAGGAACGAAGAACCAAATTATCAGGAGATTCCCTCCAAGTTATAGCTCGTCAAGAAGTTCCTAAAAGATTGAATCAACAAAAGGCAATGTCTCATCAAAGACATGAAAGAAGACAATATAACAGAAATGTTGATAGAAGGGATGCGATGCATTATGCATCAATAAATGTCATCAATGGCATTGTTTCTAATCCACCAGAGGAGACTCAATCAGGGGACTCAGATGAAGAGCGTCCTACTCAAGAAAATGTACACACCGATACAAATGAAGAAGGTGTACGTACATGAAGTAAAAGGATTACTCAGAACCTAGGTAATCCACTTCCCTCCCTCAAAAAGGTATCCAACAAAGAGAAGGGAAAGAATAAGGTTACATATCCTTCCTCTGGAGAAGGTCAGTCGCTCTCATTAGATAAATGGTTTGCACAACAGGAGGAAGAAATGAAAGAATTAAGAAGGTTGAATGCATAACTACTTCAGAGTAGTCTTCTTCTTAAGAATGCTGAAGTCCGAAAGACGAAGGAATTTTTTGTAACTACTGAGATGGATCAGGAATATCCTCCTTTATCAGTACACCCTCAGAAGTCTAATCCTACGGGTCAAATGCAACAACGGTTGGAAGTACTACCATCAGTTGCAGCACCAACCACCACATCTGTCCAAGCTCCATTCATTGCACCTACCCAAAACCAAGTTCAACCTGATGTTTCTCAAAAGTTAATAACTACTATTGAGTCATTAACAGCTCGGTTAGAAACTATGGAAGGGAAACGGGTGCAAGTTCAACCTGAAAAGAAAATTTACACTGAATGGGTAGATTCAATTTCTCCTCCATCCAGTTTTGGAAACCCTGTTTTCCCTAATTTCAATGAATCAGGTGACCCTGAACAACATTTGACACATTACGTGTCTTGTTGTGATCCTATGATGGGAACTCCAGAACAGCAAGAAGCAGTGAAACTCAGATGCTTCGTGCGAACCATGCAAGGACCATCTTTTTTCTGGTATACAAGCCTGCAATCCCGGTCAATCATCGGATGGGAGGATCTTCGGCAAAAATTCCTTCTTCAGTTCAGCTCAACTTTTCCAAAAATGACAGTTTTCGATCTTACAAACTACAAGCAAAGGGAGAATGAAAGAGTCTCTGATTTCATTGCTCGCAGGAAGGGATTAACGTATTCCCTGAGTTTAGCACTCCCTCAGGAGGAACTGTTGCCATTATGTGTGGCAAATTTGTGTGATGAATTACGCACGCCATTGATCCCTGTGAAATACACAGGAGGGTTTCGAGACCTTACTTCAATCACTCAACAGATTGAAGATTCCCTTATACAGGCTAAGGTTAAATCTCATTTAATTCCATCAGCTCCAGGAAGGAGAATGGGTAAAGTAGAAACTGCTACAGTTATGCTTAAACAAGCACTTGTACCTATTTCTACTACAAAACCTTCATCTTCTCGAAGGGATCCACCTCCTGAACGCCAACAACAAAGGCCGTTTCGTCCAAATGATCAAAAAGATCAACGACAAAAATAATTTGAGGATTTGAAGAGTAAAACATACTCTTTCTGAAGTGAGCAAGTTCCTGGTTACTTCATTTCAGCTCTGGAAAATAATTTGGTTCAACTACCAGTGCCCAAAAGGCCAAACAAGGTAGGAGATGAAGACCATCCCAATTATTGTCCCTTTCATCAAATGTTGGGGCATCCCATCCAGGATTGTTTTGTCTTTAAAGACCTCCTGCAAAATATGGTCGACTTGGGACAAGTCAAATTGAAGGGTTCTTCAGCTCATGTAGCGTGTGTTACCGTTACAGATCCAGAGGAAGGAAGCGAGTGGCAGGAAGTCAAAAGCAAAACTGCGCCAAAATATGATGATTGGATGGTCAGAAAGACAATCAATCGGACCCATTCCATTTTGCGAACATAATTGAAGAAGCCAATTGTGTCTCCTACAAAAGCTGCAGTGAAGCCTCCATCAAAAGACAAATCCTCAAAAGGGCAGCGCAATTCAAAGAACAAATAGGAATCAGAAGAAGATGAGTATGTATCGAGGCCTATGTTGTCTTTGACTCTGGAAGATTTCATGCCATCTACTTAAAAGCCACGGGCACTGACCCATCAAACGGCACAGCCTAAACAGGCTAATCAGGCAGAGTCTTTATCAGACGAAGAGTTAATCTTCGGTTCTTTTAATATGATTCAATTAACAGATCCATATTCCATTCTGGATGAGCCTGAATTCCCTGCATTAAATAAGGGAATCCGAGGAAATTCTAGAGGTTCAGGATACAGGGGAAGACGTGGATCTTTCTGAATCCACTACTCCAATCCTACCCTTTCTAGCACTGTGTATGCAGTAGAAACTCGTGGTAGAGCCCTTCAGCGAGCTCAAAAAGAACAAGCAAGTTCTTCTGCCAATAGTCAACTCAGTTTTGGCACAGTTATTTTGGAAGACCGATTGAAAATTTCATCTTCTTTATATCAGCAAGTAAATGGATCTAATCAGTCTAATCTTCCAAAACCAAGGATTTTGCCAACTTCTATCCCTGTACAAGATGCATCAGCTTCCAAATCATATGCTTCCAAGGTACCTGCTAAACTGCATATTCCTGTTGCGAAACGTAGACCTCTAGATCAAAAGTATGATATATTGAAACACTTGGCCCAAGTACCAGCCAAGTTATCAATTTTGGATGCTTTGAATCTGTCAAAAGATCTTCGGGAAGCACTCATCAAAGATTTGTCAAGTCCTCAGGAGTTTGAAGCTGAAATTGTTGCAGCTGAAGTCTATCACATAGAGAATAATCCTGCAGAATGCCATGCAGTGATATCTTTTTCTGATAAAGATGAAGATGATTTTGTGCATGGGCACATAAAACCTTTGTACTTATCTGGAAAAGTCAATGGTGTAGATATTCAAAGAGCTTTCATTGATAATGGTTCAGGAGTCAACCTCATGCCCATTCGTACACTTCGTCGATTGGGCCTCACAGAATCTGATTTATCTCCTTCTACCATGATGTCACAAGGATATGATAAATATGAACAAGAACCACTGGGCGAAGTTACACTCAGAACTCAGTTTGGGGATCTTGTATCCAATTCGTATTTCATGATTGTTGATCAAGACTCAGCTTTCAACGTCTTTCTTGGAAGACCCTGGCTACATCAGCATGCGGCTATCCGTTCATCATACCATCAATGTCTCAAATACTGTTTCAATGGTCAAGTTGGAACATTGTATGGTGATAAAACCCCGTTCAAGACATGTGAGTCTCAATACATTGAGGTGGAATTTTATCACATGAAGGGAAGAGAAAAATCAACAATGAAGGAAATTACCAAAGTTAATGCTCCATATAGTTTGGAGAAAATTCCAATAAATCCATTTAAGCATGTGAGTACAGATTATGTGTTACCTATCAGTCAAATTGAAAAAATAGGCCCAAATCAAAATACTCTTTTGGAAAGATCCATAATGTCAATTACGGCAATCGAGCCAGACAACATGGGAGAAAATGGTAACCTACCAAACAGTGATGAAAGCATAAGTGGTGACGTTTTCATTTCATCTGCTGAAGTCCAACAAGTCTATACGTCGCCAATCAGGCCAGAAGAAGTTATAGCAACACCAGAGGTGAATAATGATGTCGATTCTCAATCCATTATCTCCTCTTTATTTCCCAAAGAATGCCCTTTATCATCAATAGGGTCGGAAATGGAAGCTTCTTCTTCAAAATGTGAAAATTTTGATATCTCTTATGATCATGAGAATTTCGTTTTGTCATCTACTTTGGAAGTATAAACGGAATAAATAGCATGTAATGAAGAGGAATAGGAAGATCTTAGAGATGCTCCTCCAGCATTTGAAGAGGGTATCTCTACCACTGTGGATGAACTCAGAGAAATAAATCTGGGTACAGAGAAATATCCACGCCCCACTTTAATTAGTGCGGCCATGACCCTTGAAGAGAAAGAGATGTATATTTCTTTTCTGAAGAAAAATAAAGATATTTTTTGCTTGGAATTATATAGAAATTCCTGGGCTTGATCCTGATGTTGCTACTCATCATTTGGGTTTACCAAAAGAACATCGAGGATTTAAGCAAGCCGCGAGAAGAACACACCCAACCTATGCTTCCAAAATTGAAGTTGAAGTGGATAAGCTGATCAAAGATAACTTCGTCAGAGAAGTTCAATATCCCAAGTGGTTGGCTAATATTGTCCCTGTAAAGAAGAAGAACAGACAAATTAGGGTTTTCATCGATTTCAGAGATCTTAATCGGTATTGTCCTAAAGATGATTTCCCAGTTCCGATTACAGAACTCTTAATGGATGCGACGGCTGGCTATGAAGTACTTTCCTTCATGGATGGATATTCTGGATATAATCAGATCTGAATGGACCTAGAAGATGAGGAATCTACAGCCTTCAGAGCCCCTCAAGGTGTGTTTTGTTACCGGGTGATGCCCTTTGGTTTAAAGAATGCAGGTGCAACATATCAACGCGCCATGCATCATATCTTCAAACCTCTTTTAGGGAAGTTTGTTGAATGCTATGTAGATGATATGGTGGTTAAATCTAGACAACGTTCTAATCACTTGGCTAATTTGAAAGTCATATTCCACAAGCTTCGACAACATAATTTGAAGATGAACCCCTTAAAATGTGCTTTTGGGGTAACCTCAGAAAAATTCCTCGGCTTTTTTGTACGCCATCGTGGTATTGAAGTCGATCCTGAGAAGACCAAATCAATCCTTGGTATGTCACCTCCTCAGAATTTGAAAGAATTAAGAGGACTTCAAGGACACTTAGCCTATATTTGGTGTTTCATCGCCAATTTGGCAGGCAAAAGTTTACCCTTTACCAAATTATTGAAGAAAGGAGTCACTTACCAATGGACTGAAGAATGTCAAGAAGCATTTGATGTTCTCAAGAAATACCTCTTGAGTCCACCAGTACTCATGCCACTTGTTGAGGGTAGACCACTTATCCTCTAAGTGACAGCTCTAGAGCGATCATTGGGTGCCTTTATCGCTCAAAAGAATGATGTTGGGAATGAAAATAGCCTCTACTATCTCAGTAGAACTATGCTTGAAGCAGAAACCCGGTATTCAAGTATTGAGAAGTGCTGTCTGGCATTAATCTTTGCAGTTCAGAAACTGAGACACTACCTACAACATCACGAGGTCCAATTGGTATCTCGCAATAATTCGCTCAAATTCATCCTTAGTCATCCAATTCTTATAGGATGTCTAGCAAGGTGGGCAGTTATTTTGCAGCAATTCGACATTCAGTATGTGTCTCAAAAGGCAATTAAGGGCCAAGCTCTGGCTGATTTCCTGGCTGAACATCCTTCAGTGGAAGACACGTCTTCAGATATTGAACTCCCTGATGAGGAAGTTTTCTCTATTCAAGAGAGTCCTCAAACATGGGAAATGTATTTTGATGGTGCTTCCAGAAGTCCAACAGGGAAGAAAATGGAAAATCATAAATTCAACAAAGTTGGTTTAGGAATTGTGCTCATTTCTCCAGATAAGGCAGTGTTACCTTATTCCTTTTTATTGTGGGAAGGTGGTACCAATAATGAAGCTGAATACCAAGCTCTCATTATAGGCTTGTAGTTAGCGCTTCAAGCACAAGTGAATCACTTAAAGGTGAAAGGTGATTCAGACCTGGTAATCAAACAAGTCAATGGGGATTATGCCATCAGAAAAGAAGAATTAATCCCTTTGTATGATTACGTCAGTGAGTTAATGGCGGAATTCCCTTCAGAATCGACATTTTCTTATGTCCCAAGATCACAAAATGCTCAAGCTGATGCACTGGCTAATATAGCCGCAGCTCTAGCAGATCCAAATCGGGACGAGACAACCATCAGTATTGCCCATCGTCATGCAATTTCACCTTATGTTCAAGTCAGAACAGAGGAAATTAATGAAATTAGTCACATTCCTAAACCGTATGGTCATACTACAGGATGGATGTCACCTATCAGGGAATACCTTCAAAATGGAACACTTCCACCAGATAGAGCCAAGAAAGAACAAATCCGGCGACATGTGGTCAATTTTACTCTTTATGATAGCCCAAACCACCTAGAGAAAATTCTCTACAAACGTGGTTTTGATGGAGTTCTCTTCAGATGTATTGATGGTGAAGAGACAATGGCTGTCATAAAAGAAGTGCATGCATGAGTCTGTGGTGCCCACCAGTCTGGACATAGACTGTCTAATCAAATTCGAAGGCTTGGATACTTTTGGCCTTCAATGATACAAGATTGTGTTAATTTCACAAAGAAGTGTCATTCATGCCAAGTATATGCCAACTTCATTCATCAACCTCCAGAGTTGCTTCATACAGCTAAATACTCGTGGCCATTTGCCACATGGGGAATGGATGTGGTGGGACCTTACCCTTCAGCTACGGCCAAGCAGTTTAAGTACATTCTTACTGCTACTGATTTCTTTTCCAAATGGGAAGAGGCAGTACCTCTCAAAGAAGTCAGTTCTAAATACATTGTTAGATTCATCAAGTATAACATCATTACTAGATTTGGTGTCCCTCATACCATATTGACGGACAACGGCACCAACTTTTGTTCTTTTGAGGTGAAGAAATTGTATCAAGAATACAACATTAAATCCAACCATTCATCTCGGTATCATGCGGCGGCCAATGGCCAAATAGAAGACTTTAACAAGACTCTTTCAAATATACTGCAAAAGATGGTGGATAAAGATAAGAGAACATGGCCTGATAAACTTTTTCATGATTTATGGGCTTATCGGACTACCACCCGCAATGCAACGCGGTCAACTCCATATTCGTTGGTATATGGAACAGAAGCAGTCTTGCCAATTGAAGTTCAATTTTCCTCACTCAGAGTAGCCATTTGTGATCAGTTATCTACAGATGAGCAATCCCAAAAGAGATTGAATGAATTGGAACAGTTAGATGAGAAAATATTGTGCACTTTGCACCACTTGGAAATATATCAGAATCGAATAGCACGAGCTTTTAACAAAAAAGTTAGTCTTCATTCATTCATTCAGGGAGAATTGGTATTGGTTCTCAGAACACCAATGATACCAGGAAATAAGCCTCCTAAGCTTGAACCAAAATGGGAAGGACCTTATTCAATACATAAGGTCTACTCCAATGGAGGTTATTCATTAATCTCAATGGATGGAGAACTCATCACGACTCCAACCAATGCTAGATTTATGAAGAAATATTTTGTATAAACACAAAATATGGTCCCCAGAACCAAGATTCTTACAAGGGGTTCATACAACCTTAGTCCAGTATGAAATTAAACTGCATCATCATCCATGGTCTATGCATATGACCTTAAACTATTTGCACTTTCGTCCAACATGACGTTAAACTGTAGAAAAGAACTTGTCCCCACAACAAGACACTAAACTGTGCAGCACCAGTTCGTCCTTGCTATATGATGTTAAACTATACAACAATGGTCCAGTATGACCTTAAACTGCAACTTCTTCCCACACGACATTAAACTGTGAAAAAGTTCCCTAAACCGTCCAGCATGACCTTAAACTGCATCATCCCTGGTCCATGCATATGACCATAAACTATTTGCAAGTCCCTTACGTCCAGCAAGATGTTAAACTGTGACGTCCTAACTACATGACGCTAAACTGTATAAAAGTCCCTTACGTCCGGAAAGACGTTAAACAATATAATCTCAAAGTTCCAGCATGACATTAAATTGCACCATCCACTATCCATGCATATGACCTTAAATAATTCGCACTTTCGTCCAACATGACATAAATGGTGTGTTATTTTTTCCTTACTGCATGACATTAAACTGCACAGTCCCCCTTTTGTCCAATATGACGATAAACTGTATTGTCCCCATCGTCCTAACTATATGATGCTAAACTGTACAGAAAATCCTTGATATGTCCTACATGACATTAAACTGTTATTTTTTCCCTGCTACATGACACTAAACTGTGCAGCACTAATAGTCCTAACTGCAAGACTTTAAACTGTATAGTCCCTTTATATGTCCTACATGACATTAAACTGTGCATTGTTAAGGTTGTTGTTACCTCTTGTTTCTCACACCGAGTATGACTCACGTGAGCTTAGAGCAAACCTCAACCATAACACTCTCTTTGGGCCGCTAACCATGTGTAAGTCCCAACAACATTTTTATTAGATCGTTGTCCCCAAGAACAACTTGATCATTAATTCATTCTTTAATTGAACTACACGGACTTTGATCCTTGCCCTCTAGGATGGGTATGTAGGCAACCTCCCAGGGTTCAAGCCCAAAAAACAATCTCTTCACATCAGTTCACAACCATCTCATATGATGTTGATTCGTGAAACCACCCCTGGAATCCATATCTTTACATTGATTCACTTTCGTCCTTGTTATATGACGTTAAACTATACAACACTTTTGTCCGGTACGACAATAAACTACAATATTCTTTGATTTCTTCATTTGAGAGAGAGCAATTATTGACATTGATTTTTTTAATCATGTTTCATTTTAAAAGACTACGTGCATACATGGTAATGCCTAAACTTTTTATCTTAGTTTAAACCATCATTTCACTAAAGTTCCCTTTCACCCTCCACATGTATGAACCAAATTTGTACAAAGGGTAGTTCTAGAACTACGTGGACTTGATTCCCATTCATATGGGGTACGTAGGAACATTCGAGTATCCCACGAATCCAGTCCCAAGTCTTTTGGGCCTAACCCCAATTTTCACTTTCAGTCCCTTGGCTGAAAAGTCCTCATGAAAACACACACTGTGTATTCATTATTATGGTATGAATTCTATGACCCTAAACTAATATCTCTCATACTTTCATCTTGCACGACGTTAAACTACATTTCAAGAACTACTTATGGCTTGATTCTCATTCTTATGAGATACGTAGTGAAGTCCAAAATTTCAATTCAGGACCTAGCCACAACATGATTATGTTTATCATTGACCTATGTATCTCTACATACATTAGACAATACCCATATTTATGTGTTATAATCCTAACCTTAAATATTTTCAGATCTTCATAACCCTTTTCATGACTTCTAGTCACAAAAATGTCAAACTTCTGAGAATTCTTTTGCCTGACTATGCAGCACGTTCCCATAGGTGGCCTTGCATAAACAGTCCACATAACAGACTTGTCAGCTAAAAGATGCTATTTATTTAACCATGCAGCCAATGCCCTTAGGTGGCCCTGTATATTTCAACCCCCTAATGGCTTTTTGTCAAATAATAGTAACTTCATTCTTGGTAAGAATGCATCTTTTGTCCTTTTTTGTCTTAAATGACGGTATGTAGGGATCTGCAAAAAAAAATAGCCATCCTTAACATATTTGTCCCATATCCTTTTTCATGATCTGAAAGTATTCAAGTCTATGGTTTATTCTTCTTCCCTACGTTTGGGTCAGACCTTCGTAGGAGTGATATTCACCCAGTTCTTCGATAATCTTGTCTGGAAATATCTTATCCATATTCAAGTCCCTCTTTCCATACAACAAACTCTATACTTTAGAAAATTTGAATCTCCATAAACTTTCACTGGCTTTTAGCACTAGGAAAGTAAATTTCTAAGAGTTCTTTTTCCTGACTATGCAGCACGTTCCCATAGGTGGCCTTGCATAAACAGTCCACATAACAGACTTGTCAGCCGAAAGATGCTATTTATTTAACCATGCAGCCAATGCCCTTAGGTGGCCCTGCATATTTCAACCCCCTAACAGGTTTTGTTAAATAATAGTAACTTCATTCTTGGAAACTACTTCTTCAAATGCCTTTTAGCTCTTTTTCATATCATTCCTCAGATTCAAATATTCTTAAGCCATAGCTTACATTTTTTCCCCTCATACTTGAGTATGGTAGTATGTTTTTAGATGAACATTCAAGGAATTGTGTCAATTCTAATCCATTTTGGTCAAAGCTATTTCGACCTTAAACATTAGCCCCTTTATGTATGGCATGCATGACTTTAAACTGCCCACAAAAGACAAAGGAACTCTGAATAAAAGTCAAGTTCCAACTCACTAAATATACATTTTTTGTATGATTTAGGTAATATTGAGCAATTAAAAGGTTCAAAGTTTGTAGGGTTATTTGTAACGCCCCGACCCCAGCTACCCAGAGTCGGTGCATTACTTCGTAACATTGGCATGATCACAAAGGATCAAGTCTCGAAAGACCGATTAGTTTAGTATCCTTGGAAACACTAGATACATTCATAAGTCTTACATTACATCATAAAGTGAAAAACTAATAACAAAGTCTTCATAGTCCACACTCATATCCTCTTCTGACTATCCCTGCAGGTCATTCATAAAATACTTCTTCACATCCTGGAAAATATTAAGACATTGAAAGGGGTGAGCTCAGATGCTCAGTAAGGATAACAATATTGCGGAAGCTTTCATAAATAAACATAAACATTTAAGGCAATGTATAACTAAAACAAAAGCCTTTTAAACTTGAACATCAACATAATATGGCAAAAGTAGAATGAGATAATGCCATATACTTCTTCACATGGATATTCTACTGGTCGAATAATCACATGCAATATCAATAACCACTTTCATAATGATGGAATGCATAATGCAAGACTATCATAACCACGTAGTCAAGGCCTCGTTCCAAGACCACAAATAAGATTTTGTCAAGGCCTTGTGCCAAGACACTAGTTTGTCTCATGAGACCTGCCGATGCATCGAGGAGCTATAGCGGGCTCCACCCGTCACTTATTAAGTCCAATGCATTCCTCATATGAATAGGTTTAAACATATCATAAACCATAACATAATCGTATCACATAAAACATGCATAAAGGAAACATAACATTTCCACATTTCAATCACAATATATCATAAATATATTGACATAATAGAATCCTTTATCAAAACCATTTTCAATACCAAAATACATAAAAAGTATATGGTATTTATTTTATTTTAAAAACATTACGGCTTGTTGAGGAAGCCAAAGACCAAATAATACTCGCGGTGGCGGAAAAGGTCGTTGTCACCGCGTACGTTAAAAGAAACATTCCTTTTTGTCGTTTTGTAAAACGCTTCGTAGAAAAAGATTCCTTTTGTATAAAAGTAAAAGTCAAAGGCGTTTATACACCGTATAAAAGAAAGTTGTGTATAAAACAAAATATGCCTCAATGAAAGGAGATTGAGACGAAGTCCCATACAAAGATCATTTTTAAAATAAAATGGATATATTATGTGTATTCACTAGAGGTGCACATAAAGAAAATAAAAATACAAAATAAGTCACAATAATATCATGACTTAATTTGAAAGTAGGAAATTAAACCAAAGAATGGAAGTTGGGTTAAGAAGTTCCCTTACCTTGTGTCCGACTTGACTCAACCGTTCTTTAACCTCCTGAATAATAAACTAGAGTTAATATCTACCTTATTAAGAACCATTTTCAATCTCATTATCCTCATTATATCACTTATTTCAATGATATGGACATTATGTAATTATTTAAGTTAATAACGGTCGTTTTGTCGATCTTTGATACTTGAGTCAACAATAAGCTTCTTATAATTACAAGTTGTTTATGTGGTAGAATATACATTATCTCCAGAATTATATTCATGATTTAGATGTCATATATATCTTATATATCCAGTATATACATTCATTTATAATATTATGTAACATTTAGAGGTAAGAAATGAAATGCACCGTTCATGGAGACGGTAAGCCGTACGTACGCATGAACGCTACTTTCATTTCAATTTCATATTTAATGGAACTAAATCATAATGATATAAATGTATAATATAATTCCAGTATAATATAGTGTATAATACCATTTACTCCATCCTTTATACATCCCACATATGGCATTAACGATTCAAATCACTTTGAGGGGGCGGTAGTCCGCACTTCCTAAAATGAAATTATCGCGTTTTACCCATTATGGAAATCATAAAGTATGCCATAAATGAGAAATACAGAAGCATAAGTAAAACAAAAACATATTATATATCATATATAAAAATAGTGACATATTAATGGCCACCTTTTAAGGTGTTATATGAGTGTTGAACAATCATCGTTTCGTGAGGCAGAAATTCGCCATCCACAGAAACCGTATGTTCTTTAACCATTAGATGTAGGTGTGTGTAAGTGTAGCTCTAATCCTTCTTATAACAACATCCTAGTATATTGAGGATACTGGTGTTGTTACAAAATAATTGAATAAAAAGAGTTTAGGGGGTTGGAGAATAAAAATAAAACAAAACAACATTAGAAAAGACATTACCTCAAAATCGGGTAACTCTTTTTGATTTGAGCCAAAGGCTTCCTTGGGAAGAGTTCTGCCCAAAGTGAGGCTTCTATGAGTAAGGTAGGAATGTTGGGAGAGTATTTGGGCAGAGGTTGGCCGAGCCAAATGGCTTGAAAGTGTAAATGAGGTGGGAGAGGTGGGGGCCTTTTATAAGTGGAGAGGAGGGGCACTTTTGGAAAGATTGAAATGTTACATTATTTCACAATGCTTTTCGGATTCTAAAGGTCCCACACTTATATAATTCGAGGATAAGGTGATAAGGTTTCGAAATATCTTCATCCAATAGGCTTTGGACAAGTGTAAGCCTTGTATTTTTCATTATCTTCTCATTTTATTTAAATCGTTAAATAATGAGGTAATCACTGCATCATCATGATGTCATAAATAATTTAATTTATTTAATGTCTAAAAATTATAAAAAAACTACTATGATGTAGGAAAGCTTTTTATCTTTCCTATGAATATTTATAGTCAAAATTTGGACTTGTGTAACCCCACTTAAAAACTGTTTTAGTAAAACAACTCATGTTTGTGTCAATTTAATTTTAACATTAAATAAATATATATTAATGTCATTTTCCAACTAAAGTGGCTCCATGGGGTCCCCAAGTTGACCCATGGGTTGTCTTGGTCGGCCATGACTCATCCAATAGGAGTAGGACAAGTGTCAAGCTCATATCATATTAATAAAACATTGTTTTTACCTTAAACTACACTAATTACCTCTAATCGCGATTAAGAACTTAAAAGTTACTATTCACCAAAAAATTATTTTGATCTCATTGAACCACATTTTACTTCTTAATGACAACCATGTATGTCGGATTTTTGAAAATCAAATCACAGAAGTGGTAATATTTCATTTAAACGAAAAATCAGTTATTTAACTACCACTTAGTGGTTTCACTATTCATCAAAAATTGAAGTTTTTCAGAACAATGCCAAAATTTCACCCTAAGCTATAATTGATATTCTGAATTCAAAAATGATGCCTATTTTACAAAATTCCAAACATATAAGTTGCATTAATTAATTTTATAATTAATTCCTGCTGTTACAACAAATAGCGTGTTTTTAAGAAACAATTTATATCAAAATATTGGCAATTGTTTATGTCCAATTTCAATGTTAAATTAATTCTAATGACCACCATTGGATAAAATGGTAAAAATATATTCTAATTATACTTTAAAACCACCAAATATTATAATTTATCACTATAAATTATTTTGATTAAAAAAGTTGTTTTAAGTATTTTTCACTATTCATAAAAATTTTGAAGTTCTCAGAAAATTACAAAAAATTCAACATAGGCTAATTTCAATATTAGGAATACAAAAATGAAGTCCATTTTGAAATATAAAATTTCTATAATTTTAAAAAGTGGTTATTACTATTCATAACGGCTACTTTGATTTGTCGCGATGTTTTAGAACTCGAAGCTGCGTACAATGCAAGCTATTGTATTACTGAATGAGAAGCGTATCGTGGAAGCTCGGGGTGTTACATTCTCCCCTCCTTCAATAAATTGCGTCCTCGCAATTTGAAATTTTTCTTTGATAATAAAAGGTTGAAAAGAGAAAATACCTTTGTGGAAAACCCACATCGGAAATATGGTTAATAAAATTTAGCCTTAATAAGAGGGAAATGGAAATAAGAAAGTCACCACCAAATTATGATCTCGATAAGGAGAACATTGGTGGCAATTAGAGACATATAATTGGAGGAAAAACGTAAATATTTGTAGGGAGTGATTGAGGTCATCAATCACAATCAACTGTCAAATTGAGGGCCTCAAAGCCTTCAATCTATGTTGATTTAAAATATCTTCAGTTCAACAAAACATAAGGTATTAGGATAACACATTTTATTTTATTTTCTTAATATCCCTTTACTAAAGTTTAAGAATTAATTTATTCATTGAATAAAAGATAGGTATATATATATTTATGCTTGACAATTAGAGTTTCAACCTTCAACTCATCTTTCACTCAAAATGATAATAGAACTCAAAAATATTATACTTATCCTAATTGTATAAGGTTCCAAATATTAACACATATTATTTAGATTAGTAAAATTATTTTGTAATAACCAGGGACTTTCTGTAGGCTAGTGGTAGGAAATAAAGGCATGTCGCACTATGATTGTGGGTTCGATTCCTGCAGCTTTGTCCGACGCGACGGGTTATGCCCCACCCTGCAGGTTGTCCTTTTCCTAAAACTATAGTATCATAATATTCCAAAAATAATCTTCATAATTTTTTTAACCTTAAACAATACTATCCATGGTTCAACTTAATCCATTCCAACCTTAATAGTTATCCAAAATACTTCTGTCCAACTCACAGTCCAAATTTTATAAGGAAGGTAAACATAATGAAGATCCTTTATCCCACGTAACAACATGTGAACACCTTCATCATGTATTCTTTTTAAACATACTGAATTACCATGATCCCTTATTCCTTATAGAATACTAGATATACTCCTTCTATCCAAAAATGTATACAAAACATCAATCAGTTTCAAGGAAGTTAAGTATATCCAATATAATTTATCCAAATCAATCACGTCTTATTCCAAAATCACAATCTCAGTATCAAAACCATATTATGGTTTATCTTTCTCTCAACCATATATTTTCCAAAAATTTAACCTACTGTGGAGTCACTTTTCTTGGTTCCACACAATCTCAAGTCCTTGATGAAATAGTACTGCAGTACAATCCTTATATATCACATTATTCTTATAACCATAATCTAGTTCTTGAGTCCAAAAACACAAATACAATAATTATTCCGCTTCAATTGTAGTCACAGCATAAGATTGGCCTTGATCCCTTGGCCTTTTCTGAGGTAAGTTTCCTTGACGCTTAGGACATTCATTTGCATAATGCCCTGTTTCCCTACAATTGTAGCATTCAACTTTGACAGCCTCTTTCTTTCCCTTGCAATCACGAGCCTGGTGACCCTTTTCTCCACATTTATAACATACTCCCATTCCTTTTAGGCACGTACCAGGGTGATTCTTCCCACAATTATCACATAATGGAAAATCCTTCTTTCCCTTTTTCCCTTTATCTGTCTCTTGTTCCACCGTTCTCTTCTTCTCTTGCTTTACTTTGTTGTCATAAGACTTAGAGAATTCCTTTTCTGTCTTGATAGCACACGAGACAATATCTTCGTATGATGAGAAGGACTGTGATACCAAAGCTCGACGGAGAAATGGTTTTAACCCATCAAAGAAACGATCAATCTTACTCCTTGGGTTACGTATATAATCGGCAGCATGCCTCGCTAACCTTGTAAAGTTAGCCTCATACTTTGCGACATTCTCATCCTCCTTCTGCCTCAGACTCAGAAATTGCCTTTCCATATCTGCTCGATGGTCACGAGGAAAGTATTTTTCTAAGAAAAGATCTTTGAACTCCCTCCATTCCATATTCGATACGTCATCATCTTCCTTTGTGTTTTGAATCAGCGACCACCACTGATCGGCATCTCCAGTGAGGCGGTAAACTGCCATGACAACCCTCTCCCTTTCACTACTCCCCAAGGCCTGGAATATTTTCTCTAAGGAATTTATCCATTGCTCAGCTACTATAGGATTTGTACTCCCATTGAAGGTTGGTGGTTGTTGCCTCATGAAGCGGTCTAACATTGATCCTCCACGTTGCGGATCAGGGTGCTCCATACGAGTAAGGTTATTATTCATAACCTGAGTGAGTTGTCCCAGTATGGTAATAAGTTGATCAGCACCAGTTGTATCTCCAGATCCACAATAATTATCTTGATCAGGAGGGAAATCCCTACACGGAGTTCGTGCATTGATACAGTTTCCATTCCTTCTACTAGGCGCCATTTCTAAACAATGGCATAAACTAGATTAGTTTATGAATCAAAATACATAATTCCATACTTGTAAAACACTTTACATAAATTGAACTATTTATGGATATAATCCATAATCATAAAAAGAAATGTTTCCTTTGAGGAAGTATATACTCATAACCCTTCATAGTTGTTTGTAAAGAAAATGAGAATTATCCTAAGCATATCCCCCGGGAGTGTCGTAACCAAGAGTGCAGCAAGGCCCGTTGTCGTGCACCAGTTCCCGTTCGAGTCTAGCTCAAAGCGGTGTTTTCGGGTTTTACCCCTAGGTACATCTGTGCCAGAGCCGCCTCTACCTGCTCGTATCCAGACAGGGATGTATTGCTTGGAAAACTCATAACATCTCTACAATATCAAAATTCTAGGAAGATCTTCTATACTAATCCTCAATGTCTATCTTCGGGATATGTGCTCTAATCAGAGTTTATCTAAATCTAGCTTCCAAGGTTAGTACTAAACTGCCTCTGATACCAACTGTAACGCCCCGACCCCAGCTACCCAGAGTCGGTGCATTACTTCGTAACATTGGCATGATCACAAAGGATCAAGTCTCGAAAGACCGATTAGTTTAGTAGCCTTGGAAACACTAGATACATTCATAAGTCTTACATTACATCATAAAGTGAAAAACTAATAACAAAGTCTTCATAGTCCACACTCATATCCTCTTCTGACTATCCCTGAAGGTCATTCATAAAATACTTCTTCACATCCTGGAAAATATTAAGACATTGAAAGGGGTGAGCTCAGATGCTCAGTAAGGATAACAATATTGCGGAAGCTTTCATAAATAAACATAAACATTTAAGGCAATGTATAACTAAAACAAAAGCCTTTTAAACTTGAACATCAACATAATATGGCAAAAGTAGAATGAGATAATGCCATATACTTCTTCACATGGATATTCTACTGGTCGAATAATCACATGCAATATCAATAACCACTTTCATAATGATGGAATGCATAATGCCAGACTATCATAACCACGTAGTCAAGGCCTCGTGCCAAGACCACAAATAAGATTTTGTGAAGGCCTTGTGCCAAGACACTAGTTTGTCTCATGAGACCTGCCGATGCATCGAGGAGCTATAGCGGGCTCCACCCGTCACTTATTAAGTCCAATGCATTCCTCATATGAATAGGTTTAAACATATCATAAACCATAACATAATCGTATCACATAAAACATGCATAAAGGAAACATAACATTTCCACATTTCAATCACAATATATAATAAATATATTGACATAATAGAATCCTTTATCAAAACCATTTTCAATACCAAAATACATAAAAAGTATATGGTATTTATTTTATTTTAAAAACATTACGGCTTGTTGAGGAAGCCAAAGACCAAATAATACTCGCGGTGGCGGAAAAGGTCGTTGTCACCGCGTACGTGAAAAGAAACATTCCTTTTTGTCGTTTTGTAAAACGCTTCGTAGAAAAAGATTCCTTTTGTATAAAAGTAAAAGTCAAAGGCGTTTATACACCGTATAAAAGAAAGTTGTGTATAAAACAAAATATGCCTCAATGAAAGGAGATTGAGACGAAGTCCCATACAAAGATCATTTTTAAAATAAAATGGATATATTATGTGTATTCACTAGAGGTGCACATAAAGAAAATAAAAATACAAAATAAGTCACAATAATATCATGACTTAATTTGAAAGTAGGAAATTAACCCAAAGAATGGAAGTTGGGTTAAGAAGTTCCCTTACCTTGTGTCCGACTTGACTCAACCGTTCTTTAACCTCCTGAATAATAAACTAGAGTTAATATCTACCTTATTAAGAACCATTTTCAATCTCATTATCCTCATTATATCACTTATTACAATGATATGGACATTATGTAATTATTTAAGTTAATAACGGTCGTTTTGTCGATCTTTGATACTTGAGTCAACAATAAGCTTCTTATAATTACAAGTTGTTTATGTGGTAGAATATGCATTATCTCCAGAATTATATTCATGATTTAGATGTCATATATATCTTATATATCCAGTATATACATTCATTTATAATATTATGTAACATTTAGAGGTAAGAAATGAAATGCACCGTTCATGGAGACGGTAAGCCGTACGTACGCATGAACGCTACTTTCATTTCAATTTCATATTTAATGGAACTAAATCATAATGATATAAATGTATAATATAATTCCAGTATAATATAGTGTATAATACCATTTACTCCATCCTTTATACATCCCACATATGGCATTAATGATTCAAATCACTTTGAGGGGGCGGTAGTCCGCACTTCCTAAAATGAAATTATCGCGTTTTACCCATTATGGAAATCATAAAGTATGCCATAAATGAGAAATACAGAAGCATAAGTAAAACAAAAACATATTATATATCATATATAAAAATAGTGACATATTAATGGCCACCTTTGAAGGTGTTATATGAGTGTTGAACAATCATCGTTTCGTGAGGCAGAAATTCGCCATCCACAGAAACCGTATGTTCTTTAACCATTAGATGTAGGTGTGTGTAAGTGTAGCTCTAATCCTTCTTATAAAAACATCCTAGTATATTGAAGATACTGGTGTTGTTACAAAAGAATTGAATAAAAAGAGTTTAGGGGGTTGGAGAAGAAAAATAAAACAAAACAACATTAGAAAAGACATTACCTCAAAATCGGGTAACTCTTTTTGATTTGAGCCAAAGGCTTCCTTGGGAAGAGTTCTGCCCAAAGTGAGGCTTCTATGAGTAAGGTAGGAATGTTGGGAGAGTATTTGGGCAGAGGTTGGCCGAGCCAAATGGCTTGAAAGTGTAAATGAGGTGGGAGAGGTGGGGGCCTTTTATAAGTGGAGAGGAGGGGCACTTTTGGAAAGATTGAAATGTTACATTATTTCACAATGCTTTTCGGATTCTAAAGGTCCCACACTTATATAATTTGAGGCTAAGGTGATAAGGTTTCGAAATATCTTCATCCAATAGGCTTTGGACAAGTGTAAGCCTTGGATATTTCATTATCTTCTCATTTTATTTAAATCGTTAAATAATGAGGTAATCACTGCATCATCATGATGTCATAAATAATTTAATTTATTTAATGTCTAAAAATTATAAAAAAACTACTATGATGTAGGAAATCGTTTTATCTTTCCAATGAATATTTATAGTCAAAATTTGGACTTGTGTAACCCCACTTAAAAACTGTTTTAGTAAAACAACTCATGTTTGTGTCAATTTAATTTTAACATTAAATAAATATATATTAATGTCATTTTCCAACTAAAGTGGCTCCATGGGGTCCCCAAGTTGACCCATGGGTTGTCTTGGTCGGCCATGACTCATCCAATAGGAGTAGGACAAGTGTCAAGCTCATATCATATTAATAAAACATTGTTTTTACCTTAAACTACACTAATTACCTCTAATCGCGATTAAGAACTTAAAAGTTACTATTCACCAAAAAATTATTTTGATCTCATTGAACCACATTTTACTTCTTAATGACAACCATGTATGTCGGATTTTTGAAAATCAAATCACAGAAGTGGTAATATTTCATTTAAACGAAAAATCAGTTATTTAACTACCACTTAGTGGTTTCACTATTCATCAAAAATTGAAGTTTTTCAGAACAATGCCAAAATTTCACCCTAAGCTATAATTGATATTCTGAATTCAAAAATGATGCCTATTTTACAAAATTCCAAACATATAAGTTGCATTAATTAATTTTATAATTAATTCCCGCTGTTACAACAAATAGCGTGTTTTTCAGAAACAATTTATATCAAAATATTGGCAATTGTTTATGTCCAATTTCAATGTTAAATTAATTCTAATGACCACCATTGGATAAAATGGTAAAAATATATTCTAATTATACTTTAAAACCACCAAATATTATAATTTATCACTATAAATTATTTTGATTAAAAAAGTTGTTTTAAGTATTTTTCACTATTCATAAAAATTTTGAAGTTCTCAGAAAATTACAAAAAATTCAACATAGGCTAATTTCAATATTAGGAATACAAAAATGAAGTCCATTTTGAAATATAAAATTTCTATAATTTTAAAAAGTGGTTATTACTATTCATAACGGCAATTTGATTTGTCGCGATGTTTTAGAACTCGAAGCTGCGTACAATGCAAGCTATTGTATTACTGAATGAGAAGCGTATCGTGGAAGCTCGGGGTGTTACATTCTCCCCTCCTTCAATAAATTGCGTCCTCGCAATTTGAAATTTTTCTTTGATAATAAAAGGTTGAAAAGAGAAAATACCTTTGTGGAAAACCCACATCGGAAATAAGGTTAATAAAATTTAGCCTTAATAAGAGGGAAATGGAAATAAGAAAGTCACCACCAAATTATGATCTCGATAAGGAGAACATTGGTGGCAATTAGAGACATATAATTGGAGGAAAAACGTAAATATTTGTAGGGAGTGATTGAGGTCATCAATCACAATCAACTGTCAAATTGAGGGCCTCAAAGCCTTCAATCTATGTTGATTTAAAATATCTTCAGTTCAACAAAACATAAGGTATTAGGATAACACATTTTATTTTATTTTCTTAATATCCCTTTACTAAAGTTTATGAATTAATTTTTTCATTGAATAAGAGATAGGTATATATATATTTATGCTTGACAATTAGAGTTTCAACCTTCAACTCATCTTTCACTCAAAATGATAATAGAACTCAAAAATATTATACTTATCCTAATTGTATAAGGTTCCAAATATTAACACATATTATTTAGATTAGTAAAATTATTTTGTAATAACCAGGGACTTTCTGTAGGCTAGTGGTAGGAAATAAAGGCCTGTCGCACTATGATTGTGGGTTCGATTCCTGCAGCTTTGTCCGACGCGACGGGTTATGCCCCACCCTGCAGGTTGTCCTTTTCCTAAAACTATAGTATCATAATATTCCAAAAATAATCTTCATAATTTTTTTAACCTTAAACAATACTATCCATGGTTCAACTTAATCCATTCCAACCTTAATAGTTATCCAAAATACTTCTGTCCAACTCACAGTCCAAATTTTATAAGGTAAACATAATGAAGATCCTTTATCCCACGTAACAACATGTGAACACCTTCATCATGTATTCTTTTTAAACATACTGAATTACCATGATCCCTTATTCCTTATAGAATACTAGATATACTCCTTCTATCCAAAAATGTATACAAAACATCAATCAGTTTCAAGGAAGTTAAGTATATCCAATATAATTTATCCAAATCAATCACGTCTTATTCCAAAATCACAATCTCAGTATCAAAACCATATTATGGTTTATCTTTCTCTCAACCATATATTTTCCAAAAATTTAACCTACTGTGGAGTCACTTTTCTTGGTTCCACACAATCTCAAGTCCTTGATGAAATAGTACTGCAGTACAATCCTTATATATCACATTATTCTTATAACCATAATCTAGTTCTTGAGTCCAAAAACACAAATACAATAATTATTCCGCTTCAATTGTAGTCACAGCATAAGATTGGCCTTGATCCCTTGGCCTTTTCTGAGGTAAGTTTCCTTGACGCTTAGGACATTCATTTGCATAATGCCCTGTTTCCCTACAATTGTAGCATTCAACTTTGACAGCCTTTTTCTTTCCCTTGCAATCACGAGCCTGGTGACCCTTTTCTCCACATTTATAACATACTCCCATTCCTTTTAGGCACGTACCAGGGTGATTCTTCCCACAATTATCACATAATGGAAAATCCTTCTTTCCCTTTTTCCCTTTATCTGTCTCTTGTTCCACCGTTCTCTTCTTCTCTTGCTTTACTTTGTTGTCATAAGACTTAGAGAATTCCTTTTCTGTCTTGATAGCACACGAGACAATATCTTCGTATGATGAGAAGGATTGTGATACCAAAGCTCGACGGAGAAATGGTTTTAACCCATCAAAGAAACGATCAATCTTACTCCTTGGGTTACGTATATAATCGGCAGCATGCCTCGCTAACCTTGTAAAGTTAGCCTCATACTTTGCGACATTCTCATCCTCCTTCTGCCTCAGACTCAGAAATTGCCTTTCCATATCTGCTCGATGGTCACGAGGAAAGTATTTTTCTAAGAAAAGATCTTTGAACTCCCTCCATTCCATATTCGATACGTCATCATCTTCCTTTGTGTTTTGAATCAGCGACCACCACTGATCGGCATCTCCAGTGAGGCGGTAAACTGCCATGACAACCTTCTCCCTTTCACTACTCCCCAAGGCATAGAATATTTTCTCTAAGGAATTTATCCATTGCTCAGCTACTATAGGATTTGTACTCCCATTGAAGGTTGGTGGTTGTTGCCTCATGAAGCGGTCTAACATTGATCCTCCACGTTGCGGATCAGGGTGCTCCATACGAGTAAGGTTATTATTCATAACCTGAGTGAGTTGTCCCAGTATGGTAATAAGTTGATCAGCACCAGTTGTATCTCCAGATCCACAATAATTATCTTGATCAGGAGGGAAATCCCTACACGGAGTTCGTGCATTGATACGGTTTCCATTCCTTCTACTAGGCGCCATTTCTAAACAATGGCATAAACTAGATTAGTTTAGGAATCAAAATACATAATTCCATACTTGTAAAACACTTTACATAAATTGAACTATTTATGGATATAATCCATAATCATAAAAAGAAATGTTTCCTTTGAGGAAGTATATACTCATAACCCTTCATAGTTGTTTGTAAAGAAAATGAGAATTATCCTAAGCATATCCCCCGGGAGTGTCGTAACCAAGAGTGCAGCAAGGCCCGTTGTCGTGCACCAGTTCCCGTTCGAGTCTAGCTCAAAGCGGTGTTTTCGGGTTTTACCCCTAGGTACATCTGTGCCAGAGCCGCCTCTACCTGCTCATATCCAGACAAGGATGTATTGCTTGGAAAACTCATAACATCTCTACAATATCAAAATTCTAGGAAGATCTTCTATACTAATCCTCAATGTCTATCTTCGGGATATGTGCTCTAATCAGAGTTTATCTAAATCTAGCTTCCAAGGTTAGTACTAAACTGCCTCTGATACCAACTGTAACGCCCCGACCCCAGCTACCCAGAGTCGGTGCATTACTTCGTAACATTGGCATGATCACAAAGGATCAAGTCTCGAAAGACCGATTAGTTTAGTAGCCTTGGAAACACTAGATACATTCATAAGTCTTACATTACATCATAAAGTGAAAAACTAATAACAAAGTCTTCATAGTCCATACTCATATCCCCTTCTGACTATCCCTGAAGGTCATTCATAAAATACTTCTTCACATCCTGGAAAATATTAAGACATTGAAAGGGGTGAGCTCAGATGCTCAGTAAGGATAACAATATTGCGGAAGCTTTCATAAATAAACATAAACATTTAAGGCAATGTATAACTAAAACAAAAGCCTTTTAAACTTGAACATCAACATAATATGGCAAAAGTAGAATGAGATAATGCCATATACTTCTTCACATGGATATTCTACTGGTCGAATAATCACATGCAATATCAATAACCACTTTCATAATGATGGAATGCATAATGCCAGACTATCATAACCACGTAGTCAAGGCCTCGTGCCAAGACCACAAATAAGATTTTGTCAAGGCCTTGTGCCAAGACACTAGTTTGTCTCATGAGACCTACCGATGCATCGAGGAGCTATAGTGGGCTCCACCAGTCACTTATTAAGTCCAATGCATTCCTCATATGAATAGGTTTAAACATATCATAAACCATAACATAATCGTATCACATAAAACATGCATAAAGGAAACATAACATTTCCACATTTCAATCACAATATATCATAAATATATTGACATAATAGAATCCTTTATCAAAACCATTTTCAATACCAAAATACATAAAAAGTATATGGTATTTATTTTATTTTAAAAACATTACGGCTTGTTGAGGAAGCCAAAGACCAAATAATACTCGCGGTGGCGGAAAAGGTCGTTGTCACCGCGTACGTTAAAAGAAACATTCCTTTTTGTCGTTTTGTAAAACGCTTCGTAGAAAAAGATTCCTTTTGTATAAAAGTAAAAGTCAAAGGCGTTTATACACCGTATAAAAGAAAGTTGTGTATAAAACAAAATATGCCTCAATGAAAGGAGATTGAGACGAAGTCCCATACAAAGATCATTTTTAAAATAAAATGGATATATTATGTGTATTCACTAGAGGTTCACATAAAGAAAATAAAAATACAAAATAAGTCACAATAATATCATGACTTAATTTGAAAGTAGGAAATTAACCCAAAGAATGGAAGTTGGGTTAAGAAGTTCCCTTACCTTGTGTCCGACTTGACTCAACCGTTCTTTAACCTCCTGAATAATAAACTAGAGTTAATATCTACCTTATTAAGAACCATTTTCAATCTCATTATCCTCATTATATCACTTATTACAATGATATGGACATTATGTAATTATTTAAGTTAATAACGGTCGTTTTGTCGATCTTTGATACTTGAGTCAACAATAAGCTTCTTATAATTACAAGTTGTTTATGTGGTAGAATATACATTATCTCCAGAATTATATTCATGATTTAGATGTCATATATATCTTATATATCCAGTATATACATTCATTTATAATATTATGTAACATTTAGAGGTAAGAAATGAAATGCACCGTTCATGGAGACGGTAAGCCGTACGTACGCATGAACGCTACTTTCATTTCAATTTCATATTTAATGGAACTAAATCATAATGATATAAATGTATAATATAATTCCAGTATAATATAGTGTATAATACCATTTACTCCATCCTTTATACATCCCACATATGGCATTAACGATTCAAATCACTTTGAGGGGGCGGTAGTCCGCACTTCCTAAAATGAAATTATCGCGTTTTACCCATTATGGAAATCATAAAGTATGCCATAAATGAGAAATACAGAAGCATAAGTAAAACAGAAACATATTATATATCATATATAAAAATAGTGACATATTAATGGCCACCTTTGAAGGTGTTATATGAGTGTTGAACAATCATCGTTTCGTGAGGCAGAAATTCGCCATCCACAGAAACCGTATGTTCTTTAACCATTAGATGTAGGTGTGTGTAAGTGTAGCTCTAATCCTTCTTATAACAACATCCTAGTATATTGAGGATACTGGTGTTGTTACAAAAGAATTGAATAAAAAGAGTTTAGGGGGTTGGAGAAGAAAAATAAAACAAAACAACAATAGAAAAGACATTACCTCAAAATCGGGTAACTCTTTTTGATTTGAGCCAAAGGCTTCCTTGGGAAGAGTTCTGCCCAAAGTGAGGCTTCTATGAGTAAGGTAGGAATGTTGGGAGAGTATTTGGGCAGAGGTTGGCCGAGCCAAATGGCTTGAAAGTGTAAATGAGGTGGGAGAGGTGGGGGCCTTTTATAAGTGGAGAGGAGGGGCACTTTTGGAAAGATTGAAATGTTACATTATTTCACAATGCTTTTCGGATTCTAAAGGTCCCACACTTATATAATTCGAGGCTAAGGTGATAAGGTTTCGAAATATCTTCATCCAATAGGCTTTGGACAAGTGTAAGCCTTGGATTTTTCATTATCTTCTCATTTTATTTAAATCGTTAAATAATGAGGTAATCACTGCATCATCATGATGTCATAAATAATTTAATTTATTTAATGTCTAAAAATTATAAAAAAACTACTATGATGTAGGAAATCGTTTTATCTTTCCAATGAATATTTATAGTCAAAATTTGGACTTGTGTAACCCCACTTAAAAACTGTTTTAGTAAAACAACGCATGTTTGTGTCAATTTAATTTTAACATTAAATAAATATATATTAATGTCATTTTCCAACTAAAGTGGCTCCATGGGGTCCCCAAGTTGACCCATGGGTTGTCTTGGTCGGCCATGACTCATCCAATAGGAGTAGGACAAGTGTCAAGCTCATATCATATTAATAAAACATTGTTTTTACCTTAAACTACACTAATTACCTCTAATCGCGATTAAGAACTTAAAAGTTACTATTCACCAAAAAATTATTTTTATCTCATTGAACCACATTTTACTTCTTAATGACAACCATGTATGTCGGATTTTTGAAAATCAAATCACAGAAGTGGTAATATTTCATTTAAACGAAAAATCAGTTATTTAACTACCACTTAGTGGTTTCACTATTCATCAAAAATTGAAGTTTTTCAGAACAATGCCAAAATTTCACCCTAAGCTATAATTGATATTCCGAATTAAAAAATGATGCCTATTTTACAAAATTCCAAACATATAAGTTGCATTAATTAATTTTATAATTAATTCCCGTTGTTACAACAAATAGCGTGTTTTTAAGAAACAATTTATATCAAAATATTGGCAATTGTTTATGTCCAATTTCAATGTTAAATTAATTCTAATGACCACCATTGGATAAAATGGTAAAAATATATTCTAATTATACTTTAAAACCACCAAATATTATAATTTATCACTATAAATTATTTTGATTAAAAAAGTTGTTTTAAGTATTTTTCACTATTCATAAAAATTTTGAAGTGCTCAGAAAATTACAAAAAATTCAACATAGGCTAATTTCAATATTAGGAATACAAAAATGAAGTCAATTTTGAAATATAAAATTTATATAATTTTAAAAAGTGGTTATTACTATTCATAACGGCTACTTTGATTTGTCGCGATGTTTTAGAACTCGAAGTTGCGTACAATGCAAGCTATTGTATTACTGAATGAGAAGCGTATCGTGGAAGCTCGGGGTGTTACATTATTTGTAATAATACTTGTAAAAAATCAAACTATGATTACTAAGCCCATTGGCTTAAGTAAATTTGAAGCAGGTAATGAAAGAATGCAGGTACAAATGATTGAAGACAAAAGTGTTTTTCATTGATACACAGGAGATAGAAAGACATCCACAGACTGGAGTCTCTTCTCTTTTTCAAGAATTACAAGAGGCTTTCAACATAACACTTCATTTGATTTACGGCATCCCGAGCTTCATCAGCAACCACCTGAAATTCATTCATTCAACTGGATACAATAAGAGATGCAGTGATACTATCTCTTCTTGGAACAATTGTAAAAGGATGTTCTTGAGTGCGGTTTGAGAAAATTTTCTGCTGATCAAACAGTGACTCTGTTTCTGTCCAAGAGACTTGGAAGATGGATACATGGATTTGAGAATGGAGCATTGGAAGTAAAGAGCCATTTAGAGAGAGTACTCTTTTCAGATATTGCTCTAATACCATGTTTTTCTTCTCTCCACCAACCGGCAGTTGAAAACATTTCAGCCCATGGGTTTGTAATTTTCATATCTGCAAAGAAATGGCATGGAAGGAGAACTTGAAAGTTCATACCATTGTTGTTGCTCTTAATGCACAACATAACTGAAATAGAGGAGTAGCAGTGCAGCTGCATCTCAGGTGTATAATTGTTTGCATTTGGAACATTGACTCCTTGCAGATGACCATGACCACACAGAGGCAGATAGATGCTTTGTGGAAAATTAGGATGATATTTCTTCAAGTACTTAGCCAAATCTGGGAGAGTGTTGTCGCAGATATCATAGTAATCGTGGCCAATGATGTTCATCATGTCATCAATCCGCTTGCTAGCCAGTTCATCAGACGTTTTAACTCCCTTAGGATCCATTGAATCTTCCCAAAAGTTGAATAAATTAAACTCTTAAATGGGTTTATTTTTTTCATAAAATTTGTGAAAGATTTCGAAAAAATGGCTAAGGCATTAAGACCTGCAAGTATAAAAAATGGCGCGCAAGTATTCGTGTGCCGCGCTAGTTTTTGGCGCGCAAGTATAAACTGCGCAAGTACAAATGCCTTTACAGTAGCACGACATCAAGGAAAACACTAGAAAAAAGAGAAACTTGTGCGGCTAAGGTGACCTGCGCGGCGAGAGCTCAAAGGTATGAAGTCCGGAAATCTGGATGCTTGTACGGAGGTGAGGCCATGTATTTATAGGCCAGGAATCCTATCTGCGCGCCGTATCTAGTGCGTTTAAGGCCTGCGCGGAGAGAACTTGTGCGCCGCCCTCTGTGCCCTGAAGACTTGCGCGCCCCCTTTTCCTTTGGATGGATTCGATTTCCTAAGAGTCAAATCCTCATTTCTCTCCGGATCCAACTCTGAGGGGGGACTTTTGTTGACGCTCCTTTCGTCACAGAATCTAAAGATCGGAAAAGGGGAATATCTGAGCTCAAAGTGATTCATCCTTTGAAGAAAACATCAAAAATCGACAAAGGCATGAACAAAGGATCAAAAGCAACTGCACCGCGAAAGTTATATCACTGTCACGCAAGTACACTTGCGCGACGACCTTGGTCGCGCAAGTGACTTGCGCGACCTAATTGATAACTGCCCAGTAACCGCCCGGGGTCTTCTCCTGCCTATAAATAGACCCTGTGGGCCCCCCATTAGAGAGGATCTTTTTCCAGAAACTCGGATTGAAGCTCCCAACGCCCAAGTCTCTTCTCAAAGCATCCAGAACACTTCTAAGGTAATTTCTTACCTAGAACGGAAGATCTAAAGAGAGGGAGGAAGGCCTAAGTGTTGAAACTCATCAACACTTGCGTGCCTGAGTGGCCATCCCTTAAGGGAACTGGTCACACTTGCGCGCCGCCTTATTCCTTCAATAGAATTTGCGCGTCCCTTTTCTGGAATAACCTCAAGAAGATTATAAAGGGTTTAATAAAGAGTCGCTCAAGTATTTTTATTCTGGTTGAAAATCGCACAAGTACCCCACATGCCGCGCAGGTATACCTGCACGACCAATACTTGCGCACACACACAAGACTTGCGCTCCTTTCAAGACTTGCGCGCCCCTACCTTTTTGGGTGCCCATCTTGCCCATTTTACCCCTCTTAAGCCATTTCACCTTTCCTATTCAAGATTTAGTCTTCAAGATACTCTTCAAAGCCATTTATGGAATGATTTCTTGATTTGACATCCTTATTTGAAAGGAATTTTGTGGAATATCTCTCAAAACATAGTGATTTATACATCTTTATGTCACCAAATATTGAGAGTTCATTAATTCAACCTCATCCTTTAAGATGAGAGAATCCTTAACCTGGGTCTCCTTTTTAGGAATAATCCCCATTTATAAGTCCTTTAATCTGGGAATCTTCCTCAGGAGTAAGCCCCAAATTCTTAAAGTTCCCAAATCTGGGCATCCTCCTCAGGAGTGAGCCCCAAACCTAATTCCTTAACTAGGGCATCCTCCTCAGGAGTAAGCCCCAATCATAATCCTTTAATCTGGGCATCCTTCTTAGGAGTAAGCCCCAAGTCCTCTAAATATGGGCATCCTTCTTAGGAGTAATCCCCAAGTCCCTTAATTTGGGCATCCTTCTTAGGAGTAAGTCCCAATCTCAAATATGGGCTTCCTTTTCAGGAGTAAGCCCCAATCTCAAATATGGGATCCTTCTCAGGAGTAAGACCCAATCTCAAATATGGGCATTCTTCGTAGGAGTATTCCTCAAACCTTAATACCTAACCTAGGCTTCCTTTTCATGAATAAGTCCCAGTTATAATCTTGGGCTTTTTTTTCAAGAATAATCCCCAAGTCCCCTAAATTCTCTTTAACCAGTCCTAATTTACCCTTGATTTGGGCTTCCTTTTCAGGAGTAAAACCCAATCATAAGTCCCCTCCTAACTTGGGCATCCTCCTTAAGAGTAAGCCCCAAGATTAGAGTATTCAAATCTCCATGAAGCACATATACCTTTATGGACCCTGTTCATGGATTTTCTCCCTAAAAGTGAATCCTAAACCTTCATCTATCTGGGCAGTCATACATACATAAGCCCCAAACAATTTCTTATGATTCCATCTTTCATGGCACAATTGTCTAATTTTTTTACCAATAGCTCTTGTTTCTCACACCGAGCATGACTCACGTGAGCTTAGAGTGTAAAAGTAATTATGACATCCTTCATTGAGACATCAATCATAAACGTCATACTCCATTACTCGAACTACATGGGTTCTGATTCCTTTTCCAAAACAAAGGATACATAGGTAGCCCATTTATGGGTTCGATCCCAACTTTGAAATAATTCATGTCCTTCTGAATGACGATAAACTTCAAGTGCCCCACTGAGTGGCTTTAAAACCAGCCTGGTCATCATAATGACCAAGAGACTTTTATAAATGTTTTTGAAGGATACCATTGACTAAGAATCTCTAAATAGATACAGATGATTCTCTATTGATGAAGAACCTCGAATACATATAGAAGATTCTCTAAATTTCTTACATATTTAATCATTGATTGTTAAAACTGAAGGAAAGCTCATTTTATACTTGGTAATGTAATAAGGATTCACAAACATAACTTAAATCTATAAAGAGAGTCCCGAAGTAGATAATAATTCCCCTCAAAAAGGTGTGATGAGTCCGACCTCTCATCCTCTCGACCAATGAAAATTCCTAAGCCTCATTAGCCCACAAGCTAATGAGCGCCTACCTTTGGAAAGTAGGTCCAAACAGATGTGGAATCATTGGATGTTTCCAGTTCTACGAACAAACCTGTTAGAAACCGATCGGAACGTTTGAATCTCCCATCCAGGAGGTCATCCCCGAATTCCATGCGAAACAATCTCAGAGATAGGAGTATCAATAGACCCAGATAAAGTGATGGTAGTAGTTTCCTGGGAACAGCCGAATAACATCTTTGAGGTGCGGAGATCTCTAGGGATGGCTGGATACTACAGGCTCTTTCCAAGACTTTTCACACTTAGCAGCACTGCTTATGGGTCTGACTAAGAAGGGTGCGAAGTTCATATGGTCATATTCTTATGAGTCGGCATTTCGAAAGCTCAATGAGTGGTTGAATTCAGCACCGATACTAGTCTTTATACAGGCGGGCAAGATCTATACTATTTTTTGTGATGCTTCAGGTATCGTGTTGGGAGATATGTTTATGCAAGGGGATGGAGTCATTGCGTACAGGTCTCAGTAGTTGAGGCCACATGAGAGTAACTACCCGACACACGATCTAGAGTTGGTAGCCATTTTTCATGCCTTACGTTGTTGGAGACATTATCTTTTTGGAGATTATTTTGTGGTCTTCATCGACCACAAAAGTCTCAAGTACATCTTCACTCAGCGTGATATGAATCTATAACAGCACAGGTGGGTCGAGTATCTTTAGTCCTTCGACTTTGAGATTGCCTATACACCTGGAAAGGGAAATGTAGTGGCTGACGCATTGAGTATGAGAACTCAGATATAGGAAGTTCAGGAGGCCAGCAGTGAGTGACAGCTTATGGATATGTTCTCTGAGATTCATTTGGAGGTGTATGACAGACAGGGGCAGACTTTTCTATCTTATGTAGCTGTTACCTCTACACTTCTTGATCGGGTATGGATGAGGTAGCTATCAGACTCAGAAGGCCCAGTCCTGTAGGAGAGTGTGTCATGAGAAGACCCTCTTCCTAGATGGACAATGGGTGAGGATGATATCTTGCATTTCTATAGACGCGTATGGGTTCTAGAAGACATACATCAGGAGCTGATGCGGGACTATCATTCCTCAGTTTGGGTTGTTCATCGTGGCATCACCAAGATGTTTCGTGATCTACACCACTAGTATTTGTGGTCGGGTATAAAGAGAGATGTTGCAAGTTTTGTCATGAGGTGTTCCACTTGTCAGCAGGTGAAAGAGGAGCATCACCGACCAGAAGGTCTTTTGAAGTAGTTACCCATTCTAGAGTGGAAGTGGAACGATGTCGCAATGGACTTCGTGACCGGTTTGCCGAGGTCACCACGAGGGAATGATGCTTCTGGGGTTGTCATCAATAGGCTTATGAAGGTTTCTCACTTCTTTCCAATCAAGGAGATCTTTAGTGTTGATGAGCTGGTACGATTGTACATCCTAGAGATTGTACGTCTACATATAGTTCCACACTCTACTGTTTCAGATAGGGATGCATGTTTTTTACTTCTCAGTTCTCGCAGGGGCTTTAGAATGCTTTGGGTACACTGGTACTTTTGAGTACAGCATACCATCACCATACAGATGGCCAATCTGAGCACAAGATCCAGGTTCTTGAGGATATGCTCCGAGCATGCATTCGGGACTTTGGAGGTTCTTGGGAGAAGAATATCCCTCTTGTGGAGTTCGCCTAAAACAACAGTTTTCAGGTGACTATTCAGATGGAACCTTACGAGGCTTTGTACGGTAGGCCATGCCGATCACCCTTGTGATGGATCGAGGCAAGAGAGGTGGGTTTTATGGTACCTTTTCCTATTTAGGAGACCTCAGGGTAGATAGAGTTGATTCGGAAGAGGATGACTAATGCACAGTCTCGACAAAAGTCTTATGCTGATCAGCGGAGACGACCTCTGGAGTTCGAGGTCAGGGATCAGGCTTTCCTGCATGTCACACCGATTTTGGGACACAAGAGGGTTCAGAGATAGGGTAAACTTTCACAGAGGTACATCAGGCCATTTTCAAGTGTTAGAGATAGTTGGGATGGTTGCCTATTAGTTTTAGTTACCTTAGAGGTACCGGCCAATGCATGATGTCTTCTATGTTTCTCAGCTCCGACGTTACTTTTCAGACCCGTCTCATGTCTTTAAACCTGAGGAGGGTAAGCTTGAAGCTGATTCATTGTTTGAGGAGCATCCTATCTAGATTATTGATCATAGTATAAAGGTTATCCATGGCCGGTCTGTTCCTCTAGTACGGGTGCTATGGCAGCATGAGTGAGTACAGGATGAGACATGGAAGAGGGAGGATGATGTACGATCATAGTGGCTAGAGCTATTCAAGGATTCTTCTTCCATGCCTTGTTAGGGAAATTCAAGGAAAAATTTCTTTAAGGGGGAAAGTTTTTAAGAACCTAGACTTTCATTTCAGGAATTTTTTTATTTTTCGATAGTTTTTAAGAAAAGAGGAGTTTCTGGAAATTTTTGAAGTACACGCCGTGTACTTCAATGCCGCATGAGGCCGTGTGGTGGATGTGTCCAGGCCACACACATGGTCTTGTAAGGTGATTTGGAGGCCTCTTAAAGTGGAGTACGGAAAATCCTAGTACAGACCGTGTACTCGAAAAGTACATGTTGTGTACTATCTTTTTTTTCATTAAACGGACAGGGGTCATGTCTAAACGCCAGAACATGCTTCTTCTCTAGCTTCTTCGACCGAGGGAATCCCGTACAACCGCGAATCTTCTACGAGCCCCTAAGGCTCCACCCGTTCTTCGAATAGACCACCATCAATTGTGTTATGACTAATGCGGTACGCTCTTCCATCTTCTAGATCACCGTTTTCCAATTCCTCTTCTTTTTCATGTTATCGTGGTTTAACCGTTTTGGGAATTTTCAAAGATCTACGATGTTTTAAGGGGATTCAAGCCCAGTGGTTCAAGTATATCGATCTCCTAGCATCAAGGTAGGTGGTTTGTGCCTTTCCGTTCGAATTCTTTGAGATTATGTGCAATTTCCACCAATACCCTTGAACGGGGTATTGCGTGTTTACTATTTTTACCCTGTTGCTTTTTTAGCCTTGCTTGTATGATTTTGTAGAGGTAATTTGGCTATGTATAAGGATAATTTCTATTCTTGGATATTTTTCCCATGCCTTGTTCAGTTTATGACCTTTTGGTCTATTCTGACTTTGAATGTTATACCTGTTTTCCATGCCTTGTGACCGTAGGACAGAGTATTGTTCCCTGACATGCATGTTATGCTATAGACTAGTTAGTCAAGTTTCTCTGTAGGTTTACATTGTCCATATAACATTATTATGCACTTAATTTCATGGGGCCACGAGAACCTAGTGCTATAGACTATAAGGGGATAGACTGAGTGATCTTCCTCAGAGATTATTGGACATTATAGACTATAGGGGATAGACTAGGTGAGTTTCCCCGAGAGTCATGGATATTATAGACCACAAGAGGATAGACTAAGTGAGCTTACTCGGAGAGTCTTGATCCTTATAGACTATACTGGGGTTTACTGAGTGAGATTCCTCGAAGAGTCTTTGTTTTTTTTTGAATTTACTTAAACCATTCCTAGGCTATATGAGGAATTGACCGACAGAGCTTCATCAGAGAGTCTTTGTACGACCTGGGGCTATAAGAGGAATTGACCGAGTGAGCTTCCTCATAGAGTCTCTTGAAATTGGGGCTATAAGGGGAATTGAACCTGTGTGTTTTCCTAGAGATTCCATGACTACCTTAGACTATAACGGGAATAGACTGAGTGTGCTTCCTCAGAGAGTCTATAATCCCATATGACCAAACCAGAGGGGTTAGGATGGGTGTACTGCCCAGAGGGTTGTTGGTACTTATTGGTTTGGATATAGGGGATGGTCATGAGTACTTCCCATAGGTATTCTTATTTTTGGTTAGATGTTTGCTTCACTATTGATTGTTTGATCTGCGGGTTGTTTACTGCTGTGTATCATCCTGTTTACTGTTTACTGTATTATTACCTTCCATATACTCACTGACTTCTAGGCATATATCCTTGTGTGGTTTCTTACTGGGATTTAGTATTACACATTGTTTAGGTCATGCTTTTGGGCCCAAACAGATTATATTGAAGCAGTTATAGGAAAGGGAAATCACCCTTTGACTTCAGGTACTTGATTACATTGGAGCAGGAGAGCATGTGACCAAGCCGAGGCTTGCGATGCTGAGGAGTTGCTTATCTGTTTTTTTTTCACATGGTTTAGCAATGTATTCATCATTGTGACTTGTTTGGCTATTTTCATAGGTATATATGTACCATGCATCATTTAAATATATTTTGGTCCATTTGTTACTCTATTTAGCTTTATGTTGTTTGGTGTTGTTAGATATTATTGCTTCCCCTATTGTATGTGTTGTTTATTTTCATTGCGTACCCTGCCAATGAGGGCATAGGTTCCCCAGTATCACACCCAAGGCCCCCACTGCAAGTCAGCAGCCTCTGGCATTTAGGGAAATGTGATTGAGGCCATTTGACCAACCGGGTACAGGGTGCCTCTAGGTGGATTCCGGAATCGAGGTGTTATAGTACGATCCCATTCCTAGAAGACATTATGAACATTCAATGATGATTGAAAAAAAAACACAAACCAAACACCATTTATTTCATAGAATGGTCTTGGTTCCAAAAATAGCTATATAATATGTGTAATAATTGGACAACTCACGATAAGACACACATGTGAAAATAAGGAAATTAACACATAAAATAAGAGGAATAATGAATTATTAATATCGAACGGGTAATCAGTTATTATAAGAGTAAAATATATGATATTACAAGTAATAATATCATTCATTTATATATTTTTAACTTTTATAGAACAACTATAAATCAGGTTAAAAATTTTTAACCAAAATTAAGCATGATTTAAGGGACTTTGTATCAATTTTAGATCATTAAGTAATATTTTAATGATATGAACCTAATTTATTTTATGTAACATATATACATCCCATTGGACATTTATTATCATGAATAAATCATTATAAATTTAATTTTAATCTTTAAAATGAATTATTTAATCTAATGGGATATTACATAAGAGTTTCCAAGTGGAATGTAATTTGATAAATCAATTCATTTCCATTGGGGTATACCAATTCCCCATTATCTTTAATATAATATGATTATGTGTATAATGAATTTTAATTATATTATGTTTTGTATCCACTTTTTTAAGTGGATGTAGAGTCGATATATATAATATTTTTATTGGTATTCTAACTGCAACACTTTAATCTTTCAAAGGGTTTACATCACAATCACATTTTAATTATTATCATTAACACATTAATGCCAATTAAAGGAAATAATTTGATAAGTTTTTAACAATCACACTAATTTTATTATAATAATTTTACTTATGGTTTTTTAAATGTATTAATTCAATTTTCTACTCATTCTTACTTAAAATAATAGAGAAAATATTCTTAATAATATCAAACATCATTTCTCTCTTCTATTGGAAATATGTTTGCATCTAAAACAATGTTCTTAAAATTGTTTCCAAAAATGTTTTCACCATTTATACAAGATTTATTAAAGAAATGTTCACGCAGTTTGTCTTTATAAAAAACTTTTTCAATGGAATCTTGTTTTAATAATCTAATAAAGCATATTTTCTATCCTTTTTGTAGTGAAACATGAATTTTTTAACTAGTATGGAATAAATGGATTTACCCACCATCATTTAATTGAATATTAATTTGAACTATTATAATGATACATTGAAGTAACATCTTTTTCCTAATATTTTAGAAATCGTTACATTCAAAAAGTTATTTTCAATGAAAATTATTCTCAAAATGTTTTTAAAACATATATTTTCAAAATTTAAAGAAAAGTTTTCTAAATAACGAAATTGAAGATTATATTATAATATTTTCATTCATAATTGAAAAAATATATTTATTATTACTCGATTAGGTATATATTGTATTGATATCATCCGTGTTCTTCATCTAGATAGTTTATCATCATTTTGACCAAGAAAAGTATTATCATTCAGTTCCTTGATTTATATTTGTTTTAATTAATTAAAACTAGAAATATATCCTTTCCAATAATATTTAAACCTTAAATTTTCCCAATATATCCATATAATTTATAATAAACATGATTATTTCTTTAGTTGTATAACATTTTTCAATATATGTGTTACTTTGAATGTTTGTTTATTAACTAGGGAAATAATTGTCGATTTTTATCTCCCACTCAATAAGGATATTTGATGATAAAACACATTTTTTAAGAATTAAATAATTTATTCGATATATGAGGAACTATTTTGAATTATAGAAATATGTGAGGTTCTAAATTATATATCCCTAAAATGTATCATTTTGTCTCATGATTCAATCATGTTATGCAAGTAATAAAAATAATTTTTCTTTATGATTAAAATATTTTTTGAATAGTCATAATAGTATTAGTATTGTGATTCCCAAGATCATGGTAACCAGTAATTAATAATTTCATCCATTAAGATTTAATTTATTATTATCCCTGAGATTTTAATAATGGTAATTTCTCATGTTGAATTACATTCTTCTTTTATTGACTAAATGGAATATGTTTTCTGTTATTTACATAACCATATATATTTAGCCTTATCTTTTTATTATGTCCATGTTATTGATTAAATGTAATGTGTGATATGTTATTTACCTTAACATATTGATTATTTTTCATTTTATATTCATATTCATATTATCTATAGATACAATTTCTTCTATGTATATTGATTACGTGGAATGTGTGTTAAATTATTTACCTCTCTATATTTATTATTCTAACTGAGTTATGACAGATTCTAATGTACATGACCCATATAAAAAATTTGATATCATCATTATAGTGATTACCATCCCTTAGAATAAATTATGTTTAATATGATATATATGAAATTATATTCTAGAAAGAATAATTATATTCTATTAAAAAATGTGTTGAAATTTCTTTACTCAAATTCAATATAAGACTCATCTATGTATTTAGTTTTCCAAGACTACTAAACTATTAAGTCCATCGGGGAGTGATTACTTTTATGTTATGAGAATGTATTAAATCAGGAATAATCTTTAGTCTACTAGGTCTAGTCTTAATGTAGTCGTTATCAAATAATTTTTTGTAGAAACCATCAAAACAAGATTTATGAAAACATATATAAGGGAAGATTACCCTATAATATAAATAGGGTAAAATCAGAAAAGAACACACTAACATTTTGATAGGGAATAGGTTATATGGTTTTTATTATAAATACCCCATTTTATTGTTTCTACAAGTGGGATCGGTTTAGGAATATAGGTACCTTGGGGTAATAACTCCATAATGGGTGTATTGGGTTAAAAAGGATCTTCACCTCGTGAAAAAAACGGGCCTTACAACACACCTAATTTGAAACTTCCAAAGGATATGCTTAGGATAATTCACATTTTCACTTATAAATAATTTTAAAGGATATGAGTATATATTGAAAATTATTAACCATGGATAAACCTAAGTTATATTAGATTAAAAATAATGTGTATGAATATATGAAGAATTTTTTTATGTGTGGAAAAAGGGAATCAGGTAATAAATTAAATGTAAATATGTAGATTACACTGGAATTAAAGAAATTTCTTTATAGGGATCCATTTGAGGTTGGATTTATTAAATGTGGAGTTCCAAGGAATTATTTTTTTCAATTAAATTATTTAATGTTTAACTATAAGACAAATTAAGGACCAATGTTGAAATATAATTGATGAAGTACTTATTTATTGAGATTGTAGAATTAAATTGGGCAAGTAATTTAAAAATAGTATTTTTTTTAAGAATCATGAAACATTTAATGATTACATAGAAATTTAGAATCACATGTTATTTCATTCACATATTAGTGTTGGATACCATCTTTGGTTTTTTGGGTTTATGATTAATCATAAGTTAAAATTCATAAATACCTATTGGGAAACATTATGTTGTTGGAATATAACATTATTAAATATATTTTAGAGAAATTTATATCAAGTATATCTTTTAGTGGAAAATTTCTTTGTGGAATAATTCCTTTACCTTTTCTATAAAAAAGTATATAGTTGTTGATATACTTGAGGTATAAAATGATCATTAATGAAATTTTAATAATATTCAAATAAAATTATTCGACATTGTGAAAAGAGTATGTCTTGAAAGCCTTGGGAAAATGGATATTTATGGTATAATTTTCTTTCAATTATGTGCATAATTTTTTTGGAGAAATATTGAAATAAAATCAATATACTTTTAGGAAAAGAACAACACAGATGTTGGGTTAAAATCCATCATATCTAGAAAGGAAGTTGGTCTTAACACTTGACTGGATGATGATGAGGGCTTCTTACTTACCACTATCCCTCATGATGTCATGGCTAATATGTCATTGTTTTTAGTTAAAAATTTTTATAAATAAATATTAATTATGAACCAGTGTTGTTACATGTTTAGGTTTTTTGATTAATTTATAATTTTAGATAATGTTTTACAACCACATTGGATTTGAAATACTGTTAGATATAGGTGGAAAGACTTGTAACTATTTTTTTAACATTACTATCAATTAAAATTGAATTTTAGTACATACGTTGTAAAAATTAGTTTTAGATATATGTTAATTTGAGTTTTTAATGAATTGGAAATTTATCAAAGAACAACCAGAGGATGAAGATATTCTAATGAAATATAATCATATCAAGTAGGTAAATTTCTTAATATTCCGACACAGCAAAACAATTCCTCAATAATATGAAAATTATCTTGAAAATAAATTATCCCCATATATTCATATCTAATAAATCAAATCATTATATAATTTTGGTTTCAAAGACCTTACATTTATATATATCATTCAATTTATTGTGATAAATGACCTCAATATCTCTATAATGTTTTTAAACTTTTCTTCCACGTATATATCTTCACCTTCTACCAATGTTATCCTACCAGAAAACCTTTTTATTTAACCACCATACATACAATTATGCCTTATTACGATGTTTCTTTATTAAACCTTTTATAATGTTTATTTTTTCAATAATTTTCTTTCATAATTCCAAACACTAGGATTACTAAAATCAAGATTAAATTCTGATGGTTAAATTTATTTAATGTTGGTTGAATGTGACATCCTGAGATTCTTAAATAATAACATTGTATTGAGTAGTGTATATTGAACACAACACCAACATTTAATGAAAATATAACACATATATACATCATGATATTATTATTTTTAAATAAAGTAAAATTATTCAATATCTTTCATTACATGCATACATTAGTTTATCATTGTTTATACAAAACAATGAGTTTTTTGATATCTCATTTTATAGGAAAAACTGAGTATTACCAAAATAAAATATATTATTAATATAATTATTTAATATAATATCATTGAAAATGGACTTATTAGAATTAATATGATTAAAAACCTTATTAATATATATATATTATATTGGTATATTAGTGATGTATTTGTTATTTATAAAATGAGAGTTATATTAAATAATATAAAGTTTTACTGAAAAAACTATATTTTTCATAAAAGAGTATTAGTCATGAATTGTGAAGAAAATTTATAATTACTTTTAAATAGTTTTGGAAAAATGATATAAAAAGTAAACTTCATTATTTAAATCATAATACAAAACAAATATTTCAGTTTATTTCAGGGATTTGTTTTTGAGAAATTACACTTTCTTAATGAATAATTAGAAATATGGGTTTTTTTAATCAATGATTTTTTTGAATAATTTATTAGAAAAAAATTAAATTTGTTTTAATGCATCATTGAAAAAAATTAATATCAATTAGTTTAATTTAAACCATTTTTTATCATTTTAATATAGATAATTGATTTATAATTTTTGTAATTTTTTGTATATCATTTCTTTAAAATTATGATTTCTTGTCTCATATGTGAGATCCAATTTAAATTATCCATTTTCCACCTATGTGATTTGAATTTTAAAAAATTTATTTCATACATGTAACATTAATAATAAATAATTTCTAATAATTTTTAATAAATTGTTTACCAAATGATGAGTGAAGACTCTAATAGATATTTACAATTGTTAAGGTCAAAATGTATTTATCTGGGGATAAATTTAAAACATAAGTGTTAAAATAAACTATACACTTGTGTACAAAAATAGTTTCTAGATATATTAATACTATAAAACATATAAGGTTCTATAATGATCAATTTTTTTCTTTTAGCAGATGAAAAACATGTGTCACACAATTCTTTCAAAAAATACCAACTGTGTTATCTACCCACATGTAAAAGGAAACCCCTCTCTTCTCTCCTTCACACACTAAAACATTTTTATTTCATCCAATACCTACCCAAATAAAAACCCAAATTTTATACACTCATCCTATAATCCTTATTTTGGTATGAAAATCAACATTTTAATCCTTTAGTGCAAACCTAATGATGATTCTAGAAGAAGAGGTAATCTTCATCCATAATAATCATCTTTTTATTTAATTATACATCTCTGTAAAATTTCATTAAACCATTATTATATAATTAAATTATTATATTATCTATAAAATTATGTTTAAATAATAATCTATTGACAAAATAACATCTCTACTTCCATTAAATGGGTCATGGATTCATCGTTTGTGAGTATGGCTGACTAGTGCATTATGAACTGATGTCAAATTTTCCCAATTTCAACCTATCAAGTACTGATATGATGATTTATATATATTATATAAAATATGTATCAAATATTATATCTTTTTAGTTACAAAAGCATTTTTACCTTTTGAACTTCCATTTCTTAGGAGATACAATAATGTCTCTTATGTGTACAACGGACTACTGCCACGCAAAACACTGATATTATTCTTTCATTAATGCTTAACATAAAAGGTGATAAAGATATGGATAATTATTTTAGATTATATAAATTATATAATTATTACAATAATGAATTATTTATCATTAGGGTGGTAAATATATATCATTTTATTTATTTAATTTTCTCTCATGTAAAGATGATAACAACTTTTGTGTAATTGTGGACTACCGCCTTCATTAACTGATATGACTCAATTTTCATAACCATGATATATGGATTATATATATAATTATATTTTATTTTATGTATCAAATTATTATCCTTTTTAGTGGTAATATATTACATACCACTTCTCCATAATGATCATTTGAAAAATTGGAATGTTACTTATGTGTACGTGCGGCCTACTATCTCCATGATTGTAAAATAAATAATTTTTCATAAAAATCATTCATGACTTGATTTAAATTTAAAATTTATGTAAAAATATAATAATTATTTCATTGTTATTATACTAGATAAGATTTAAACATTTAATATGTTCATCAACCATACCTTTCATGACATTACACTAATGAAAAAATAAGGCAATTAACACCCGAAATATTGAAAATAGTAAACTTTTATTAACAAATGGGGGATTATATATTATAAGATGATCATTTATGATGTTATAAATATCAATATGGTAATATTTTAAGTTAATAACGTGTTTAAATAAACTATAAAAGAAGTTAAAGAACATTCAACTAAAAGAAAGTGTGAGGTAATGGAATTCATCTCAACTTCATATCTTTGAGGAATGTTGTAATTTTATGCACCTATTTTTTATATAGTGTATACACTTCACCTTTTACATTTCATATCATGAATACATAATTATCCATGATAGTTAGAACTTTAATTTGAATGATCTCATCTATGGTTACTTTACTTAATAATTAACAAGTACTAAATAATTTCATAACTCAATTTCTTTTCATTTGGTTATACTACATCCTCTTTATTATTTATATTATAAGATTTTTTATACAACGATTTTTTGTATTTATACATTATATAGGGTTTTTTTATACCAATGATTAAATCACTGGTCAACTCTCATTTCAACATTACGATCTTTACAAGGGTTAGCTTCAAAATTTCATTTAAATCATGATTTTATACACATAAACATCAATTAAAAAAATTATTGGATTATGGTGAAGAAAACCCCTTCATGTTTTTCTTGTATACCATTTTAATTTTTTAGTAACATTTTCACTCATTGGTTCATAAAATAATTGTTCAAATGTTTTTAATAAAATATGACTTCGTTTATCTCTTTAGTCAGAAATATTATTTCATTTAAAACCATGTTTTCTGAAAAAATTCAAAAAATGTTTTATAATTTTGAAAATTATTTATTTAATAAAAATATACCCATTTTATATTTTTACAAAAAAAAATCAACAGAATCTTCTTTTCATTTTTTGGTCAGGGAAATAATCTAACCTTTTTAAATTGAAAAATGAATTCTCTTTTTTATCTTTTTTAGCATGTATGGATTTACCCAATTTCATTTAATTAAAGAATCCTTCATTTTTTTACAAGTATATTTTTAGAGAAATTCGTTTCTTAATATTCTAAAAATTATTCATTTCTAAAAATTATTATCAATTAAATGGATCTGAAAATGTTTGTATTATTATGGTTTTTCTTATAAATTTATCAGGACTTTTTCCTCAAGAATGTTTTAAAAATCATAACAGGGAATTTATTTTCAACAAAAATAATAACCCTTTATTCTAACTATGAAGCGTGTATGTTTTATGGATACCATAATTATTATTCATTTATATAGTTTGTGAGTTTTTGAGAAAGTAACATATTAACATTGACTTCATTTATTAATTTATGTAGCCATTATTCTCCCACTCAAATATTCATAATTGTATAATAACATTTCACTAAATATAGATATTAATTATCATTGTTAGGGTTATTCATTAAAACTTATTACTATTTTACATACTATGTTTACTGTTAATTTTATTTTATTAATTGGGGAAATATTGATAAATTTATATCTTTTAGTCAATATGAACATTCTATGATAAGGGGATTCTTATATACTTATTGAATATTAATGATGAATTTTTGAAAAATTTTGATGGAGTTTAATGATTCCCAGGATTATTAGTATCTCTTGTTCAATTTATTTTTCTTAAGGCCAATTGTAGGGGATCCTAGGGTTGCACAATCAACTTATTATTGGTCCAGTGGGTTTCTAGTGGGTTGGTTCATGTCAGTTAACAACATTAATATTTTGTTTTTGGTTTGTTGATAATGGTTTCTAAAGAAAATATATAACTTAAGTACTTTTTATGATGATATATTGATTATTATTTAGAACCTGTAATATATTTATATAGGGAGATTTTAGAGGGGTAAAAATTTATGAAATTATTAGTTTTGGTTTAATATTTTTTATACATTAATTTGATAAAATTATAATGGATATAGTATATATTTATTTATTTTAGATTTATAAAATTATTGTTGTGTATGCATACTAAATTTTTAGTTTTAGTTTTAATTATAGTAATTTTAGAATTTATATATTATTTCATTATATGGAATTTGGAATATTAATACATTATTGACTAGTTACTACATCATGGTTTATGTATACGGATAATAAAAATTAAATTTAGTAAGAAATTAATTAGTAGTAATTTTTTGTCGATGTATATATGATAAAATAATCTGGACAATAAAACATGGTTTTCTACTATGTTATGGTTTATATATAGTGTCAAATATAGAAAATATTATAAAAATGTGTAGTGAAGACAATATATTTGTTTTCTAATCATGGATAACAATGGAGAACCAAGTAAAACCACATATGGTTTTATTAATTTTATATTGTGGTGTATATATATATTGGGATTTGTAATGTTAAATCATTACTAAGAATTAAATCTATTGGTTTGACTATTTGTGATTTTACATTTTATTTAATTAGTGATTTAAAACATTTAATGGTTTCATAGGATGTTCTATGGTTTCTAATGGTTGATTTTTGTAACAAAAATTGCATGTTTTTGTATATAGAAAACACACATAGACATGAATGGGCCTCATCATGGAGTTACAAGAGAACAAAAAAATAGTGAGTAATTAAAATATGAGTTTTCTTTCACTAATCCTTTTTAACATGAATTTATTTGTTTATTTGTGTAAAAATATAGAGGGGTAAATGTATTGTTTTTGAGAATTTTTAATAAATGGTTACTTGATATTTATGTTTTTGTATTTATTATGTAGATTATTTCATATTAATTCTATCATATTTTGTAATTTAAAATTATTATTTAATTATTCATGGCCATTTATTATTTATTTAAACATTTATCAATAATATAAAAAAATTAGATTTATGGAATTTTTTCTATTATGTAGAATATGTTTCAGAAACCTATAATTAAATATTATTTTTAAATTTAATATTTCAATGAGAATCAATTTTTGTGATGATAATAAAATATAACTTTAATAATTAAAGAGAAAAGAGTAGTCGCTAAATTTGTTTAGTCAATTATGAAAATGGAATGATTATTCATTAAAAGTGTTGAATACATAATTATCTCAAAAAATAAAAATTATAATTTCTGTTACATTATTATTATATAAATATTATGAAATATTTATTTATTGGATGTTAATAAATTTCATTTTACATCCAATAATTTAAATTAATGGATCAATCATGGGGCCACTTGTCTCTAGGAATTCAATCCTAACATGAGTTAATATTATTCCTTGGTTTATAGTGATTTGTAGAATAATTATAAGTTTTTAGAAATTATTTTATCTTATATTTAACAAATTCTCTTTTGAGGTTACCATATTTTCTTTATTCACAACTATACACAACTGGGTTGGTCGAACAAGATATCCCATGATTTGATCTTAGGTTGAGGCCACATATTGATTCTTATAGTGTTTAAATTAATAAGATTGTGTATCTTTTGAGAAAGATGTTCCATCTCCGAAAAATGTGATATAGATTCCAATAATTTCATATTTCACTAGTAAAACTCCAAGGTATCTTGAGGTATCCATTATATCAATGTATTAATCGAATAAATTTAACTAAACATATTCAAGAACCATGTCTATTTAAAATCACCATGAAACATTACTTACAAAAATTCTTATCACTATTTATGAGGTAGTCCCTCTAAAATATATATTGTAGGCATCGCATTTTAATCGTCTCAATTACATTAAAATAGGATGATAACATTTATTCCTTCTTGCCTTTCTATAACCATCTATATTACACGATGACATATAAATACATGTTGACTAATAATCATAAAAATCAAACCTCCATTCACTTATTTTGTTTTATCCTATCTTTCCCACCCATTAACACTTCAGTTCCATATAGTAAAAATATCAAGGGATTAGTTAGTCATTTGAAATCCCTATTCATTTATCTTATAGAGGCTCTCTTCATATGTGAATATAAAATATTATATAAAATAATTGGCCAAATGTATCACTATTGAAAAAAATACATCATCACATATTCAAGGATTTTTTAAAATATAAGTATAGGCTCTCATAGATATCTATGTTGATGAATTAATTTGTTTTTTGATCATTATTTTCTTATTTTAAGATTCAAAAAATCAATCTAAAACATTTTGATTCAATATTTTTTCAATGTAAAACATTTTTAAAACCATTTTAAAAACATGTTCATAACCAAATCTATATAAAAAATCGATTTTGAAAAATATAATACACATATTTCTTATTTTCAATACTTTTCTTGCCAGAAAAATTAACAAATATCCTATTTTAATCCATCATGTTAATAGATAGATGTAATGCACACATCATGAAATAGATCATATGATTTCAAATCATATCCGTACAAATTAGTCACTCACATTTCATGATAACTAGCATAATGATGAACTATCATAGCTACCAAATTGAGTTATAACAATTATTTTTTTACTCTTAGGTTATATCCTAATGTACCCATGGATTGTTAAAGATGATATATTTATTTCACCCATTAAGTTAAACTATTTTTTCTAACATAGGTTGAAATATATTTTTTGTGATTAATGAGTAAATATTAAAGTTAGATGATCTAAATGACTGATTCAAGTGGAATTAGTGAGTTCATATAAATAATGGTTCAAATTATATCATATAAATTGAGGGAAGGAAAACTATTTAACAGTGGATTATTTTGGTCTAATTGAATATATATTTACTAACAGTGAAAAGAAGGCATGATCATATAAGGTAGTCAAAAACTGAAAATAAAAAATATTAAAGGGTATAATTATAGAAATTATCCATCTTGATAAGTTTTTTTATATCACCATAAGAGACTCTAAAAATTTTAAATCAATATATTGTTATGATAATAAATATGTATATGAATCCTAAATAAAATAATATTTTATTTGAGGGATACACCTATAAAACTCATTTTCCAGCAGAGTAAGAATCATTAACAGGCCAAAATAAAGTATCTTTATGATTCCAAAAACTCAAAGATTTTTTCACTCAATAATTATATATATTTCATGTCATGTGATACTAAAAAATACTTTCGACTTAATAAAAACCACTATTACTGAAGACTAATAGTGATCAAAGTTTAGTTAAATTCAATATTATAAATGATGAATTGTAATTTTTAATTTTTTGAATGAAGTTTATAAAGATTGTTTTAATATGGTGAATTTAATAAAAAATCCTAAAATGTAGAAAAACATGGGGTAATATATGAGTTCAGTAAATGTTGAATCGATTATTGATAAGGTAAAATCCAAACATCATGGGAATATATGGTTTTCAAAAGTTGTTCAATGAATATGAGCTTCACATGAACAAATGTTACACTAACTAGAACATGGATCAATTATATTTCACTAATATTATTGTTTTTTAGAAGATAAAGATTATGTTTTGTGATAGAGATAGGGAAAATGACCACTAGAGTCATACAAATCCTATCAAAGTTAGTTAAATGTTTCAAAGGCTATATATATATATGTGTGAATTTAATAAAAAAGAAGATGTTTAATTGGTGTAAGCTATTTTTTCATCAATATATTTGTTATATATTCTATCTATAAAATTAATGAATGATGTTAAGGGGTATTTCAATAATAAAAAAAATTGGTGTGACAATGTTGAGCTGGACTTCAAAGACACAATGTTAATAATGTAAAGTTCTTGAATAATTATAATGGTTTTTAAATCATTTTAAAACTATTTATATTGAAATTCATGGTTAATTAGAATTTATATTTTAGTTCAATAACATTCCAGGTGATGAAGGAGTTCTACTTAATATAAAAATTTATCTGAATAGTCAGGATTCCAGGAACATGATGACCATGATTTTTTATGAAATTGATGTGTATAAAAATATTCAATCTCATTCATATATTTTCGATTATTATTAATAGATATGTGGTTATTATATGATTCCAAAATATATAATTATAAGAAACAAATATTTAAAATAAAAAGAAAAAATCTGTTATGTCGGTTGAGTTTTTAGAAAGGTTTTTGTATAAAATATTATACATGGATTGAATAAAACATAACGATTTTATCAATTAGAGAAAGATCTATTTTAATATCTCAAGAACAAGATTGTTCAAGAAACAATTTTTTAGATTATCAATTGAATGTTATTTAACAATAAAAAACCTTTATAAATTTTTTTTGATGTAATGGGAAATGCATTCAATCGCATGTGTTGGGTAAGGGGTGATTTTATCCCTCGCATGTCTTTGGTTATTAGTGATTCCATAAATGTCCACCATTTTAATCAACGGTAGATACTATTGAAAATTATACATATCTCTTTGAGATAAATACATTAAGGTACTTGTTCCTATATTAGGAATAAAACATTGAAAAATATATATTCCTTATGTTACATAATTCATCATTTTTTATGAGTATTGGAGAGAATTAATATTAAGAGGAATTTAATTTTGACCAATCATACAGGTTATTAGTAATATAAATGATGTTATAAATAGATGATTCCACTGATTCATCCTCCCTTCTTGATTTTGTATCATACCTTGGAATGAAAATTTGTATTAGAGAACTTAGGTTCTCTATTAAGAGCCTTACTTACTGATGATATAATATTATAACTTAGTTAATAATAGTGGAATTTATAACTTTGATAGAAAAAGTTATATTGGATGGAACAATGATATCGTTGCCCCCCTTTATTTAATTATCTTAGAGGGTGTCGTTATAACTACTATGTGGTTTTCTTAGTGGAATAAGACTAATCTTATTATCCTTACTGATGAAAGTTATCTGTAGATAGATTCATAATCTAGAATTTGTAATATTATAGACTTTTAGAAAAACTATTCACCAAAGTGATGGGTCTAGAATCATCCAGGGAAACATTGAAAAAAATGGTCAACTATGAAGGAATTATAAAATTAAAATAATAAAAAATCTAAATCTAGATAATCAAATTATATTATTTTTAGATACTATATGAAAATTCCATAGAAGATTACATGGCCTGGTTAAATAAAACTATAAGCAATATCATGGGAATAATGATACTATATTATATTTAGTCATTGCTAAAAAATTATGATAAATAATTCAAATATATTTGATCCAACAAGATATTTTCATATGATAGGGATTATGTATATCAATATTAGCTAAAATTATTCCATTTACCTATTAAATGAGAAGTGATATAGTATTTAAGAACAAGATAAAAGATGAAATCTTATTTAAATATATGATTACACTCAAAATTATTAAATAATATGATGTTTTATCTACTAAATCAAAAAAATGAAGTAGATAATAATGAATAATATATGAAATTTAAGGATTTTATCTCTAAAAATCTCAAATAAAATTAAATGAATGAAAAATAGTGTACTTTGACTAAAATGTTATATTTGTGGTTGAATCTAAATTTTTCCTCAAATTTCAAATTTAATAATGAAGGTGACTATGAATTTTATGGAAAAATGATACATTATTATTGAATGAAATAGAAAACAAATATTAACGGAGGTTAAAAGTTTTATTGATGGAAAATTGAATTTATAACAGGAATTAAAGGATCATGTTTATAAATTAGGGAAAATAAAAATCCCTATGAATTAATCTTCTGATTGTAGAATCTTTGGGTAAATTTATAATATTCATTGGTAATGGTAAGAAACAAATCGAAACATCTATTGGTGTAGTAGATGAAAGTGGAGGTACATTGAAGGAAAATCAAATCAAATAAAAACAGGAAGCAAGACTCTAATAAATCACTAAATTTAATATGAAATTCATAATATTGGAAAAGGTTATATGAAAGATGAATTTCATAAAAATTTAGAATGTTCTATTGAGGAAATAAATCACTCAGTATTACAGTTTTAGACAAAGAGAGTTCTTTAAAGACCATGATCTGAAATTTTCTTTGAATAAATAACTATAGGGAATGAAAAAATCAATATAAATTATGGAAGAAATGTATTTGAATAATTAGAATAAAGATTTTATTAATGATAAAAATGTTTAAACTAAATCATATGAGACTTATGAGTAATTCATCTTGAATGAAATTGTATGAACTAAATCTGATGCATTATAGACTATATAATGTTGTTTCTTTTATTATGGTAGATTAAACTCATAATAAGAAAAATGTATGAACCAAAAATAAGTAAACCATTATATTATTTCACCTTAATATGTGATTTATTACATAAATATACACATAATAAAATCCAAAAATATAATGTATCCTAGTGTATTTGGTAAATTAGGTATATAGAAAGAAAAAATCCAAAATAATAAAATTATATTATTAAAAATGTCCATCACATGCTCTTAAAATTCCATTGTTCCAATAAAACTATATGAGATTACACGGGGATGTATATAAGAATGTGGATACATATAAATCCCATTAAAGGAAAAAAATTATATTATAAGGTAAATCCTTACATATTATCCATGGGGTGTATTAGGGTAATATAATGTGGCTGATAATCATTATATTGAACAATGAGTCATCAAATAAAATGACAACATAAAGGGAATATATAACTATTAAAATAACTTAAAAGATTTAATCATACACATAAGTCAAGGGTAACCACCATGAATACATAGTATTGTATTATTAATATAACCTCACATTACCCACACATGAAGTATCATGAAATTAGAACATTACCCAATGGATTGGCGGGATATATACTTTTAGTCCCACTTATCACCTTCATATCATGTACATGAATAAGTGTGCCACATAGATCATACAACATAAGGATATCTTTTATAAATTTTTATTACATGATTATGTAGAATGAGATACATAAATGTCAGACCCCAATCAATAAAGGATAGGTAAATTTAGCTGAATACCCATGAGTTGAAAAAGGGATGAGTGTTCTATACAAAATTATTTGGCATTTAAAATCGAAGGATAATTTTGGCATCATAATGGTGTTACAAAAAGATTATAATAATTAAATAATGATATTTGAAGGATTATATCAATAAATGGACATTATTTTAATAGTTATATCTATGAGAAGTTTTTGACATGGTGAATTAAAAATAAAATTTATTTTATCCAAAATAATTCTTTAAATTTTATAATTGACAATTTTAAATCAAAATCCCTATTTATTGAAAAATACTATTTTTCAATTATAGTTTTTTAGAATCGTATAAAAATTACATTTGACTTTGTACGACTCTATTATGAATTTATTTTATAAATATTATTTAACAATAATATTTTATTAAAATATACGTCATTTAAAAAAATCATAAATTAATAAAAATAGTGTCTTGTTTGAACATAAATATGTTTCCAAAAAATAAAATTCTTATTTCATCACATCCAAATATTTGTTTTATCAATATCATTATTTAATCATTTTAAAATAAATTTTATAATGGTATTATAAAAATTATATTAAAATTAAAATACGATACAATAAATAATATTATTTACATTAAGATAAATACCATATTCTAGTAATAATCAATACCAATACAGTAAGGTGAGTGATTGCGATACTTACTTGGGGTGTTTTAGTATACATAGTTTTCCCCATGAACATGAAAAGCATGAAATTATATCATAAAAAAATTCACTCATGCTTTAGTTTATAAATCTCAGTATGGTCTACATCAAGTGAAAATCCAATTTTTGTTATCTCCCTCATAATATATAATAAATGAGACTCATGGTGTATGAGAATACTGGTCGAAGAAATCACTTTTTGACCTATGTCAATTGGACTTTATCATAACGATTTATATGTAATACTACTAACATCATTGATCAATATCTATATTATAAATGGTATTTATGAACATTGGTCTTGTAAATCTAACCGGATATAATTATCCAAAATAACCAATGTATTAAATGTCTTTTATATAGCTCTGTAACTTGATAATGAATTTATCCATTTATAGAGAGTTAATTTCATTTATAAAAGTTTATTCCATGAAATTATTTCACCATTAGAAATTTCATCTTGGAAATTTTTATTTTATACAAAAAAATATGTTAAGGTACTTCTATTTCATCACCTCATTCGGTTCCCATTTCACATCCACAAATGTGTGGTTCCACCACAACATTTTAACCAGGTAAGCTGTATTATTTCATAGAAAATTCTATCTATGTAATTTGATCTTTACTACCTACTCCATATATGAAAAATCATTCTATAATTCTACCACATTTTGATTTAGTACCTGTTTGGGTTATGGTATATGTTAGGTACACAAGGTAAAATACCATGAAAGGGGGGTGAATCATTGTATGAGAGATTAAAACTCTTCCCCCCTTTAGATATTGTTTTATCCTTTTTCAATAAAAAACTCCTTCTATTCCTCCCATAGAAATATCTAAATGGAAATGAAATCATTCAATGAAAGATTGATTTTTTCTTGGTTCACCCATATAAGGCTACATCCATGGAGCATACAATGGCAATGTGACAATGTACAAAAACCACTAAATATCACTTCAAATTATAAGGATCGGGTTATATCTATTATACATAGGATCACTGCTTTTACAAGGTTTAGGGTATGACCACTGCATTCCCAAGGGTCACTCCATATGTCTCTTCCTCTAGATCACTGCCAGTAGGAAGAATCACCATATTCCTCTTCCAATTCTCACTATGATTGGAAGGGATCCACTCAGAGTTTATGGACAAGTAGGTCCCTTCATTTTTATGAAATAATGAATACTAAAGTATTGGTATATGCTCTATTGAAGTCCCCTTTTCACCCATAGATGAAATTAACTTTTTTGTGTGCTATTACTTTAGACAGTTTTTTTTCAAAAACTATTTTTGTTCATTTTCAATATTTCTTGAATCCTTCATGAACCACCTGGATTTTTCCGAGAATCGAATAGTAGGTATACATCACGGATCATCTCTTTTTGAACAGTCTCTTCTCTATGTGATGTCCCTACATTGGATAATATCTCTACTTCCGCGAAATGTATCTCTTCAATTGAATACCTCTGCTTCTAGAGATGATATTTCCTTCACATACCAATTATTCCTCCTTCACGTACGATGTCTTCCTCTTCTGCATATCATGTATTCCTCCTCCATGTACCGCTCCCTTTAGAGGCTGTATTTCACTGCAAAAAACCATTGATGAAATTGCTTACGTGCGAACCACTGCACACTTCATGGAATTCACCATTGTGAACCTATTTTGGACTTCACTAAATTCCTAAAAAAAATATGTTTTCTTATGAAAATATCCATTCTTAATGACGGGATTTACGCTCCATATATAAAAAAATTGATCTGAAAAATCCACTAGATCATGATTTTCTAAATATTCAATGTGGTGTCCCCTTCACCACATACCACGAATCTTCTGTGAACCATTCTTCCTTATGTGGCCTACATACTGCCTTTCTTATTTCTAAGTGGCCCAAATCAATATCACTTTTTCGCAAATTACACCCTTCGCATCTTTTCAAATCACCTCATCATTTCATCAAATGACAAGCCATCCCACGTACAATAAGATTTTTCTATGTACAGTTTTCTTCCCACAATACATTCCCATACACGGTCGGTGACTTGCACTTCATGGTTCCCTTCCATTGATGATTTCCATTGTTGTTCTGCATACCACTATTCAAGGTTTTCTAAATGTCCTTCATTGATTGCATATTATTCACTCCAATATAGAAATTGTTCCTTTTCCAAAATGAATCTCCTGAATTTGAGGACCAAAAATTTGTCAAACACTGGAAATCTATGCCAAATTAAACACATAATTTAAAATAAACTAACCATACTAATTCGATATCTTCTATATTTTTCAACAAACACAATCACACCCAAAACATATTGAGAGGACACCTTGAGGTGTTTTTCCCAAAAATATCCCCCTTTGGTTTTTTTGAAAAAATGTTAAAATTTGATACTTTGTTAAAGTGTCATTCATGTTCTACCAATATTCTCTTCTTTCAATTAAGATAGTGATCAACGATGTAATCCACACACACTCTAATCCTATAGGAGTAATGTACAGTCTGAGAAACAATAGTGTAATGAAATTTTCATCCATGTATCAATTCATTCCATTTTAATACAACTCTCATGCTTTCATCACGAACCTTGGTTATCATGATATATTTTATTTTTTATATTAAAATCTAGCATCATTGGATTTAATATCCCCCCTATATCACTTCTCTCCTTAATCTCATAAACTCCCCTATCTCTCGGCTCTACCTAGAAGAATTTTATTGTGTATTGACTAAGAAATTTTCTCCCTTATAAAGCCATAATTTCTCCCCCTTTGTCACTGAACTGAAATTATTATTAAATTGAGTACTAAGATAGGGTAATTAACACATATTAGAACATTATAGAAAACCATACAATACCGTAGGGGGATGGGGAATCCCACATCCACACATTTTCAAGTTCTGGGACTCAACAAAAATCCCAGAGCTAGTCAATTACATTCAAATGATACTTTGGGTACGACCTTTTCCAGAATCTCCAAAACCTATTGTTCTACAAGAATATACTCCAACATCACAATCCCTTTCTCCAACTTCTCATTGATGAAATTATATTTGATTTAAATGCCTTTTTCTATGAGTTATGCACTTTATTTTTTCTAAGATTTATAGAACTTGAATTATCACAATGGATTCCAATTAGATATTTCAATTCAACCCCCATATCCTCAAGCATTTATTTATTCCATAATAAATGTGTATATTCTTGAGTGACAAAAATATACTCATCTTCTGTGGGGATCAATGATTTGAAATCATTTTTCTTTATTATCGAATAAATACACACTCCACCTTGATAGAAAGAACTTCCTAACATTGATTTATTTTCATCTTCTATACTTTCCCAATCAGTATCTGTATATCCCAATACCTCTGTTTAAGATTTTTCATTACACATAAAATCGAAATCCACAGTTCCCTAGATATACTGAATTATTTTTTCACTACAATCCTATGGATTTCCTCAGATTTCTATGATACCTCACTACTTGGCATGTGGTAAAAACAATATCAGGTATTTTTGTTGTAAATTACATTAAACTTCCAATGATTTACCTATATTTTATGATATTTATTATCTTTTCATCATCATATTTTTATAGTTTCATCCCGGTAGGAACTATGGTTTTCATATCCTTGGAATTTTCCTTTCCAAATATTATCAGAACATCCTTGGAATATTAGTATTAAGAAATGAAAGTTTCATTCCTTCACTGTGTCACCTATAAACCGAAGAAACAATGGTATTTCACCAATCATCAACATTTTGAATTCATTTATCATGAATTCAGAAAACAATCTACATTGTGCTTCATCTGATCCTACAAAGAATATGTCATAAATATATACCAATAGCATCATCCTTTGATTACTTTCATATTTTACATAACAATTACAATCAACTCCACCATGGTAGAAGAAGAGATTTTTTAGAAACTAATCTAGTTGTGAATACAATGCTCTTGGTGTTTTCTTCAAACCAGATAATGCCTTCTTTAGATTACAAACTCTGTTCTCATCTATATTAATGACAACCCATCTGTCTACTCAATATAAACATCTTCTTCCAGAACCCCATTCATAAAGGATGACTTTATGACCATCTAGAAAACCATATACTTCCTTTTCAAAATAATGGCTAAGAATAATTGAATTGGCTCTATCCATACAATAGGTTCAAATTCTTCATCAACATCGATAACCTCTATAAGGAAGTACCCTTTTCAAACTATTCAATTTTTGTTTTGATTCACAACGCCATCTTCATTTATTTTTTTGAGAAATTCCCATTTAGTCTTGATGACATTTCTGTCTGTTGGACTACAAACAATATCCCATATTTGATTATTTATAATTACTTAAATCTCTTCGTTTATAGGTTGAACCCAATTCAAATCTCTAGCAATATCATAAAAACATTTATTATATACCTATGATAATTATAATGATTTTTTAGAGTCATCATCCACCTTATTTGTTATGGTGTTATCTGATCAACAATTATGCTTTTTTAATTAATTTTGGATCATCTCTTATTCCTTTAAGTAGATACTTATTTATCTTCTTGTATGTGTCTTATTCTAAATCAACCTCTAGAACAAGAGAATCCCCTGATCTAATTATTTCATCATCATTATCCTCATAATACTGTTCATTTATTTTCAAATTATTATTCTCATTCTCTACTATAGTTACATCACGTCTTTCAACAATCTTTCCCAGCCTCCTCTTGATGCATTTATCTGTTTTAATTTTATTGAGTAGAGAAAAATATCCCTTCTCCTCCATAGGATTTATACTTCTTTTGATTATCCTTATTAAGAATAAAACACTTACTTCTGAAGATTCGAACGTACTTAAATGATGGATACATTCCATACAATAGCTCATATAGAGTCTTCTCATCATCCTGATATAGAAACACTCTATTTGAAGTGTATACTTCTGTTATCACTACGTCATTTCAAAATATCATAGGAAATACATTCTCAATGAGCAATGTTCTAGATATTTTATTGACAATCTGATTTGTTCCCTCAGCTACTATATTCTACTATGGAGTTATCACTACTTAAACATGATTAATTATCCCATGATTCTTAGGATAATCCTCCACTTGGATATTTTTGAACAACGTTCCATTATCTTTTTTCATCTTCTGGATTTTTTGAAATTTCTTCTTTTCATCTTCTTGTCAATATATTATAATGAAACTAAAAACCTCATAATTGTGGGTAATGATTAATGCCCATGAAATTATGGTATAAGCTTCAATCAAAAATAACATAATATGTCCTCTACAAAAGTTCTCTTGGTGAAATTTTTCCACACACATCAATATAAACCAAATCATGTAATCTTGTTGACATTTTCTCCTTTTCCTTATATATATTTAAAACAATCTCCCATTATTGGATGAAATATCATGTATGTGTACGGTCATGTGAGAATCTAGGAATATCTTTAGCATCATCATATTTCACAAAATATTATAATTGTGTTTGGATTACATGGAAAAGACATTTATGCCATAACTTATTTACTAATTCCTTGGAGAAAAAGAACATATATCTTTATCCACTCACATGGTTGAGATTCATTTTTCAACACTTTACTATAATACAATGATTCCATCATTTTCCTTGATGAAACATAATGTATTTGAAAATATTATGGCATGTCCTACGTCACACGGTTGACTACACTTAATTATTTTTGACTAAGACCTTGAACAACGAAGACATCGGCATGTCACATTATTTTCCCCCAAAACATTACTTTACCATAGCCATTAATTTTCAACCCCACATCATTTTAAAATATTACGATACCTTATTTATTGTACCTTATTCCAATCAATATATCCTTATTTCCTATCATATGGAAAGTGCATCCACTGTAAATGACCCATATCCCAATGCAATATGATGCCTTGGACACAATCTATGCAACCCTGGACTTCTCAGATATTTTCTTTTCAATAAATGTTTCTAACCTCAAAAATGGTATGGATTGATACTCTTGAAATTCCTTGGAATACGATGTAAAATATTCTTATTACTAAGCTGCAAATCGATTTTTCATTTTTAGCTCATTTGATGATACATTTTTATGCTACTTCTAATCAACCTTAATCCTCTTAGACATATTCCACTGTATTGTTGATGAGAAATATCATACTATGTGTTTGAATCCTCTACACCAAAAATAGTGACCATCAAATGATGACCATGAAAATTGAGATCTATATGACAAACTATGTTTGTCATGTTCCCTTTGATACCTCATTACTATAGAACACTGATTTCTTGAGTATCTCATCTTTCCACAGCAGTAGAATCTTATACGAGATACATTACTGTGTGGAAATAATGAATCACTAGTGGTCTCAAGGGTTATCTGATTCATATGATTCTACTTCAATCCCAAATCAATTCTCAATCTTGGAGAGGGTTCTTGTTTTCTGACTTCAATTTTTACTACATTCTATTTTTGATCAAGCCCCATGTGAGCCTTAACTTTTTGATTTCACTATAGCTTCTATTCTGCTAGAACACTATGCTCATATTTTATTATCTCAATTGTATGTATGCTATTCTTTTCGATTGTTTTACCTAGAGTCAATGAATTTTCTTAATCATTAATACTTCATCAGAGACTGATTCCTTCCGATTATAGTTCATCTCTATGTTATATTTTTTTTTCTTTTCTATATTTGATTAAATTATCAATCAATATTTTCTATTCATTAATTTTTAGTTTGAACTCAACCACCTTTTCTAAGATTTATAGCATCGAAGACATCATTTTTTCAATTTAATCATTCAACTTGGTCTTTTCTTCTTCCTACTGCAGCATATAGAGTTGGGAATAATGAACCACTTTGTTAGCTTTCATTATTTTGTCTCTCCAAACATATATCTCTTCAAGTGAAGTTTCTAATTCATCATCAAAGTCTACTCTTCCTTCAACATCTCCTTCTTCATTGTCACATTATTCTTTTGTCATAAAATTCTTGATGCCAACAACGAATTCAACTAATGATCATTGCATTCCTCCAACTCTTCTAACACATATTCTTCTAAACTATCATCTTCTTTTAAAATTATATTCTTCTTCTTAAAGAAAATTCCATTAGCACCTATTCTACCTTTCTCATTTGATGAATACTTCTATTGGGTAATTATATCTGGGTATTCATCATTATTTTCAAAATTCATAGGACACATTACCACAAAATGTCCAACCATTCCACATTGGAATCATGTAAGTAGAAATTTACCTTTGAACTTTCCCTTTCCTCTTTGTAAATTTAAAGATATAAATGAAATGAAATCGTACAAATTATTTTACACCTACCCATCTACAAAAGTGAGAATAATAGTGACCTTGAACTCCACTTATTTGGACTTCCCCTTTTCAACATATTTTTTACCATCATTTCTCATTTATTTTCCAGCAAGAGTACAATTCAAGTTTCCAATGTCATCTATTTTGGATCTTTATATTCCCATAATTAAACTTTCATATTAAATAGAGGTGTAATATTCCTCTATCTATACTTCACAATATTTATATCTTTCATGACTTCTCCCACACCACACATGTCATCCACTACAACATTAACCCTGTTAAATAATGCATCAACAGATTAATTTGTATTCATTCTTGGATCATTATACTTTTTCCACAAAACTATTAACTTTTCCACTCTGACCTTTGAATCAACTTCATAAATATTCAACAGATTTTCCAAAGACAACATGTGATGTTTAACATGACATCAAATTATTATAAATTGCATATGATAAGGATCCTCATAATGCATTGATTCATTTTGTAACTACATCCAATTATCTTTTTTTAGCTTTTAAAAAAACCACAACTCATATCAGCTGATATTCCATTAATAGCTAATGTGAATACATACATTCCTAATGATCAAAAGTAGTGGTACATTTTATTCTTCCATAGTTGAAAATTTTTATCATTCATGATTAGAATTCCATTGTTACTGACCACATCCATTTCTTCTACTTATAGAGAATAACTAACTTTTAACCATTCTCTCTAATACTAAATTTTAGGTCAACTATTTCAAATACCCTAAGTGGGAGGGTGAATTAGGGTATGATATACTAAAAATAATTCCTCTTCAGATATTGTTTCATATTTAAACAAAACAAAATTCTCTCTTTCTATAATATAAATATATGAGCCGAAATGAAATAATGCACATGAAACTAGGATATTTACTTATTTCACCCTAACTGGGATACATTCAAGTAGAATACAATAACAATGTGTCGATGTACCAAATCCACTAAATCGAACTACCGATTACACAGTTCGAGCATGATATTCCATGACCATGCTCACTACCTTCAAAATTTGTTTGGTCTTCTCACTACATTCTGAAGGGTTACTAACTATATCTATTCATCTAACTCAATGCTGAGGGGAAGGTTCACTGTATTCTTATTAAATTTCTAAATATTGTTTGAAGGGATCCGATCACAATTTACAGACTTTTAGGTCCCTTAAATTTCATGAAAGAATGCATCCCCAACTATAGGTACATGCTCTATTGAAGTCCCTTTTTCACCCCCTAGATGACATCCACATTTCTGCATACTATTAGTTTAGTGTAAATTTCTTTCAAAAACTATTTTAGTGATTTTTCAAGCTTCCATGAATCCTATGAGAACCAACTTTCTTAATCCGTAAACGGCATAGCAAGAATGCTTCATGGATCATCTCTTTGGTAAGAGTCCCTCCTCCGTGTGATGTCCCTTCTTCGCAGACTATCTCTACTTTAACGCACCATATCTCATTGGAAGACAACATCTAATTCTATAGAACTTATCTGCTCCACATATAGGGTCTTCTGCTTTTATGTATCATGCCTTCCTCCTCCACGTACTACTCCATCCTCCTCCGCATACTGATCCCTTTCCAGGCTATAGATCCCCACAAAAATCCTTTAAGAGAATTTCTTGGACAGAAACCACTTCATCCATTTTGGAATTCTTCTTCATGGACCTCTTTCATAAATCACCAAATTCCATGAGAAATGATTTTTTATTATGAAAATCACATTCTTAATGATTGGATTAGTGCTCCTTATACTAGAAAATAGGTCAAAAATTATTCTAATTGAATATTTACCAAATCTTTAATGTGGTATCGCCTCCATCGTGTACCGTACATCTTCCTTGAATCGTTCATCCCTATGTGGTCTGTGTACTACCTTTCTTCATTCCTGACAGCCCAAATCACCATCTTGTTTTTAAAAACAATCCCCTTCATGGCTTCTCAAATCACTGCCTTGTTCCTACAAATGACAATCCATCCCACGTACCATGATCCTTCCATGTACTGCATGATTTTTTTTCCAAACTATTTTATCCATTCGAACCATTCTCATACGTGGTCATTGACTCATGCATTGAAGTTCCCTTAATTTTCTGATTTCCATTGAATTTCTACTTACCACATTCATTTTTTACAAATTTTCCTTCTTGGTTTGCATATTTCTCACTCATACAAAGAAATCCTTCTTTTTCCCAAATTAAACTCATAATTTTGGGGCCCCAAAATTTGGAAAACACTAGTAAATGGTTCCGCCTTAAACACCTACTTCGAAAAACACAATCCATACTCATTCACAATGATATGGCTTTTTTAAAAAACACCATCACACCCAAAACATACTTATTAGAAACCTTAATGGATTTTTTTCCCAAAATTATATACATCCTCACGATTAATAACTATAACACATCATGTCATTGATATAGGTTTTTTGGGAGTGCTAGTCCCTATAAAACCAATCCAATGTGTCAAGGATATCAAATGGATTTTTGTATCTAGGTCAAAGATTTCTCTTCTTCCTAAAAAAATGGCTTTCATCCATAGTGATATACAAAGGAACACTTTATCTCAAACCTCATTCAAAGATTTTATACATATATTTTCTATCTACTTTTTTGGTATTTCAGATAATGATGGACAGTTTGAACCTTCTATGTCATTTTGTGAGTAAGATCTATTCACATTAGCTTCCACTCTCCAACATCATCCAAACTTCCATATTATGCAAACTCTTCCAATATAGAGCTCCATAAGGTTACATTTTAATTCTAAAATGAAAAATAGTTTTATTATAGAACACCACTAGGGTTAGGTGTTGATCCCAACATTCATGTAAATCCATTGAACAATTTCTCAACATATCCTTTAGAGATTTAATGGTTCTCTCAGACCAAAACATATGACTTAGGGTTATAATAATTATGGAATCTTAGTTATATATCTCACATTTATGGATGGCTTCTCCATAACCATCATGTAATCATTATATATTGATCACGTATCATAAATAGTTTAAATACATGTCTTCTTATTGCTTTTTTATATATAGGATGGAGATTTTTTCAAAAGTTATATATTATATTATATAACTGAGATGTGCCGACATTGTATAGAGATCAACTGCCACCAAGATTTTCTTATTTCATATAGGTTTCCTGGGGAGTCTATTGATGAAATCTATGGTTATTTTTCACATGTCCAAATTTTTAAAGGATATGGATTCATCATAACCTTAGACTTATAATGTTCCACCTTTAAGTTTTATAATACCAACCATCAATATACAAACTCTACAATATACCATATCATATTGTCCAACAAGAATAGTTTCTTTACATTCCAATACATCTTTATTACTCCTTCATGAAAAGAGAAGGATGTGATATGTTCATCATCTATAAGTTAAATCTTCAGTAGTATTTTTTAAGGGACACATATCATGGTTCCATAAATTATAACTCCATATTCATCAATGTTGAACTCTAAAATATTCATAAATTTATTCTACAGTAACTCATTATCCATGTAAGACACCTAGATCCAAGATTAGATGTTATTTGAAAATGGAAGGATGTTTTGCCTCTTAATATTACCATGTACATCGAATTCATGGATATAAATATTGGATATGATGGAATTATCATCATTGATATGGAATTTGGATCCTATCTATATATTACATTTGTTTCCTTGGTTTTGTTTTTAATGTTTGTAATATATTGAACAAACAATAATACTTGATCCACACTAACCATATTCATTGGTCTGTATTGACATATTTTTGTAGGTATATATACTTAATCATTTTATGATCTATATATATGTCACACTATTATATGTATATGTAATTTATCTATTTCTTCAATTACAATACCATTAAAAACATTCTAGGAAATGATTTTTGTATAAATTTTCATATATCTCCAATCTGTGGGTGGAATAGGCTATCGCTCTACGAAAATGAAGGAGTACACAACCCATACCCTTTTTGGATGCATTTATTTATATCAACAATACTTCCAAAAAATTTTGTAATGTATAAACTAGTGCAATTCTTGAAATTACTTAAGGCATTAAATATTTATTCATTTTTGGTAATCCCCATTTTTAGGGTTGAAGGGGAACACTTACATGTACTAGAGTTTTATGAAATTATAGGACCCATAAGTTATAGGGTAATTTATCCTATACTCTGACTACATGAATCCTACAATCCCTAGAATATTCATTGTGATCAACTCCCCACCTTTGCATGGTTGTTTGGAAAATTTTCTTCTGTAGAGATGCATAGGCTGGGTATAGATGGAAATTGTCATAAACTCTAATTATTCCAAATATAATAGCTCTACTCTAGTCAATGTACATTTCACTAAATCATCCTCTATATATTTTCCTTGAGGATTATGTAAGGTTTTTTTCTGCATATCATGTGGCCTGAAGGCCTTGAGGTGGCCTAAGGCCATAAGGTGGCTCAAATGCCTTAAGGTGGCCTAAACTCTTTACTATCCCTAAGACCTAGGTGACCCAATGTCCTGAAAGGATATAGGACCAAACATGGTGAATTTATTATCCTCTTCTTAAAAATAATGAATCTTTTCTCATAATATTCATTTCTAATATTCATGACCCATACTAAGTAATATTGGTTTTTGATATTTAAATTCATGGGATATTTCTGAAAAAATTTCCATAGTACCCTTATAATCCAGGGAAACTAAATATTTTCATCCTGGATGTTGTTCTAGTAAATGAATAGATTTCTTTTTTTATAGATCCATGTGTATCCCCTTGATTATGATAATCTTCCCTTCAAATTTTACTTTGTTTTGGTACATTTTTTTTGGGAACTCGGCAATTTTTTAAGAAGAGAGACCAATATAATTTCAAAGAAATACATCAACATAATCACTTATAGTGGGTATATCATCGAAGATGATCTTTCCCTTAGTCACTATAATTTTTGTTAGATGCTATTTATCATTAGGAAATAATTTCCACTCTTCAGGTAACGATGAAAAAAGGGATTCATCCTATTTTGTACACCTATATAGAATCAATGGGTGACTCATGGTATAGAGGGTAAATTATTTCTCTTATAAATTTATGATGGACATATATAAACAAATATAATATATACTGGGGATATGTTTTTTTCCTAAAATGAAACAATTAACATGTTTTCATTCTTCACTGATAAGTCTTCATTAATTTTTATGGTGTAGATAGAATAGTTCTATTTAAGTTAGATGATATAAAATAATGCAAAAAAACATCTATGGTAATCCTTCCTTTTTAGTATTTGATTTATGCTGTAATTATTTACATCATCAAAAATAGACATAGGTATGATAATATTTATAATATTAATAATATAAAATATAACCCATGAACATTAGATGGATAACTCATAAATGAAATGTGTCCTTGAATTATGGATTTATAGGTTACATTTTAAGTTATAGAAAATATATTTCCTAACAGAAAATTTTTTGGCTAGTTTTTATTTACTTAATAAAGTTTTATAAGGTTCATGTGAATTTACCAAATCATATAACTTGAGATTTTTAAAATTGTTCATAGGAAGGTATGATGTCATGTACTAGCTAATGATCAAGTCTAGCTAAATTAACCCTTTTAGGGGATATTTTCCCTATGTACATAGGTGAAAGAAAAAAAATCCAAAAACAGTATCCATACATGGATATATTTTATTAGTTTCTAATTTACACTTACAAACATTAGGGATGTATCATAATATTTAGTTTTATCCCTAAGGATTTCTTCTAGATTTTTCTTATCCTAATCCCAAAAAAACAAGGCTTTCCTATGATACCGACTTTGACAACCCATTTTTAATTACACCTGAATTCCTAAATTATTAAACAAATGTACATATAACACAATAATAAAATAGAAATATTGATAGTTATATCGAGAAATTAGGTAGATAGAATAACAATCTTCATGTGTATTATAGTGATATTATTTAAAACATCATTCACATGATCCAAAAATACCATCATTTTTCTAAACATTCTTAGGGAAACCTTGGAACTTAAATGAGAAATGAGTGATCGATAAATCATTGTAGGGGAATAAATATGAAAATCATAATTTAATGTGTTACATGTGATCCAATAGACACATCAAGGAAAAATAATATGGTTGATGGTCCTAATCTTGAATAATAAGGAATGATATAACATAATAACATAAAGAAAACTGAAAAATATGCAAAAACTGACAAAAGGGTATTGTAAACATAAATTAAGGATAAAAACTGAAACAATTACATTTTATTCTTAGGATAACACCACACACACCATAAATATAATCCCATGTGATTAAAACAATATATAGTTCATTGAAGGACTATATAATTTTGGCCCTACCCTTCAATTCATATCATGTATAGGCATAAGGGTTCTACATTTATCATACAACATAAGGATGTATTTAATCACATTTAATACCATGATTAATGTGTGTGAGATTAAAAAATTATTTCCCCAATAAATAAATCATAATTACATATGGATTAGTGCCCTTTACTTTAAATAGGTATGGTTATTCACAACATAATTGTTTGGCATGAAACATTATCGGATAATTTCATTAGCATAATAAAACCACGTAATGTTTCATAGAAGGGGATAATGAGAATAAATGGATTATATTATCACTTGGGTACCATAAGGAAAATAGAAGGGGTTTGGGAGCACATAACCCAATTTGAACCATGTCAAATTAAAAAGAACAATACAAGGGAGGTTCATGAATAAAGAGGAGTAGAGGATCACTAACCTTGAGAGTGTGCTACTAAATGCATGAGAGGGTCTTCTTAAGACTCCATGGGAACCATTGGTATGGAACTAGAGAGGTAATTGAAGATTAATATTTTTTATACATGTGTTTTTTGTGAAGAGAAATTTGGGGTTTGGAGGGTTTATATAGAAAAAGGGATGATAATTCATTATAAATTTTGAAATTTTGTTAGACTGTATATGATAATGAAATAAAAATCACAAGACTTACGATGTTATTTCCCATTAATTTTAACAATGTAGAGTATATATAATTATTTTACATTTATATGACCTAATTTCATTCAAATAATACATTTCCTAATGTTAAAGTGATTCATGTTTACAAAGAATTGATTTTAAAACCTTAAAATATAATTTATGTTTTGGTGGATTCATTAAGGATTTATAAAATTAATAGAAAAATTTTAATAAATTCATGATTTTAAATTTTATATATGTATTTTTTTCATGTATACCACTTGTGAAATATATTAAATATATTTTGGTTCATTGTGATTTCATAATATTTACTATATATCTATACCATATTAAAATTTTACCATAAAATTATTCTATCTCTAATAATTATTAAAAAATCACCATTGGATAATTTCAATGTGATAATTAAAAATAATAATATTAATTTAATCAAAGAAAATGTTTAACATCATAATTTACTCTATTAAAATGAAATCCATAATAAATTAAAAAAATAATTTTTTGATTATTTTAGTTTATCTGACCCTGATAAAAAATTTAATTGACATTATAAAATAAAATTATAATTTTTACTAAATTATCTTTTGTGGGGTTGATTAACTAGAATGGTTTGGGACCTATCCTTGATGATATTAAACTTCTCTCATGGTTGGTTTTTTAATGATTTAGAGTTTGAATATAGGCTTGGGATTGATCAAGGTTAAATCACAACTATGTTATCTCTCTATGAATCTCTAATAAATGGGCTTCATAAGGAATGATCCTATAGGTTGATGCCATTACTTATTAAATCTATGTCCATTGGTCTTTATCAAAACCATTCATATATTCTATGAATATGATCATTTTCCAACAAATATATGATTAATTGTAATGATGCTTAATGGTGTTTTAAATATAACAGGATATAATGTTCCAAAATAACAAAATAATGTAATGTATTTCATATAAATTAAATAATTCATAAATCATGTATAATTTAAAAGACATAATTTGGTTTATAAATATCTAGTCATTACAAAAAATGGTTTTGAGAAATCTACTCTTGTCATATAAAAACTAGAGGAGATAAAAGGTGAACTAATGATTTGATTTTATATAAAACTAAAGATAATAAAAAATTTCATACATTATCAATATGAAAGAAATGAATTAATAAAATCAACATGATAACAATGATTATACATTATCTAGTATTAATATCATAATAAAATACCATGATTCAATGGATATTAGGGGTTTTTTAAGGTTTCCTGAAGAATGAATTAAATTATGGGAGCAACATGTCATTTCTATTGAATAAGAATGTATCATGGTCGTGCGCCAATAGAAGATGGATCTTCTCAGGGTGAAAATAAAATAACTATAAAATGATGAATAAGGAACCCCAGAATAAGAAATTTAATGTTAGAAAGCATCAAAATAATGATATGTAATTTTTTCTAGAAGTGGCATGTTGAATATGTCACCAATTGGGTAACTATATGCAGGATTTAATAACCACTATATAAGGATATGTACCTTATTCCAAAAATTAAAATTAACATTTTTATTGGAATATATGTCCAAGATCTATTGTAGTTTATGATTCTCTGAATTTTAGTAAAATTGATATTGATTGGGTTCCTGGTAATGACCAAATATTTTAGAATATATATTTATATTTATATTTACATTGAGAGAATATTTTTCACTAAAAAAAATACTGAACACTACTATAAAATATTTAAATTGAATTAATAATGTAACTATTAGAAATAAAAAAATAATTAGATGTTAAAATAATAAAATATTATTATTTTTCAATGATTGATATTTTCTTTTAAAATGAATATTTTTAGTGAACTATTTAAAAAAATTGTATTGTACTTTTTCTTCAAAAATAAATTGATCAAAGATAAAAGTGTCATATAATTGGAAATATTTATATTTATAGTCAATTATTTCAACATTTAATTATTTAAAAATTTATACATAAATTAATTACAATTGATGTTTAAAAAATAATTTGTTTCAATAAAACAAATTCATCATTTTATTTTTTATTTTAATTTATAAAATGAATATATATATTTTATAATTTGAATTTGATAAAAGTTTTATAATTTTTCAATTAATAATTTAAATTTTTTATGAGTTATGTTATCATATTTTAATGAAATAATTTGTTTTTATGAGAACTATAAAAAATATAATTTTACTTAAATCATAGAGTTTATGACTATGTCAAGATGTAATTATGAAATAAAAACATATAAAAAATTTCATGATAAAAGTTTTTATTAAATATTAAAAAAAATAAAAATAATAATAATAATTTATAAAACCAATGTTTAATAATGTATTTAATATTCTCAAATAAACGTTATTTTGATTTTTTATTTTAATTAAATTTTATTTTTGTATATTTCAAATTTTCATTTATCAAAGAGAAAAATGATTAATATTGTAAAAACCCATATTATTTCATAAAAATAAAATAAATTTATAATTTTATAATAAATATATATTTTAATATTAAAAATTTTGTTTTTCAAAAAATTGGGTTTTATGAATTACGTGTGGTTATGTAAAAATTAATTTTTTCTGTATATTAATATTTTATATGATTAAACAGAATAAATATTTTGAATTAGTAGGTAAAATTTATGTCAACATTTAAATTTTAGTTTTATCCATTAAAATAAAAGTGCCTATGTAAATAACTATAATCATACGAAAACCAAAAAATGGTACAACAAAAAATTATTTAACTAAATGACTTAAAAAAAGTTTCAAAGTGGTTTGAAAATTAATTTTTGTGTGATAATTTATATTTTCAGATCCCCAATCCATTATTTTTAACTTTTTTTGTCTTTATGAAAAGTGAAACATGTTTTCTATTTAAATAAAGTAGAAATATTTACAAAAATGTCATCATAACCAATTATAAATGGGGACTCTAACCACCCCTTAAAGACTTGTAATAGAATTTAGATTCCAACAGAACCTCATACAATTCTATATAATTTATAATATTGTTACTTTTCAATGATTCTATGTTCATATTAATATTTCTTCAGACCAACAATTATAAGGAAGCTTTCAATAGAAATTAAAATATTTCAACAAAACTAGTCATTTTCCCAAACAACATGTCGTATCTATATTATTTTTTTACATTAAAAATTCAACATCAATATTTTGAGAAGTAGTTATTTATTTTACAAATAATTTTTTTATGAAAATTTTATTTTAATTAACCACCTTTCAAATTTAATATTAAGAAATATACAATCATAGTCGTGATTTTGCTGGAATTGTAGCCTCTAGAAAGTGACCACTTATATTTTTTCTTCCCAACATATCTCCTTCTATTATAAAAGTGTAATTTTTGAATAAATATTATATATATCATATCATTATTAATTTTGTGATAAAAATTGTATTCCACCTTCTTTAACTCTAATTATTCTAGAAATAAAAACATTAACACTCTATTGTATGGACAACCACCTCCATTAAGAAACATGTATCATTTTACTTATAAATTCACTATATTTTATTAAATACTATATGAATAAGATTTAAATACCTATTAGTATCTAAATATACTATTATAATTTTTTAATAAAGATATTATACCCAAAATTAACAACTTTTCAATCATAATAATATATTAATTATGATATTTTCATGACTAGGTTGATCCAACCAGCTACATAAATAGTGATATATAATAATGTCAAAGTTGAATATGAGAAATCAATTATAAATATTATATTACATAAATAATTAAATAAATATTTTAATTTGGTTCTATAAGATTAACATTATTATTTAATTCATTAATTAAGATACCACCATTCATTTTTTTTAAATCATTAAAACCTAATTATCGCTAGATTCCACTATAATAAATATTAATAAAACAAAAATTAATAAAATTATAGGATTTTAAAAAATTTATAAACCATCATTTACAAAACCCTATTTGATGTTATAATGATTAAATTTATTATAAGAATTAATTAAAAAACCACTCTTAGAAAAAAAAGATTCAAACATCAAGATTACTCACACCTAATATTGAAAATAAGTAAAAAATAACTAATATAAATATAAAGGGTTATTATAAATGAAGTTTATAAAAGTGTATAGATATGAAAATGGTTCTAAAAAAGTTCATTTATGTTGTGGTTTTATATGTTATCTAAGTCCATTATTATAATTTATGGATTAATTTAACAGTTTTTGTCTCAATTTTACACCCCATAACACATATTTCTTATGGACGTGGGTGGTATTGGAGTGACACATATTATATGTTTTAATGGGGAACTTCTCAAAATGTTTAACAAGAATCTAATTAAAATAAATAATTAATAACTATCCTTCATTAGAGATATATTGTCTCAAAACCATGGGAATGAATATCTTTATCATGTGATGTATTCGGACTGACCTACCAAAACATCCTTATATAATTAAGTGATGGATTTCATGAAATGGTTTGTAGTTATAGACTCCTCACTCAGTTATTGGAACCCTACTGGTATTGGAAGCCTATTGAAAATACAATTTAACATACCATAACACCTTAAAGTAATGATAATTTTTGATATCAAAAATAACAAAATTGAATATCTCAACATCCTTTCTACTAATATCATCAATCAGGTATAGGGATATTATTTCATGGGAATTCATATAATGATACTACCCAACTGATTCTGATACTTCACTACCAAATAAAATTATAGGATTATATTTTCATATAACTCTAGTATTATAAAATATTTATCAACATTTAGAATACCCTTTATTTCTCCCCCATATGTTATGTTCCAATGGAAATTGTGGAAGAACCGAATATCATTGGATGACCAGCTATATAATGTTGGGTATTATTTTCTGTGGGAATTTTTTCTTTTTCATATAAATACAAAATATCATTCTCAACTCTATTCATTGTTATTTTATAAAGAAATTTGGAAACTATATCTGTAAGATCATTGGGTAAATATTGTACCATAAACGTGGGATTCTTGATCTTTGGTGTCTAATTTCATAATTTTGACATTGCAATCCTAGTTCAGTCATATGTAACCAAGCCCAATTGGTCACTTGGTCTTGTGTGTTCCTCTCTGAATACTAGAAGAATACAACTATAAGCGATTGTCTAGGGTTTTACAATGGTTATACTATACCCTCATAATCATAGTTAAATGTTAGGGTAACAATATGTTAATAATAGAAAAAGTGGATAAACATGAACATCATTAGTAGTGGAAAAGATAAACATTTAAATAATATGAATATACTGATCAATAAAATCAACTAATGTATAAAATATAATGTTAGACTAATTGTTCTATACAAAAAGAAAAATAAATAGTTATGATATAGATATATAAAAAGAACAAAAATTCCCAAAGGATTGTCCCAAAAAGAATCACTAAACCATGTTTAGTAATTTTCTCATAATCTCATATGCTATAATAAAATCAGGCATCCATGATTGTGCACTTTCCCTTTTCCATACCATCATTAAAAAAGTCTATACAGGTATTAACATACATCCCAAATTGGATATACATACACAAAGTAGGGATCCATTAATGTTTTCTACAAAAGCTATACATTGTGTTTGTAAATTTAACCATTTGAAGGTATAATGAAAATAAGGGGAATAAAATGCACAAAATAATAATGATTTTGGGATTGGCTCCCCATGGGATGATTACCTGACCATACTTGCTTCACCCTAAGATAGATTCATCTAAATGGGAGACCTGCAAAAGGTCAGGGTCTAATGAATATGAGTATTACATCCATGTATAAGAAATATATTTTGTTTTACAAAATGTGTATCCAAGTCATAGATGATATGATAACAGGGAGATAAAGACCACTATAAAACCAAATAACACTTGACTATAGAAGGTCAAGCCTGCTCAAAGTAATAATCTTTGAATATTATATATATGGGGATATGTGTAATAAAATGGGTGCACCGGATTCATTCTGTAGGAAAAAGTTTCTAACTTAGTCAATGGATAATTTCCATAGTAAATTCCAGGATAATCTATACTACAAACCAATGGATTAATGTATTGTTATTCCTATCGAATTAAATAAAAAAGAATCCAAGGATTGTTTTCAATGCATTCTAACCGAAGAATATGATGCAATTTAATCATTATTATGCTAACAAATTCATTTACAAACAAGAAAATGATTGAATTCCATGCTCGTATATCCCTTGAAAACTGGCTTAATGAATCATGGTGGAGACATCTCTGTTATCACGACATTCCTTTATAAATCCAACGATGGATCATGTATGACCACTCCATTAATATGAAAATGATACATATAAAAAATATGTCCCTTAAATTTATAAAACTAGAAAAGAAATGTAATGCCACATTTTTAAATGGTTGGGGGTCAAGCGCCCTATATTGATCATGAAAAATAGGCTTTTTTTAGCACTAAGAAAGAGGAAACCCAATAATAGAATCTAATAACCATGATAGTATACAATTTACATTTATATAAAATCATTCTCTTTCATTCAATAATTAAAAATGACTATTATATGTGTCTTACCATTTAAAAATTCATGAAATTAAAATAATAATCAAGACATATGTGAATACATTTTTATAGTACAATATTTTATCAATTTAAATTAATTAAATTCCATTGTGAAGTCTGAACAAAACTCTCATTAGGGTGTTTTAGTTGAGAATATAAAAATGGTCGTATAGGTAAATACATGTCATGCCTAATGGGTGGATCAAATTTATATGATTTTCCTCCAAATATAATAGGGTATTCTATTAGAGTGCTTGGGTTTCAAATTAGAAAACTATTTTAAGGAATATTTATTTTAGAAAACAAATGTGGGTGAACACTGAATTTGGTAGAAAAAGAGAAAATATACACAATGAAACTTGATGGAACTACATAAACACCTACCTTATGGAAGTTGACGAACCATCATCTAGTATCATCTTCCAATTTATACTCAAAAAATGAAAAAAATATAAATGGGAAAAATCTCTAAATATTTACACTAATATATCCCATAGAAAAATACTAAAAATTGAGATATAAACAGGAAATCTAAGGTAATGGATCGAGGCTCCATCTGCTTATAACCAAAATCACAAAGTGTTGTCAGATCAATGTTCGAATGAAGTAGAGGGTAAAAACATAGCTTTATTCCATAGAGCAAATCTTAATAAAGGGATTATTATGCATGATTAGTGAGGTTAGATGTTAAGAATTTTATTATTAATGAGGGGAGTAAAAAAGGAAATTTCACTTGAATTCTCAGTATAACGACCTAAGCCCGCTCTTCTGGACTAAGTGCCTAAAAATGTTGTGTGATTTTTTTTATAAAACTGAAAATACAATTACACAACACTTAACACAAAATAGAACCTTTTACTTGTCTAGGTTCTGGAGGATTAGACAAAACATTATATTTATTAGAGCTTGAACAAGAAATTCAACAAACACGTACAATGCTTTTGTGTGCACAAACTCCAAAAGCGAAGACAACTACGATAATCTGTTAAGATACCTGTGGAAAATCATTTTAAAATAAAAGGGTGATAATTCAATTACCTGGTAAGGAGTTGTAAAAACCTTAGATAAATCAATTTAAAAAATATCACTTTGATAAAAAATTTGAAATAATCAATTATAAATACATTTGTAAAAAAATGCTTCAAAAAATAATTATACTTCGAAAACACTTTTAAAATTTATCAAGTGATTCGATTGAAAATATTAAGCAAGCTCTTAAAAACAAAACAACTAAGGCCACTCGAAACATTAAAGGTTACCATGGGCCTACCCACTTATGGGATGGATTCACTATCTAATTCCCTATTGTATTTACAATTTTGAGTACCGGTTTTTATAAAAGATTTTTGTCTTAGATGGCTATATATATATATATATATCTCACTGGTGTTTTAGTTTTGAAAATATATTTATAATCATGCTTGGAACAAATAAATAATAATATTTACTAAAATTTTCATATTCGACTTTGTACAATCAAATCCCATGATACATGACTTTTCATAAACTTGTGGAAGTTAATTCTACATCCACGCACTTGAAATTTCAACGAAATATTTATTAAATTTCTTTTATGCATGAAGTTATAAACTGATCACAATAGTGAATATATAAGTCTATCTTCTTAAAATTATTAAAAAACAATAGATAATTATGTGTCACGCACAAAAATCATCAAAGCATCATTTCTTTACTAAATACAATCATCCTATTATATGAACATAAGTTTTAAGGAACATTAATTTAAGTACATAAATATACATTAATGAATAAATGTCATGATATCGAAATATTTGATGTATGGACATAATCTTGATTTCTATATGACATGAATAGGATAAAATTATGACATTCCTAATTTATAAATTCATATGTGAATTAATACTTGATTATGAATTTATTTGAATAATTATATACTTAAACATCATGAAAGTATATATATATATAATGTTAGTTTGGAAATATATATTCAAATATAAAAACATGTTTGATTTTTCATTAAACCAAGAGGTAATTTTCATCCTTTCAAATTTTTTGAGAACATAAACTCAATTAGAATCAAATTTAAATCCAACCTTTTGATAAATTTGAGTAACATTAAACAATATATATATACCATTGTAGTAATATTTGAATAGATTAATTACCCATGCAAATAAATATAGAAAAAATAAAATAAAATAAATGATTATCTTTATTTCTAAAGAAGGTATAGATTAAATAAATAATTAATTAAAGGCAGCATCCCCTTTCTAGAAATTAAATAGATTTTGAAGTATAAAACCCCATAAAAATAAACTATGAACATAATATTCATTTATAAAACTAAATATTTGAAAATTAAATATTTTCCCTTGCAAAAAAAATAGAACTTATAAATTTGAAATCAATAATAAGAATTCCCTTATTAAAATAATAACAGAATTTTAATGAAATTATTCATAAATATTTTACATAAAACTAAATAATTTGTAAATATCGTAGATGAAAAATCAAGAAAGCACCATTAAAAACAACTTTTAATGAAAATAAATCAAATATGAAATAAATAATCTATTTCAGAAATAAAATTTGGGTAGAAAAATAACTTGTCATAAAATATATATGAAATCCCTTACGAAAAACACAATTATTCAATTTCTATCAAGAATGAATAAACATCATTCCAAATTTACAATGATATATTTGTAGTATAAATCACCTTACTAACATCTATCAATTTTTTGAAAACCAGGTTTATTTTTTTGGAAAAAACTCATAAGTAAACATTAAAGAAAAAAATAACTTAACATAGTAAAAATTAAAATTCCTTACCTTTCATTGTTGTGTACTCTATTCTTATAAGAAAACTTCTTTTCACAATACTTGATAATCAAACAGGGAAAACACAAAAAAGAATGAAAATAATGGCTCCTACTCTCCGACTCATAGGAAATCCTCGTCAAACACTCTTTTTTTCAGTGCATAGGTGTTGAATATATTTATATACATGGTTTTCATAAATTTATATTAAAAATTATATGTGAATTAATTAGATAGATGTTGAGTAGAAAAACTGTGCCAGTTGAGATATATAGTATGAAAGAAATTGTAATGGGGAGCATTCAATGCATCGATGAAGAGGGAATCCAATTTCCCTAGAGAACGACAACCAAATTGAAGGTCTTACAAGCCTGCTGAGTAAGAATAGACTCAGATAGGAAATATATATGTAATTTATATACAAATTGGACAAAGAATCAATATAGTGGATTTATTCAATAAGAAACACCAATAATTCATATGAATGTAAAAAACCACATGCAACTCATTAATTAATATGGACAAAAATGGTATCAAAAAATTTTAATATGTATAAATTCACTGTAACCACCAAAGAAACCAAAGAAAATTGGAAACCATACATTTATAAACAAATCCTGTATAAGATTAGGATTACAAGGAAATCAGTTCAACAGATGATATTTCATAAGGATTTGGACTTCAAAACAAATAAAACAACACTTACTTACCGATATTAGGAAGACACGACCAGATCCTCACTCACGGTGTCACTCTCATCTGAAATTGAAACACTATTTTCACATTGATTTGCCTATGAAAATGTTTAGATATCTTCCTCGAACCCTAGAACTAAACAAAATCACAACATCTGATGGTTGTGATTTCCTGAAGCTGCCAACCACATGATCAAATCATGTTGTTTCTTGGATAAAATATTAGACACCGCTCGGGGTTCTCTTTGTGTTGACCTCAAGAACTATGGCTCTACATTGTCTTACATAGGTACTCCCCTGCAACCCCACTTGGCCTTCCAAAAACCTAAACATGATTATTCATTTCCTTTTTTTATTTTCTTTATATTCAATTTTATCGTTTATTCATATACATTTCGTTTATTTTAAATCAATTTTTTTTATCATTTTAGGTTTATTTATTTAAATAAATCAATTATCATAATATACGTATTATTTCGTTATAAATATATTTATATAATAGGTCAATATTCATTTTTTTAATTTTCTTATTTTTATTGTAATGGTTTATTTAATTCCTAATTTACATAATTTCAAAACATTAATTTATAATTTTGATATTAAAAATATATACATTAATTTATATGTTAACATAATCATTATTATTTATTTTAATTTCAAAAATGATTTATAATTTCTATTGATTTTAATGTAATGGTTCACAATTCCTTCAGATAAATATTTAACTTCAAACAAAAAAACATTATTTTTAATTAACATTGTTTATAAAAGTATTATTTATAGATTATTAATTTATTGTTGTATATTATTATTAAATATTAAAAACATTATTTTCTAGACTTCAAAAAAAAATTCTATTAATGATTTATTTTTCTTAAATTGAAAATAGTACTTTTCAAAACTAAAATATGGTCTTTTAAAATATTAATATGTCAATTTATAGAAGTGTTTAAAAATAATTTCATAAAAGATTTTAGTAAAAAAAAAAATTTGTTTAATTTTAGTATATATATTTATTAATAATAATTTCACATTCCCAAAATAATATCATGTAATGAAAATAAATATTTTATCAAAACATATAAACTTAAATTTTCATTATAATAGTTTATCATTTATTAATAAATTTGTTTTATTAAATTAAAATTAATATTAACATTGAATTAATAAAAATACTAATAAAATAAAAAATAAATTTTATCTCAAACTTGAGATGTTACATTTTCCCCCATTAAACGAATTGCACACTTTCAATTCTTTTGTCAAATATTTAGAAATTCTGAATTTCCATCTTCAGTATTAAAGAATTTCTAAGGGGACTTAATTACCTAATGAAAATTATAACGTCTACACTTATTTTCCTCAAAACACAACATCTAATCTCCAAATTTGTCTAGATCATTCCTCTGATGCCAATTATGATGCCCCGATCCCGCTCTTCTAGAATTAGTGCTTAAAAATGTTGCATAAATATTTTTTTATAGAAGTGAATATACAATTACACAACACTTAACACAAAAGATGGCCTTTTATTGGTCTAAGTTCAGAAGGATTAGACAAAACATTATATTTATCAGATTTTGAACAAAAATTTAGCAACCACCTACTATGCTTATGTGCACGCTAACTCTAAGAGAAACGACATCTATGATAATCTCTTAAGAAACCTTTGAAAAATCATTTTTAAATAAAAGGATGAGCTTTCAATTGCCCAGTAAGGAGTTTTGAACACCATTGATAAATCGATTTAAAAAATATCTCTTTGATAATACATTTGAAATATTCAAATATAAATACGTTTTTAAAATAATTATTTGAAAAATAATTATACATTGAAAACACTTTTAAAATTAATCCAGTGATTCAGTTGAAAATATTAAGAATGCTCTTAAAAAACAATTGAGGACACTCGAAATATTCAAGGCTATCTTGGGCCTACCCACTTAAGGGATGGATTCTCTATCCAATTCCCTATCATATTTACAATTTTTGAGTATCGGTTTTTATAAAACATTTTTGTATTAGCTGGAAATATATATATATATATATATAACATTTATTGGGGATTTAGTTTTGAAAATATATTTATCATCATTCTTGGAAATAAAATACTAATCTTTACTGAAAATTACATATTCGACTTTGCATGGTAAAATATCATGATAAATGACTTTGTATAAACATATGGAAGTGAAATCAACATCCACACACTTGAAATTTAAAAGAAATATTTATTAAATTTCTTTTATGCATGAAGGTATAAAATGATCACAATAGTGAACATATAATTCTATATTCTTAAAATTAATCAATAAGAATAATTAATTATGTTTCGTGCAAAAACTAAATTCAAAGATGCATTTATTTAATAAATATAATCATCCTTTTATATGTACATATGTTTTAAGAAACATGAATTTAAGTACATATATATACATTAATGTACAAATGTACTGATATCCGAATCTTTGATGTATAGACATAATCTTGATTTCTATATGACATGAACATGATAAAATAATGAAATTACAAAATTATAAATATATATGTGAATTAATAATTGATTAATAATTTATTTAACAAATTATATACTTAAACATCATGCATGTATATATATATATAATGTTAGTTTAAAAAGATAAATTCAAATATAAAAACATGTTTGGTTTTAAATTAAACCAAGAGGTAATTTTCATCCTTTAAAATTTCTTGAGTATATAATTTCAATTAAAAACAAATTTAAAACCAAAATTTTGATAAATTTTAATAACACTTAAAAATATATATAACATAGTAATAATATTTCCATATATGGATTAACCATGCAAATAAATCTACAAAAAATAAAATAAAATAGTTGAATATATTTATTTCTAAATAAGGTATAGATTGAAGAAATAAATAATTAAAGGTATCATCTACTTTCTAGAAATTAAATAGATTTTGAAGAATAAAACCCCATAAAAATCAACATTGTACATAAAATTCATTTATAAAACTAAATATTTGAATACCAAATATTTTCCATTGCTCAAAAATAGAACTTATAAATGTGAAATAAATAATCAAAATTCAATTTCTAAAATATTAACCAAATTGTAATGAAATTATAAATAAATCCTTTAAACAAAAGTAAAAAAATCTGAAGATCGTAGGTGAAAAATGGAGAAAAACTCCATTAAAATCAATTTTTACTGTAAATAAATGAAATATGAAATAAATAATCTATTGCGCAAATATAATTTGGGTTAAAAAATAATTTGACATAACATATATAAGAAATACTTTAGAATAACACAATTTTTCATTTTCCATCATGAATTAATAAACATCATACCAAATTTACGCTGAAATATTTAAAGTAGGAATCACCTTACTAAAAACTATCAATGTTTGGAAAAAAATGTTTATTTTTTGGAAGAAACCCATAAGTAAATGTTAAAAAAATAAATAATTTGACACAATAAAATTTATAAACCCTTACCTTTCATTGCAGTTTACTCCATTATTATAAGAAAACATTTTTTCGCAAGACTTGATAATCGAATGGGGAAAACACAAAAAGAATGAAAAGAATGGATTCTACTCTCTGACTCATAGGAAAGCCTCTTCGAACTCTCTTTTTTTCAGGGCATGGAGATTGAATAGCTTTATATACATGGTTTTCTTATGTTTTATATTCACAATTATATGTGAATTAATTAGATAGATGTTGAGTGGATAAACTTGCATGGTGAGATATATAATATGGAAAAAAATAGTGATAGGAAGGATTCAATTCCTTGATCAAGAAAGAATCCAATTGCACTAGATAAAAACAAAAAAAATGAAATATAACAAGCTTGCTGAGTAAAAATAGACTCAGATAGAAAATATATACATAATTTATGGACAAATTGGACAGAGAATCAATATAGTTTATTAATACAATAACAAACATCAATAATTAAAATGAATGTAAACAAAAACAGATGCAATTAATTAATTAATAAGGACAAAAAAGGGATCAAAACAATTTAATAAGAATTAATTTACTATAACCACCAAAGACACCAAAGAAAATCGGTAACCAGACATTTATAAACTAATCCAGTAAAAGATTACGATTACAAATAAATCGGTTCATCATATGATATTTCATAAGGATTTGGACTTCAAAACAAATAAAACAACACTTACTTACAGATATGAATAAGACATGAAGATATTTACACTCACGGTGTCACTGTCGTAGAAAATCAAAACCCTATTTGTGCATCGATTTACCAACGATAGCGCTAAAAACTCTTCCTCGAACCCTAGATTTAAACTCAATCATGACATCTGGTGGTTAAGATTTTCTGAATACACCAAACACATGATCGAACCCTTTTTTTCTAAGTTAAACCCTCAGACACCGCTCGGGGTTCTCTTAGTATCGACCTCGAGACCCCTAAATCAGTATTGTCTCACACAGGGACTCCGCCGCAACCCCATAATAGCCTCTTAAAAAACTAAACACTGTTATTCATTTCCTTTTTATAATTTTCTTTATATTTAATTTTATCATTTATACAAATACATTTTTTTGTTTTAAATCAATTATTTTTATTTTATATTATCGTTTTATGTATATATATATATATAAATAAATCAATTTTCTTAATATGTGTATTACTTCGTTATATATATATAACAGTTCAATATTCATTTTTTTTAATTTTATTATTTTTATTGTAATGGTTTATTTAATTCATAATTTTCATAATTTCAAAACATTAATATATTATTTTTATATTTAAAATATATAAATTAATTTATATGAAAACATAATCATTATTAATTATTTTAATTTCGAAAATTGTTTATTATTTCTATTTATTTTAATGTAATAGCTCACAATTCATTCATGTATATATTTAACTTCAAATAAAAAAATATTATTTTAAATAAACATTGTTTATAAAAGTATCATTTATAAATTATTAATTTATTATTGTATCATATTACTAAATATTTAAAAAATTATTTTATAGTCTTAAAAACAAAATTTATATTAATTTTTTAGTTTTCTTAAATAGAAAATACTACTTTTCAAATCTAAAATGGGGGTTTTTTAAAATATTTATATGTGAGTTTATAAAAAGCGTTTAAGAAGAATTTCATAAGAGATTTTATTAAAACATATTTTTTGTTTAATTACAATATATATATATTTATTAATAATAATTTCATATTCCCAAAATAATATCATGTTTATAAAATAATTATTTAATAAAATATTATATACATTAATTGTCATTATAATAGTTTAACATTTATTTACAAATTTATTTTGTTGAATTAAAATTAAAATTGACATTAAATTAATAAAAATAAAAATAATAATAATAAATATTTTATCTCCAACTCGAGATGTTACATTCACCCCCCCACCCCCCCCCCCTAAATGAATTGATTCCTAGCAATTGTTTTGTCGAACATTTGAAAATTCAAAATTTCCATCTTTAGAATTAAAGAATTTCTAAGTAGACTTAATTACCTAACAAAAATTCTAATGTGTACACTTATTTTCCTCAAAATACAACATCTAATCTCCAACGTTTTCTAAACTGTTCCTCTGATACCAATTATAACCCCCTGATCCCACTCTTCCATACTCAGTGCTTAAAAATGTATTTTCATTGTTTTTACAAAAGTGAATAAACAATTACACCACACGTAACACCAAATCTGACCTTTTACTAGTCTAGGTTATGGAGGATTAGAAAAAACATTACGTTTATCAGCCTTTGAACAAAAATTCTACAAACACCTACTACGCTTTTGTGCATGCTAACTCCAAAAGTGACGATATCTACGATAATCTCTTAAGATACCTGTGAAAAATCATTTTAAAATAAAAGGGTGAGCATCCAATTACCCAGTAAAGAGTTTTTAAAACCTTCGATGAATCCCTTTGAAAATATCACTTTGAAAATACATTTCAAATACCCAATTATAAATACATTTTTAAAATAATTCTTTGAAAAATAATTATACTTTGAAAAAACTTTTAGAATTACCCAGCGATTCAGTTGAAAATATCAAGCAAACTCTTAAAAACAAAACAACTGAGGCCACTCGAAATAATAAAGGCTATCTTGGGCCTACCCACTTAAAATATGGATTCACTATCCAATTCCCTATAGTATTTAGAATGTTTAAGTAACGGTTTTTATAAAACATTTTTGTCTTAGCTTGCTATATATATATGTATAATTTTCACTGGTGTTTTATTTCTGAAAATATATTTATAATCATGCTTAGAACAAATAAATACTAATCATTACTGGAAATTACATATTTGACATTGTATGATCAAATCTCATGATACATGACTTTGCATAAACTTATGTAAGTTAAATCAATATCAGCGCACTTGAAATTTCAAAGAAATTTTTATTAAATTTCTCTTATGCATGAAGGTATAAACTGATCACAATAGTTAATATATAATTATATCTTCTTAAACTTAATCAATAACAATAGATTATTATGTGTCGTGCACAAAAATCATCAATGAAGAATTTATTTACTAAATAAAATCATCCTTTTATATGCACATATGTTTTAAGGAACATTAATTTAAGTATATATATATACATTAATGTATAAATTTTATGATATCAAAATCTTTGATGTATGGACAAAATCTTGATATCAATATGAAATGATCATGGTAAAATTATGACATTTCTAATTTATAAATTCATATGTGAATTAATAATTGATTAATAATTTATTTAAACAATTATATACTTAAACATCATGCAAGTATATATATATATATATATATATATATATATATTTAGTTTGAAAAGATAAATTCCAATATAAAAACATGTTTGATATTGAACTAAACCAAGAGGTAATTTTCATCGTTTCAAATTTCATGAGAACATAAAATCAATTTGAATAAAATTTAAAACCAACCTTTTGATAAATTTGGATATCACTTAACAATATATATAATATAGTAATAATATTTGAATATATGGATTACCCATGTAAATAAATCTGTAAAAAATAAAATAAAATAAATGAATATCTTTATTTATGAAGAAGGTATAGATTAAAGAAATAAAAAATTAAAGGTATTATCCCCATTCTATAAATTAAATATATTTTGAAGAATAAAACCCCATAAAAATCAACTTTGAACATAAAATTCATTTATAAAACAAAAAATTTGAAAAACAAAAAATTTTCCAATTCCCAAAAATAAAAATTATAAATTTGAAATCAATAATCAAAATTACCATGCTAAAATAATAAACGAATTTTAATGAAATTATACATAAATATATTACACAAAACTAAATAATTTGTGAAGACCATAGATGAAAAATAGATAAAACCCCTATTAAATCATCTTTTAATGTAAATATATCAAATATGAAATAAATAATCTGTTGCAAAAATATAATTTGGGTAGAAATATACTTAGACATAACATATATAAGAAATCCCTTAAAAAACACAATTTTTCAATTTCCATCAAGATTGGATAAACATCATACCAAAATTACACAGAAATATTTGAAGTATGAATCATCTTACTATAATCTATCAATTTTTTGAAAAACATGTTTATTTTTTTGGAAGAAAACCACAAGTAAACATGAAATAAACAAATAATTTTACACAATAAAATTTAAAATCCCTTACCTTTCATTGATGTGTACTATAATCTTATAAGAAAACCTTTTTTCACAAGACATGAAAATCGAATGGGTAAAACACAAAAATAATGAAAAGAATGGATTTTACTCTTCAACTCATAGGAAAGCCTCATCAAACTCTCTTTTTTCAATTCATAGAAATACAATAGAATTATATACATGGTTTTTATAAATTTTATATTCACAATTTTATGTGAATTAATTAGATAGATGTTGAGTGGATAAACTGTGCATGTTGGGATATATATTACCAAAACAATTAGTGACAGAGAGGATTCAATGCATCGATGAAGAAGGAATCAAATTTTACTAGAAAAAAACAACCAAATTGAAGGTATAACTAGCTTACTGAGTAATAATAGACTCAAACAGAAAATATATACATAATTAATGGAAAAATTGGACAGAGAATAAAAATAGTAGATTTACTCAATAAGAAACACTAATAATGCATATTAATGTAATCAAACCCATCCACAACCCATTAATTAATACAGAAAATAATGGGATCAAAACAATTTAATATGTATTAATTCACTCTAACCACCAAAGACACCAAAGAAAATCGGCTATCAGTCATTTATAAACAAATCTGGTATAAGATTAGGATTACAAATAATTACATTCAATAGAAGATATTTCACAAGGATTTGGACTTCAAAACGAATTGAATAACACTTACTTATAGATATGAGGAAGATAGGACAAGATCTACACTCACGGTGTCACTGTCATCTGAAATCAAAACCCCATTTGCGCATCAATTTTCCTATGATAGCGCTTTGAACTCTTCCCTAAACCCTAGAACCAAACTCAGTCATGAAATCCGGTGGTTGAGATTTTCCAAAGCCACCAAACACAAGATCGAACCATGTTTTTTCTCAGTTAAACCCTCAGATGTTGCTTGGGGTTCTCTTTGTGTCAACCTCGAGACACGTAGCTCTGCATTGTCTCGAGCAGGGACTCCCCCGAAACCCCACTCCGACCTCTCGAAAACCTAAACATGGTTATTCATTTCCTTTTTTTAAAATATTATTTATGTTCAATTTTATCATTTATACATATACATTTCATTTTTTTTAAATCGATTTGTTTTAATTTAATTTAATCGTTTTATGTTAATTTTTTTAAATAAATCAATTATCTTAACATATGTATTATTTATATATATATATATATAATATATCATTTTTGAAATTATAATAATTAATAATAATTATTTTAACATATAAATTAATGTATATATTTTAAATATAAAAATTATAAATTAATGTTTTGAAATTATTTAAATTGTGAATTAAATAAAATATTATTTTAAATAAACATTGTTTTTAAAAGTATAATTTATAAATTATTAATTTATTGTTGTATCTTATTATTAAATATTAAAAAACATTCTGGTATTCTAAAAAAATATATTGATGTTTTAATTTTCATAAACTAAAAATAGTACCTTTCTAAACTAAAATGCAGTTTTTAAAATATTTATATGTCAATTTATAAATAGCGTTTAAAAATAATTTCATAATAGATTTTTTTAAAACATATTTTCTGTTTAATTATAATATATATTTATTTATAATAATTTCATATTCCCAAAATAATATCTTGTTTAGAAAATTAGTATTTAATCAAAACTTATATACATAAATTTTCAATATAATAGTTTAAAATTTATTTACAAATTTCTTTTATTAAATTAAAATTACAATTAACATTGAATTAATAAAAATACTAATAAAATAAATAATTATTTTTTCTCAAACATGGGATGTTACCTTCTCATCCACCCCCATTAAATGAATTGTGCCCTCACAATTCTTTTGACGAACATTTGAATATTCTGAAATTCCATCTTCAGAATTAAAGAATTTCTATGGGGACTTAATTACATAACGAAAATTCTAACGTGTACACTTACTCTCCTTAAAATACAACATTTAATATCCAAATTTGTCTAAAACATTCCTCTGATACCAATAATAACACCCCCAGCCCGCTCTTCCGGAATCAGTGCTTAAAAATGTTGGGTATTTTTTATAAAAGTGAAAAAACAATTACACAACACTTAACACAAGAGATGACCATTTATCAGTCTAGGTTCTGAAGGGTTAGACAAAACATTAAATTTATCAGAGTTGGAACAAAAATTCACCAAGAATATACTACACTTCAGTGTGTGTTAACTACAAAATCGATGACATCTATGATAATCTCTTAAGATACCTATGAAAAATCATTTTAAAATAAAAGGGTGAGCATTCAATTTCCCAGTAATTAGTTTTCAAAACCTCTGATAAATCCCTTCAAAAAATATCACTATGATAATACATTTAAAATATTAAATTACAAATATATTTTTAAAATAATTCTTTGAGAAATAATTATACTTCAAAACACTTTTAAAATTAATCCAGTGATTCAGTTGAAAATATTAAACAAGCTCTTAAAAAAACAACTGAGGCCACTCGAAACATTGAAGTCTATCTTGGTACTACCCACTTAAGGGATTGATTCAAAATCCCATTCCATATCGTATTTACTAAGTTTGAGTACCAGTTTTTATAAAACATTTTTTTCATAGCTTGATATATATATATATAATTTTCACACGTGTTTTAGTTTTGAAAATATATTTATAATCATGATTGAAAAAAATAAATACTAATCTTTATTGAAAATTACATATTTGACTTTGTAAGATAAAATCTCATGATAAATGACATAGCATAAACTTATATAAGTTAAATCAACATCCACACACTTTAAATTTCCATGAAATGTTTATTAAATTTCATTTATGCATGAAGTTAAAAATTTATCATAATAGTGAACATATAATTCTATATTTTTAAAATTAATCAATTACAATCGATAATTATGTTTTATGCAAAAATATCATCAAAGAAGTATTTCTTTACTATATACAATCATTCTTTTATATGCACATAAGTTTTAAGGAATGTGATTTTAAGTACATATATATACATTAATGTATTAATGTCATGAAATCAAAATCTTTGATGCATGGACATAATCTTGATTTCTATATGAAATGAACACGATAAAAGTATGACATTCCTTATTTATAAATTCATATGTGAATTAAGACTTTATTAATAATTTATTTAAACAATTACATACATAACCATCTTACAACTATATATATATAATGCTAGTTTGAAAAGATACAAACAAAATATAAAAACATGTTTGATTTTGAATTATAAAGAGAAGTAATTTTCATCCTTTGAAATTTCTTATGAACATAAACTCAATTAGAATCAAATTTAAAACCAACATTTTGATAAATATGAGTACCACATAACAATATATATAATATTTTAATAATATTTTAATAGATGGATTACCCTTGAAAATAAATATAAAAAAATTAATATAATATAAATGAATATCTTTATTTATAAAGATGATATAGATTAAAAAAATAATTAATTAAATTCATCATCCCCTTTCTAGAAATTTAATATATTTTTAAGAATAAAACCCCAAAAAATCAACTTTAAACATAAAATTCATTTATAAAACTAAAAATTGAAAACCAAATATTTTCCCTTGAACAAAAATAGAACTTATAAATTTGAAGTCAATAATTAAAATTCCCTTACTAAAATAATAAGTGAATTATAATGAAATTAAACATAAATATTTTAAACGAAACTAAATAATTTGTGAAGACCTTAGATGAAAAATGGATAAATACTTCATTAAAATCAACATTTAATGTAAAGAAATAAAATATGAAATAAATAATCTATTACGCAAATATAATTTGGGTGGAAAAATAATTTGACAAAACATATATAAAAAATCCATTACAAAAACAATTATTCAGTTTCCTCAAGAATGAATAAAAATCATACCAAATTTGTACTGAAATATTTTTAGATTTAATCACCTTACTACAATCTATCAATGCTTTGAAAAACATGATTATTTTTCTGGAAGAAACCCATAAGTAAACTTGAATGAAACAAATAATTTGACACAATAAAAATTATAATCCCTTACCTTTTATTACTGCATAGTCCATTATTATAAGAAAACATTTTTTTCAGAAGGCTTGATAATCGAATTGGAAAAACACAAAATGAATGAAAATAATGGCTCCTACTCTCTGACTTACAGGAAAGCCTCATCAAACTCTCTTTTTTTAGTGCATATTGGTTGAATAGCTTTATATACATGTTTTTCATAAATTTTATATTCACAATTATATGTGAATTAATTAGATAGTTGTTGAGTGGATAAACTGTGAATGTTGAGTTATATATTATGAAAAAAATAGTGATGGGGAGGATTCAATGCATCGAGGAATAAGAAATACAATTTCACTAGAGAATAACATCCAAATTGATGGTATTACAAGATTTTTAAGTAATAATAGACTCAGAGAGAAAATATATACATAATTTTTGGAAAAATTGGACGAAGAATCAATATAGTTGATTTATTCAATAAGAAACACCAATAATTCATATGAATGTAAACAAAACCAGCTGAAAATCATTAATTAATATGGAAAAAAATGGGATCAAAATAATTTAATAAGTATTAATTCACTGTAACCACCAAAGACACCAATGAAAATCCACAACCAAAAATTTATAAAAAAAATCCGGTATAAGATTAGGATTACAAAGAAATTGGTTCAATAGATGAGATTTCATAAGGATTTGGACTTCAAAAAAAATAAAACAAAACTTACTTACAGATATGAGGAATACACGGCCATATCTATACTCATGGTGTCACTGTCATCTGAAATCAAAACCCTATTTGCGCATCGATTTTCCTACGACAGTGCATAGAACTCTTCCTCAAACCCTAGAACCGAACTCAATCATGACATTTAGTGGTCAATATTTTTTGAAGCTTCCAAATACATGATTGAACTGTGTTTTTCTTGGTTAAACCCTAAGATGTTGCTCGGGGTTCTCTTCGCATTGACCTCGAGACCCATGGCTCTGCATTATCTTGCTTTGGGACTCCCCCACAACCCCACTCTGGCCTCCCGAAAACCTAAACACGGTTATTCATTTCCTACTTTTTAGTTTCTTTATATTCAATTTTATCTTTTATACATATACATTTCATTTGTTTTTAATCAATTTGTTTTTATTTTATCTTATAATTTTATGTTTATATATTTGAATAAATCAATTATCTTAAAATATGTATTATTTAATTATATATATATATATGATAGGTAAATATTCATTTTTTAAATTTTATTATATTTATTATAATCGTTTATTTACATCATAATTCACATAATTTCAAAACATTAATTTATAGTATTTATATTTACAATATATACATTAATTTATATGTTAACATAATCATTATTGATTTTTTTAATTTCAAAATTAATTTATTATTTCTATTGATTTTAATGTAAAAGTTCACAATTCTTTCACATAAATATTTTACTTCAAATAATAAAATATTATTTTAAATAATCATTGTTTATAAAAGTATCATTTATAAATTATTAATTTATAACTATATATTATTATTAAATATTAAAAAAAATATTTTCTAGTATTTAAAACATAATTTCTATTAATGTTTTAGTTTTCTTAAATTGAAAATAGTACTTTTCCAAACTAAAATATGGTTTTTTAAAATATTTATATGTCAATTGATAAACAGCGTTTAAAAATAATTTCATAAGAGATTTTATTAAAATATATTTTTTGTTTGATTATAATATATATATTTATTAATAATAATTTCATATTCCCCAAATAATATCATGTTTAGAAAATTAGTATTTAATAAATACCTATATGCAAAAAAAAATCATTATAATAATTTAGCATTTATTTACTAATTTTTTTATTAAATTAAAATTAAAATTAACATTGATTTAATAGAAATACTAATAAAATAAATAACTATTTTATCTCAAACTCGGGATGTTACACTCAGAGGAACATGGTTTGGATTTATGATCTTGAAAACCATCCCCCAACCATGTAGGCCTTCTATGTAAGTGGTTCTATGTGTATGGTTTATGGACATGGTTAAAAAATCCATTTACAACCTATGCAGGCCACCTCTACAATTATGTTTCTATTTTTCATGATCTTATGGCCTCCTTTGATTAGTTAAACTGTTTGTGTAAACAAATATTATTAAAAATATGATTGGGCAATATAATTACTACTTATCATAAGAATACTGTGTGCCTTAATCTATTTATCCAAAAACTGAAGTTCATGTCTCTAAAAATCCCCAAACTCTCTTGATACTAGCACAAACCCACTTGGGATATCCAAAAGGATTAAATAAAATATAAAAATATAAATTTAAGGTATTAAACGATTATATAATATAATATCTTAAAACCTCCCCCATATAAGAGAACTCATTCTTGAGTTTCTCTCATCATGGTGGTAGAACATCATCTTAGAAAATATATAAACACTAAGCATGTACATCAAGGAATTTTCCTACATAAGGTCCTAGTAAAATATCAATTTGACCAAGGAAACTGACTTTTCTCAAGGATCTTTCATTATTTGATCAATTACACAAATAGGATATTCCTCACAATAATAATCATCCTCTAAAACAACATCTTCCACATTAAATGTTTGATATGGTTCAGAGTGATAATTTTGAAGCTATGATATGTCGAAAAAATCATGCATGCCTTGGTATCTCTATGGAAGAGATAAATAATAGACTCCCTATCCTAAACTCACTAAAATCATAGATGGTCCAAGGAACCTAGGGATTATCTACCCTTGTTTCAAAATCTATTGATTCCCCAACCTAGGTAAAACACACAAGAAGACCCAATTGTCAACATCAAACTCTATATTTCATCGATAACGATTGATATTGGAAATCATCTGCCAAAATTTTTATGCAAGGTGATTTTTTATATTTCATTCCAAATATAAGGTCTCCTGATTGAGATAGTGTCCCAATAGTGTGGCATATCCTAAAATGTTTTGGAATTGGGGTGAATTGAATGATATACTAATTAAGGCCTTATAAGGATCCCTCTATATCATCTCCAAAATATCTTATTGTATGTGAACTCTTCTAGAGGTATAATATTTTCCCAAGAACCTAAAAATTTAAGTATTCTTGCTCAATTTATATCCTCTAACACTTGAAATGTATGTTCATGTTAGGTACTTTTCTAAGGGTGGTATGTTGTACTCAAAAGTACATGTGAACCTAATGATATGAACAACCCTTTATAGACACAAGAATTTAAATGAATTTTCTTATTTGATACAACTTTCTAAAATACTCCATTATGTCATTTTATTTCACATGCATAGTGTATCCCCATCTCATCTACTAATGGTTTCTCTATTATATGAAAAACGTGAGATACCATAGTCAGCTTGTTGTTGGTCACATGCATTACATCACTACCTAGAGGGGATCTCAGTAATCCCATTAAAAATTCCATGGATAATCCATCCAATTGAATCTTCATAATGGGAAAGAGATAAAAATACTTTCATTTAATGGTGTTATGAATTCACTTACTGAAAGGTAGAATGCCTTGTGACAAAAACCACTATCATCCTCTCTATTACCTACCTCTAATACTAGTGGTGTAACACATTATACTTCATTGTAATCCTGGGTGTACCACTAAAATAATAGAATGATATTATCAAATTAGTTCCTATTTCACATCTTCAAGAACAAATACCTATCTATTAATGTGGAATAAATAATCCCTATCAATGGTCCTCCTAGTGGTGGGTCCCTTGTAGATACTTTTTCCCTTAGGACCACGCCCTCTAGAGAAGTCAGCTTCCCCCTTTTCACCCAATACAGTAGTGATTTGGAAATTAATAAAGCTATATTAAAATTCCTTCAATGAAAATATTGTTCCTCAATATGCCTCTTTGAAAATAGTGCTATCAACATCCAATCATTACTAGCCTCCACAACTGCTTATATCTAAGTATTTCTACTCAAAGACTCAGAAACTACATTTCCATTCTTATTTTTATAAGCATGATCAATTTCATATATATAATTAGTTATTTTTCACTTATTAATTGAATAAGATTTAATCAAATTGTATAGGTATGTATTTAAGGATCTTGTGGTCTTTATTCACCATAATTCATTATCCTAGAAATTAGTGCCTCTAGAAATTAAATTCATGTACTAAAACTACTAGATCATGGTTTTTCGTCATGTAATTGTGTTAAAGGTTTAACAACATTAGATACCAAAATTATAGGACTGGATCTCCCTATATCAACATATCTCCTAGCCTAACTCCAAAGGAATCATAAAAAACCATATATGTTCATCCTAGCTCTGGAAGAATCAAGATCGGTACTGACATAAACCATATAGTGAACTATCAAAATGACCTATCACATACTTAAGACTGTAAAATTTTTATTTCCTTCTTATTCAAGGTGTTAAGATGTTCTTATTCTCATTAAAAGTGTGGAATAATTATCATGTAATATGCTGTTAACCTGAAGAAACTCTATATGTAAAAAACATTCTTGATTTTCTCCCAAGATACCACTATACTCACCTTCTCAAGGTCAATGAATATTCCTTCTAGTGAGATAATGTCTCCTAGTAAGTGAATGTTATTGATCCAAAAGTTTCATTTTGTGATCTTGGTAAACATTTGGTTCTCCATTAGTGCACTATAATAATATCAATATTATTTTCTTGTTTGTGAAAATAATTTGACTACACTAAGATTTTATCCTTGAATACTAACACAAAATAATCCAAATAAGTTTGGAAAACTCAATTCTTCAATGCCATAAAAATTCTGGTCACCTTCAATAAACCGAATGACGTCACTGAATACTCAAAAATTTCATACCCTCATGGAATGTATTATAGGGTACTTCTAAAGGCTTAATTCATACCTAATGATTTCCTAACATCAAATTAATCATCATGAAAACATTAAATCCATAGATCTAGTCAAAGAGTTCATTTATATATGGTATATGATAACTTTTCTGAACCATATGCAGATTGAATTTATAATAATCCATCCCATTTATGAGGGTCCCATCAACACTATTTGATAAATAATCCAATTAACCCCAAGTAGAAGTATTGTATCTTACTAACCCTTTGGATTTCAGGTCCTCTAACTTCTTTTTTAATTCTTCATTCCCTATAGGTTCCACCCTACATGGTGGGATATAAAACATTTATTGTATAAAAACTATCTCAATAGTAAACTCTACATCTCTCTATGAAAATTTTCTAGGAAATTATATATGGGAAAAATCAATAAATCCCTATATCGTAGTAGGTAATCTAGTATATTATGTTTCCTGATTTTCAATAAGATGACTATTAATCTAGGTTGTCACTCCGCCTTGCACTCGATGCTCTGGTCTATCTCAACATGCACAAACATCCCATTTACTCTTGTGAATAATGGTACGTCCCTCGGGTTAAGTGAAAGAAAAAATTTGGTGATGGGAAAAAACAAGGTAATGATATAGAAAAAACTAGTCTATCTGAAAAATGATACTAAAATGAGTCATCTCATAGATGAATTGGTCCTATAGGAAATGATAACTATAATCCCCAAGGGGGACTCTTTGAATTGGTGTATAATTTATTACCATACTTATAATTGTATATCCATAGTCATAACTCCATAGTAAAATTGAATTGTGAGCCTAAGGTATTCTACAATAGTCATAGAAATAAAATAATGTGATGTGACTGTATCAAATAGGATAGTTAATAAAGTAGAGGCTACCAAGATTATACCTTAAGTAGTATAAGTACTATTACATTTATCCTCTGAAATAAATGTACATCATATATCAATTATAATCCACATCCCTAAGCTACAACCTAACAACCTAGAGTAGGGTCACTCATCTACTGTTTCATATACTGATTTTGGAATCCCTATCCACATCAACCACCTAATAATATACATCCGGTGGTATTTCAGCTTTTGTTCTACTGTAGAGACATCGATCCTTATCAATAAAGAAGGGACTGTGTTGATCATATTCCACTATGAACATAAAAGAAATTAAAAAAACATCTAAATATATTATATTTTGTATTACACTCAACATTCAACTAGAATTCAGTCTAATTGAGCCAATATATGACCTTGTTGTCTAAAATGATGGAATATAATAGAACAAATAGTATATATACACTGGACTCCATTTCCCTATAGGGAACCATAAAAATGTAATTTCTTCACACATATCAAACTACTACCTTCCCTCGATTCTGAACCGCCATTCAATGTACTGGCATCTTCACACAAACAAGAAACAATGGTCATGGGTTGGTCTATAATCCCCGAAAATAGTAGTTAAAATGTAAACATTTTCCGGAGATCGGAAGAAATATATGACCGCTTCCTAAAATTTTCTCACTCTCAATATCTTATCAATAGTTAAGGATGGTTCAGATAATATGAATATCTATAAAGATATAGGAATAATCCAAAATTGAAAGGGATCCTTTCTCTATATTTATAAATTCCTAAGTTTGATAAACCTCATTGTCTAAAAAAAGAAATAGAAGGAAGCCTGACAGTCTCTCCGTACTATATCATCAATATAGTCTTCCATAATAATAATTTTCTTCCAACACATAGAAGAATCATGAAGCATATAAGATACATTATTAACCCTACTCTGTGTAGGTGTATGTAGATACTCAAATCTTGACAAAATTACCTCAATCTATTTATCGACTGAAAGTGGACCACAATCACCCAAAACCGTTGGTGGATTCTACAGTTAAAACTATCATGTAATCCATTCCATAGTTGGGGTTGGTCATCAGGGTCCTTATATACTTTGTAAAATTCATATGTAAGCCTATCAAAATGGGGCAGTGAAACCCATGTCTGGAATAACAAGTGTTTCTAAAGGATGCAGTTCTTGTGGATTTGGTCCCCCCCCCCCCCCGCCACCATTATAGAATCATGTCAATAACCACCTTCATAGTTCTTGACCCAAGGTCTTTTTTGAGTCATATATCCATAGTTTCCAAGATAACACCCCATAACAAGATAAGAAACAGAATTAACTTCTCATAAAACAAATAAAATGACAAGGTATCACTACCAAGAAGATAATTTCCAAACCACCAAAGATCTTTTGTTAGGGTATTATTCTATGTTTATGACTCAATGATAATGTCTCGTGTATATGGATTTTCAATTATATTTTATAGATTAAATAAAACATTAATATGATGTTGGTATCCTCATTTAAAAACAACCAATTCAATTGAGTTTTAAAAATATGTATTTAATATGTATATTAAAGTGTGTTTTTGTGTGTGTGTTTGTGTATATCGATTTATACTACGATGAATATATCATTTCCAATTTATAATGTCCTATTATTTATAAGATGGGAATTGTAATACTTATAACTTTTCCATGAATTTTACCTTAGTTCTATAATATGGATCAACATTTAAAATTTATAGAAGCATGCTTAATTTTTAAATTATACTTGGAAAGAATGTAGTTGTACCAATCTATCTTTTTAGCTCATTAAACCAATAATCTAGGGATGAGACAAAACATTATTGGATAACTAAGGTGTCAACATCAACATGTATTAGAGAAAACCATTTTGGTTAAAAGAAATACTTTTATTAAACCAATTATTTTATACCCAGAAGAAATATAAAGAAATATCAATATAACTATCATGAAACTATGAAAAAAAGGATGAAAATGAAAATAATTAGTTAACATGTCATGAAAAAATAAATGGGACATGTATCCTCAAGTACATAAAATGATTCAAAAAAAATCACTTTTCTATACTAGGACAATGGCAAGGATAAAATACAAAATAGTAATAAAATCTAAAATTCTATTATGATATCCAATAGTGAAATATATATAAACATTTCAATAATAATCCATAACACCAAATATCATCCTAGACAATTTGGATTTTTATTGTATGTGGGTATGCTACTCCCAATCAAAGGATCATTAAAAATATCAAACAATCTCTAATAACATATATACTATCACAAATATTAATGTTACAAAAAATTTCTTTGACACCAATTTGTAACATCCTACTCATAGTTCACTCATAATCAATCAATCCTAGTTGGCTACATGGCCTCAGTTGTCCCTCCTCATATGCTTCAGGTTACTAACTAGTAGATAGTGTATAAACTTGTAAATTGGGAGAATATATGCTCATAATCAGATTGAAACTACAAGGTAATAAAATGTGAATAAAAATAGAAGTATATAACCAACATAATCTAGAGAAATAGAAAAGATAATCATTCATGTAATATTAATAGACAGAAATATTGAAGGATCCGGGCGTAGCGGAAGCGTCGTTGGGAAGACACCAAACTTTGATTTTGACCATGATTAATGATTATTCCAAGATCAATATGATAATGAATGCCAGTCTCCACATAATATAATCAAATATTTAGATAAAGTAGAAAGAGTCTCGAAACATTTAGAAGGTGTATTGCACATCATGCTTATAATTAATTTAATTAATTTCGTAAAGAAAAATAATACCTTGATCTTGGGTATTTTTCTTTGTTGATGATGTGAATCATCCATAATTACCCTTCTATATTATCTTGTTTCACTTGTAAAGATCAAAACTAGAATCCCTATAATGGTTATCCACACGTGCTCTGATGGCCTCTGATCGACACCGCTCATTCTTGGGGTGCTAGCGCGGTGAAGTTAGTGTCTTATATCAATCGTTCTTGATCGCTTTTCCTTTGGCCTTGAAGATCATCTCTCGTTCTAGAGATGGGATATAATAGGATTCAAGAGGGAAGTTGTTTGGCTCAATAATTCTCAATAAACCGGGTGTGTGGTGTGGTCTATGGCACAATAGGCCTACTTGTCTATTTATATATATGGAATTTCAGTAACAATATTCAATTACATAGAAAAAATTATATATGTTCATGAACTTAGAGAAAACCCATGCTTATAATAATAATACCGCATCATTATTCATGCCACACCAACTTGTACAAAACAGAATTATAAAATAAAATTCCATGTCACAAAATAATAGGAACGTCATTATTTTTTTAACTTGGGTGATCTAGTTGAATAATTATTTACCATCTCGAAAAAAAATTATTTTACTATCGGACCAACCTTGGTGTGCTCGAAAACCACTTCCATCTATTGAACACCAGAATAAATAAATAAATAATTTATTGTCTTAAATAAATATTTTATTTAAAAACTAGTAAAAAAATATTTATTAAATGTTCAATAAAATAAATAAATATATTTAATTTAATTTATGGGATCATTTTATCTTCAATAAAACTATTCCACAGTCTTGAGAATAATATTTATTTCATTAATTAAATTCAAATATAATTTAACTGAGACCAAAAAAAACACTTAGTCTGTGACCCTATAGGATTCTTTCTCGTTGGAATTATGTGGGATTTCCTAAATTCCAAGAGTACTCTCTAGAAACGAGTCAAGGAACCCAAGAGAAAGAAAGTAAAGTGGCATCAATGACATCCATAAATGAATACCCACTATGTAATATAATCCCTTTTTCAGAATATTTCCTCAAGAGTATTTCATGATAGTGTCATAAATATTTTGTCTTGATACATAGTTCTTTCACTACCAAAAATTAACTCATCGTTAAACCATGGCCATGGAATTTCGCATAACGGTTCTATTTCAATCAAAGGGCCAAGATATAAACTTCAATAAATGGATGGGACAAATACTTCCTTGACTTATCCATCAATAACATTCCACTCATGATGTACCCAACATATCCTACTTACCACCAACTTCCTACATGACAGTTTTTGTTAGTAAATCAGAGTGCACAAGTCGTGACAAATATTAATGATAATCTGAAAGACTATGTATCATTACACACACTCGTAGATAGAAATATCCAATGAAACTAAAACATGCAGAATTCCTATAAGTGGGTTTGTTCTCATAATCTCCTATATTGGAGATTATCAAGTGTGATCTTCATGAGAGGAAGCATCATCTTGCTTTTGATTACTCACACCTGAGGATATGGATACTATGTGTCCCATCATAGTTTGTCATTCAACTGCAGAACTATATTTAAGAATATTTTTATTGCATTTCAAGGACCTCATCATATTAGGGAGCTTCCATGACCTTATCAAGGTAACAAATACACTAGGACAATATTACATCATAGTCATGCAGAGCAACGAAAAATATGTAATAATACATTAAATTTCTATGTAATCAAAGTAAAACCAGTTGTTTCTAGGAAACCAACTCTTACAAACTCCCACTTGGACTAAATCCCACTGCCTATGACTTTCAGTCTTCTAGAACTGACATGATGATCATGTTTCTATTGAGTCGTGGTTTTAGTCAAGGGGTCACCCACTTTGTCTTCCATGGAGATACTTCTCAAGGAAACTTCACCACTTTGAGAAAAATCCTTCAAGAGATGATACTTCCAAAGTATGTACCTCTTCTACTGATGTGAAATTGGATCTTTTACGAGATCCACTACTGTATTATTATCACAGTACAATGTGATGGGATCTTTACTACTAGGTGTGACATATAACTCCTGGATGAAGCTTCGTATCTAAACTACTTCTTTAACTACCTCAGAAGTTGCAATATACTCAGACTCTATGTAAAATCTATGACCACACTCTGCTTTGAGCTCTTCCAACTCATTGCACCTCCATTCAGGGTGAAGATGTATCCCATTTGAGACTTCATGTCATCTTGATCAGTCTGGAAACTAGCATATGTATATCCTCTGATGAATAGTTCCTTATCTCCTACATAAAACAAGAACATATCCTTAGTAGGCGTCATATACTTTAGGATAGTCTTGACTTCTATTCAATGGTGGTCACCTGGGTTAGCTTGAACTCTTCCTACCGTACTCAATGCGTAGGCGACATCCAGCCTAATATATATCGTGGAATACATGACTGACCCAATCACTGATGTGTGTGGGGTCCTTGCCATTATCTATCTTTCCCCATCTGTTTGAGGACACATTTTTTTCAAATATGTATTCAATGTGACACTGGAAACAATCTCTTCTTGGATTTTCCATGCTAAATCTCTTCAGTTGCTTTTCAATGTATGCACTCTGGCTTAGGACCTGCAATCTCTAGGATGTATCACGATGGATCTTGATCCTAATAATATACATTGCGTCACCCAAGTCCTTCGTGGAGAAGCATTCACTAAACCATGAATTAACAGAATGTAAGACTTGTATCTTGTTTCCAATAAGTAATATCTCATCAACATATACTTTTAGTAAAATGACTGCACTCCCTCTAAACTGTTTGTAGACACAAGGATGAAATTCATTCTTGATAAAACCAAATTCTTTTATAGATTCACCAAAATGAATGTTCCATGACTTGGATGCTTTCATTAAGCTATAAATGGATTTCTGCAACTTGAATTCCTTATTGGAATACTTCAGAGTCACAAACCCTTTAGGTTGTGTCATGTAGACATTATTCTGAAGGATATTGTTAAGAAATGTTGTTTTGATATCCATTTTCCAAATTTCATAGTCACGGTAAGCCGTAATTGAAATTATAATTCGGATGGATTTCAGCAATAGAACTGTTTAGAAGGTCTAATCGTAGTTAATTCCTTAACATTGTTTAAACCCTTTTCCAACCAGTCATTCCTTATAAGTACTGAATTTTCCTTCCATGTCCAGTTTCTTCTTGAATACCCATTTTCAACCAACAATATTTACATCAACTGGAGGATCTTCCAAAATCCAGACTTGGATTTGGTACATGGAATCCTTTTCATAATTCATGTATTCTTTCCAATTGGAAACGTTTGTGCCACTTACTACTTCCTAGTAGGTTAGTAGATTATTATTATCAACTAATAATGAGTCCCCTTACTCAGTAACTATAAATCCATACCATTTTGTTCTCTAACCTCTCTTGTACTCTTATGTAGTACTTGTGTCTCTGGAACATATTCTTCTTCCACAAAGATTTTTAGAATCTGTTCATGTACCAACTCCTAAGTATCTTGAGCCTCGACTTCCTAGAAGTCTATCTTGCTCCCACTATCTCTTTTGGATATATGATCCCTCTCAAGGAATATGGAATGTCATTCCACTATGTCCTTTTTTCTGAGGGGTTGTATAGGTAATATCCCCTTGTTTCCTTGGGGTATCCTATAAAAGTACACTTTGGGCCTTGAGGTGTGAGTTTTCCACCCGAAGAGGCCTTAAAAATGCTTCACTACCCCATATATGTAAATTAGATAACATGGATTTTCTTCCACTCCAAAACTCATATAGAATACAATTTATCGATTTAGTTGGTACTTGGTTTAGTATATGTGCCACTCTTTGTAACCCATACCCCCAAAAGGATAATGGAATACTTGGATGACTCATTGTTGTTATCACCATATCCAACAAGGTGTGGTTCCTCCTTTTTCTTACACTATTCCATAGAGGTGTGTAAGGAGGAGTGAGTTGGGATAGTATCCCAAACTCTCAAAAGTAATCAATGAAGTCATGATTAAGATATTCCCTACCTTAGTCTGAGCAGATTTTATTAATCTTTTTACAAAGATGGTTCTCAACTTCATTCTTGTATTCCTTGAACTTATAATAGAAATCAAACTTATACCTCACTAAGTAGATATATCCATGTCTACTAAAATCATCAGTAAAAGTTATGAAGCATGAGTACCCACCCCTTTCATTAACTAGAAATGGTCCACACACATTAGTATGGACCAATTCAAGAATCTCTTTAGCCATTTCACATTTCCCACCAAATGGGGCTTTGGTCATTTTTTCTTTTAAACATGCATGACATATTCCAAGGGGTTTTAGATCAAAAGGATCTAAATATCGATCATGATGTAACTTTGTCAAGAGGTTATCATTTACATGACCTAGTCGGTGATGCCAAATTTTTGTGTAGTATGAGTCATGTGAAGTATCTTTTTCATCTATTTCCATTACATGGCTTGGGTAATCCAAAACATAAAGACCATTATATAAATGTTCCCTACCAAAAAAATGCTATCTTTATAAAAGAAGCAAAATTTATATCCAAACAAGAAAAAAAACCATCTATGTCAAGTCTGAATACAGAAATAATGTTTTTCATTATATAAGGAACATAAAAACAACCCTTTAACACCAAGATCATCTCAGTTTGCAACTTGAGGTGGCAGTCCCCAACAGCTATAGCAGAAAGTATAGCTCTGTTGACTGCTCGTAGATCTTCCTCACCTCGATCAATCATCCTAAATCTACTTGGTTTATATATTTGGATACATATGTGATCACCAAAATCTATATCGAATACCCAATTTTTAGAAATAGATAGATTAAATTTGATAACAAATGTACTTGAAGATTCCCCTTCTTCTTATGCTGAGTTCAGTTCTTCTTCAAGTGGCCCTTCTTTCTATATGTGAAACAAACAGCCTCATATCCCCTAGCCTCCACTTTGAGATTCTTTTTCTTTTAAGATCATGAAGAATCATTGGGATTAAAGCTCTTTTACTTCCCTTTCCTCTTATTCACAATAATGACATAAGGATTATCATGCTACATCTCTTTTTCCATTTGGTGAATGAGAATAAGAAGACAAGATTGAGACTTCTCAATGTTGTTCATATTGAAATTAGCAATAAAGTTAGAGAAGCTATGAGGGGGTGATGCGATAATGAGATCGGTGCCCTTTTCTTCAGGGAGTTTAAATCCTAGAACCATCCGGCGCTCAATGTAACCAGTGATCTTGAATACATGAGGCCCAGAAGGGGAAACTTCTCTGATATTACTCTGAAAGAGTGAATTATAGATCTCAAACATTTCCTATCTTTCTCTCTCCCGGTAAATTCCACAGAGGTACTCGAGCATGCTATAAGAATCCATGTTTTCATGAGACTTCATGATCTCACTAGAAATTTATGATAACATCAAACATTGACCCTTTCGTTCATATGTCTCTCATAGACTAGGAAATTCTCATCCCTCGCCTCCTTGGTAGGCGTATTAGGTAATGATTACTCAAGCATGTAAGACTTCCATTCATGGTGTAGGATAACCCAAAGGCATCTAAACCATTCCAAAAAGTTAATGTCGCTGAAGATATTGTCTTTATCCAGAATTTATTGTAGGGAAAATGTGGTTGAAAATCTTTTCATTTTTATTCTACAATTAAAAGATAATATCATTAGTACTTTCTTGATTACATTTTATCAGGAATAATAAAATTTATTAAGTCTCCCACAATTTTATCAAGTCCCAATGGCCCTCACCAATGAACTCAGAATGTCTGGTTGCCATGACATTATAGTGGCAAGGATCCATATTCCCCTTCGCATAACCCCAAAAAGGGTTGGTCAAGCTATTATAGGTTATTTAGGTAGGTAGGTCTTTTCCAACTATGGGCTTGTAGTTCCTTGATATGTTGAGTGTACTCCCCAATCCTAAAATCATGACTTTGGATTTCCTCCACTCTTGCCTCCAATATTACGCCACGTCTATCAAGGGATACTCCTCTTGATGTAATATGGTTAAGTCAACCAAAAACCTTTCATAATGTCTTCCTGTATAAAATTAAGTGTCCCAATAGGGTTTGGTCAAACACATAGGTTTATTGAGTTGTTCCCTTAATCAAGTAATGGAAGGCTTGGTCTAACTTAATATTTTATTTGGGGTATTTTTATCTCTTATGTGTGAATTTATTATTATCACATGCTTGTTAATATTAAGTGGAACTTACTTTTGGGATTAACCATGTAAATATTTACTCACAAGTCTAGTTTATTTTAGTTCCATCTTTCATGCTTGTTTAATTCATTAATTATGTGATCATAACAACAAATCCATAATGATAAAGCATGAAAATGACAGAAATAAAATAAAGTAAATGGATTGATCATGAACTTTTGTAATGGTTATTTTATCTATAATTCGATAAACTAATCATTCTCTAGGGGAGAAATACCTTGATCCATTTGGGTTCATGTTTACAGCTTCCACCTGTCCACCTCTGTATCTCATGGGATTGGTTTTGTCTCAGCTCCAGCTTGAACCGCCTCCACTAGCTTGGGAGTTCCATCCATTACATATTCCATTTTTTTAACTCACATGTAGGTGAGGGGTAAAGGGGGGTTTTACATAAAATAAACCTTTGGTATGCATTCCCTACATATTAATGGGGAGAATGTTTTCATTCCAACAAATTTATTTCAAATAAATAAATTAAAAGAAACCATCCACGTACAATGGTCTTGGTCTAGATCATTATCATCCACATATACAACTATATTTATGAATAAATAAAAGTAGAATTAAATTCATTAATTGTTCTCGTTTAAGATAAATCATGCTCTAATCAATTAATTATTATCACTAATTAATCAATCCTTTTATCTTAAATCCTTTTCATAATTCCATGAGATTCTCATCAATTGTAATTTTAAAAAAGTAAATTCATTTAGAATAATCATTGAACGTAATTTGTACCTTGGAGGCAACCTGGTGAATTCCTATTCATAACTACCCAATAAGTAGAAATGAAAATTACACAGATGTTAAATTAAACACATATATATAAAATACCTATCGAGTGTTGTGTCTCAGCTTTACGCACACACAATGGTACACATTTCAAGGGTTTGTATAATATAATAATAAATTTTAATAAATCCGCATAATTTGGATGAGTACACGATGTGTAGTTCTAACTACAATGTGTGTAATATTGTTCACCATCCATCTGATGTACACGCTTGGGGAAACGGTGTGTGAGTGAATTTCGGAATTTTTTGGAGTACATGGTGTGTCCAGTTAGCCACACACCGTGTAGTCTCTCTTTACAGGGTCTCCAACCATGCTATCCATGTATGGGGTACATGGTCCAACCCTAACCCAAAGGGACTATACGTCATGTCCATTTGAGCCACATGGCGTGTAATCCGGAAACTATGTTCCACCTATTCCTGGTCAACACACGGATTCATTTTAGACTTAGAAAGACTCCAACAAATGACTTGGTTTGGCAGATCTGTCTGATGCATTGAATCTTGAGTACATGATGTGTAATTCTGAATACACATTGTGTGTTCTGGTGTTGTACGTCCAGGAAGCTTTGGCACCTCCATATGAGCTACTCTATTTTATTTTAATCAAAATTAAAATAAAAGATCGTTTTTGTAAGGTGAATAAGAAACGAAAAAAGAGGAATAGATCTCAAGAGTAAGGCTTACAGAATGATTAACTTGAATTGAAACAAATAATATATTAAATGTGTAAGTCATCAAACCAATATTTAAATAATTATAAACTATGATGTAACTGCTCTATTACAACATGAAGGTTCTGGGAATAGCAGAAGCATGGCTGGGACGAAACCCAAATTTTATTTTTACCATGATCAATTTTTATTCTAGGATCAATACGATGATAAACGCCAGTCTCCACATAATATATTCAAATATTTTAATAAAGAAGAATGAGTTCTGGAGCCTTCAAAGAGGATCTTGCACTTCATGTTTATAATAAATTTAATTAACTTTATAAAGAAAAATAATACCTGTATCATTGTATTTTTCTTTGTTGATGATGTTGATCATCCGGAATGACCCTTCCGGATGATCGTGTTGCGCTTGTAAGGATCCAAACTAAAATCCATCTAGCGGTGATCCACACGGGCTCTTATGGCCTCCGATCGACCCTGCTTGTTCTCTGGGTGCTAGCACGGTGAAGCGAGTATCTTGTGTCGATCACTCTTGATCTCTTATTCTTTAGTCTTGAAGAACGTATCTCATTCTTGAGAAGGGAGAGAAAAGGATTCAAGAGAGAAATTCTTTGGCTCAACAATTCTCAATTCACCAGGCGTGTGGTGCGGTCTATGGAACAATAGGCTTACTTGTCTATTTATATATATGAAATATCACTTATAATATTTAATTGCATAACAACAATTAAAGCCATTCATGAACATAGATAAAACCTATGCGCATAATAATAATATCGTGTCATTATTCATCGTTCACCAAATTGCAAAAAAAGAAATTATAAATTAAAATTACATGTCACGAAATAATAGCAGTGTCATTATTATTTTATCTTGTGCCGACTAGTTAAATAATAATTTACCATCTTGCAAATAATTATTTTACTCTTGAACTGACAGTTTTTTCTCTAACACCATTTCTATTTATTGAACACCCGAATAAATAAATAAATAATTTATTCTCTGAAATAAATATTTTATTTACAAACAAGTAAATAAATATTTAATAAATGTTCAATAAAATAAATATATATTTTTTATTTCATTTATGTGTTCATTTTAACTTGAATAAAATTATTCCACGGTCTTCAGAATAATATTTATTTCATTAATTAAATTCAAATATATTTTAACCAAGACCACCAAAAACACTTAGTGTGTGAACCTATATAATTCTTTCTTATAGGAATTAGGTGGACATTCTTAAAGTCCATGAGTACTATCTAGAAACAGGTCAAGGAACCCAAGAGAAGAACGTTATGTCATAAAAAGACATCCACAAGCACACACCCACTATGTAATATAATCCATTTTTAATAATTTCTCATCAATACGGTTTCATGATAGTGTCATAAACTTTTATGCTTGATACGTCATTATATGACTATCAGAAATAAACGCACCATTACACTATGGCCATGGAATTTCATGTGACAATTTTATTTCAATCAAAGGGCCGATATATCAATATCCAAAAATGGAAGGTAAAACTCCTTCCTCGACTTATCCATTAATAACATGCCAATCGTGACACATCCTATATACCCTACTTATTTCCAAATGCCTGAATGACAGTTTTCATGAATAAATCAAAGTATGCGAGTCGTGAAACATATTAATGATAATATTAATGTCTAAGGATCATTACACATGCTTGTAGATAGAGATATCTGATGACACTAAAACATGTGGAATTCCTAATAGCATGTATGTTCTAATAATATCCTATCTTGGATATTACCAAGTGAAAACATCATGAGATGATGTCTCATCTTCTTACGAGTACTCCCACCCAACGGTATGCATGCTATGTGTCCCATCATAGTATGTCATCCAGTCGTAGAACTATATCTAAGAATATTGTTGTTGTATTTCAAGTTTCTCATCTGAGTGGGGAACTTTCATGATCTTATCAATGCAAAAAATACTCTAGGACATTATTACATCATAGTAATGCAGAACAATAAACAATATGTAATAATAAATTAAATATACATGTAATCAAAGTATAACCAGTTGGTTCTAGGATACCAACTCTTACAAAAATCATAACCACTATTGTATAAAAAAATATTTCAATGTCATGATCTTATTAGAAAATAAAGAAACATGCATTCATGATAGGTATATAAAATGAAAAAAATACAAAAAGGATTATCACAAAAAGCATCATAATATTTTGATCGATCATATTTTACTAAGCTTCAATTCTATAAGAACATAAATCATCCACTACTAACCACTTTCCCATATACAACCTTTATGTATATAGTCTCTCTAGGAGCCAATCCTCATCCTATAGAGGGTGAAAGATAACCTGAGTAGTGCACCACCAATGGCGTATATACTGAGTCTATTTTATGTCTATAAATGTATCATTTTGATGGTATAATGTTAAGTAATGGAATAGAATAATTCTAATAATTACCATGATGGGATCTGATTCTCATACAATACTCGACCAACCATGCCTACTTAATCCTAAGCTAAATGCATCTAAATGGTTGACCTATTAATGTTTGTGGTTTAGGGAATATAACAAAGGTATCCAAGAAGAATTAACATATAATGTGGGCCCCAAGGTGTATCGAATGAATATGCGTAATGATAATATGCATATATGGCCTAAGGTTAAACCATGGAACCGTTGACCATAGACGGTCTGGCCACCACATAGTAAATACATATGCAGCCTAACTATAGGGGTTAAGTGTAATAAAATGGGAACAACAAATGAATTCCATTGTAAAATTTTCAAACTCATTCCATGTAGCTCATCAATTGTAAACCTAATATAAGAATTATTGAGGCTCAATGGAAGTATCCAAGATCCCCAAGTTTGTGATAAAAAAGTGGAATCCAAGGTTTGTATCCAAATAATTCTATATTCTTGATAAGATGTGAGTCAATAATTGGTATTATGCTGAGTACTAATAAGACAAATAATAAATTCAAAAGTTGGTACCTCCCCTGGTAAACAGCTCAATGAATTACGGTGGAATCCTTTGAGTGATCAATGCCTTACTTCAGGAAATAAATGTCAGATCATGTTTGAACCCTCCTTTAATAGGAAGAAGGTCCATAGTTACAATAGGTAGATTACAATTATAAAATAACCTAAGGCCATGTAATAATGGTGCTAGTCCAACATTCCATTTAATTCAATACATTTCCTATTAATTCAACAATTTTGAAGGGAAATAGGATGTTTAATACCATTTACCATTACATTAAAATTAATTATGATCCAACAGAAACATAAAGTCCCTTTAAAAATAAAATAAATTAAGTAATTTAATTAATTAAAAGTATTTTTGGAATTCAATCCAAAGACACATATGGGTTTTTTGGTTCATAATATACAAATGGTCATATATGCATATACATGGTACACCTAAGGGGTGGATTAATTTAATTCAATTAATATCCAATGATAAAAAGGGGATCTATTGTTTCATTTCAATTTCAATTTTTCAATTAAATTGAATGTAGATTTTTTTAGGGGAAAAGTAAAGGGGGTCCATTATGCAGCACAATGATGAAAATAATAAATGATGATACTTGAGGGAATGTTATAAACCACCTAACATTTTTGGTTGAGAAACCCTCATCCTATATTAGCTTCTAATTTGGGAAAAATAGAAAAATGGAGAAATATAAAAAAGAACAAAAAATAAATAATATTTTCTCAGCTATAATCAATGCTGAATATGGGGAGATAATACCATAAATTAAGTTCATTGAAAAAAACTGTTATCATTTACCAACTAGCCTGATAGAAAATGGTCTGATCATATTCCAAATTATGGAGAGGCTTAAAATCATATCATGATTCCATGGTTGATATCTCAATACATGGATTAATGTACATGAAAATGTAGGGGAGAAGAGAGGAAAAACATTTGAGGATTTAAGTGAAAATTTTCATTTTACAAAATTTTTATCTAATGGATTGTGTGGCCATGTGTTTGAGAAATACTATAAACCAACCATATGGTATTACAACCTAAGTGGCACTAAACATGTGAGATATGCACATTATTTTAAAAATTATATATAGCTCATATGTTTCCCCTCTAAAATTATACTCCAATCTTTTATATGGGCATGCGACTTCTTATGCATGATTAAACTAACAATGAACCTCTACTTACTTGGTCACATGGTTCATCAACCATGTTATTGCTAAACATTTTTGAATCATGAACCATAGTATGTTTCTCCTGAAACTAATGATCTTGGATCTGGACAAGGTTTAAACACTATTTATACCGATGCTACTTTCATATCCACAACCATAATGATTAAACTAATGATCGTGACTTAAATTTTAGAAACACATAACTCTTAGAAAAATGAGGATATTGTTGAAACTATGTTTTGTGAAATAATCTATAACCATTTTCATAGGGATGTTAGAGTCATTTTCATTTCTATGAAGAATGATAAATGTGGCCATCATTGATAAATTGAATGCTTCATTTCATATAGGCCTTGTCTCAATTCCAATAGAATTACATGGGCCCTACATGATTCAAATATTTATTATAAAATAATTTATCACTAATCAAAGTACATTACATATTTTTTGTGCCTTAAGAAGGTTCAAGAAACCACTTCTAGTGAAATAAGTTAGATGGATTCCTAAGATCAAAAATTGTATCAAAGTAAATGTTTATGGGTTATCTTAAGGTGTACATAGTTCATTAGGATGTTTTGGAGTCTTATAAATGCATCAAGGAGTTTATTGGGGATTTTTATATAGATATATTGCAATTTAAATCACCTATAAATAATAACATTCATCTTTAACAATTACCATTAGGTTTACAAAGAGTTGTGGCTTCAACCATCTTTAGGATGTGTTAGATTAAAACCATGTGGTGGATGTAATAATTACACAGTCAAAGAATGTTTTATGGATAATTTTCCCAAAATGGATCACATCTTTGGAACACCTTGATTACATGAAATAGAATTTTCCATGTTTTTATAAAGAGGTTAAATAGGTAGCTAATTAAATATCAAAAATAATTTTGAATTTTTGTGTTTAGTGTGGCCATTTTTTAATTCCTCATTTTTTACACCCATTGTGAATTCAGATATTGCTGGTGGATTTCACTTCTAATTTTAGAAACATCTCTTATGACACTATAACTTTCTCTTTTAGTTTTTTATAAGTTTTGGGATCTAACTTGACCTAATAATTATGGTTTATTATTCATATCCATAATTATTTCATGAAATAAATATCCTTGACGTCATGTTATTTTAATATCTATTTCATTATATTACTCTAAAACTACATTAATTCTCACATAATCAGTTTCATGAGTGTTTATTCTCTAATCAGGTTTTTAAATAATGATTTATTTCAAATTATAATACATTATGAATTTTTTTAAAATCTCTATCATGAAGAACTCTAATTTTGTCCTCCGCAGGTCATTCTTAGGATATAATTTTTCTTATACCTAATTCATCTTCCAACATGGATCATTATATTTCCATTATAAAGAATCCCCACATACCTTTTATTTTTAATCAGAAACGACCCTTTTCTACATGTCCTTATTCATTGGATTATTTAGTGAGGGTCCTTATATATGTCTCAATATTTTATTATTTTCATTTATTTACTAATTCACATTCTTAAAAAAATTTAGATAAATTTTTTACATTTTATTTGAAGTTAATTTTCATCATAGTCTGAAAAGAATAAATATTTATTTTTTTCTCTTTGAACTTATATTTCCACCACCATTATCACATTATTGGAAAAGTTATCTATATATTTTAATGGTTTCTGAAATTAATCATACCCTTGTAGTATTTTAAATAGTATCTTTTAATCTGCAATTAATAGTGAAAGGATATTTCTTATTTCATGATTTTATTTTTCTAAAACTCATAATAATATTTTTTTGTAATTAAATTTCGTCTATACATATTATTATTGATCAAGGATATTAATTTAATTTTACCACCTACATAATTTCCACGTTTAAATTTTATAGTTTTATTTTTTATAAAATATCTGATTCATCACTTCCCTTGTCCTTCCAATTTATCATCAATTATAAACTTGGTGGTTCTTTCAATTCCATCCTAATGTGAACACATTATATTTACTTCCTATTATTGAAGGTTTTTCTCCTAGATAGCATACATCAATTTATTAGGGATATTATTTATTTTACTATATACCTCTTTCTATATTTGTATTTAATATGAGTAATTATTCTATATATAAATCTATTACATTTATTGATTAGGGAAATTATTGACTATCTGTATACTTTTTATTTCAATATGGATATTTATTAGTTACTATATAATTCAATCTATTTATTGTGTATTTTATTCATTACTTAATATGATTAATTAATTTGACTTAATAATAGAGAATTGGGTTATGTATAGATATAATCTAGATGCACAAATATCTAAAGATACAAACTAGCTTGTGTCATTTTTCCCCTACAAAGAAAAAATATATCCTAAACACGTCTCAGTAATGTTATGATCATTATGTCAAGGATAAAGATTTATTGACCTAGGAAATGTAATTAAATATAAAAAATTATGAATTTCAACTTTAAGAAGTAATTATTTTTATCCATAGTCTTATTTATATTGTTATGTCATCCATAGATATATTTCAAGCTCATGTGTTAAGTTCTATGAAAGTATTTAAATCCTATTTGTCCATTCCATGTTATTTAGTCTATGAAAGATTATGATATAAGTATTTCCATAGTGATTTTTTTAGTTCCCCCTTAGTGTGTTTTCATATCCCTATAGTTTGAAGAAACGTATTAAAAATTATATGAAAAGAAGAAAATATTATTTGTTGATATTATATGGGAGATGATAAAGATATAGTATGTATTAATTATTTTATTATACAGTGAAAAAATGATTACTTAATGATATAAACATCCAATTTATATGTTAAATTTTCTTATTAACTCAATAAAACTCTAAACCCAATATTTCCTTCAAATGTATGTGATTTAATATTTTTTGTGATATTATTATTGATGGTTTAAATTGCATTGCTTCAATTAATTTCAATATAGTCTATAAATAATTTATTTATGAACACTGGATCTTAGTGTGTGGGATCATGGTGTCAATTTTTGAATCAATTGAGGGATTTGTTAACTTTAGAGTTCATAATATTAGTTTATTCAAAATTTAAGTGTTTATAAGTAAATATTAATCGTAATTACAAAGGTATAGATAATTCACTCAGTTGGTTGAGATAAAATTGAAAATTTGATATATTAAGATTAAATTAAATTAGTGAAAATATTATAGATATATCCATGAGATAATTTTATGTATAAGATAATGTCTAAATTTTTTGGTAAAGTGGAGTTTGTATGGTTCTCTTTGAAATTGCATCCATTTTTTGATATTGATAATTGGATGTGTCTACGGTATCGATGCAACTCAAGGTAATTACCTACAAAAGGCTAGTTGAGTATCAAGTCAATCTTCACTCCACCGCATTATAAGTGATCAAAAGTCTTGAAACATGGTTAGTAATTCTTGGGGATATTCAATGTTTAATTCACATTCTCTCTATTGAAAATTCATGGATAGTTTGGGTATTATGTTAACTACATTGGTTAGACAACCAAATAGAAAAATGGATATGGGTAATAATTAATTGAATAAAGATAGTAATAGGTTGAACTAAAACAGACATATTTTTAATATTAAGGGTTAATATGGGAAGACATGTTTATAATGAAGTTTCGTTATTTATATATTAGATATTATTATAAAAATAATGGTGTTAGTATATGATTCAAACAACATCATAAAAATTAATCTTATAAATATATGTATATCGAAATCATTATGTCGTATAACTAAATAAGGGATCATATTTAAATAGTTTATAATATTACTATATTTCTAAAGTTATTAAAAAGGTGAGTTTCCTAGTGTTAGTGAGGGTAGTAAGGTTCATATAATAATAAAAAATATATATTGATACTCTTATAAATTTTCAATAATGCGCGATATTTTTCTTTTTAATCCTTTTATATCAAAATAAATATGGAATTGATGATAAATATAAGAACTTTTTTTCACTGGACATTCTTTAATGGTTTGGAAACATTTTTTAAATGCTCTCAATAACCATGAATGTTATTTTATGACACATTTATATTTTTTGGGGATAGATAGTGAAGAACATATTATTGATGTAAGAAAAAAACCTAGGTTTAGTAAATTATTAACATTGATTTAATAAAGGGTTACTTGATTTTGATGAGAGTAACTTAGATATTATTTATGACCTTGTATTTTATTAATGAATTAATAAAAAATATTATCCTTTAATTTTTTTGGTGAATTTTATCTAATTTTTTGGTATTATTTTATATATTAACCAATTTGTGACCTTTTAAACAATTGGTAAAAAAAATTGGGTTAAATATAGTATTAATTTCTATAAGAATACATGGTTTCCTTGTGGATTAATTTCATGGGGTTTAATATGGTTTTGGGAAAGGTATATTTTGGAGAATAATTATGATTTCATGAATTATAACTATCTTCTAAAGAATGATAATTAAATCAAACTAACATAAAAGAGTAATTTATTTATCCTATAAGAATTTATATCACATATGAAAAAATTCCATGAATAACCTCACATACATTCATCAATTTTTAAAAATAAAAAATTTATGCTTTCAATTAATTTAAGAGGTCTAGAATGTAATGATAAGATATTTTGTAATATATATATATATATATATTAACACTGTCTTAGAGTTCTTATTTCATGTGAAACACTAAAAAACAAAAAAAAAAATTTACATGATAAATTTATCACTAATAAACATAAAGATAGTAACTAAATAAAATAATTACATATTGTAATTTTTCATTGATTAGTTTTTAAAAACACTTCTTCCTTTCTAATAACCATTGAAATAACATTGGGTAGGGAATATTACATTAATAAATTTAATTGACAATTGTTAAAAGTTTATTATGATATTAAATTTTAATATTTATAAACTATGATGCCAGAAATAAATTATTTTGAAATATCTATGAAATAATATTAAAATAATTTAAGTTTTAAATGACATTCTTAAAAAAATAGAATTCTTTATAGTTTTTTATTTTAATTTAAATAACAGAAAATATATTTTAATGTTTTAATATTATATAAATAAAATCGTGTTTTAATTTATAATAATAAAATTAACTTATTTTTTATTTTTGAGATTTTTCAGAAATAATTTATTTAAGGGGAATAGTAAAAAAACATTGTCTACTAATATAGTAGAATTTATTATAATATAAAAAAGTAACTATACCATAAAATATTAAAATATATTTTTCAACAATAATTATTTATTTAAGGATTAAAACTATATGTATTAAAATAATATTATTAATATATAAAACCCATGTTTAAAAACTTAAGTAATATTTTTCCAATAAAATAGTTTTTTATCATTCTTTCTAACTAAAAATAATTTTGATAAAATTTGGTTTTTTATTGATTTGGAATCCATATAAATTTTATATTTGTTATAAAAAATAAATTTTTGTTTTCAAGAAAAACATTTATAATTATTCCTACACATAAATTTTAAACATGAAATACAATTTTTTAAAACTATGTTTTTACATGTTACATGTGCTATTATTAAAATTAACATTTCATAGTCATATTAATTTAATCATGTAAAATTGTTTTCCGATTTAGAATAATTATGTCCAAAGTATTTAATAATTTATATTTTATTTTTATTCTTTATATGTAAACATCATTGGATAAAATTAAATACAGCCGTAAAACACAAAATGGAAAAAAGTGAAACCTATAAGAGAAATAGACTGAAAAACATGAATAGAAAATGATTATTAAATATTATTTTAAATAATATTGACCATATATCATACCTTAATCTATTATTATCTATTTTTTAGAGTTATATACATGTTAAACTAGTTATCTATTTATATTGGGTTGAAATATTTAAAAAAATGTTATTCTCACCATTTATAAAAGAGTACTCTCACCACCCATTGAAGACCACTCATATAATTCTATTTATAATTGAAAATAAATACATTTCCATTAAATTTTTATCATGTTACATTTACTTTTTACCATATATATATATATGAAATTATATTAAAACCTGCATTTCTATGGAATCCTCCAAATAAAAAAATGATTTCGATGAGAGTACTCATTTTTCTTACCTTTCGTTCAATTGTATCCTAAATTATCAGTACCAATATTCTCATTCTTATATAGGTATGTAAATATTTTTTTTTATAATGGATTTTATTGTCATATTGGAGTGTTATTTAACATCATTTATCATATTCTATTACATAAAATTAAACTGTTATTCATGTGTTCTACAGACCACCACCTCGATGAAGAGACAAGACCCATTTTTCCAAAACCTCTATTCACTTGTTATTTTACTAAAATTGAATAATTAATTTGAAATATATAATTAAATTATATATGTGATGAAAAATATTAAAATACTCTTTCACTTTCTCTCATTTATTTACAAAATTAAATGGATAATCTTGTGTTGTGTGGTGAAACACCACCACAAAGTAATATTTCTCATTTTTTTTACATAGTTCTTATTTATATTGTACAATTTCATAAAATATTATTAAACATCATAAAATTATCAAAATAATATCATTATGTGTCTTAAATTATTAAATTATTCCAGAAAAACCATATTCATAATCATAATCACCCATTAATTCTGGTATGTTCATGTTTTGGTCGGTTCAACCGCATACATAAAAAATGATATAAAATAATTGATTTCATGGATAAAATAAACTAAAAATATATGATATATATATAAGGATACTATTTTCTTTCAAGAATTTTAAAATTAATATTAACCCATTAATTAATATACCATTATTTGTTTCCTAAAAATAAATAATACATACTTGTCGCCAATTTCATCTAGCAGAATTGGGACTAAAACTTCCAAAGAATGAAATTATAACATTATGAAAATTTATGCATAATCATTTAAAATACCTTTTTTCATAGAGAATATATAAATTTTGGAGAATGATGAATAACAAAATTGTTATTATGAAACTAGTTCAAAACAATCAAGTTTACTGATGGTAGTTAAAGAAAAATGGTAACATATAATAATATACATATAGATAATAATTATAAAATTATTTTAGAAATTTTTATATATAATAAAAATTTTATGAACTATTTGATTAATATGGTTATTTTGTTATATAAAAAATTCATACACTTTATGTGCCATTAAAATTTATGGTAATAATTTCTTATCTAAAGGTTTCACCCATTTAAATGTATTTTTTAATATACACTATGTATTAATTGGAATGGAATATATAATTATCATTTAATATATTATCATGCATGTATTATTTTTCATTTTGTTCAATTTTTTAATTTTACAACCCACCCTTTAAGTGGTTTGTACTTTAATGGTTCTATGGTTGTAAGGGTTTATTTATTCTGCAATAAATTTTATGAGATATGACTGATATGACATGCCATTATTTATTTTATATGGTTCTATATAGCTTTAATTTGTGAAATATCATCCATTTAGTTTTATTTTAATGTTCATTTCATGAGTTTCCTCTCATGAACCATTCGTTATTATGTTACCAATACTGTGCGGGTTTTGTCGGTAATCTCATTTTCAGATAGTTATTTATTTTGAAAGATAATCCATCTTGGAAATTAGAACAATTTTATATCTAAAACCCATCTAAGTTTATTGTAAATTTATTCCTAATGGGGTTTCATGTATCTTTTAAATGTATTATTTCCAAACATATCTCATTATTTCTATATTTTAAGGAAACTTGTACTACCTTTTATTTTATTTCGGGAGCCTCCCTTTTTCCATGCCCATATTCACTAGATAAATTTGCTAATATCCTCAAATATGACTAAATATTCCCTTATGGTCATTTTTACCACATTTTATTCTTTAAATTATTTGAGTAAATTTTTACTCTATCCATATGGATGATTGTTTTTATTTTTTAAAAGAATATATTTTTAATTTTCCATATGAACGAATATTTGTTCCACCATTATAGTTTTATATAAATATTTCCTTCTTTATTTTATTATATTCTAAAAATATCCAGTTTATCTTAATTAACAAAAATATGGTTTAAAGTTATTTCATAAATAATGGATGTTTCTTATTTAAAAAGTTATTTTTTATGAAACTCCTAAAAAGTTTTTTTATCTAATTAATTATTTGTTTATACATATTGTTATTTATCATGTATATTTTAAAAAATTTGCCACCAATTTTTTTCATTGGTTGGATTTTCTAATGTTATAATATATCAATTATGTGATCTATCACAACCATTATCTTTCATAAAGACCCTTTGTAATAGGATTTATTTTTCTTATAATTGTTTTTTTTAATAAAGAATCTATATTTTTTTCATTTGTTGAAGGGAGTTCTCCTCGAATCCATACTCTGATTAAATTTAAATATTATTTAATTATACATTTACCCATTTTTAAATATGGTGTTAGTTTGAGGGATTCATACATTGATAATTTTTCTATATATTTATTAGGGGAAATATTGGCTATGAGTATAATTATTATTTCAAAATGGATGTTTATTTATAATTATGGAATTATAGATAGATATTTTATAGAATAGTCATTCTTTTATTTAGTGAATAAATTGATGGTAATTAGAGATCTGTGTCACATGATATATATATTCCCTCTATGAATCAATAAGACTCACTAGAAAAAATATATTGGGTATTTTGGTATATTCTGACTTATAACAAATATTTCCTAAACACATCAGACAAATAGTATGATCATGATGTTTAAGTTAATGATGTATTTGGTTAGGTAAGGTGATTGAAAATCTAGAATTATGAATTTTATTTATATGGATGTTTTTATAATTATCTATATGATTGTTTATAATTTTATTTTATATGTGGATTTATTTCAAGATCATATATTCAGTTATATGACCTTATTTGACTTTTATTTATTGCGGTGATATTATTTATACCATTATAGACTATAATACATATCATCTCTTACTAATCATTATATATTACCCTTATTATGATTCTATTTCCCAAAGTTATGATTGAATTTATTGTTCAAGATATTTCTAGATGAAAATAGGATGTATGGATATTTTTTGGGTGATATTAAATACATAATATAGAATAATTAGTTTCTTATATAGTAGGTAAAATCTTAATTTTATGATAAATAAATGGGATTTAACATTTAAAGGTTTTTATAAAATTATGAAATTATAAACATTAAATGTTATTATAATGCATGTGACTCAAAAAAATTTGGTGATATTTTAATTATTGATGGTAAAAAGTTAGACCCCTTATTTTATTTTGTGTTCAGTATGTAATGAAGGTGCTAGGGGAACTATATCCAGAAGTTTTTCCTTAAGGTGTAAAAAATGGTATCAAATTAGGATTTATATAACATTAGAAGTTCATATGTTATTTAAGAATAATTTTATGGATTATAAGTTAGGTTTGATAAAAAATCATATAGATAACCCTTTAGGTCAGTTTAGGAAATATGGAATAATTTTTTATTATAGTGAGATAACATTTGTGAATACCCAAGGGCTATTTCTAATGTAAAAGTATATATATATATATATATGATCATATCACAAAATTTTTATAAAGTATACATATTTTGTATCTCTAATAAATAATATATTGATTTTCACATTGAAAATATGATATTGTTAAGGAACATATATATATAGGTGTAATAACCCTAAAATAGGCATGTTGAGTATAAAATATATCTTTACTCTAGTGCACAATCAGTTGGTATAAGATTTAACACTTGGATAGATATTCATAGGTTATATTCTATAGTGAGGTCACATACTCTATACTAGACCATTATAAATGATTTCAGTATCATATTAAAAAATTAGTTTGGAGAACCAGATAAAAAATGGCAACGGATAACCAAGGGCTGAACAAAGAGATTCACAAGTTGAACTGAAAGTTTCATATAGTACTAAATGGTGTTTTAGTGGAAGAAATCATCATATTTAGTTTTCATATTTATATATTATATATTATCATAACATTGTTTTTGCAACTATTTGGGGATATATAATCACGAAAATAAAGGTGAGAATGGTTGGAATCTGGACACCCCTATTTCTTACAACTGAATAATAGAGCATACATATGTGGTTGAGGATGTTAATGTATTACTATTATGATGGAAAATGTGTGTTTCTAATTATTACATATAGTAGTGAGGTTGATATATTATTATAAAATAAATATTGATACACATAGTTATTTTCATTAGTGATTTAAATTTACTGATGATATTTTGTTATATTTCAAAATTCCAGAGGATTATATGGAGAATATATCAATTTTTTTTAATTTAAAGGTATATAAACATACATTAAATTGTATCAATATTCTCTAAATTTTTTTTGATAACATTGTAATATTTTTGGTAATAACTATTGGAGAACATATGGTTTTGTATGGATAAATCTAAGGTTTGATATATATTAGATTTTGATATAATATATCTATGAGTTATTTCGATAAAATTGAGTTAGATAGTGTTGATAACCTTGAATGTGATTTTTGACATAATAAAAAAGATTTTCTGAGATACACTTAGATGGGATTATCTCATTGTTTGGTATGATGATATATAATGACTATTGTACGACCTTATAAGCTTGTTCTTAATAAAATTTTATTATTAAATATGGTGATAATTTCTTGAGGAATACATGGTTTCATTGTGGATTAATCTCTTGGATATTCATTTTTTTTTTAAAACGTATATTTGGTATATTTTTTAGGATTTTATAAATTTTTAATATTTATTGCGGAAACATAAGTAACCTGGTATAGTCTAAGAGAGTATGGTGGATTTCCTATTAGAAGATATTTCATGAATGAAAAATATGTTAAGAATACTATCACATACTTTTATATGTTAGTAATAATTAACATTACATGGATATAACTTATTGAGGGGGTTAGAATGTGACGACCAAAGATTGTGAAATATATATATCTTAATTAATACCATCTTTGACTAATTATTTCCCATGAAACACGAAGCTAAAATGAACCTTGATATATTAAAAATAAATATTTAATATAACCATTATTAAATAAATGTATAATTTAAATTTAAATTAATCCCATATCATTATTTTTCATTGATTAATATTTTTAAAAAAATATTCCTTTTGAATAACAATTTATAAACGTTTTTTTATTTTACCTTAATAAATTAAATGGAACATAGTTAAAATCATATAATAAAATTTAATATTTCTATTTATAAAAATTTATGTCAACATTAAATTGTTTAGAAATCTATATGTAAAAATATTAGACACTTTTGGATAAATGAGAATTTTTTATATAAAAAAATAGTTTTTCGTTTTAATTTCTAATTTCATTTAATATATTATATATAAATTTTTAATATTTTAAATTTTAAAAAAGAACATTATTTTTGTATTTTTAATTTTAAAATTAACTTAGGTATAAATTTTTATATTTTTCTAAATACCTATCTTTTAAGGGAATAGTTATAAATATTGGTCTTCCTAAAATCATAGTGATATGACTATATACATATGTAAGTATAAATAAAAAACAAATGGAAAAATTTTCATGATAAAATAATTATTTCCTTAATAAAACTATAAATTTAAATATACTATTATTATTTTATAAAAAAATACACGAAACAACTGAATTGATATTTTCTAAAGGAAAATTTTTTTTCTTTTTCATCGACATAAATATTTTTTGGAAAAATTTTGTTTTAGATTAATTTGAAAGAAATATAAATATTCTTTTTTATAATAAACCAAGTTATTTTATTATATTAAAATATTTATTTAAATTTATCCAACACATAAATATTAATAATTAAAATAACCTTTTTTCAAAAAATAATTTCTTACATATTGAATGCACTAATGTTAAAATTAGTTTTTCAAACACATATAAACATTATTTGTTAAAAAATATTTCATTTTTTTAATAAGCCCTTATTAATTATAAATTATGGTCTAATTTTTATTTCTAGAGTTAAAATTAAATTATGTAGGTAAAAACTAGTTTCCAGAGTAACATTAGAAATGGTAAAATTTGAAATTCTGAGAGTAGATGACAAAAAAAAATTTAAAACTTTTTTAAAATTAATTTTTGAGGGATAAAAAACCTTATAAAATCACTTAATAAATTATTTTTTATTTGGGAGTCTTATCTACTTGTAAACATGTTCTCACATTATGTTATGTTAAAATAATTGAAAAAATTTAATTTGCACCCCTTGTGAATGGGTCCTACCAACACCCCTTAGAGAATGATAGATGTATCTGGATTCCACCTAAAACCTTTCTTATTTTAAATAATTAAAGATTTTATCTATTTTACTTGAGTATTTTTTTCATAATTAATTAACATAATATCCATATTTCAAATGAAACCTCTATAGAAAACACAAATATTTCAGTATGAGCACTAGTTTTTCTAAGCGTCTATTCTTGAACATATTAACCTTTCAATTATAATTTTACCATTCAAATATATTGAAATAAATATTATCAATATAATTAATGTTTTTATTCATTTTTTATTGATCAATAACCACGTATCTCATTTTATATTAATGAAAATGAAACCAGCATTTGTCGTTTATACGAACAACAGCCTCCACAAAGTAACAACTTTTGTTTTTTCACCACCATGTACCTTCTGTGGTTATAAAGGTTATGTGAAAGAATAAATGGGAAATAAATAATTTATTAGTTATTCTTAATATTAAAATTTTATTCTATCTTTTTTCCCCTCAATCTTCATTAAATGAAAATTTTAGTCATGAGTTATGCAAACTACCACCTCGAGGAAAAAACATATCACATTTTTATCCAGATTATTTATTATTTATGAAACTATATTAATATATGATTAATGAAATTAAAATTATCTAAATAATATCATAATTATTCCGTATTAGCATTTTTCTTCAAAAAATTGACCACTTTCGTAACAATTATCATCAATTAGTTATGGCATGTTCATTTTTGGGTTGGCCAAACCACCTATATGAAAAATAATATAAAAAAATATGATGGATGATGATGAAAACTAAATTATAAATAAATATGAAATTAATATAAAAATTAACATTTTTTTGTTTAATAATTATAATATTAAAATCAATCTCATCAATTTAGGCCACCATTATTTTATTAAAAATAATTGAAACATACATGTCACAAATTTGATCTTTATAAAATTTAACCAAAACTACGATATCATGAAATGATAACCTTTTTTTTAATTTACCATTTTATGTAACATTAATGATATTTAAGTAATTAAACTTTGTAGAATAATACATAAAAACATACCGATTTAAAAACTAAATCAAAACAATCAAGATTACTCGCAATTGATATTGGAAAGAGTTAATAAGTAACTAATATGCATGTATAAAATAATTATAAATGATTTTTATGAGTGGTTATATATATGTTTTTATTTAAATCAAGGATTGAGAGAGTTATTTTTTATATTGGATGTTCAAAAACAATAGTTGAAGTCAATAATTAGGGTATTGGTTTCTCATCACCAATTTTAACCCATTGACACATATTTCTGATTATACACCCTTTTTATTTGGAATGGTTTATCTAATTCTCCATTAATATATCTTATCATGATATTATAATTATTAATTGTATTTAATTTTTTATTTTAAATAGTGATCTTCAACAGTTTTTGACTCGAATGTTTCTATGGTTGTTTTTTTTTCTTATCTCAAATTTTATTTGATGATAAAATATTGATATTTTAGCCCATTATCAACTTCATATGGTTTATTCATTAGCATGTTCAATTAATTCATGAAATATATTCCATTTCCTAAATTTTTAATATTTGTTTCATGATTTTCCTCTCAAAAGCAGTTGATTCTTACGTTATAAATACCATGAGGGTTTTTTCACCAGTCACACTTTAAAAATTAATATTTATTTTGAAATATAATCCATCTATGAAATTTGGATAAAAATTTATTAAAACACCAATAATTTTATTATCCTATTGTCATTATTTGGGTTTCGATTTTCTTCCCCATGTTTCATTTTCCCCAATGGATCATTATTTACCCATCATAAATAATTCAGCTCTACCATCTATTTTAAGTCTAGAACCTCCATTTTTATATGTCCATATTCAATGGATAACATTAACAAAGTTATTATCTATTTTTTAATAATTTATTAAGTTTATTTTATAATATTTTACCATAATTAAATGTTTTAAATAAATTTTTATGGTTTTCATTTTGCGTCACTTTCATCAAAATGTGGAAATAATCACTTGTAACATTTCTTTTGTTAACACGTCTTTATGATTTCATGGTTTCTAAAAGAAAATATTTTTCACATAGTTTTATTAAATATTTTTTAAAAAAATCATTCAAAATATATGGGAGTATTTCCTTAATGGTTTTTTTCTAAAACATCCAAATCATTTTTTCTTTCATGTCATTGACTTTTGATATATCTTTTACATGATCAAGTATATTTTTAAAATGTAATAATTAACCTTAATTTTATAGATAACTTATGTAATATAAATTTATAAGAAATATTTTATCCAGCATTTCCTTCATATTTCCAAATTATCTCTTTTTATTGGCATGAAATTTATTCTAAGTATGTTTTATTTTCAAAACTCTATATTTCCTTCATTTTATTGAATGTGGTTCTCCTATATTATATACGTAAATTATTTTGGGTAATAATTGATATAACTATATAAAAAATTCTATATAACATATTATCTTTAGGAATACATACATTAGAATTTAATAAATTTATTGATTATGAAAATTATTGATTATTTTTACGCATGTAATTTAAGTTCAGGTGTTTATTGATTACAATAGAAAGTTGGATTTATACTTTATATTTTATTCATTCCTTCATATAATGATCGCATTGTTATTCATTATCAATTAATGGGGCATGATATAGATATACCCTTGATGCATTAATATGTCTGTTAGGATAAACTGTAATGGATATTATCATGTACGCCTTAAAATAATTTTTTTTATTAAACACAAGGAATAAATTTTAACCATATTATATCTAAGATAATGATGACTTTTATTAAAGAAAAAAATTTGTAGCTTAGAATTGTGAATTTCATCACTATGGAAATAACTTTTCTTATCCCTATTATTGTTTCTATATTTTTAGTTTTACAAGGATTTGTTTGGTGACCATTTGTTTAATTATATTGAATTATTTTACTCTTATTTATTCAATCCATGTTATTAGTGTCATGATAGTTTATGATATGTGTCTTACCTTACAGATCATTTGGATCACCCTTAAAATGTTTCTATTTAAATTAGTTTTGAATAGAATTATTGTATAATTTAGTTCTATAAGTAAATTGTATTTGTAGAAATTTTATTTGAGATGTTAAATATTTATTAAAATTTAGGTACATTATTATATAGTGTCAATAATATTTATTTTGTGAAAAAGGAATATAAAATTTAAAATATATTTTTTCTACAACAATATTAAAATTCAAACCTGAAAGGTCTTTATAATATATATAAATTTATATTTTTTATCATATTGTAATTATTGATTTTCAAAATTGGTTCCCTTATATTTATTTCAATGTTATATATAAAAAGAGATTTTTTAGAACCACATTCTATATTTCATGCCTAGGGTATCCACATGGAATCAAAGGATGTTTAATTTAACTTTTGTCGTAAGAATATTATTTGTTAATAATTTAAGGGTTTATATATTATTGTTGGTAATAAATTCAAATTTATATAAAACCCTTTTGTTTATATGAGTTAATACTAAATAATTTAGGGATTATAATTTGATAACACTTGGTTAAATACTATGGAAATTCTTGGGTAATATTCTATTTATTGGATCACAACACATTTATTTAGTAAAACTAATAATATATGTCTCTCTAAGAAATTAAATACTCTTCTATATACTATGAAGGTAATGAAGTTGTGGCATAGATTCGCCCACGGGTAATCATCCAAAAAAAGTCTACTTGATTATCTACTCAATATTCACTCTAGTACATGATAAGAATACTTAAGACAATACACCTGGTTAGACACCCCTGCGGGATACACTATACTTAATTCACATTATCTGTAATGAAACCTTATAAAGGATTTGAGTATGGCATTAAAAAATTATATTAGAGAAAGAAATATAAAAATATATATCGATTACCAATGATTGAAAAAAGAGTCATAGGTTCAACCTCATGTATGACATATTGATAGTGAAGGTTTTGATGTATAATATATCACTGTATTTATGTTTTCATATTCATATTTTAGATAATATCATAAATGTTTTTGTTATAATATTTTTTTATTTGGGATCAAAAGAGCCAAGCATAGAAAGGTATGTATCTAAAAAAACTCTTTATTATAACCAAATAAGGAAACACACATAAATGGTTAAGAAATATATTGGTTTCACGTTATGAGGGAAAATGTTATTTCCCAAGTTTTATCTATGTTAGTTAGGTTTATATATTAATAGAAATTAAATATTGATACTCCAAGATATTTTTATTAGTGATTGATATTTATCAATAATATTTTCTTATAATCCAAACGTTATAATGAATATATAAAACATCAATGGAATTTAAAATATTTATTTTTAGTGTTTGGAATCTTGTACTAAACTAAATAAATTATATTGAAAGTTATTTAATTATAAGTTATTTTTTTTTTGTGATAACTATTTGAGATTACATTATTGAGATGTGGATAATTCTTAGTTGTATTATATTATTTGAATTGAGGTAATAATGGGTTGATTAAATTTATGAAATGTTTTTTGGATAGTATTTAAAATTTTGGAAGAGATTATTAGCCAAATAAAAAAGGATAAATATGGTGTTTTATTAATATTAAATACTTTTTTGGATTATAATATATAATGAATAGTGTGTGTCCATATGAACAAGTTGTAAATCTAAATTTAGGGTTAAATTTAGTGTTATTTTCTATAATAATAAATGATTTCATGGTGGATTAATAGCTTAGATATTGATGTGATTTTTAGAATGGTGTATTCCGAAGAATGATTTTGATTTGAGGAAGGATATGTAATAGGAAAAATCCTAATTAAGTAATGTATATTTGTTATTAGAAGTTATATTAAGATTGATAAAATATAATTTCACTAAAGATTAATAATTAAAATTTTGGATATGTACATTATTTAAGGGTTAGACTATAAAAACCTATGTTTTTTGGAATATATAAAATTGTTTCTAAACAAATATATATTTGTTAAATTTTATCATAGGGATCATTTAGATAAAATATACCATGAAATATTAAAATTATATTAAGAATATTTTCATAGGTAAAATGAAATATAATATTAATTAATATATTTAGATATCATTATTTTTCATTGATAATTTTTTTAATAAAATGACGCATTTCAAAGAACCAATTATTAATGGTGTATTTTATTTTAACGTCATAAATTAAATAGGTCAGAGTTAAAAGATTATTATAATAGGTAATTTTGATATTTAAAAACTATAATGATAATATCAAATTATTTTTAAATTTATATAAAATAAGATTTGAGACACTTCATCTTTAAAAATTCATTATTGAATAAAAATGTTATTTCATTATATATTTTATTTTCATTTAAATAGATAAATATATATATTTTAATTTGAACTTGAAAATAATAAATTTAATTTTTATTTTTTATTTATAAATTTCAAAATTCTTTTCAGCATAGTTGTATATATTTTTTAAAAATATTTTGTTGAAGGAATAAATAAAATTATCTTTCAACTAAATCATAGAATTTATGATATAAATAGAAGTAAATAAAAAATAAAATCATAAAAAAAATCTCCTGGTAAAATTTATATTTGTTTATTGATACAATATATCTCAAAATACTGTTATGAATTTATACAACCTATTTTTATCAACATAATTATTATTTTCCTTTCAAAACTATTTCTAATCATTTCTTTTAATTAAATGTTGATTTTAAAAACATTGGTTTTGGGTACAATTTAATGACACATAAAAATTTTCATTTTATAATAACACAATTTATATCATGAAAATCAATTACCTTGATAATTTCATCCTATAAATATATTTTAATCTAAAAATGTAACTTTTTCTAGAAAGAGGTTTTTATGTTGTACAAGCATTAATGGTGGAATTAAATTTTATTACTAAAAAAAATTTATCTGATCAAATATATTTTATATTTGAAATTTTTAGGTCCAAATTATGTCATAAGAGATATTATGCTTTTGGAATTAAAACTAAATTAATTATGTAAAATTTGTTTCCATAATAAAAAAATGTTAAAATTGAAATTGTGTTGAGTAAAAAGATCAAAAACATATTTAAAAAATGTTTTCATGTAAAAAATAGACTAAAAACCCGAGACTCAGTAGTTATATTAAAATATTGTAAAAAATTAAAGTATTTCTCCAATGTTGGAACTATTTAGTCCACGTAAAGGACCAGATACATTTATATAATGCATTTCAAAACAACAGATACAACAAATATATATTATGACAATGTAAATATCCCTTCCATAATATATAAATAATTATATATATTCATCCTCTATATTTCCCATGGAAGGGAAAAAAATAATAGTGAGCAAAAAAATTTAATTTTTAGTATGATATAGCAGAATAATTCATAATAATAATGTGGAATAAGTGATATATAAATAATAAATGGGAAACCTAAATACATAATCATATGAACCCTTGTTCATTCAATGTCTGTGATAATAAATGAAAACATGGATAAAAATAATCATTTATCTAATATTGTTTGAATTTATTATTTCATACATAAAATACATTATAGAAAGGCATTATTCCAAGACACCTTACTATCAGGCAAAGAGGCATACACCTAGGATTAACTTGTTCGGCCTTATGACACCCCTTGATGCAATAAGTGTCTATATTGTTCTTTTCCCCACTAGTAACCTAATTATGTGGAATGTTTTCACCATAGTATTCATAAATAATGTTTATACCAATTATATAGGAAAATAAAACTAAATAAAACATGGTTATCCACATATCGTGAAATATAGAAACTAAATACTTCCCAATTAAATTTAATAATGTGGATGTTAAAGATAAAATACCTAAATCCCCATAGAATATGTGGGTTATCATCAATTTAATGTTATCACCATTATTAAATTAATATTTGGGTGATGTTATCATAAATGCCTTTGGTTTTTGATGGAGTATATTAATTATGTTTAATAGTTTTAATTTTTTGTTGATTGGGGAAATGGTAAGAAAATTTCATTACAATGGTTCATTTAGAGAGTATGAATATTCCAAAATCATATACCCTAGGTATGTTTCACTTGGTGAACAATATTAGGCTGACTCATCATGTATTAGGGTGATGATTAATTCAATTCCAAACTAACCACATTTGTGGTAATTAAACCTAGGTGTATAAATATCACAACCACATTCACATGTTATTATGTGAACATAGATGTATTTTCTAATAAATTACAAACATATTTAATTTTCCATAATATAGGATGTTTATTCCACAAAGGAATTGCTAAAAATTAAAATCAAAATTGTATAAGATATTGAAAAAAATTATGGTAATTTAAATATCTTAAATTACATGAGTAACATGGAAAAAAAATTTCTATGTAAAAGTATACACCACAAAAAAGATAATATTTTGTGATTTTAACATGATTCCTAATCAATGAGAAGGATGAAACAAGATGTGTGAATTTTATTAATTCCATTATAACGTTTTAAATGATTATAATTATAAATAATCTAAAACTACTATAAAAAATTAATTTAATGATATAATATAACAAATAGGTAGTATATGTATAAAATAATGTAATGTAAGTGCATAATACATAATATTTCCCAAATATAGGAATTTGAGATGGAAAACCATTACTCTTGTCATAGCTTCCATGAAAATATGTTAACCTCATGTATCCTTGTCAACACTCCATTTTGTCACATGGATGCAACTTTGACAAGGGTAAATACCTCAGATAAAAGAGAAGAAAAAAAATTAACTAGGTAAATGATTGAAAAATCCTCTAGAATTCATTCACCTAGGTTACCCAAGGCATCATCATCACTCAGATTACATATGTTTGGGTCTGAACAGTTAGTCTACACAAATTCCTATAAGATATACATGAGCAAGACACCTGAGGGAGATAGCCCCATCCCCCAAGGTCTTATATTTCTTATAAATATGACCATTGGGTCTTTATTTGTATGGATGAAAATTTCTTAAATCACTTCTTTCCCTAGCACTCCACTCAAGCCTTTTGGAAAAATATATATAGTTTTCTAAAACTTAAAAATAGAGAATTAAAATGGGGATAATGAAAATATAGTCCTCCCATGTTTAAAAATAAATAAAACATGTGTGAGGCACTTGTTGACCCAATTATTGAATAACACTTGAGTGAGCCCCCCTTCCGTAATAAGGAGAACACACGAGCCACATCCAGAAACACATATAGAGACCCATTAAATATTTAACAATGTATTTACAATGTGCAGTCACCTAGGTGGTCCATCTATTAGGGTACTACTAGCTCTATCGGGGCTACTTGTGCAGATCCCCCCTGCGCAAGCATTCCATGCCTCCACCAAGACTACCTATGTGAACCCCCTTGGTTCTCCCTAACCTCCAGCCTATGTGAGGCACTCATTAGGCCTTCTAAAAATCTATCCATAGCATGTTTAATCCTCTTTTTGATATCTTTTTAAAGAACATCCATTTTTAAACAGCCTCAAAATCCTCCAAATGTAAACAACTAGGGAGATTGGAACATTAGTGTCTCCCCTATTTGGGTGTGTATTCCTATGGCTTGTATTTTCCCACACATGACTGGTTTTCCATTCAAGGTCTTATGGTTCATGTGAGTGCGTACTCCCATGGTCACTAGAACCCTACCCTAGGGTATGTTTCAGGTACTTCCTGGTCTTAGTTACTTGGGTGAAGACCATATCATACCCTTAGTATCACTAATACCTAGAGCCTCGAGTTCCTATTATACATGAGGAGGATTATTATTTCATTTACATTAAAATTTTAATGAGACCATCATACCTAATTATTGTAAAAATATTAGGTAATTACCCCAAGATTATTCCCATATAATTTCATGTTGGATGTTTCACTCTTTCACCTCTCCGCTTCATAGCCAATACGTAAGATCAGGGATGGGCACTGATGACCTCTCCTCTCTCTCCCTCTCCCATCCACCCAGTATTTCCATACCATATACCCATTATAAGTTCAAGTGATGATAGTGAAGTGTTTTAGTTCTAACCACTTCAAATAGTGTAGGAGTAGATGTGTGGTTTTCTAGATATTCTGCTTCCTCATTTCCCACCACTTTCAATTGTTCATCCTTCTAACTCATGTGAACACAAGTGATAGAAATTATTGAGGAATTCAACCAATATGATGCCTGTTTCAGAATGGGATCATATTTTGAATCATCCTCTCACCTTCCTTCAGATTTCCTCAATATGCATGTGTCATCAATTCTATTTATCTGACTATAATGAAAAGAAGATTTTTTGATTTTCGAGATATTTTTTTTCCTCTTGTTTCTCACACCGAGCATGACTCACATGGGATTAGAGGTTGATGGTTGTCATGAAACAAACATGATCCTAGGTTGTATATACATCATTGAAACCATGTTCTATAACCTAAATCATGGACTCCTACTTGGTATAAGACCCAACATTTCATCGCTAGGGGAATACACCTCAGAATTAAGTCTCATCCAAACTTCAAATGATTCAGGCATCCTACATAGAGTAAGTCACAATTTAATAATTTCAAAGGGCCACACTCCCTTGTGAGACCAACTGAAAAATGTGGTATTTCATTCCCATCCAAATGGTATATGTGGGAATCCTTTCTAAAATAGAATCGCATTCATCTAAAATCATATATATTCTATGTAGGCCTTATTCCTAGCATGGTTTAATTCAACATGGAAATTCATATCCCCTATAGGATACTAGGGCTACATTGGAATAATTACCACACCAACATTTTAGTATGAACATCATTCCTGGATGGACCTACCTAGTGATTCTAAACTACATGGTTTGGATCTTATCACTGGACATGAAAAGGTGTGTTGTCACCTATTACATGGAAATGAACATCATACATTTGTATTCCTTTCACGAGGATATATAAGAAGCCCATCATATTGGTTTTATCACAACATCAAAACAAACCACATCTCCCTATATGATGATGCACTCTTCATTTCCCCACTCCATGGCTAGAAAACCAAAAACATCGTATGAACGACCAAAGAACATCTTATTAGTACCTAAAAGATACCATTTGTGGGGAACCTTGAATACATACTCATATCTCCACTGATAAAGAACGTCAAATATTAAAAAATGATTATAAATTTCATATATTATATTAATTTATTATTGATTATAGGGATACCTATGCTATACAATGGAGTTACTAAAGGATTCATCAACATATCCTAAATCTATAAGAGATTCATGGAGTAGGAAAAGATTCCCCCCAAAATTATTTGATGAGCCTGACCCCACATCCTCTTGACCAATGTGTGTTCTTAAGCATCATTGGAAAAATTTTCCAATGAGATTAAACCATTGGATAGAAGGACCCCATGGATAAATATATATTTGTTGTAACCAATTCCATGTAAAACACAATTGAAACCATTTAGAAATAGATAAACCTACATAAATTATGACAAAAAACTCAAACACATGAAATCAACCATCAGGAAGACATGAATATCTTTGAGGATGAAACAAAATGGTGAAACCATTGTGAATAACAAGTGTTTGGAACCTCCATAACAAGATAAAATATATATACTGATCAATACTTTTCATAACATTTCATTACTGACCCAAATAAATTTCAGTTTGAAATGAAAATGGTAGAGAAGACATGAATTGTTTAATAAAAAAGATATTATAAACAACCTGGAAGGACCCTTTGGTTCTTAAAATGAATGAGATACAGATAATACAATCAATGATTCATGTGTTCGATCAAATGAGATGCTTCTTGGATGGAGCTTTCCTTTCTTTATATATCCAAAAACCGCTTTCCTAGACCACTCCTCTATCAAATGATGTATTTCTATCTCTCACCAATACATTCCCTTACTACTACTCAGTTTGGGTCACCATCCATTCAAATGACACCATCACAAACCAAGCATCATTAACAATGGGTCTCAAACTCTTTAGTCTAAGAGTACCATCATAGCAGTAAAATCCTGACCCTAGAGGCCATACAACAAGACCTTCAGCTCACCAATCACCACCAATCATTCGTTCAATTATGACTGATGGTCTAGAATTAGAAAGTGATGGACACTATATTCTATTATTTTATGAGATTATCCAAATAACAAGACAACTAATTACTCATGTATCTTTTGGAGATGGATCAAGATCCCGTATACAACCTCTTCTAGAAGTCATAGGGTTCCTTATCAAGGTATCCTATCATAAATCGTTATTGCTGACATCGAGTAGTAATAAGACCTCAACATGATGGGGGATTCAACCTCATAAGACTGGACCAGATCCTCGTGACCAGATTATATAGGATGACGCACCATTTTTTAGAACGATCATTATAGAATAGAGTCACAACCTTCTCCCCTTCAGAGAATACCATCATTTCAATTCGATAGTCAACTACGAGTGATAACATACACCCACCCTCTTTAGTTCAGCCATCCATCATACTCACCTAGTGGAATTCATGGAGTATGGATGTTCAAATCAAGAATGATGATACAATTGGGAAGATACACCTTCCTTCACCCACCAATCCTTTCATTTGATTCATCAGACATCACCTAAAGAATCCCACAAACCGTGTCTCACAGAAAGTAATAAGTATGATCACACACCTTCATTCATTCATCAAGCCTACCATATGTTTCATCTTGTAGCATCTAGAGAAGTCAGCCTGAGTTTTCCATCAAAAAAATTGGATAATACTAAACTCTCTATCCCAATACATGAGTACATTCAATATCTACACACATGAATGGGAGGGAAACCAAGAACATAAAACTACTCTAGATAAGGAATCAGAATATATCCCCATTATAATTGTTTAAGTCACCAAGAATATCCTAACAACGGTGAAAGGGAAGATGAAAATACATGTCCATATCCTATATTCCTATTAGAACATCATTATTTAAATATAAGTACTGTTATAGGGATGGGAAAAAAATCTATCCCCATAATAGGGGTGTCTCATCACGATGTCACCCCGGAGAATACAGAAACCTCTGGTCCCAAACCTGAGGGTCATAAGAAAAAATCCACCATTTTATATAGAAATTGGTATTATTAACATAACCCCACTATTACTATAGGTAATCAGCCGTTCCCAACAACCACAACAAGGAAGGAAAATTCAATTACCCAGAAAAGCATCTTACCCGAGCATGTGGCCCCAATATCTCACAAGAATACATCCAAAAATAATCCCCACCAAAGTCAACTAGAATATAACGAGTTGATATATGATTTTTATCTACTTAGGGATAGTCATCTTGAATCCCCCAAAAACATAGTAATGGAGTCTCAAGATCCTAAACTCCCTTTAAAAAATTATAAGGGTAGTGGTAAAAATTACAAAGGTCCTCTTTAGAAACTTCACAATGAAGGCTTGCTTTATGGACACAACATGATCTGTTTTGAGATTACATCACTTAATGAGAGCCATGATAACCCTCCATGGGTATGGAAGATCTAAAAGCATGTGTTTCTCCCCAAAAAATATTTGATCATGATGGTCTTCCCCATTATGGCTCTCACTGATAAAGTTCTTTCCTCATTATTTTTCACGTTTCCTAGAGAATCCTCGGATTGGAGATGTATTGACGATAAAGCCCTCTTATCACGAGGAATATGATAAAACATGGAAAGTCATATATAATGAACTATAATTGGATGGTGAAATCATTTCTCAACTAGAATAAATCCCAAGGTGACGATCAATCATCACACTACACATGAGCCACCTGCCTTCCAGTTATATAAAGGTAGTCAATAACAATCATATTGATTATGAAAAAGTGGAAAGAAATGATCCAATATGTTTGGACCAAGTAGAGGAACCACCTAAAAACGATGACTATGACATGATAAAAATTAGAAGATAAATAGTTAAAGATGTCATACCGGTCATGTTCAAGCATTTACCCACTTCTCAATACAGTATTCCAGATGCACTATTGGAAGATAGTGTGCATAGAACTCACCTTAACATGTGTAAAAATCATAATCAATTGAGAGAATAATTATTCCCCTGTGATGAGTATTAGACTAAATTCAATTCAATCTAAAGGGTACAATTCCAAATTGACTTGGAAGATATCCTAGATGCACGACATCTACAGAAATAACTAGAAGCCCGTCAATGTGCATGCTTCATCATGTTAAAAAGACTACAACAACTAATCACCAACACCCATTTATTTTCCATATCAGACGAAGGGGTTGACATTTATTATTACATTTAACTATGCTCTCCAACCATTAAATATTAATAAATGTTGATTTAGGAAATTTCATAGCCCCAGGTCGGCTTTAGTAAATGGACCATATTTACTGTATGACATTTACTCCACAAAAATATCCCCACACAACTCTCACTAAAAGTTTTCTATAGGATATAATTCTATTGATATATTATTGCATCAAGATTAAGAAAATATAAAGAAAGATTCTTTTTTTAGAGAAGTTAGAAACTACATAGCACAGATTTTATAAATAGAACAATGGCCTTTGGAAATGGGTGATCTATGTTCATGTCGAATGATGCACTCGTTCCATGTTTGAAAACAAATACATAAAACCATAAGGTCATCCACACATGTAACATCCATGGAAGTAAATTAGAAATCTTATCTCACAGGACTAGGTTCTTTTTAACCCATCCTTTGAATTCATCAAACTAGACCCGTAGAGTGGTGAAATTAGAATAAGAATAACCCTATCCCAATGGGATGGGGGATATTCACCCTCAAAAACATCATCATTAAGGTATATATCTCTTCTCAAAATTAATGGAAGAACCTTAGAGAGAGAGGTCCCCCTCCCCCCTGTACTCGCAAACTATATCCTTATTATGAATGTGCCTGACCGAACTGACTAGATATTCTATTTTAATTGTATTTTAAAAATCTTCTTCTATAGAATCAACATAAGAGAGGGAAAACATTAAGTAGGGTGTAGGAAGATACATACATGTAGAGGAACTAATAAAATTTCTCTAATGCATTACTCATTAGTGAATTTCATTAATGTTTCACTTGATGAATCTATAGATCTTGAAGACAATTCCGAGGAGGATTTAGAAGAGGAATTTCTAGCTTATAATGTGGTCCACACCAATAAAATTGAAGGGGGTGTGCGTACCTATAATTAGATTATAGAAATGAATTTTTTCATTTATTAAAATAATAAATTTTATAATACTTTAATGGAGTCCAATAAATAATAGCAAAAGGTTATTATTATACCTCCCCTACCTCTCAATGAGGTTAATCTCCTTTCAATGGAAGAAAATGTTTCACTGAAAGAGGAATAGATGGAAGAATTGGGAAAAATCAATGAAACATTACTTCTAGGAATCCTCCCTTTTATATATACTTTTTGAGAAAATCCTCAACTTAGACCCACATATGGCATACCACAAAATAGAGGGATTGTTGAAGGAATTTATATGGATATGGAATTACCAATCAATGTAGGATACAAAATACCAATATATGTGGATTTCATAGTAACAGATAAAGAATTTTCCACATTGAGTGCACAACCAGAATAGGTCTATGATCATCCTTAATTTCTTTCCCCTGTTGGATACCCTTGTAAAATACCAGTAGTATCACCACCCATGGTCCTACCATCTACTGAACATGCTGAAGCTCGGGCCAACCATACATTCCTTGAGGGCCCATGAATACACTTGAGTCACTCAAAACATGAGTATAATTCATGTAGTAATGGAAATAACTAATAAAAATAGAAAATAATCCTTACCTAGAATAGGTATATTAGTTTATTCCCCCACTGAACTTTGGGAATCCAATATTTCTAATTTTTCAATGGATCGAGAGACCGAGATTAGCAATTGATATATTTTATATATCATTCAAATCCCATGAAAGAGAACCCTTAACAACATGAGGTAGTAAATCTCATGTGCTTAATCAAATCCCATCATTGGATAACCTTTGTATGTTACATGAGTTTCTAATCTTAGTCAAATACTATGTGAGAATACCACCTTCAAAAGACTCTCATCCAGTTTCACTCTAAGCTGGAAAAGAAAGTTTATTTGATCAAACTAACAAAAAAGTGGTATAATGAAAGGTTCTTATAATTAATTACTTAGTGTATTTTATTTATACTCTTTAAACATACTACTTCATCAGGAAAAATTATTTCCCATCTGTATAGATCATATTCTTGATGAGTTGTGCACGTTGATGATTCTTGTTATATATATATATAAGGCTTATGGGACATTGAGTAAATTCATCAAAAGGTATAAGACTTCATTACAAAGACAAAGGAAATGTCATGATTAATTCCATAGACTTATGTAAGAATAAGAGGAAAAGTTAAGGCTTCAACTATTTCACTTATACAGGCCCCTACACTAGCTCTAATTCCAAATTCAACACTTTATCTTGTGGTAGAAACTCTTGAGTGTCAGCAACCATGCTTGACTTGTATGGATGATAAAAAAGAGTATAGGTGAAAATATTTTGGGGAGATGAAAAAAAATATCTATTCTTACAATATGACCAAGTCCTCCACTACTTCATATCAGCATTATAAAATAGTTATATAAACTTGAAAAGGACTAGGATGCCACACTAAGATGATTATGAGGATCTACCAAATTATTTCCCTTTCAAAAAATCACAAGGGAATATTATTTATGATTGTTTCCATTATAAATACCTCCTTTAAAAATATTGGGGTGTCCTAACAAGTGAAATAAAAAAAATTACCCCCCAATTAGCATGTTTCTGTACCACTGACCCGGATGAAGATAATGAATGGAAAGAAGTGAATACAAATGTTCCACATATTTTCAATGACTTGATGGTCAGGAAAAAAATCATCCAAACTCATGTTATCCTTTAATTCATTTTTACATGATCCAACTATGCCTCCGGTTTCTTCCACGATAATGCAACAAAATTCATTGATTGCTCAGTCCTATGAAAGTTAGTCCTCCAAAAAGAGACAAAAAAGAAAGGGTTAGATGAAAATGAAATAATATGAGATAATATCTAGTCTAAAGTCAACCATGAAATTAATATATTTCAAGATGAAAGCCCAAAAATCATGGTCCCTACCCCACCAAATCAAATGATATGTGTGCACCAACCAGATATAACCCCCGTCATATGAGGAGTTGATTTTTGAATCCATTAATGTTATTCACTTAATTGATCCCTTAACAATAGAAAATAATGATACTAAACCTGAATTCTCTAATATTGTTTGTGTAATAGGGTAACACGACTATTATAGTTAATGATACAGTGGAAGACACGATCATTATAGGAGTCACTACTTCAATCACACCCCTAATTGGAACTGTCTACATAGCCGGACCTCATAGGAGATCTCTCCAACGATCACAACATTAACAAGGAATTTCTCCCACACATGATGGGTTCAATCCCAACATAATTATATAGTATGATGTATTAAATTATATTTTTCCACCAAATTAACCTCGAAGCATATGAAAACATACCCTACCAGTCCACTAAGAGTAGAAGTACCTTTATCTTACATTTCAAGGACTGGTCCATCTACATCAGAAACATCAGCATCCCAAGAACCTGAAAAATAATGTCTCGATGATATAAAATTCAGAACTTTGGAGAATATTTATGTTCTATTAAAACAACTATCCTTAGTTCCAATCATGTTTTCAATCTTTGATGCCCCGAGTCTATAAAAAGATCTTCCAGGGCACTTTTTGAGGCCCTATCAAGTCCTCAAGAATTTGAAATCAAGGTTGTTGCTGATGATGTATATTTTTAATAGAATAATCCTATATAATTTCATATTTTCAACACATTCCAAAACTAGGATGTATAATCATTCATATATGGACACTTCATACACTTTTATATATCTAATTGGATAAATGATATTGATATTCGAAGATCCTTCATTGACAGCGGTCCTGGTTTTATCCCCATTCCAATTTGAAGACTTCATCAATTGGATGCTAGTGAATCTCACTTTTCCCCCTCTTCCCTAATGTTACATATTTCTAACATGAATGAGAAAAAACCTCTCTATATAATCAAACCCAGAACTCATTTTTGGGACCTTTTTTCTGACTCAGAATTCATGGTCATTCGCCAGGATATGTCCTTAAATGTCCTACTGAGAAGACCATTCCTATACTAGCTTGGGGATATTCACCCATCATAACACCAATGTATAATGTGTTCCATTATTGGAAAAATTGTGACATTATATGGTGACAATTTTCCATTCAAATCATGTGAGTAATAGTACATTGGCACATGATTCTACCATAGGGAGGGAAAATAGTTTGTGGATGGTGATATCACTCAGATCAATTCCCCAAATGGCCTTGAGATGATTTCATCCTACCCATTTAAACAGATCAGTGCAGATAATGTTCTCTCCATTAAAAACATCTAAGCGACGAATCCAAATATGAGTGCACATCAAGAAAATTTAGTAATGTAAATTGTTGCAACTTTTCCTTCTATCATTAGAGAGGATGTCAACTCTATAAGAAATAATGAAATCTTGGACAAAAATTCCTTCATTCCACACCATGAGTTTCAAAATTTCATTATTCAGGAAGTTGGTTTTGGGGAAATTCTCATTTCAGTGGGAGAAAATAAATAGGTTATCCCTCATCCCCTCATATCCTATTTAGAGCTCTCAAAAGTTCTAACCCCATTGATTTAACCCAAAATGGAGGTTTCATCTTCCATATTTCCAAATGATGAATCCTTCCTCGTATCGATAATACTACTTCATAACCTAATTCTAAGTAAAATATGGAAGAGTTAAATCATGAGGAGGAGGAAGAGGAATAATACCTCAAGGATGAACTCTAGAATTTGAGAAGTTTCATCCTTCACTGTCGATAAGCACATGGAGATAAATCAGGGTACATAAGAAGATCAATGACCAACTTTGATTAGGGAATCCATAAACATCAAAGAATAAGAAGTGTATACCTTATTCCTGAAGGATAAATGAGATTTTGTTTCATGAAATTATAAATATATTCTAGGCCTTCACCATGATGTGGACATCCATCAATTGGTTTTAATAAATTATCATTAGTGGTACAAGAAAGAATCTCGAAGAACACACCTAACTCATGCCTCATAAATTGAAGCAGAAGATGATAAAATCATCATGGATGACTTCATGTGAGAAGTAAAATATACAAAATTGATAGCCAACATTTTCTTATTGATGAATACACCAAGGAAAATCATATTTTTACTAACTTTATATATCTCGACTAGTAATGCCTGAATATGACTTCCTGGTTCCAAATATAGAACTTTGGAATGATGAAAATGTTGGTTATCAAGCCCACTCCATCATGGATGGATATTCAGGCTAAAATAAAATTTAATGACCTTGAAAGAAGAATAATTCATAGCCATTATATCCCCCAAGAGAGTATTACACTATCGAGTAATGACTTTTTTCTTGATAAACTCTTGTGCCACATACAAAAATGTAATCTATATCACCTTCAAACCCTTCATGGGGAGGTTTGTCTAATGTTAATTTGATGATCAAGTTTTCAAATCCCAAAAAATTTCTAACGAATTAGTTGACTTAGATAACATCTTTATCACGCTATAAAATCATAGCTTGATAATGAATCCCTTAAAAAATTTGAATAACATTGGGAGTGTTTATTGGATTTTTTTCTATGCCAGCGTGGTCTCAGATTTCACCCTGAGTAAAAAAGGTCATCCTTAGAATCTAAAACACTCAAAGCCTTTCATAATTGAGTGGAATTTATGGAAACATCACCTATATCTGATGCTTCATATCCAACCTTTCAAGAATTTTTTTTACCTTCACCAAACTGATGAAAAAGTGAGTCACATATCAATGGATCATAGACTATGATTAATCATCTAAAAACCTTGAGTAATTCCTCTTTATCCATCTGGTTTTAATGCCACACATTGTGGGAAAGACACTAATTCTATATGTTATGGCCCAATAGTGATCATTGGGTGACTTCCTCACTCAAAAGAACGGTGCCAGGTATGGAAAAAGCCTCTATTATCTCATTTGTACAAAGATTGATGCTAAGAACTATTATTCAGAAATTGAGAATAGATTTTTGGTGTTAATATTTGCAGTCTAGAAACATAGGCGTTACCTACACCACCAAGAGTTCCAATTTGTCTCTCAAAATTACTTGATCTAATATATCCTCATCCTTCCAATATTGACAGGACATCTGGCAAATTCGGTGGTTATTATACAACAATTTTATATACAATTCATGTCTTGGAAAGTAGAGAAAGGATAGTCCCAGGTAGATTTCCTTTCATTGAACCCATCGGCAGAAGTAGTATCATTTATTACTAAACTGCTCAATGAAGAGATTTTATCTACTCTGAATGGCACCCTAACGTTGGAGATGAACTTTGATGGTGCATATAAGAGCCCCACATGGAAGATAATTCTAGACCCTAAGCTCTACAATATTGGTATAGGTGTGGTTCTTATCTCTATAGTGAAGGAAGATATACAGTACTCCTTCCAATTTTCATAAGGTTGTGCCAAAAATGAGGCATAATATCATGACATCATTTTAGGCATGCAATTTGAACTTAGAAACCCCAAAAACCACAAAAAAAAAGTGAAGGCTGACATAGATTTGGTAATCCAATAGATCAATGGGGATAACACCATCATAAAATTAGAGTTGACAACCTGCTTGATTATGTGTGAGGGATAATTGCGGAGTTCCCCTTGGACCCAACATTAACTCTCATCAGATGATAAAATAACTCCTAGTCTCACACATTGGAAAATCTAGATACATCTCTAGAAGATCTAAACTAGGATGAAATAGTCATCAGTATTTCCCAGCACTGTATGGTCTCACATTTATTTAACGTCAGAACAGAGGATATTAACGAATTCATAGGCATCCATGAGTTGTATTGTCATACCATGGGATCTATGACACCCATAATAGAATACCTTGAAGAATGAGTCATTCCACTATAAATAATTAGGAGGGATAAAATCTGATTGAGATCATTAAATTTCACTCTTTATGATGGATCAAATAACCATAAATTCCTATACATATGAGGATTTGGTGGAGTCCTTCTCAGATGTATCGATATAGAAGAGACTCTGGATATCATGGGATAACTATATGCAACATCTTGAAGATCCCACAAATTATTGTATATTATTTTTGATTAAATCTATTGAATTGAATACTTCTGACCATTGATAATGTAGGATTTCATATAATTGACCAATAAATGTCATTACATCCAAGTTCATGTCAACATCATACATAAACCCCTAGTTTTTCTACATACATCCAAATAATATTCTCCATTTTATATATGGGAATAAATTTATTTTTTCCATACTCTACATCTACGACCATGTAGTTTAAATATATCATATCTTTAATTTATTTCTTCTCCAAATAGGTTGTGGAAATACTGATCAATGAAATCAGGGAAAAAAGAATAATTGGATTTGTATAAACCAACATAATCCCGAGATTTAGAATCCCTCATTCTACACTGATAGAAAATGCAAACAATTTCATCTCAACTAAGGTAGATAAGTGATATCAGGATTAAACCATAAAATCCCACCATTAATCCATCTATCATGTAGGTGCTAGTATATGGATAGAGGATTTCAAATGGACAATATCGAATATACTCTCGAAGACAGTGAATAAATATTAATATTTATGTACAAAAAAAAGATATTCCATGCCTTATATGATTACCAAACTATGACTTCAACTGGTACACAGTAAACCTTGTATTCACTAATATATGGGATAGAATAAATCCATCCCATTGAAGAAAAATTACCATTACTTATTGTTTCAATCTATGATTAGTTATCTATAAATGAGAAATCCAAGAAATGATTAGATGAATTAGAGAAACTAGATGATAATATATTTCACATCATTTATTAAATGGTAGATTATCAAAAATGTATTTCAAGGGCCTTTAACATGAATCTTTTCCTCTACGCATTCCTCTAAAGAGAACTAGAATTGGTACTCATAAATCAAATTATACTAGGAAGGAAACATCCAACCCTTCAAAAAAAGTGGAAAGAAGATTACTCTATACATAAGTTTCATTCTAACGAAGCTTATTTCATGATGAAAATCGATGGGGATGTCAATATGACACCAACCAATGAAAAGATCCGGAAGAAATAATTTTTGTAATCATGTGGAGTATATACCAAGTGTAAGACATTAAACTGTATAGAAGGTCTTTATCGAATAACCTTTAAAATTTATAATGTCACATCCAAGATGAATAAACTTAAACTATGTATAATTATCTCCTTATATAAATATGATAAAATGAATGACATAGGGCCTTGTCATATGAACTAAAACCGCATGAAACCATTTTCCTCACCATATGACATTAAATTCCATGATTAAAGTGAATCGCATATTACATTTAGAAACCCTGGAAACACCCTAAGATGAAAAAATTTTCATAGTATCTTAATCCTGGTAATTTCCAATGAATAATCCCCACTTAGATCATCACCACCCCACTATGGAACTTGGTCCCCCATTATAGGAATAAGTGCAAACAGTATCATGTACTTATTACATGATAGTAAAATTCATGGTCTTATTCAAGAACAATGTGTGGCTTTATAATCATCTTATGGAGATATGTAGTAGTTACCATAAAATCTATCTTGGATCTATATGTGAATAATGAAAGGAAACTCCCTTCAATTTCCCTATATATGTATCTGATCCTTAAATCCTTTCACATAAGTATTTCTTGATTCCCGCTACAAAAAAATTAATAATGAAGCCTAAATCTCATGTTTAGGGCCCAAAAACATCTTCAAAAACATTAATTCTTTGTTCCCTGTGTTAATTCCTAATTTATGTGGAGAAAAATATATCAAGTACTATGTGTGGAATGATTCTCATTCCAATGAGATAAGTAGTGAAGTCTGGATATCTTGTCTCAAGCCCAACCGTAATTATGAAAAAATACTTCACTCCATGTGTATGGGTCATACCTTCACATGGAACCTCTCATAAACTACATTTGGATTGATTCTCTATTTAACAAGATATGTTGTGATGCCCATATTTTCATCATTGGGACTAGACACAACATTTCCTTTCTTTCAAACCAAGTTCACATTTTTTTATGAAGGAAATATACTCGGGATAGAAACAAAAATGGCCTGATGAGGATTGAGAAGTATATCCTTTTTATCTTATAAATCAGGACTCACAATTAAGTAATTCACTATAGTTTCACCATTTTGGGTTTTTCCTCTGAGATATTTCTATCATCTTGATGGTTGATTATAGTGGTTTGAGTTTTCTTAATCATTTACATTCGGGTTATTATTTATGAACGGTTTCCAATGCGTTTTTACATGGAATAGGAAACACCCAATGACCCTTTTTCCATGGGGACCTTCTTTCCAAATTCATGAGCTCATTGGGAAATTTGGACAACAAATTAAGAACTCACATTGGTCGAGAGGATGTGAGGCTGGGCTCATCACACCCTTTTGGGGGGAGTTAGTACCTACTACAGTGCTTTATTATTTATTAAATAATTATTCATGATTCATCCATTAACTCCCATGTATAACGAATGTCACCATGGAATTAATAATAAATTATTAGCATGTATAAAATTTAGAATCATTTTTATGTATATAAGGATCTTCATCAATGGATATATTTGAATATATCTAAGGTTCTATATCAATGTTATCCTATTAGGTAAATATTAGGTATTATTTGGTCGTTATTATGATGATTCTAGGTTTCTAGCCACATAGTGGGGCACTCCATAGTTTAACATTTTCCAAGGAGATAAGATTTCATTTGATGTTTATATGAAACCCATTTGACGGTCTTCTTACATGTCCTCGAGAAAGGAATCAGAACTCATGTAGTTTGGTTCCACTTAATGGGTCACATCACACCTTTTAAGGCAATGTGATAATGAGAAAACCATTCATTCTAGAGTTATGTTTAAATGACGTCTAGGTGGAAGGTTCCTATATAATTTTTGATGTAGGATTTATGCTAAAAAAATCCTATGATCCTGGAAGTTACAAGAATTTCCATGTTGAATTAGACCATGTTAGGACTGAGGACCAGAGAGAATAGTTTTTATCCTTGATGATTATTTTTGGACCTTTGGTAAGAATCCTACATATCCCATTTGGATGGGAATCGAATACCTCATACTTGGTTTTTATTATAGGGAAGTGTGTCCCTTTGAGAAGATTAAAACTAGAATCCTTTTCTTGAGTAATTACCAACCAAACATCAAAACATTTGGTAATCCTTCTCAAATTATGTCACAATTTAATCTTGTAAAATGGTCACACTCCCAAGTGAGACCAACCTAACTATGGTGGATTTTATTTCTATATAAATGTGATACATAGGAATCATACCTGAGGTCCAAACCCAAACATCTTAAATAAACCATGTTTTATTTGGGACCCAATCCCAGCATGTTATAATTAAACATCAAAATTCATATCCCTTCCAGATTCTTAGGGTTTCTTTAGTATAAGTCCCACCCCAAAATTTTATTGGAACCTTTCTCCAAGGTGTACTTACTTCATGACGCTAAAACACATAGTTTTGTATTTATCATGTGACTTTAAATGATATGATATGCCTCATTCTGTGGTACTAAACTACTTCAATTTTTATTCCTTTCATGAGGATACATAAGAAGCCTGTCACAAGAGTTTGATCCCATAATCAAAACCAATCCCACTTCCCTGGATGAAGACACACTTCGGAGTGCCCCAATATATGGCTAGGAAACCATCATCATCATAATAATGACCAAAGAATCTATAATTAGTGCCTTAGATGATACCATTGATGGAGAACCTCAGATACATTCAGATATCTCCATTGATGAAGAATTTCAGCTATAGACAGATAATTCTAAATTTCATACATGCTAATAATTGATTATTAATTTAAGGGTGACATGTGTCATACTCGAGAGTTAAAATAATATCCATGAACATATCATAAATCTATATGATGGTCCTGTAGTAAGAAAAAATTCCCCAAAAATGGTGTGATGATCCTGACCCCAAATCCTCTGGAACAATGTGAGTTCTTCAACATTATTTTATATATTTCCCAAGAAGGGCCTACATTTTGATTTTAGGTGACCATGGATAAAGAGACATTGGGTGTTTCTAGTCCATGAAAAAACCCATTGGAAAATGTTCACAAAAAGTAAACCCAATAAGAATGATTTCACAAAATGAAAACACCTACAATCAACTGTTGGGATGACACAAATATCTCTGATAAAAAAAATGAGTAATCCAATATGAATGAGTTAACTGTAGTATATCTATAATAACATAAAAAGGATAAACTTTATAGGCCTCATCAAACCATTCCATTTCGTATCCGAAAAGATTTCTGTCTGAAAAAATCATAAATATAGATATCATAATCACTAAATTTAGAACCTTAATCTTATCTACCTTTCTTCATTATCATCATAAATAGTAATTCTCAATGTGAATTCTTCTGGTTTTTACATTTATATTTAATATTTTGATTATTTATACTAGTTTGATAATAGCGGGGTTCATATTCATTCTTCTTATAAATTAAATTATTAAAATTTAATTAAATTTACTGATAATTATTAATTATAATAATTTTTTATGTTTCAAAGTAATTTTTGGAGTGTTCCATGCTATATTCTTGAAGATTATGTTGACAATTAGTATATTTTGGTGATATGGGAAAAATAGGGGTGTTTTCATAATTTATAAACTTGATATTCATGTAATATATATATATATATATAATTTAATATCATATCATATTAATAAATATTTATTATATCCATCCATGATGTAAATGTGTAGTATTTTTCAAGTAGGTGGATAAACCAACCTGAACATAAATATAACATAATTTATTGAAGGAATATAATGTGCGGTTTTATAAAATCATAAAACTAGAAAAATAATTACAGTAAATAGTGTTTATTATTGTGATATATATTAAATCTTGTAGTCCTTTTTATAATATGTAATGGGTTTGAAAAACATACATGATTTGATTAAAATATTGTCTTCTTTTCATGAATATATTAAATGGTTAAATTTACAATGATAGTTTATTTATTATCTCATTAATATGGGCTCTAATTTTCTATAACCAAACCTTAATGATATCATAAGAATTATTTGTATCCTTTAACATCGTACTTATATCAAAATTTTGAATGAGGTGATGGAAAATGGAACATGATACACCATGGAGGCAGTAGTCTGTAAGACCCATGAAAAATGTTTTTTTATCAATGGATCAGGGAAATTAATATAAAATAAAAATAGAATTAATATTACAATCCTTCATAAATCCTATGGTAATTTTATAGTGTTTTTCAATTTATGAGTTACTTTAGTAGTCACTGTAGTGGTTACTATTGTGGTAAATATAACTAAAAAATATTAATCTGGTTTGGGCCAACAAGCAAAAAATTTGGGCCTTCTAAAAAACTATTAAAACCATAGGAATCTAAGACATAGGTCCCTTATTCCGCATCAATAATTTGGGTAAAATTCATTTCAGTCCATTGGAACTTCTAGCCATTATGACGTCAAGTCTGGCCACACTATAGAAGGACTTAGAAGAGGAATCAGAGTAATTAGTATACACCACAAGATATATTACCATATTTGAAGAATTGTATGGTATTATAAATAAAAATAGTATAACGAACCATGTATCTATGAATAGGAAAATTCTAGCCATTCATTCATCTATTGTGGGGATAAAGGTTTCATCAACTAAGCAGATGTCGAAGAGTGTCAGTTCTATTTGGATCTTTGAGACTTTGGGTCATGTATTTGGCCATGTACCTCTAGGCCTATAGGCCACATAAGGGTTCCTTATGAACATATTTATAAAAAAGAGTTTATCCAAAAATATATATAATGTCTTGTACTTTAAAAATACTAGGAGGCATGGAAAATCAGAAATCTATAAACCCAATTTATTCTAGTGTTTCTAATGTTCAAATTTACTAAAGGATTAAATTACTCTTTTTGCCTAATATTACAACTACCTTTCATGGTGTAATTATTAATAATACATGACCCCAAACCAAATATTCTAAGAATTTCCATTACTTGTCATCGTATCTCTTTTTTCTTCTTTGGGAAGCTTCATTGTGATCCTAAATAGTTTTTACTCTAACATTTTTTTGCTATACATTCTCATGGAAAATTACTTTTTTTCTAAAACTTCTTTCAAGTAGGTTGGAGTATGAAACATCTTCCTATAGAATACTCTGTGTGGTTCCATTTGGATTCCTAATGTATGTTGTAATTGTATTAAAATCCTATTATAGGTAGACATTGACCCACATAACATTAAATACATGATTATATGAACTCATTATTTCTCCTAATGTCTAGATAATCCTTTCAGACTACCCATCAATATGGGGATGAATTATGTCACTTAAATATATATCAATGTTGAGATCCCTTTAAATACCATTCTAGAATTTTAATATCAATTGAGGATCTTTATCATATAAAATAAATCGAGGTTCCCTCTAAAACATTATGATATCATTAATATAGATATAGGAAAGTCCCTAAGGTAATTGATCATATCATATTTCTATGCAATATGAATACTTAGTAAGATTATCAATGATTGATCATATAAAATAATTCTTCAATAAGTTCTTTTGGTGGTAATGTTAAAAATCCCAATTTAATATATTATCACTATCGTATATGTATAAGAAGTAGTTACATGACTTTCATAGAATGTAACCTTTTATCCATTATCTATTGTCATTGTAACATCTCGTTACAAGTTTTCAGGTACGAATCATGTTTTGTTCTTGGATCACTTTTTATTCTTTTTTATCTCTCATTATTTCCATAATTTTATAGTTATGACTATTTTTTACATGTTGAATTACCCATGGTAGATATTTAATATGGTGTGTGCCAATGTTTTAATTCTATTTTTAGATTTTGGGAGATAGTCGATAGACATTATCTCATGAGTGGGCATGATACTATTGCTATGGATTATACAGGAACCCCACCAACACACTAGAGAGGGAAACTAGATAGTCAGTTGGAGGCTTACAGAAGGTATTTCCAATATGATCTCGATCATATATCTAGTGGAGAACCCAATGCTAAAATAATTCTTCCTAGGAACCAGGCATCTATTTGGGATTCATGTGGTCCTGAATTTCTTTCAGAAACCACCAGATACTTGCTGATGATGATGGAGGTGAGAATTGACAAGATAATATCCTAATTTAATTTCATTTAATGTCTTTATTAATACTCTAAAACCTCACTTAATTTTCATTCATCCATAAACACCATGGAGGCTCCCTAGAGACACTTATTTGTCTCCCAACCTTGATTCTTTCTGGATTTATGTCCATATGAATGCATTAGATATCTTGAGATATGTTTAATATCAATTTTTCTATGAATATTCTATTAATACTCTTTCTCCCACCCTACTTATGTATAGTAGATCCTAATTCTATTTAAAGATCTAAATCCTTAATTTCTCATTTTTTATTCTAGGACTATCCATTGATCATTATAGCCATTGATTCTCCAATAGTGGATTCTATGTGGATTTTTTATCTTGATTGAAGTAATATGTTTCATATAGAAATATATATCAATTCAAAAAATTTATTATTCTTTAATTAAAATTTTGTTTTTAATTGATTTTCTAATCTTTAATATGATTTCATTATAAAATAATAGTAATTTTCTAATGTTCATAATTAAATATCTTTGAAATTTATTTTGAAAATTTAGTTTTCACATCTATAAAATGATCATGATTTGATGTTAATGATATGATGAACATTTTTAATTGCATAAAAATGTATTTTTTTTTTAATTTTAAAATGTTATTATTTGAAAATAATTTCATGATTTTTTGTTAAAAACCATTTGACATTGGATTTTGAAATGGAAGGAATGTTTTTGTGACCATGACATGGGGAAATTTGAAATGATTCTCTGAAATGACTTGAGGTGGATTTAAATTAACCATAGCCACATTCATGTATGATTAACATAAATCACATAACATATTTTTTAATTATCATAATGATATACATTATATATTAAATGATATCTAGAAATTAAAAAATTATGACAAATAAAAACTATCTTTTTGGATGGGAGTTTGTTCATTGGGATTCTCTCTTATACCTCCTACAGTTGGGATATAGGTATTTTCTGCACATATAGAGTTGTATTTCTTATATATAGTGTAGATCCTCCTAAATTGTCTTCATTAATCCCTAAGGCTTATAACCATTGTCCTATGTGTGAATATTATTATTACATGTCATTGTAGTATAAAAATGTGTGTTTAGGTATTTTTTGATAAAATGGTTTATTTATTATTATTTTGATAAAGATGCATGAATATTCCTATACTTGTGGAAATGAACATTTGTACATGTTTCATAATACCTATTGAAATTAAATCATATTTTAATATGAACTATGAAAATGATTGCATGCATTGTTTTATTTATAATTTAGAAATGTATGTTTATTTGTAATAGAGTTGTTATTAAATGTTTGGTGAGATCCCACTAGTAGTTTTTTCATAAACACTACCCATTCCTTCTGTCATTTCAAAATTTTATTATACTCTGTCTAAAAAAATTGATATCACTACTCAGAGGTGGTGGGTGCACTTGATTAGTTGTGCATAGTGAGTTGGTGGTGATTTGTGGAATTTCTTATACAATTTTAACTTGTAGATATAGTGATTATATCTCTATGGTTGGGTATGATTAATTTTTTTTATGTTACATTTTATATAATTTTATTTTTCATCTTATGGTAATTTTATAATGAGTAGTTTTTTTCATACCAACTACTTATTGTTTTATATCTTCAATGTTGTATGGATGAGTTTGAATTGTGGTGAAATAATTCATTCCTAATTTTTTATGATGATCAAAACATTTATTCATTCTATATGGATCAGTAAAATCCTTTTATCCGGGTTAAAAATAATTCAATTACCGTTTAGGTGGGTTATAATGGATAGTTCATGAAAAAAATAGTATCAATGAATTCATATTCTTTCATAACATCTTTATGGAGATTGGGATGACTTAGTTTGTATGAGATTATATTTTCATATCTTAAGGGGTAAGTAATGAGAATTTCCTATCTATATTTAATGTTAACAATCGTTTATTTACCACGAGGTATTGCGAAAAAGTGAATTTGATCGGTTTTTTGGTCAAATTATATCATTTATCTAATGCTTTGATATGATATTTTCATTTCTCTGTTGATTTTTTAATGATATAGTTGATGACCTCGTGTATCTTGACTAGAATTCCCAATGTTATCTCATGATATCAAATTTTTCAATTCCACTGATAATAAATTTGATCAAATCTAAAGAGGGATTAGTTCATGAACTATATCAATCAAAACCTTTAGTTTATTTTAAACTTCTATATATTATTTTATGCATAGAAAAATATCTAGAATATATAGATGTGAGTACTCCTATTTATTCTATAAAGGTTTTTCCTCATATAGATTATAAAATAAATTTTATTGAGTAGTATATTATACTTAATACACCATTCATCTATGGTACCAATGATCCCTAAGTTGGGAGGGATTGGTTGAAAAGGGTGAGAAAATCTTTGAGTATTTAGAGACACCATATTCTCTTAATGTTAAATGCTTCATATTCAAACATCAATATCCTAGAATACGTTGGTTATATTGTATTATTTTCAAGGAAATGCGTAAATAGTGGAGAAATACTTGAAGTTTATTTTTACATACTTATTTTATCCAATATCAATGGTTTTGGTTAAGTTGATGGAGTTCCTGAACCTTTAGAAATGTGATCAGATAGATATCCAGTATGGAAACCCTTTTGTGATATTTATCATTTCTCGCATAAGTTTGTATTGAATGTAAAGTTTAAATCCTAGAGGATTGTGATGGTCCCATTAGAATATATTTGATCTCAGGTTTTCATGATGAATCTCACCTCAAATATTGATGCCTCATATAGATCATTATTGTGGGAACGTGATATGGATAGTAATATATGGTTGTTGGCAGTTTCTATTATTCATAATAGTAGTTCTTGTGTTATGTTTTATAGTAATAGGAAATAGGATGAGTCTCGTAGTGGAAAACATAGTGAGGTACAAAAAATAATACATCTTCAAATCTTCTATTGTTTATGGAAAAGACCAATTGACCTGCTTTAATTATGGAATGGTTAGATCCCCAAATCATACTTTCGTGGAACCACTAATGATTTATGTCTTGTATAAATGTTCATGGAACTAGTATAGGTTCATGCATTTTGGTACTAAACCACATATTGGTATCAGATCATCAATAATAAGAGTCATTATGGTTTAGTATGATACTTCAAGACCAAAAGGGGTCCATCCAATGGAATCTAGAATAAATTTCCTTCACAGAGTGGATGAGTATTGAGTTTATGATGATGTAGGTCATACAATGGTAAGAGGTACCTTTAACGTTGCTTCATCTTTTGTGAAAGCATTATTTGACACTGCTACCTATCTTTCCATTATACATACTATAATTTTTTAAATGTAGAACATTATCATGGATCTCAAACCTTATACAATATATAATGATACACCTTTTGGGAGGAAGAATGTTTTGGGTCTCTGATTCCACTTAGGATTTTTCATTATCTGAATTTGAACACAGTTGGGACATTTTTGTTATAGATCTGAGATATAATGATGTAATTATAAGGAAGGATTGGTCTCATTCTCATAAATCTCATATCTAATATTATCTTTGGTGGGTAACCTATACTTCCTCTAAAGGGGTGTTCCTTTTCATTCCAAGAGAACGTGACTCGTGTTTGAGTTAGTTCAAACATTCTCTTCTAGAGTTTTGTAATATGATATCCATGTTTTCCTTTGAATAGAAAATGTAACCTTTTTGTTGTAATATTCCTCGAATTTTGGATAAGATTCATCATATGATATCATAGGATTTTTCTAGTTTTTAACCACTGGGGGAGGTGGTTTTTTCTACCAATATGGTTGTAGATATGAATCCTTCTTAATACATTTCTACTATATTAAACCAAATGTGATGAAGGAGTTAAAGGCTTATTTTGATGAATTTTTATCCAAGGGATTCATTTGAGCCAGTGTGTCACCTAGTGAATCTATAGTTGGGTTATCTAAGAAATTTAATGAAACTATTCACCTTTGTTTTGACTACTAAAATCTGAATTAGGTTATAGTAAAGAACAAGTTTTTACCCAAAATGGATAATATTTTGACCAACATAAAGTGTGTAATTTGTTCTCAATGATTTATCTTCAGTGTTTAAATAACTATCATAGGATGGGTGTTTCGGATATACTTGGAAACTTTCTCAGGATAGGTTATAACCATTATATTTACCTTGTGATGCCTTATGGTCTAAAAAATTCACCTAATATATTTATGGAATTGATGAACAATAATTTCCATTAAAACCTAAATTATATTTTTATGTTACTTGTGGATTACATCCTGGTTTACTCCAAAACTAAAGAGGATTAGGTTTTCATTTGGGATAAGTTCATGAAATATTTAAACAATCACAAACATTATGACAATCATTCATAAAATATCTTCTTGAATTGGGATATAATTTTTTAAGGAGATGTTCTTTCAAAATAAAGAATTATAGTTGATCTGAAGAATGTGGAAGTTTTTATTACACGGGAGGAACCAGAAAAGGTCCATGATATTCATATGTTCTTGGGATTAGCATGTTATAACATTAGTTCTTTAATGATTTTTCAAAGATAGATTCCCTAATTAACACCCTCACTCAAAAGGGATTCAGGTTCATGTGGGATTAAAAATTTCATACTTTTTTCAATGATTTGAAGAAACATTTGATGTTAGCTCTATTATTGACTCTTCTGGAAACTAGAAATGACTGTTTGGTCTTCTATGATTCATTATGTTCAGGTTTAGGTAGTGTGATTATACTGGGGGATCATGTGGTGGATTACACTTCTCACCCTCTATAACATCATGAGAAGAACTATCCCACACATGATCATAGAATCATAGTTTTGATTCATCCTCTAATGAGTATGTGACATTTTATTTTCATAGAATGATTTTTTTATCTACCATAATCATAAAATAATATATCATATCTCTTCATCAAGATATTTTAACCATTAACTGATGAAATGGGTAGAGTTTCATTAGTCTTCCAATATTGAAATTTCCTAAAAAACAAGTATATTTAAAGATATTGTTATTTCTTTGAGTTGTAATATTACATCCTAGACCATGAATAAATATTCAGAGGAATTGAATCTAATAGATATATTTTCTCTTATATGTATGGGAGTCTGAGAGGATTTGAACGATGTTGTTTTAAAGAGGGTTACATTTAAATACTCTCTTATAATTTTAGTTCTCAATGAAAAAAATAATGATGTGTCATGAGGTATTAGGGATTCCTTATGTAGTAGGTATACCATAAATACATGGTCTCTATATTTTTAAGATATTTTTTTCTTATGGGGATTATATGTTCTCCTATTGCATTCGATGAAGGCTTTCATAGGGGATTTTCATCATTCCTGGTGGGTGGTACACACTATCACAGAGAGAAAAATTTATGAAGTGAGATTTCATTTATAATGGATAGTTATAAACTGATACATTATTTATTTTTCTATTATTGTAAAACTTTTATGAAAATTCAATTTGCGAGTCAGAAGAATTCATGACTAATTTATCCACTTCATATACTGTCATAGAAGTGGGATTATATATAGATGGAATTTATTGTCCTATTTCCACATCCACCTCATTGAAATAATTAAATTTTTTTGTTTATTAAACAATTGACCACGTAGAATAACTTTATTCAAATTTTTCATACAACCAATTCTGATAATTTGATAAATTTAAATCCATATTAGATCATTATATTTCATTTAGTGCCATATTCCATTGTTTTCTATTGGGACCACTGATTAAATACTTGTTTTTTAGAAAGGCCTATGTGAGATGATGTGATTATAGGAAATTATGAGAATAAAAAAATCTTTATATAAGTGGATAGATGGAATGGGCCATAAATATTATAAAGGATATGTTATGTTCTTATATTCTTCACTTTGGTGGATCTTTTTATTTCTATTTTTGTTTATTCAAGTTTTCCTATAAGAATGGCTACAATTTATCAATTAAGATATCTCTTTTGGGTCCTTCAATGACTATAATTTTAGATCACAATACTATTTTAAAAATATTAGTTAAAATTAAATGGAATTATGTAGTTTTCTCTTAGATATGGTCATAAAGATTTAGTTGTTTCTTTAGATAATATTAAGGGAACAAAACCATTAGTAAACCTATCATTTTCTACATTAACACCATTTTCATTTCTTGATTCTTGACCTTCTATTTATGAGTGATCAAACATAGTTTGGTCAATGGTGGCCTGGGAAATAGATAATGCTGGAAATAAAGTATGTGGGACTGTTTGATGTTGTTGAGAATATTTGGATGGTGGATTATTATTTAAATTCGTTTCCTTAAATAAAATCGATTAATAACATGTTTTATATGTCAGGTATCAGAATTTATCTACCTGAATCATCTCAAGTCTTGTGTAGGGAACACGATGATGTGGATCCTAATTCACTAGAAATATAGCAACATGTTTGTTTTTTTTTTATTCTAAAATAATGGTCCTCCATGAAAAGCCATTCTACATGGTTCGGGTTTTTAGAGAACATGAATCTAATTTAAATTATAATTTGGAGCAAGAGGCATGGTTGAAAGAGTAGTGGCCTCAACTATTCTTGCTTTATTCTTCTTGATAGGATCACTAAAAGGAAAAAGTAATTTATGGTGGGGATATTAAAATATTACATTACTAGATTTTAGGTATGAATCTTTCTTATTGGGTGTTTTTATTTTCATACTGATATATACTTTTTCAACCATTTTTTGGTTATAAATTATCTTTCCAGGTTGTTTTCTTAATGGAATGAACTTTAAGAAGCATGTGAGAGTGTATTTGGATTCTAGTTTTAGATTTTGAGATATGTCATAGTGTGTTTAGATCAAGAGTGTGTGTGATCATTTCGCTATAAAACCTAAATGAGGCTCAACTTCTATCGAGTGTGACAATGGATGTGGGTGATTCTATAGAAACTCTATCAGTTAACCCCTGGGATATGAATCATTTATAGACAATTGAGAGGTAGGTGTGATTTCTAGTGGCCATGGATTTATGATAGAAATAATGAAGTAGTTGGTGGAGGCCACCAGCTACATAGTGAGGAAAACCGATCTTAGAATATAAAGGGTAATATCATAATTCCATTTTATATAATCTCAATTTTAATTCAAAAAATCATACCCCTATTTTCATTTGACCATTAACACCTTGGTGGCTCTCTAGAGATTATTTTTGATCTCCTAGCCTTGATTACCTATAGATCAATGTGTCAATTAATGAATTATATCAATTTGGAAAAGTGTAATCATATTTTGATCATGATTTATCCACTTATCATATATATCCCAATTTTAGATTGGTGGATCATCATGTTTTTTATGGATCTATATATTCAATTTATGAATTTAGATTTTAAGAATATCCAATGACAATTATAGAAATAGATTCTCTATTAGTGGATTGTATGTGGGTGTTTTTTTATCATAATTAAGGTAGGTTGTTTCAAAAGGAAATCTATATCAATTTGAACCTTGAATGCGTGTTTAATTTAAAATGTTTTTCTTGTTTACTTAAAAATATTTAATTGTGTTTCTTGATAAATTATATGAATTAGCATGGTGTGCATAATGAAATCCTTTTTCAGTTGGTTTTTTTTATTTTTTAGAAATTTATCATGATTTTAAAGTAATGATTTAAGGAATGATTATTACTATATGACTTTTTATTAAATTAATTTTTATTTGAATGATATGATATTAAATGAAATGAATGAGATGTTGAGAAAAATCATTTGATATTGGTTTCTGAAATGAAAGAAATGTTTTTTAAAAATTAAAATTGGTCCAAGTTAAAAAATTATTTGAAATGATTTCTGATTGGATAAATTAAATGATTTCCCCTTGTCTATTTGACCACCTTGATGTACATGAGAGATAAATTTGTTAATAAGGGGATATGTATGCTATTTAAATAGATATATACAATTAAATTGATGTTTTAAGTGAAACAAAACTATCATACGTGTATGGATTTTATATTTTTGTATTCTCTCTCATTCCCCATAGGGATTAGAAATAGGGGGTGCTTGTTCACCTAGAATAGTATATAACTAAGAGTATATCTAAACTCCTTACCCATATTAACTAAAATTGTTATTAAATTCCATTTTTTGATAGAAATATTTAGTTATACCTATTTTGAATTGATGATTTATTCATGCCTATTTTCAAAATGATGCTTGAATATGGATACATTTATGGAAAGTTATTTTTTTATATATTTTATTCTATCTATTGAAATGTTTTTCCAATCATGTTTTGATATTAACTGTGAAAATATATTCATTCCATGTTTTTTTTAAAATTGATAAAGGTTTTTTATTTATTATTGACTGAAAATGATATTCTTGGTGATATTATATTTTGATTTGTTTCTCAAACCCTATCATTTTTATCTGTCATTTATATATTTTCTACTATATATTATAGGAAATGTGAAATCACTACATAGAATTTGTGTGTGTACAAGATTAGTGGCACTATGTGAGTTTAATGGTACTGGTGGTATATGCGATTAAATTTTTATATAGGGGTATTTTTATGATTTCAGGACGGTTTTATCTAATGAATTTGGTTGATGTTTCTTTTTAGATAAATTTAGATTTATTATTGTCTTAAAAAAATTTTGGAGTGCTTTATATATGAAATTTTATTATGACCATTGGTTTTTCTTGATGTTATTTATGTCTAGATAATTCGTTCCATCTTGGACTTTTTAATAGCCATGTGGTAGTCACTCATCATCAATTAATTTTTTTATTTTAGAGGATACCAAAAAAAGACAAAAGAAGGAGTGGTCAAAATAATAGAGCCTCCCAATAGAGAACCTACGGGGGTATGAAATAGTGTAATCTGAGAGAATCTCCTTTAATAAAATCAATCCCATTGGTCTTAATGGTATCAACTGTGTGTAGAAAAACATCTACAGTTCTAGGGTACTCCACCAAAGCGAGGTAGTCAGCCACCTTATTCCCCTACATCCATGTGTGATATTCACTAGATTATGAAAATTGTTACCTCACTTTGGGAAGTACTATAACTGATTGAGGAATAGTTTAGGTGGGTAATTTGGTTTAGTTCATGACAGGAATAATATGATTCTAGGCACACAGTTCGCAATTTCTCCTTTTATACCAACCCACCATAAATTTTCTATTTAATCCATATACATATTTTTTATACCAATGTGTATAAATAAATTTTAGATATATTCTTCATCTGGAAGTTCCATTTTAAAATATGTTGTAGATAGAATACACACCCTCTTCCCAAACATCAACACATAGTCTCTACTGATTAAGTATTTAAATTTCCCATCATTCCTAACTATAATATTCCTTTTTATATTCTCATAATCCTACAAGTACTTCTCTATAATTTTTTGTAATTAAGGTTTATAAATTTATTAGAAAAGGATTGGTGACTATCCTTTCAAATAAGTCACCATATCCACCATTATGATATAACTATAGACAAGATCCTTATAAATACTCATCATGGTCAAAACAATATGGTATCTCTGACTCAATGTATCATCCACATTGTTTTCCTTCCCAGAGCGGTAGTGTATTGAGTAATAATAGTCCTCTAGAAATTAAATTCATCTTATTTTTCGTATTTAGCTCCATATAAAAATATATATACATTATGTTCCTGTTATCTGTATATATATCACATCTTTTACATTAAAGGTATTGTCTCTATATTTTTTAATAAAATATTATAGATTCCTGTTCAATATCATGATTTGGAAATTTAAGTTCATGTATTTTCAACTATCTTAATGCATATGTAATAACTCAATAATTCTTCAAAATGATGATGCTATTTCATTCCTTTTGTGCATCACTATAAATTAATAATCCTTCCATACCTAATGGTAGTGTTAAAAAATGTTGATTAATCGGTCTCTTATTCAAATATTTAAAACATTCCATAAATTCCCTTCTCCATGTGAATGCATTCTCTTTACATATTATCTTTGTCAATTAATTTTCCATTTAGTCAAATCATTATCAAATAACTGATTATAACCTTATAAACCAAGGTAACTTTATATAATATTTCTCTTCTTCAGTATATAAAATTATTTGAATTTATTTTTTGTTAAATATGGAAAACATATTCCATTATTAGAAACAATTTTTGAAAGAAAATAAACCACAATTGGTCACAATTATCAGTTAACATATATCCCATTTAATTCATTCTTTCTTAGGGTATCCAAACATATTTTAACACAACATTCATGATCTTAATATTCTTTATTATATAAATATATCATTTATGTATAAAAAATATCAAGATACATCGTGATTACTATATTTATCATATCTATAAATATAAAAGGTTAAATAGTCTTTGAAAATAAAATTACCATAAAATCATAATGTTAAAACCTTGTTCAATGTGTAGTATTCAGTATTTAATCCTTCATTATAATTAATTGATGACAACTAGAGAGATTATCTATAATTATAAATTATTAGGCGCCTTTATATTTATCAAAATTTAACTAATGTCTATAAAATGATACATATTATTATATGAATAGAAATGATATCCCCATAATCAATGAACAATCTCATAGACCTATCATTCATTTTCAAGGAAGAAACAGGTACTCCCTATAGTGGAGCACTAGGGAATATATATCCCTTATCACCCAACTCCTAGACATGTTTATTCAAATACACCAACATGACTACTCCAATTCTATATGTGTTCAGAAATAGGTCTTTTATTAGGAAGGAGTTTAATAGATATTTCAAAATCATTCTTAGTTAGCTGAATAATTAATTTCTATAGAAAAATATCAATAACTTTTTATACCATCGGCACATGATTAGTTCTTATGATATTTTCCTCATCCATTGATCACACATGATAATCATCTCTACCATGAAGTTAAATAAATATAGCTACTTTGGTATGGTATAGACATGATTTAGATTATCAATTTTTCACTATAAAAAATAAATTCTGCTTCACCTTAGAGAATCATATTCTCATTATATTAAAAATAAATTTTATACTTAAACCTTAAAAGATAATCCATAACAGGGATCATATCAAATTCATCCATATTTATGAGACCCACATTTGAAATCAGTGTTCACTCATATATCATAATTGGAATCTCATCACTTATATTTTTTTATAAGACTCTCACTTGGTATCCGGGTTTATAACCCCCATACTAGGGTTTAAGGGAAGTATCTAATGTTGTTTTTTGGAAAACATGTAATATATATAAGTGATTAGAGAAATATAATAAAAACACATTTGTTATCATTTATGAAATAATAAATTTATGTGTCACTATGTCATTTAACACTTTGACTTCTCCTATGGTAACTCTATATGCATAGACATGATACCTTTTCCTTTTCTAATGTTAATTTAATTGATGTCACGGGAAATTGTTTGAAAATTATCCATTATATATATATATATATCAGATAACATCAATGGATTCTCATTTTGGTTTCATTAGTGTTCCTATTTTCCTTTTCACCACACATCTACAAAAGTAGTGTTCCCAACCTAAAATCCCCATTATGTTTCTTCAAAAAATTATCACATGTGGGAAATTACATCTTTCATTTCATCCCCATAGCCACATTTTTCATTCCATAATGATCAGCCAACCTCTTGTTCATTGTGTTCTATTCTAATTTATAAATCATATATAACTTCTTTAATATCATAATGGTCCTTTATAATATATATTAATATTATAAAAATTTCTAAGATAATAATTCCAATTCATGGATCAGTTTTAACCCATTAGAAAAATGATCAATATTACTTTTCATTGTATGAAAATTGTATATTGATTTCTCAAATTTCATTGAAAATATATCCTTGTAATATAAAATATTTTAAACCTCTTTTTTTCTAGGATTTAGGAAAAAACTTTCCTTTTAATCTCTTTACTCATGAGAAATAATAGTTTTCATCAATCACCTATTTGAAATTTTCCCATTCTATACACTTGATCTCATATTACTCTATACTTTTTTGAATTCTAAACTATCATTAGTTTTTATCTCCCATTATATAATAGAATGACATGATGAATTTTTCCTTTTCACAAATTCCCAAAGAGAGAAATATATTCTCCACGTACACGATCCATTATTAAATATCTAATGGATTAGTAATTATGTCGAATGTTGGAGGTTTTTTTATTTAAATCAATACATCATAGATATACCATGCATTGGATCATTATGTTTCTTTATTTAGATGGGATTAAATTTCAAAACATGGTTCAACAACACTAATATCGTAATAATATGATTATCTTAAACTATAGATACATTGACATGTTCTGGGAGAATATTGCTATATTTACATAAAGTATCAATATGGTACTCATTAAAACTATTACACAACATATTTCAATAATGGATTATATATAATATTATAATGACATTTAATATTAAATTCAAATTATGATTAATATTTATTGGGTGTTCCCTAGATATATTATGGGGTTGTCATCAAAGTTTTGCAATCTAACATGGTTTCTCAAAATCTAAATCACATGGTTCCAACTAAATATCATTTGATAGCATCTATAATAACTAAAATTCCAAAAAACATAGTGTCAAAATTTATATTATATTTTTTTTAAAAGTAAAAGAGTTTCATAATGATATAATAATTTTTTATTCATGGAATACCATAAACAATCATAAAATACATTTCAAAAAATATATACATCATGAAGATATTTTGAGAAAATGAATATTAATTCCATTAAATCCTTTGAAATTACACACATTCCACCTCTATGTTTCTTTGGTCTATAAAAAAATAATTTTGAGATCTAATTATTATTAAGGATTTTAAAATAGAGGAAAATTATATAACATAAATATAAAAATAAGTGAAATGCCAACATTTAATAAATAACATGTATCCATAATTTACTAAAATTGAGTGAAATATATATCAATGACTATAATTGAACACATTAAATGATATAATATTTAATACTATATTGATTGAAATCATAATGCCAAACATCATAAACATGCTTTAAAGTCATTTTGGAAAGACACATTCCTATCATGGGTACGAGAATACAAAAAAAACATAACGAATTTTTTCACATGTTGGATATTGATGCCTCGATGAGATATATAATTTTGGGCCCCACCAATCACCTGATTATGTCCAATTCATTCGTGGCTGGAGCCATCAAGAAAGATCATATCATTACCTAGTAAACCTATTATTTAATATGACATGGAAATTTTTATCTTGTGAACTAGAGATTTTATACACATACACATACAACAGAATAATGTGGATGTTAAGGTGCACATCCCCTAATCAACATTTATTTCATGGTTTATCATCAATGTATTAGGTAGAACATTTATAAATGAAATAAGTAGTTGCAGGTTCCCTAAATAGGTTTGGTTATCCATGGAAGATAGTAATCTCATTTAATAGTTTTCATTGGTTGGATTACAGGGAAATTTTAGAAAAAAATCCATCATCATGGTTCATTATGATTGTGGAAATATTCCATTGCATATCCCCAGGGATTGTATCTCCTTCTGTGCAGTAGTTGGCATACTCATCATGCATCCAAATTATGATTCAATTAATTATTAAACAACCCTTTTTAGGGAGACTATTCCTAGGGTCATAATTTTCACAACAACATCACCATTCCATTATATAGATAGGTATGTAATTACTAGGAAGCCACACAAACTATTACGTTACCAAAACAAATTGTCACTTTTCGACTGTGGAAATGTTACTATTTAATAGAAAGAATATGATAAAAGTATAATAATATTTTCTTTTAAGTAACATATAATTCCTTAGTGACATGGTAAAAATTATTGTATAGAAATGTATTAATTTATAACCATAAAGAAAATAGGTGGTGATTATAACATGTGTCCAAATGAATGAGATGTAAAACACCCACTCATTACTTGAGTAAAAATTAAATCATAATGACTTAAAATATAGGGGTGAAACTTGATTTTAAAATAACATGAATAATATAATTTCTTGGTATAACATCATTAATAGTCACTATATGCACCATAAAAAAAATTAGTGGCAATATAAATAATATGTCACAAATAAGGGAATTTTATATGGAAAACCCTAAACTCTTTTCCTGACTTACACGAACGCACTTTAACCTCTAGTATCATAAAATTATCTATTTTAACCACATATTTAATAACTATAGTGATATTTATTCTCATTCATACTCTTTATAAAAAATTATTCCCTGTATTAATCCTTCTAATTATACATATAATTGTTTATAGTTTTGATCAATTTAGTTGTTTCAGAATAGCGATGTTAATAATCATTATTTATCCCAAGTACATTTTTAGTAAGTCATTATAGTTAATTTTATATATTATTTATAAACATTTATTTTGTTTCAAATTCCATCAATTAGTTTTTTATACCTTATCCATCAATATGTAATCAATAATTAATATGGTTTGGTGATTTTTATTGAAAGAAGGGTGTTTCCTTAATCTATGAGTTATATACTATTATAATACCTCCATAAACAAAAATAATATTAATTTAAACATTTATATAATATTATATTAATAAATAAGTTTTCAATTTTAGTTATGATTTATATATATATGTATACTAATGTTCCTGAAGGTGTCTAAATCGACAAAAACATGAATATACTAAGAATTAATGAATTAATTTGAGCTGGTTTGTGGTAATACAATTTTAAAATAATAAAAATAATCATATAAAGAGTTTATTTATATGATATATAATAAAATTTTAACTAATTATAATATTATGAAATTTATTTCAAAGTCTCAAATGATTTGAAAAAAATATTATCTTATCACCACACTTATCATAAATAATTAAATTAACGATGATTTCTTTTTTCCATATCATTAATTAGTTCTATTATATTCCATACCATAACCTTAGGGATATCAAAAAAATAAAATTTGTCCTTAAATACTATCATTGCATCTAATTTTCAGTTGTGGTGAAGTAAAATGATCCATGTTTTTTTCTGGTGGTGATCGTCAACACAACACATGAACAATGGTTCTGTTTTTCAAAAAGGTAGTTGTGTAAAGACCCAAAAATTTCAATGTATTTTATTTAATTATATGTTAATTTTACGAGTCTGAAAAAATTGACGGCGCATGATTCCAAGGCCCAGTGTGCCCGAAATTAATTTCTGAACTTTTTTTGGGTACGTTCAGTAAACATGAATGTGGGTTTTTGTATCTTTTGAATTAGTTCTCAGAATTGAAATCTGAGGAAACCATTGAACTGATAGAGCTGGTATTCACATAAAGAGACCTTCACCTTAACCATAGTATGTCGAGGGTGGATGTTTATTTTTCACTCTTTCATGGACGAATATAAAAAAGTAAAAATATTTTACATTATAATTTTTCTGGTAACCTCGTTATGATTTATGGAGGTGGGGACCAAAAGAGATTTAATCCTCCCAATTTATATTCTAGTGGTGGGGGCCACCCGTACCCCCTATCTAATGTGATGAAGTCCCTTGGGATTCTCCCATTTAATAATCTCAATGTAACCCATTTAATTATTCCAATGCATTATAATTAATTATGCCAATTAATTATGCCAACAAATTTAATTGATAAACATATTTTATTTGGATGGATCCTCATTTTCTTAGAGGAAGTGTTGGAAAAGGGTGAGAGTTTGGGGAGAAATTTTGAGGAACTCATCCTCCAATGAATAACGCACTCCAAAATTAAAGAACGAGGACGATGCTTGAGCCTAGATCGGAGGCACCTTACGGAAGCGATGAACACCGATGTCACCATCCCCAACGACTTCATCTTCTTCCTTGAGACCTCCTCCAATGAATGAAAAGGTAGGGTTTCTTGTTTTCAATACCCCCTTACCCATTCTTGACTTTCTTCATGATTCAAGAATTATAGAGTTTATTGCTACCTCCCTAACGCAGAGGGTGCGGACCAAAAGAACATGGCCCGACCTCTCCGCAGTCTTTGTGGTTTTTTTGCGTTATTCACGGTGAAGGAGGATGGTGACTGGTGCTAGCGATTTTCCCTAGTGAGACTCTAGAATGGAGGTCTGAACTCTGACCATCCACAAAGATGGCGGCGGCGGAACTGCACTGCAGGAAAAATAGTCGAGGTCGATAGGCCACGGCAGTGAAAGTGCGGCGGCCAGCACTCCAGCTGGCCATGTGAAGGGGAGATGGCATCTGTCTGTGCTGCCCAGTGGAGAAGAGCTATGGCCATGTGTTGTGGCGGTGAAAGAAGGGTGGCTGGCTGAACCGGCTGCCAGTGGAGGCGCAGTGCGTGACCTCGCTGCGTGGTGGAGGAGGTTAGTCGTACGGCCAGCCGCGAGCCCAATGTGGTCCGCCGCACCACAGGCCACCAAACTATGGGTCGCCCAGTGGGCCAGGCTACGCTTACATGTCGGGCCATGCCGGACTAGTGGGCCAGGTGGACCCGAACCAGGTTGGTTCAGCCCAGGCCGGGTCAGGCTGGGTCGGACCGAACCTGGACATACTTCAACCATTCTCACTCTTTCGGGCATATAGTGTGCTACGGGCATCCATTTGACAAACTGTATGTGGCGCTAAAAAACCATGGATCGAGATAGTCCTTTTGGTATACCCCACATGAGTATTAGGTGAATATGGGGTATGGACGGGTTGGATCGAACACAAATCAAACTGGGCCCTTGGGACTAAAAGGCCAATAACATACAAACCAGGCGTCCGATTGACGCACTGCCTGTTGCGTTGATACCCCTTTTATGTGGCGGTCCTTTTGGATACATTTTCATGGGACATTGTGGATGTTGGAGTATCGACCTGTGGCTTGATTAGAAGACCCTCCCGGAATCAAGCGAGCTTAGTATGGGAACCCTATAGCTGGCTGTAATATGAGAAATGTATCCTATGTGGGTCTCTAATTTGGGATCCTTTGTGGGTTTGTGATTGAGGTTCCCACATGGATCTTCTCTAGGAATCCATGCAGGAATACTCTAGGATCCTCTGTGGGTCTACAGTACTAGGATCCTATGTGGATATGATGATGTAATAGGATCTTATATGGGTCAGCTGATTCAAGATCCTACGTGGTTCTGATGATTTAGGATCCTACGTTGGTCTGCCTCTTAAGAGAGTAGGATGATTCAGTTGTTACATCTAATCATCTTTTCTATCGTACCTAAGTTATTCCTGGTGTGATCTGATTCTTTACCTTTATGTTAATCTTCTATGTGGTGTACCTTTGTGATACTTACCTTCATGGTGATACCTTTCTGGTATTCTTCTGTGTGGCATACCTTTGTGGTACTTACCTTCATGGTGATACCTTTTTTGTATTCTTTTGTGTTGCATAGCATTTTGGTACTCACCTTGGTGGTGATACCTTTTTGGTATTCTCTGTGTAGAGAAACCATTTGGTACTTACCATTGTGTTGTTAACTTCGTGGTATTCCTTCCTTTGTGGAACAGTTGAGCTTTGGGCTAAGAGGTGGGCCTTGTGTTTCCTCATGAATGAGATGGGTATTCTTGATAACTTAGGTATATGTATGGTCATATACCTATGGATATCAGATGTTTTCATTCTTGGTGTTTTATCCTTTGTGGTTTTGTGAGACCTTCGAGGGTCTCGGGGTCCATACTGCGTATAGTTATACTCACCCCTGCACGGGCTATGCCCTCACCTTATTGTGTTTGGTATAAAAGAAGGATAGCACTAACTGAGGACAAGACAACTAGGACTGGAGGTAGCTCAGAGGTGGACATTAGACGAGGTATACAGCAGAGATGGTCGATCGAGAGCTGTACGTACCCTTCAGGTAAGATCCTTGGCAGGTGCTCACAGGAACAATTTCAGTCTACTTGTACTTTTTAGTTTTCGTGTACATTCTAGTGGTGCATGTATTATGGCCCCTTTTTCTACTGCACACACTCTTTTACTATACGGTTTAATTGTGTTCATATCATGTTGTGTTCTTGGTTGTGTGTGTTTTTAGGTTATAAAGGAAATTCCTTCCCGGTTTTAGGGAATACGCCTTTTGGTGCTAGTCGCCAGCCCATGGCCTATGGAAGGCAGACTTGGGGTAGTCGCGGCATGCACCTCGAGGGACGGGTCATGAAAAATTGTTATAACAGGAGTCGGTTCTATCATAGAACAAATGAATGTGATATTTTAATGGAAATAGTGTTAAGTGTAGTGAGTGTGTCTATCAGTTTAGGGAATCCAGTGTTGGTGTGGTGGTTGATGTATCCATACACTCGGACCCTGACTTTTGATTTCTGACTTAGTTCATGAAAAAAATAATTGTGTGTGTGTTTCGAAAGGTTTTCTTTGTGAACATTTTGAGTCAGCTCACCAGGTATAAATTATTGATCGTGGCACACTTTTTTCTTTTTAGGATTCCTCCACACAGGCAACCATCTAGGGTTCCGGGTATAACACGTGATGATAGGCCCCCGAGCAAGGAGGCCTCAGTGCAAGGCCCTATATCAGTAGAGGCACCAGGGGTACCATTACCAGTTGGTCCACTGATTCCACCATCCCCAATATCAGATGGTGAAAGCCACTTGAGTGCTTTTTATGAGTTCACGTGCCAGAGGCCACCCAGGTTTAGGGGTGAGACGGACCCACAAGCGGCTGAGGATTGGATGGAGGTCGTGGTGAGAGTCTTCTGACTGGTAGGAACACCAGATGATCTCATGGTGATCCTTGTCTCCAGTCTTCTATAGGTAGTAGTAGGAAGATGGTGGAGCTTCTTGCTCCAGGTTCATGACAAAGTGAAATTTCTCTGGGTAGACTTTGAGAGCCTCTTTCGGACAGAGTTTGCCCTAGAAACTCTTCACGCAGTGCGCATATAGGATCTTATTCATCTACAGAAGGGCAGCATGACTGTGGATTAGTACTCAGTGAGGTTCACCGACCTCTCACGCTACTCCACTGATATGATGTGGAACCCATTCTTTAGGGCCCAGATTTTCAATCAGGGACTTAGGTGAGAGATTAGAGCTTCGATTATTTCTCTTAGCATCCCGACACTGGAGGCGGTGTTAGAGTGATCCCTATTAGTGGAGAGTTTTCTTGTTGAGCAGTCACCAGCATCAAGACCTAACATCGGGCATCACGAAGTGAATTCTTCTATAGTTGGTAGCAGATAGATGTCACAGACATCCAAGAGGACCAGACCTATAGGAGGACGACTGCAGGATTCAGGGTCGGTTGTGTGGGGAACCATAGAAAAATCCAGTCATGCAAGGAGCAGGAAATGTTACACATTCGGCGGGTAGGGTCACATAGCACATGACTCTCTGACCTGTCGTATGGAGGATCCATAGATGGTCGAAGGACCGCCCAGACAGAGATAGAGGTTTTAATGAGGAGTTCTGGATGGAGCAGGTGGACATGGTAGAAGAGTTGGTCATGAAATTGGTGGTGGGTGACAATTCAAGATGTTACTGCCACCACCACCAGGTGGTCCACCCTGACCACAGGGAATAGGTGGACAGGGTCAAGCTCAGCTCCAGGCAGCTGAGTCCTATGACCATGGTGCTCCGAAGATGATACGAGGTACAATCTGTGTCTACTCCACCTTAGATGTTGTACTTATAGGCACTGGTTCCAGTCATTATTTTATTTCTATTACCATCGTTCGGATCTCAGAGATTCCAATAGAGTCGTTGGCTCAATAATTACAGTTATAGACTCTTACAGAATAGTATTCGATGATTATGCACTGGTTTTGGCAGTGTGAGATTACTGTAGGATGCGAGAGCTTCGGTTGGTATCTCTTAGTAGTGGCGTCGAGGCCTTATGACGTTATCTTGGGTATGAACATATCATCTATAGTACATTCTCAGATTGACTATATTAGGTGAAAAGTGCAGTGCGTCCACATGGATGGGACTAAGTTTACCTTCACCGGCAAGAAGGTAGCTGTTGCATCATAGGATGGACTTACCCAAAGGAGAGTGTAGTCGATCACTCATCAGTTGTCTAGCCTTACCAATGGAGCGGTTGATGTGGAGATTCTGAGTTATCTTATAGTAGTCGACCAATACGTGTATGTCTTCCCTAATGATGTTCTTGGTCAACCTCCTCATAAATAGGTGGACTTTTACGTTGACATGTACCCCGGGACGGTACTGATTTCTACACCAGTTTATCATATGGCTCCCGCGGAGCTTCGTGAGCTACGGGTACAGCTGGAGGACTTATGGGGGAAGGGATTCATCTGGTTCAGATTTTCTCCATGGGCAGCCTAGGTTTTGTTCGCCAAGAAGGCAGATGGAAGCTTGA